>CM061141.1:305847858-306553306 GCA_030789695.1 Scilla litardierei
CATTATTTTCCCTGGGGTATATATTTGTATGGATTAAACATCAAAAAAAGAAATTTTGAAAAAAAAATTTCAAAAAAATAAAAAAAATGTTTTCGCACGGGCTTTCGCACCATTTTTTCGCAATGGAAGATTGCCATATATATATATATATATATATATATATATATATATATATATATATATATATATATATATATATATATAACATTTGACAAAGTTTTTTGAATCCTAGAGCTGACTAGGACAAGCTGACTAGGACAAAGGGGTTGATAAAAGACGGCCAGGATTTAATCTTGGAGAATCAACGGTTTGGATGAGAGTTTGAAAAAAAAATTAGATTGAAACTTTTGAATTTGGGAGTAAACGTGTATAGAGAAAAAGTGCTGCACACTCTGTCTCTCTCTTCACGCGAAGAGGCATGCGCTGGGGGAATGAAAACCTCATCGATCTGCGAGCCACCGTAATAATTCATTCTCAAAAAGATCACACCCGCAATAATTTTCCCTCGAGATGCTCCTTTCTCATATGGATCAAAATCCCAACTCCAGAAATACTAACCCTAAACCATTTACAATCCCCCCATCACTCAGCTGTGGGTGCAGGATCAAGCTGTGGCGGCATGGTCAGAGAAGAGGAGCAGCTTTGATCCTGCACCCCCGCAATAATTTCCGTCACCGACGGGTCCAGCGGCATCGGCCTCGCCATAGCGCGCCAGGCGACGGCCGAGGGGGCCAGGGTCTCCATCCTCGCCTGCAGCCGCCCCAAGCTCGAGGAGGCCCGGGAGACGATCTGGTCTCCATGCTCGACTCTCCTCCCCCAACACCAACGCCGCTCTCCCTCCCTCCCTCCCCCAAAGCTCACCGAACGAGATGGCCGGAGCATGGCGTGATCAGGATCCGAGCGACAGGAGGAGGAGGCTACTTAAATTTTGTTTGTAATAATATATTTTATACATTTTTAAAATGTGGGATGTGCTTTATTTATCTTGATTCATTTATCTAGCATATATGTCTTTTGACCGGAGCAAGATCGGGAACGGCGGCGGGTTTGAGGTCTCGGCAACGATCAAGTTCCAGCAGATCTCCGTTTGCTCGGGCGATCAAGTTCCAGCAGGTCTCGGGCGATCAAGTTCCAGCAAGATCGGGAACGGCGGTGGGTTTGCACGGCAATCAAGTTCCAGTGATCAAGTTCCAACAGCCCACTTAATTATCTACGTTTTTTGGGCTTTTTTAAGTGTAGATTGTTATGGAGGAAAATAATAATTAGGGGAACGGAGGTGTTGATTTCAGAACCGATTGAGATTACATTTTATTGGAATACAGGTTGTCATGTGTGTTTAGAGAAATTGCATGCACAGAGTTGTTAATCCAACTTTCTTTAAACCCTTTCATCTTCCACTACTTAAATTTTGTTTGTAATAATATTTATTTTACATTTTTAAAATATGGGATGTGCTTTACAGGAGACTAGGGTCTTGCTGCTGCGGTTAGGGATCGTGATATTCTCCATCGTCTTCAAAAACATCCCCTTTTGAGCTAAAGAATCAATCTTTGGGGTCATCAGTTCAAAATTGTAGTTCCACAAGAACGAGCTCTTTTTCTCAAAGTTGCAGTGGTGCTTATGTGATATCCCAATTTCTCAAAGATAGCTGATAGTTTTAACATGAACTTCAATTGATTTCATTAGTTTGGAGGTAATTTAATGTGCACTTGACCTGTTTGTAGGAATGCCGAAATGAGAGCCAGCCTACCCATGCAAAGATCATATTGAGAACTCCATCTAGAGTCTATTCTACTTTGGGGGTTTGGTGCAATGACCGTATTGTGCAACATCGGTTAACAACTACCATTAGACGTAATTGTAGTGGATGACTTAAGAGCAAATACAGAGTATTCTAGCTACAACAATGCATCTTCTGTTATCCAGTAGTTCTGGGAGGTGGTTCAGGGCTTCAAGAATTTTTCAGTCAGAGAAACAAGAATGGATAGGTATATTTGCCTCTTCCCCATATCTGAACTTCAACACAGTTCAAGTCTTCTCTTTTTCAAAAAAAGGTTTGCCTCAGTCTTTAGATGAGATTCTCATCCGGTGATGTAGAACACAAATGATTTTGGGGGTTTGAGGGGAATTTGGGGAAAAATAATAAAGTACCAAGGATTCACGCCAATGATTCCAAGGTGACTTTAATAACAAGACTCTATAATTATTGAATGGGTTTAAAGTTAATTAAAAGTTACATTGAATGGATTTTGGTATGTTACATGCAAAGGTGATTGGAGATTTGTAAAAAAACTAGAAGTTGGCACTTGATGATAAAATCTGTAAAGGGAAATTCTGGCTTCATACGGTCTTTAAATTTCTCATGCAATATTGTATACTCTAGACATCATTTTCTGTTGTTCTATGATGTCATGCAATATTGTACATTCATTTTTATATGTTTTTCTAGGTATCAAAAGAAAGAAAAAGGATAACAAAAGCAGACTGCACCTCACAAATATGACATTTTAAAAGAGGTGGGATTTTGCGTTTCCTTTCACAAAATTAGTTTCTTAAACTAGAAGATAGCCTTATCTTAGGTGAATTACTATGTTGAATTTAGCCACACAAAAAATTCTACCATTTGTTACTATTAATTGGAGGTTCATGCATTGGTAGAATCTTTATTCGCTTAATTTGTTTCAGCAGTTCAACTGTCATGGATTATATTTCAGAAATTTGTTTCAGCAGTTCAACTGTCATGGATCATATTTCAGAAATTTGTCTCAGTAGTTAAAGATTTATCCTCTCTCCATTTTTAATGTGTCATGTTTGTGTCCCTAATCATTTAATTCTTACCCAACACAGTCAGAGCATTAAAGTATCAGAGCCAACAAGGAAAAGGATGAGTACTTGAACTTTGAATACAATAAGAAAATGTATTTTACTCAGTATGTAAGTGGAAGTTCACCTACTAATTAATTTACTTAAAGGGTATGAGGGTGATAGCTGCAATTAAAATTTTCAGGCGATTAATGAGGCTTTGAGATGTGGAAACATTGTTAAGTTTGTTCACAGAAAGGCTCTCAAGGATGTCAGGTTTAAAGGTATACATACTCAACTGTGATGATATGTACAGCGTATAAAGTCACATTGTTGTGCTTTTCACATGGCCATACATGCAATAGGTTCATGTGTTTAGTTGGTACTAACTATAACAAGATTTGTAATGATGGAATGAGCCTCTCTCATAGGCAGGACACCTGATTCCTTCTGGCTGGAAAGTCCCACAAGTCTTCAGTTAAGTGGTAGGACTTTTAATTGTAAGAATACAAACCAAAGTGATGTGCCATAAAATGCGGTAAGAATACAAGCTTGCTCAATTGATTTCATTGTCAGGAGGGGACGTTGAGGATACACTAGCAGGTAGAGTAGAATGTCCGCTCGATAGTGCTGTAAAAATGCTACAAAAAATTAATACATTGATAGCAATATTTTGCAAGAAAGGAAATTAATGTATAGATGCTAACTTATAATCAACCTCTATAGATTATGTTATAATGTGTCAACTGGAACTTATCATTCTGTCAACTTTTCGTTTTGTTTTCCAATTAATTCAACTGTTAAAGTTGCAAAAGAAGAACTTGGATGCACTCTAAATTTCTATCTTTTCTATGGTTCAAGGAGATGCACCATTTTGCAGGGAAGAGCACCACATTACACAGTTGTTCAAGGAGAAGGAAAGCTACAATCACCTCATCTAGGTTGCTTCCATGAAGAAGCTTTTGGGAGATTTTATTGTGCCACTGGAGACAGTACTGATGGACCCAGCAACGGATGTAGAGCGATAAAGAGGAGACAGAGCTAGAACGGATGCTGCGCTAGAGCAATTATAAGGAACAAAGTTTAAAAAGCATTTCCTGAGTTTTTAATTATTGATTCAGTGCTTGATCTATATGAAACTGATGAAAAAGATGGAAATAAACAGTGTAATCAATTGCTTTTACTTTTATATGTTAAACAATGATGGGTATGTATGTTTTTCTGATTTCGTATTTTGTGATTTTGGTTTATGAAGTGATATGGCTTTAGAAATGCATGTTTAATATATACATCCAACTTTGCATGCCATCAAACTTCGTCACTTTTATAAGTTTGTTTTGTTTAATTAATTAATCACTTTGTTAATGATGAGTGCTTACCTTTTTTTAGTTGGTGAGTTCCTGGTGGGTAACAACAGGATGTGTAGGCGAGTAAATTAATCGTGAGCGAATTAAATTAGATGTTGGTTGTTGCGATTAAAAGACACGTTTGAATCTGGCATTTGTTTGATGACACATTGACAGATACCCTTATTATACGATGTTAGTCGAATAACATTTGATTAGGGGAAAAGAAATTAGCATGAGAATGTAGATGTGTATTAACCTTTGTTAGTCAAGTCAATGAGGACATGAACTTTAATGTTTGGATATACAGTTGGGCTTGAAGCCGCCTGCGCCGAAGGCACTTTAAATTTTGAAGTGGGAAATAATTTTTGTGGAGAACAAATATTTTGAGGGGCTATCTTAAATGAACCATGTTCGAGGGTATGGGTTATGAGCGCCTAAGGTGCCCGAGCCAAAGCTAAATTTTTGTTCGTTTAAATTTTTTTTTTGGGGGGGGGGGAGAATAATTTTTGGGGAGAACAAATATTTTGAGGGGACATCTTAAATGAATTGTGCCCGAGGGCACGTGTTATGACTAGATGAAATCTAATGATAGGGGGGTGCGCGTGAGTAAAACGGTTGGTTCCAAGGGTGCCCGCTAAATTTTTTATGTTAATTATTTGTTTTACACTGAATTTGTTGTTCCACGTCAAAGGCGTCCACGCTGAATTTGTTGTTCTCTGTCGAAGACGCCTGCGCCGAATTTGTTGTTCCGCGCCGAAGGCCCCGTGCCGCTAAATATTTTTACGCTAATTAATTATTTTAGTTTTGGCTGTGGAAATAATTTTTTGGGCAACAAAGAATGCGCACGTGCTGCTAAATATTTTTACACCAATTTGTTGTTCCGCACAATTTGGCTGTAGAAATAATTTTTTGGGGAACAAAGACTGCACGAGGGAAAATCTTACATGAACCGTGCCCTCGGGCACGGGTTATAGACTAGTATATATATATATATATATATATATATATATATATATATATATATATATATATATATATATATATATATATATATATTGTCACGCCCCGCTTCCCTAAAATGGAGGCGAGACGTGAGAAGTCCGCTCAAGCGTGGAGCTGCGAAGCTGCACGCCTGATAAGCGTAAATTTAGTATAAGCATGTCCCTGTAATTGCAAACGAAACAACAACAACAATAATAATAGGATGAGACGGATATGAAATACCAATCCCACAGTTTGTCCACAAAATATTCAACATCACAGAAAAAGCCACCAGGCTAAAAGAAAGAGTCTAAAGGCCCAGAACAAGGCCAAACAAAACACAAACATAACAGAGTATCAAACTAGGTGCCACGCACCGACAACCTAAGCAATCTAACAAAAACTAGACGTAGACACTAAGACTGATCTCCAGTGTCTACGAAGTCCTCGTCCAACACGGGCGCAAACTCGGCGTCCGCAAACACCTCACCCTCAGCGAGTAACTCTGGCTCGGGGTCTAACATGTGTCACCCAAAAGAGAAAAGGGGCACATGTCAGCAAGTCAAAAGACTTGAGCAAGGAAACTGAAAGTAAATAACAACCTAGCACTTATAATATTAAGCAAATGACATAACAGTTTAGTTTGATGCAGCAGTTTAAAGAGAGAGTGTCACGCACTCACGATGTAGCAATCACTAATCACTAATCACGATTCACTTATCACTATTGATCACTTATGCACTAGAGATTTCGCCTGCTGGCCGGAGTGGCGGATCAGGCCAACTCGGGGCTCAGGTGGCCGCATATCTCTTACCCCACCCATATGTGTCGAGCGTTGGGGTTTCCAACTAACTGAGCCCGCTTCTGGATCACGAGCCAGGAAGTGTATTTCACTTGGCATAGGGGTGCACCTAGCCCTATTTATCGAGCGTTGGGGTTTCCAACTACAGGGCTCGCTTCTGGAACACGAGCCAGGAATATAAGTATTGTAGCGTGTGCTATGCAATCACGATGAATAATCAATATGCATTACCATGAACAGATATTTGCGTACCGTTAATTGAATTTAAACGTGACATACAAGCATGATGAGGGTGACGGACCCAGCTTCGTTGTCAAGCTAGGTCAAAGGCGTCTAGACGGCTATCCTTTCACCGTCTAGTCTCTTTTACGCTAAAGCAAGGGAAATGGCCTAAGACACGGCCCAAAACAAGAGATGTAAGTTTCACTTGCCTGATACGGGGGTTGACGAGCAACGAAGATCGTCACAAGCTAAACTACGGATGGATCACTGTTATAGCAAAACAATTATTAGAACAACGATTCTAAAACGGTTTCTTATTAGAACCCTAATCATCTAATAATCCATTTTATTAGGGTTTCACAATGTCAATGTGGGTTATGCTAAAACTAAAGGAATCGAGTATTACCGTGAAGAAGCGGAGGAACGATGCCGAGCAACCACGGCAACGGAAGAACGATCCGGCTCAGATCTGGAAATGAGGGGAAAATATGGAGAAATGGGTTTTGATGTGGATTTTGGGGGTTTGATGAAGGTTTGGGGAAGATGGAAGGTGGGTTGTGACAAGGGAGGATTTGGATGATGGAGGATGAGCTTGGGATGAAGGATTAATGGTTTGAGGAAGATGGGGGCTCAATAGGGGAGAAATTAGGGTTTTAGGTCATGAGGAAGAAGAAGAAAATGTTTGGAGGGGTATTTATAGAGTTTGGTGGCGGCTAGGGCAAAACTAGGGTTTACAGCACTGGTTAGTCGGTCAAAGAACAACCACTGACCGACTAGTTTGGGAACTAGTCGGTCGGTTGACCAACGCAGACCGACTAAGTGTAAACAGTAACCCAGACGAAAATTAGGATTTAGATTTAGTCGGTCAAGGAACAATTACTGACCGACTAGTTTGACATCTAGTCGGTCGATGAACGTTCTTAGACCGACTAAGAGTAAACAGTACTCGACTGTACAGAAGAACTAAGAATTAGTCGGTCTGAGTACAAAACTTAACCGACTAGTTTAACAACTAGTCGGTCGAAAGATGAACTTAGACCGACTAAGAATGAACAGTACTGATACCAAAAAAATAGTAAATGAGTTAGTCGGTTAAAGAAGCATTGCTGACCGACAAGTTTGCAACCTAGTCGGTCAACCAACGTTCTTAGACCGACTAACGACAAACAGTAACTCATGTACATTTAACAAAGCCCACTAGTCGGTTCAAGAAGGTTTTCCGACCGACTGGATCGTCATCTAGTCGGTCGGTGCCTCTTCTTACACCGGCTAATGAGCACCAAAAGTTCCGAAATGGAGCGCGGAGCTCCGGGATGGTTTCCTAAGTCTCCTAGGCTCGTTCTAACTCTAAGATATCGACGTTATGAAGCCCGTCACGAATGAATTACTTCAAACACGCCGACCGACGGAAGAATCTAGAGAATCACGACGAAACGAACGAAAATGAAAACTACGGAGACGGAAATGGAAATCACAACAAGGGAAAGCAACCAAATATATAAATATTTATAATAAAATCCATACATGAAAAACCAGTCGTTACATCCTCCCCAACTTAAGAAAAATTCCGTCCTCGGAATTCCCAACACTCACGTGTCTGGGAACAAAAGTGGGTAGCGCTCTCGCATCTCATCTTCTCTCTCCCAAGTAGACTCTCCCGGCGAACCGTGCCACCACATCACTCTAACAAGATCGACGACCTTGTTCCGAAGTGACTTCTGACGCCTGTCCAGAATCTGCACTGGGTGCTGGTCATACGTCAAATTTGGGCGAACGGCGATCTCCGAGAAATCTACGGCATGAGACGGATCGCTGATGTATCGACGAAGCTGCGACACATGGAAAACATCATGGACTCCTTCTAAAGATGGCGGCAAGGCTAAGCGGTAAGCTACTTCGCCGACCCTCTCCAAAACATCAAACAGTCCAATGTATCGCGGACTCAACTTCCCTCGCTTCCCAAAACGAATCAGTCCACGATTCGGGGAAATCCTCAGAAACACATGATCGCCCAGCTGAAACTCCAAAGGACGATGTTTCGCATCCGCCCAATGCTTAAAACGGTCCTGAGCAATCCTCAGCCTCTCCCGAATGTTCTTGACGACCTCCACAGCCTCCACAATCATCTCAGGCCCCAACAGCTCCCGATCGCCAACGTCATCCCAACTCAATGGCGATCGACATTTCCTCCCATACAAAGCAGCGAAAGGCGTCATGCCAATAGACGCCTGGTAGCTATTGTTGTAAGAGAACTCCACCAAGTGTAGATGGTCCTCCCACGAACCCTTGAAATCCAACATGCACGCTCTCAGCATGTCTTCCAAAATCTGAATCGTCCTCTCAGACTGGCCATCCGTCTGCGGATGGTACGCCATGCTGAAACTCAGACACGTACCCAAACTCTTCTGCAAACTCTGCCAGAACTGAGATGTGAACCTCGTGTCCTTGTCCGACACGATACTCACGGGGACTCCATGAGTCGCACGACCTCCTCCATATATCTCCTCGCTAGCGCCTCAGTGGACTGTCCTACTCGGAATGGAATAAAATGTGCAGACTTGGTCAATCGGTCCACGATCACCCAAATCACGTCATTCTGCTTCGGACTCCGAGGTAGTCCAGACACGAAATCCATAGTGATGTGTTGCCATTTCCACTCCGGAATCAGAAGCGGTTGTAGCAACCCGGCCGTACGCTGATGCTCCGCCTTCACTTGCTGGCAAACCAAACACTTGGCCACACTCCGTGCCACACTCCTCTTCCTGCCATGCCACCAAAAGTTCAGACGAAGATCCTGGTACATCTTGGTCCTACCAGGATGCACGGAATACGGTGAACTGTGTGCCTCCACCATCAACTCCTCTCTGATATCCCCAGCTGGCACACACAACCTGGCTCCAAACCTCAGCGAGCCATCCTCATGAATCAAAAAGTCAGTCCGCAGACCAGCTTCAACCTGCCCTCGAATCCTTACCAATTTCGGATCTCCGGCCTGACTCCCCTTAATCCGATCCACGATCGTTGACTGCACCTGCATGTACATCAACGAAGAAGCCTCCCGGGAAGAACAATCTCCACTCTAGACTCGCAAAAATCCTGCTGCAATCTCCACTGCGAAGTCAAAACCATCACCGCGGGAAGCCTACTCAAAGCATCTGGCACCACATTCACCTTGCCAGGGTGATACTGCAAATCAATCTCGTAATCTGCCATAAGCTCCAACCATCGACGCTGTCGCATGTTGAGCTCCTTCTGGGTAAAAATATACTTCAAGCTTTTGTGATCGGTGAAGATTTTTCACTTTCTCACTCAGCAAGAAGTGCCTCCAAATCTTAAGAGCAAACACAACGACAGCCAACTCCAAATCATGCGTCGGGTAATTCTTCTCATGAACCTTGAGCTGACGCGACGCATAAGCCACCACATGTCCATGCTGATGCAAAACACAACCGAGACCCTTGCCAGAAGCATCGCAAAAGATCTCGAATCCTCCACTGCGGTCAGGCACATCAAGGACAGGGGCAGACGTCAAACGCTCTCTCAGAACACCAAAGGCATGCTCACAGTCGCCCGACCAAACATAAGGTATATCCTTCCGTGTCAACCTGGTCATTGGCTCGGCAATACGGGAAAAATCCTTAATGAAACACCGATAATATCCCGCCAAACCAAGGATACTCCGAATCCCAGAGGCCGACGACGGAACAGGCCACTCTCTGATGGCCCTGATCTTCTCGGGATCCACTGAAATACCATCACCAGTCACCACATGCCCGAGAAAAGCAACACTGTCCAACCAGAACTCGCACTTTGAAAACTTAGCATACAACCGATGCTTCCTCAAAATCTCCAACACCGTCCTCAAGTGCGAGGCATGCTCTTCCTCCGACTTCGAATAGATCAGAATGTCGTCAATAAAGATAACGATAAACTTATCCAAAAAGTCATAGAAAATCAGGTTCATCAGATTCATGAAAACTGCGGGTGCGTTAGTTATGCCGAAAGGCATAACCACAAACTCATAGTGTCCATACTTCGTCCTGAAAGCTGTCTTCGTCACATCATCCTTCTTCACCTTCAACTGATGGTAACCACTCCTCAAATCCAACTTAGAAAACACCCTCGATCCTCTCAGCTGATCAAATATATCGTCGATGCGAGGCAACGGGTATTTATTTTTAATGGTCACCGCATTCAACTCCTGATAGTCCACGCACATGCGACGCAAACCATCCTTCTTCTTCACCAGCAGCACCGGTGCTCCCCACGGAGACACACTGGGATTAATGTACCCCTTCTGCATAAGCTCATCCAACTGCTTCCGCAACTCTTCCAATTCTGCAGGCGCCATACGGTATGGTGCCTTCGAAATCGACTGCACACCTGGAATCAAATCAATAGAAAACTCTAAAGATCGATCGGGTGGCAGTCCAGACATCTCCTCGGGGAAGACGTCATCAAAATCTCGCACCACAGCTGGCCTCTCCAACTCCATCTGCATAGCCACAACCTCCACCGATCTGGCCCGAAATCTGACAGGACCAAGCGAACTGCTACCACGGCTGAACTCAAATACTGGATGTCCGGGAATCTCGAACACCACCCTCTTCCTCTGACAGTCAATCGTAGCATAGAAGCTCGCAAGCCAATCCATCCCAAAGACCGCATCGTAGTTGGTGATGTTGTGGACAATAAAATCAGTATAAAGCTCATGTCCACAAACCACCACAGAGCAAGGGCTGCACCCACGATGCACCAAGACTACTCCATTCCCTGTAACGATGTTCCAACTCTTGGAGAGAGGGGACGTCGACAAGGAATGCTTCTCCACGAAGCTCTGGGCCAAAATGCACATCGACGCGCCTGAGTCAAAGAGGACTCGGGCAGGGAATGTGCAAACCAAAACCACACCTAACAAACAGTCTAATCAATCAAATCTTACTCTAGCAACATGCATACACAAGCAACCAACATAATTTAACAATCAACTAATTAAGAAAGAAACAACTAGATTGAAAGTTACCTGCAATGACCTCATCCATGGCCAAAATCCCCTCCTCGGTCATCAGAAATGCCTGCCTCCTCGGCGGAACAACCTGCCGAAAGGCATGCCCTTGTGGAACAAGGGGTACCCCACGACCAGCGGGCACCGGGGCTCTCTGCTGCAACGGCGGGGCAGCAATAGGTGCCCTCCAAGGCTGCTTCAACCTCGGGCACTCCCTGAGAGCATGGGCGGGATCTCCACAGGCAATACATTGCCCCAAGAACCTCCTACACGATTCCTTGATATGGCCCTCCTTGCCACAGAAATGGCAAGTCTTCTGAACTTGCCCTCTTGGCCTCTTAAACTGAACAGGCTGGTTCGGCCTGAATCCAGGTCTAACCACAGCTCTCGCCTATTCCACAGGCCTCTTCCCAGCACCAACAATAGACCCCCTCCTCTGGTTCACAAGCAGCTCCTGCCTCTTGGCTGCTACTAGAACCTTCTGGTAAGATTCCCGGTCAGAAGAGGTCACAAAACTCTGGAGCTCCGAAGCAAGTCCCTGCAGGAACCTCTGAGCTCTCTCCTCAGCGTCCTGCACCATCTTCGGTACAAATCGACTCAGCCTCATGAACTCTTGGTGATACCGGTCCACCGACGAGCTTCCTTGCTTCAGATCGATAAAACGCTGCAGCATCTCTTCCCTGGCAGCTTTTGGGAAGAACTCACCATCAAATCTGGCCTTGAAGGTAGCCCAGACGATCGGCTCCTCCAACATCTTCTCTTCAGCATCACACCAATTTCTGGCGTTATCCCTCAGCTGGAGCTTTGCCAAGTCAACCCAACTAACTTCGTTGACCTTGGACATCTTCAGATTGTCCTCGATATTCCTCATCCATTCATCAGCAGCTAGTGGACCTTCGGTTCCATCAAAATATGCAGGACCCAGCTCTCTGAACTGCTTCACCCCAGGCTCAGGGCGAGGGGCTTCCACCACCCGAGCAGCTTGAGCCACCGGAGCATTCTGTACCTGCAGAAGCACACCCTGCTAAACTTGCATCATCTGCATCATCATCCGCATCATCTCTCCGTTAGTGGGCTCCCGCTCAGGCTCCTCGTCATGAGGGGGCGCACCACTACCACCACCACGGGTGATTCGCCTTCCTGCCATCTAATGACACAGAAAACGAAACAATTAGACTCATAGCTTAGGGCTCGGATGTCGAACTTATTTGTTGGACAATCTTATATTATTATCGTTATCCCGATAATTGCAGTTACAGAAAGACCTGCATGGGCCACCAATAAAACCTGTCACGCCCCGCTTCCCTAAAATGGAGGCGAGACGTGAGAAGGTCCGCTCAAGCGTGGAGCTGCGAAGCTGCACGCCTGATAAGCGTAAATTTAGTATAAGCAGGTCCCTGTAATTGCAAACGAAACAACAACAACAATAATAATAGGATGAGATGGATATGAAATACCAATCCCACAGTTTGTCCACAAAATATTCAACATCACAGAAAAAGCCACCAGGCTAAAAGAAAGAGTCTAAAGGCCCAGAACAAGGCCAAACAAAACACAAACATAACAGAGTATCAAACTAGGTGCCACGCACCGACAACCTAAGCAATCTAACAAAAACTAGACGTAGACACTAAGACTGATCTCCAGTGTCTACGAAGTCCTCGTCCAACACGGGCGCAAACTCGGAGTCCGCAAACACCTCACCCTCAGCGAGTAACTCTGGCTCGGGGTCTAACATGTGTCACCCAAAAGAGAAAAGGGGCACATGTCAGCAAGTCAAAAGACTTGAGCAAGGAAACTGAAAGTAAATAACAACCTAGCACTTATAATATTAAGCAAATGACATAACAGTTTAGTTTGATGCAGCAGTTTAAAGAGAGAGTGTCACGCACTCACGATGTAGCAATCACTAATCACTAATAACGATTCACTTATCACTATTAATCACTTGTGCACTAGAGATTTCGCCTGCTGGCCGGAGTGGCGGATCAGGCCAACTCGGGGCTCAGGTGGCCGCATATCTCTTACCCCACCCATATGTGTCGAGCGTTGGGGTTTCCAACTAACTGAGCCCGTTTCTGGATCACGAGCCAGGAAGTGTATTTCACTTGGCATAGGGGTGCACCTAGCCCTATTTATCAAGCGTTGGGGTTTCCAACTACAGGGCTCGCTTTTGGAACACGAGCCAGGAATATAAGTATTGTAGCGTGTGCTACGCAATCACGATGAATAATCAATATGCAATGCCATGAACAGATATTTACGTACCGTTAATTGAATTTAAACGTGACATACAAGCATGATGAGGGTGACGGACCCAGCTTCGTTGTCAAGCTAGGTCAAAGGCGTCTAGACGGCTATCCTTTCACCGTCTAGTCTCTTTTACGCTAAAGCAAGGGAAATGGCCTAAGACACGGCCCAAAACAAGAGATGCAAGTTTCACTTGCCTGATACCGGGGTTGACGAGCAACGAAGATCGTCACAAGCTAAACTACGGATGGATCACTGTTATAGCAAAAAAATATTAGAACAACGATTCTAAATCGGTTTCTTATTAGAACCCTAATCATCTAATAATCCATTTTATTAGGGTTTCACAATGTCAATGTGGGTTATGCTAAAACTAAAGGAATCGAGTATTACCGTGAAGAAGCGGAGGAACGATGCCGAGCAACCACGGCAACAGAAGAACGATCCGGCTCAGATCTGGAAATGAGGGAAAAATATGGAGAAATGGGTTTTGATGTGGATTTTGGGGGTTTGATGAAGGTTTGGGGAAGATTGAAGGTGGGTTGTGACAAGGGAGGGTTTGGATGATGGAGGATGAGCTTGGGATGAAGGATTAATGGTTTGAGGAAGATGGGTGCTCAATTGGGGAGAAATTAGGGTTTTAGGTCATGATGAAGAAGAAGAAAACGTTTGGAGGGGTATTTATAGAGTTTGGTGGCGGCTAGGGCAAAACTAGGGTTTACAGCACTGGTTAGTCGGTCAAAGAACAACCACTGACCGACTAGTTTGGGAACTAGTCGGTCGGTTGACCAACGCAGACCGACTAAGTGTAAACAGTAACCCAGACGAAAATTAGGATTTAGATTTAGTCGGTCAAGGAACAATTACTGACCGACTAGTTTGACATTTAGTCGGTCGATGAACGTTCTTAGACCGACTAAGAGTAAACAGTACTCGACTGTACAGAAGAACTAAGAATTAGTCGGTCTGAGTACAAAACTTAACCGACTAGTTTAACAACTAGTCTGTCAAAAGATGAACTTAGACCGACTAAGAATGAACAGTACTGATACCAAAAAAATAGTAAATGAGTTAGTCGGTTAAAGAAGCATTGCTGACCGACTAGTTTGCAACCTAGTCGGTCAAACAACGTTCTTAAACCGACTAACGACAAACAGTAACTCCTGAACATTTAACAAAGCCCACTAGTCGGTTCAAGAAGGTTTTCCGACCGACTGGATCGTCATCAAGTCGGTCGGTGCCCCTTCTTACACCAGCTAATGAGCACCAAAAGTTCCGAAATGGAGCGCGGAGCTCCGGGATGGTTTCCTAAGTCTCCTAGGCTCGTTCTAACTCTAAGATATCGACGTTATGAAGCCCGTCACGAATGACTTACTTCAAACACACCGACCGACGGAAGAATCTAGAGAATCACGACGAAAGAAACGAAAATGAAAACTACGGAGACGGAAATGGAAGTCACAACAAGGGAAAGCAACCAAATATATAAATATTTATAATAAAATCCATACATGAAAAACCAGTCGTTACATGTATATATATATAACCATCTCAAAAATGTACATCTGTGAGAAATATGAAAAGTACATGAGAAAACAAAGAAAACAACAAAAAAACTTAAGAAGTCCAGATCCCAAAAGGTATCTACACACAAACAAAAATACAACTCACACCATACAAAAAGAAGAACAGAAGAACACTCTAATCCTGGGCAGCCAACTCAATGAAGTCACCCAATGAGGGCTTTATCTCAAGCCTGAAGTCCTGGGCAGTCTCCTGGGGGAGAGCTTGCTTTCTATCCTCTGGCTCGGGTGGACACGTCAACGTGCATCCAGTAGGTAGAACACATTTTGAAGTGCGGAATACTACATTTATGATTGTTTTATACAACTATGGCATCAACATCATATGGTAATAAAGAGGCACTCTAAATGGAATAACATCAATAAGCAAAGAAAATGAGAATATGCGATGATCTCAGTCATGAAAATAAATAGACTACTGCATTGCAAATAAAGTTATCAAACATCACTTGTATTGTTCTTCTTGTTGTTGTTGTTAAACTAACATTTTGGAATCTGGTAAAATGAAATACGTAAGGCTCTGGACTCTCACCCAGGTTTGGTGGAAAAGGGGTACCCTGCAAGTGGACACGAGCACTGTCAACGGGGCCTCTCGTAACTCCCCGGTTTCGGGAGTGAGAACATAATATTCAGGTATACCTTATGGTGCATCACGAGTACACATATGGGCCTCTCCAACTCTACCCAACTCCCCCTGCCGACTATCAGGAGTGTGAGTGAGATACAAGTCTAGTCCAGTTCCTTATGATTCCATTTTACTCGAGTTTTCCCCAACCATGTACTTAGGATAATCACCCACCTCGGGGGTGGACTGAGATATCCCAGGTTATTATAATACACTCGGGTACTCACTCAAATCCTATATGGTCATGTCCTCCGCCTCAACATTTGTGCGGTCATGTCTACCGTTAAACATCATTTCATTTCATCAGTTCTCCAAGTTCATCAAGGACGTACAAAGGTATCATATTCATGCTAACATTATTTCACTACAGCCATCATCATATTATTACCAGAACTTAGGGGACCATTATCACATTTCAAAATGTTATGTGCATAAAGAATATAAGCATAACATAAATATGGCATACATGAACATCCTAATTATGATGATTAATAGCAAGAGAATTAATAACCAACATAATCAACATCTTTTGCATGGTGATTAAAACAATGATTTTAATCGCAACACACTACAAATATCAACATTAACCTGAAACATGATTTTAATAGCAACACACTACAAATATCACATGAGCATGGAATCATGCTATGGCAACTTGCTACAACATCATAGCAAACTATCTAGTAAACTAGTATTACACATCAATCTACAAATATCACATAAGCATGGAATCAAGCTATGGAAACTTGCTACAACATCATGGCAAACTATCTACTAGAATAGCATTAAACATCAAGCTACAAATATCACACGAGCATGGAATCATGCTATGGATACTTGCTACAACATCATTGAAAACTAGCTACTATAATAGCATTAAACATCAAGCTACAATGCCACGCCCCGCTTTCCATTCTATTAGGGAGCGAGGACACGAGCAGGTCCGCGGTGTGCTTAAAACAAGGAGGAGTACTTTTATTCTTTTTTCTTCTTTTCTTTTCTTTCTTACTTCTTGGCTTAAACACACTAAGCGTATGTGTAAAAACTGCAGGTCCTTGCATGCGGATTTAAGAAACAGCTTGAATAACATTATTATAAACCAAGGGTCCAAATATAGAATACAACAGCAGGCCTAGCATGGCCAATATATCAAGGTACAACAGATTACATTATTCAAATAGAAATGCTGATGCGAAGGTAAATGAAACGCCTTAGTCTTCTGTGGGCGGGAACTCTAAGTGATTCTCGAACGCTGGCTCGACATCTATAGTAAGATCCTCTGTAAACTCACTTTTAAGTCATGATGGACATTTCATAAGACAACAAAATGAAATGCCCGTCAACGAGGGTTACTCGGCAAGTATAATCCCATAGTAAATGAAAATGTAAAAACATATGTATGAGAGAAACATGAGTTAAAGCATATATTGAGTAGAAGCATGGTATGTTAAAACATGGTAAGAAATGTTATACTAACATGGGATAGTAATTAAGAGCATGGTATAACTATCGCATGAACATTTAACGAGTTTAATTCGTAAAAACTACATCATATGAAAGTGACGTAAGGACAAGCATGGTGAGATATATAAGATCTGAAACATTATTAGCTAGTAGTTAGAACATTTGATATTATTAGCAATATGAAATAAAAAGAGTGATTTGCAACCTGTAGCATTAAATGATTAATAACAATTTGCAAACTGTAAAGGAAAAGATTGTATAAAACTATGACGTGGATACTAACAATTGTTCTAGTCTAAAGCCCAATGTCCGAAGAAGGATGTAACTAAGATGCACCAGAACATCGGGAGCTACTCGTAGTTCTCTACTTACCGACTCCATCTGGACGATGGTCAAGATATATCAGTTGGGTGGATCTAGTTAATCAGCAACCTCTACTACAGTGGACTACCCCATCCCACGGGTCAGGTCAGTAATATATATTACAGTTAAATTTCATCAGTCGTTCAGTTTGTTCTATTTATCTGCATCGTATCCGATACGTACAATTATTTCATGGTGTCTCAATAGTCCATATGATAGTCTCTTAAATTTCACAAATTTAGAACAATTAAACAAAATGTGAAAACATGCAATAGTATACAGAAATAAGTACAAAAATGATTCCAACTGAGCAAATGAGTCTAATTAAGCTTAAAATATTTTTCTAAGGCTAGTATGTAGTCTTCAAGATTGTTCAACAATTAATAGGCATTTTTAAACAATTAAAAAGGGCCAAAAACTAATTTTAAATCAAGAATTGATTTTTACGATATATATTCAAAGATTTATTTAGGGCAAACCATACGTCACAATTCTTTCAACTAGGGGTCAAAATGATCGTCTCATTTAGTACTACGACATATATTTTTCTCGTACGTCAGTGTATGTGAAAATTTTGAGTTATACATCTTTAAGTGAATATACTTTAATTGAGTTTTATCTTTAAAAATTTACTGTGGGAAATATAGTTGCCTTTGGGCGATGAAACCAGTGCCAATGAGTCTGTTTTTTCGTTTCAGATTTTCTGGGCCTTTCCTCGATTTTTCTAAGACCTATATAATTAATTATCAATATAAAAAGATTCAGCCTATATAAATATATATACGTATATACGTATATACGTATATACGTATACGTATATGTTCCCACGTACTCACCCTCTCGCGTGCAGCAGAACACGGGGCTTGGCGTCGTCGTCGGCGGCAGCTACGGTAGCGGGGGAGGTGTTGTTCTACGAGGATGTGCACCCCCAAAAAGGTAATGCACATCCTCACCCTCCAAGTGCAAGGGTGTCAGAGCAATATATTCCCGATGAGTTCGGGGTCGAATCCATAGGGAGGTGTTGCTTACACTACCTATCGATTCCTAGGTTGATTAGGCTTCGAGTTTTATTGGTGGAGGTGGATTACGAAGGAGGTCGTAATGGCGATGGAAGTGGAATGCGAGTGTGTCACGATCAGCAAGGCATGACTAAAGACTCCACACAAAAAATAAAACAAAAAGAACAAGAAAACGATCGAGAGAAAGATCGCTAGGGCATCGGGAATCCCCGCTAGGGCTTTCGGGTTTGGATAACGGGTCAAGGATCCCTTTGTCGAACGATGAATGCGGGTAGGAGTGTCACATCCGATGATGAGAGCGAGTACTTAACTTTCATTGTTCCTACTCATCTAACGCATCCCTATGCGAAGCCGTGCTCTCGCAGTCAACTTTGCACGAGAATGCGTGCATTAAGCTTGACACTTTGTCCCGCCTCGCAATTCCGCATCCACTCTCGTGATCTATGGAGTGTGATGCTATCCTATGGTTGCTTCTAGCAATCGGCGTGCTCTCACAGTCACCGACTAGCGGATTGGGGATTAGTGGTCGCCCCGGCTCTCGTGTCACTCTTGTAATCATGAGCCCCAGAGAACGGCCGCTAAGCCCAAATATGATTCGTGGGGATTCCCCCCAGGATACAGAGCGGCCTTCGCAATACCCCGATCCTAAGGCTAATCCCCCTGAAACCCTTGTTCAAAACTATATAGGACAACCCTGGATTCATCCAACTAAGGTTAACCCATCATCCAAACCCTAGGATCCTAGGGTTCTTCCCTAATCATAGCAATAGATCTATTAATCATGGGGAAAGACATAAGAACAATGGAAATCAACATCACAAACAACTAAAAGAAGAACAATGAAAGATTCAACAACAAAATCAAATGAGAAAGACAATAAAAGAGATTCAACAAGAAATACTTAACTATTGAAGATCCAATACACAAATCACCATGGAGGGGGCCGATGTCATAGCCTAGCCTCCCAAAAGAGTCTCCAAACCCTAGAAACTATCTATCCTAACCCAAAAGAAGACAGCGCAACAATGGCTACACAATCCCTACATATATCTCCCAAAACACTCCAAAATAACCCTAAATCAAGTTGGACCCATACTCTCTGCCCAGGTAGCTCGGGCTGGCTGCTGTAGGTCGCTCGGCCGAGCACATGCAAAGTTTGCCTGAGCACAGAAGATTCTAGTACAGATTTGTTAACTTGCAGAAATTCCCTAGGGCTCATACGACCTTCGATTGGCACGTTCTTGGTGGTGTTGGATTCGTTATGTAGTCTACTACCTTGAAAAAATATGATAAAAATACTGTAAAATATTGGATGATTGCAGATCTTCAAAGAGTGAAGGGCTGTCCTAAAATCTGCTCTTTTGGCCATTTCTACTCCACTCGCCCAAGCGGCTTGGGTCGCTCGATCGAGCATGCCCTAGCGCTCAGTCGAGCACCTCTTGGGGCTTCAGTTCTTTGCCTCAATGGAATTGATGTCGCTCGGTCGAGCACCTCTTGGGGCTTCAGTTCTTTGCCTCAATGGAATTGATGTCGCTCGGTCGAGCGGTTGGCCGCTCGACCGAGCGAATTAACGTTAAACTTTCCAGAGAGTTTGACGGTAAAATTTGGAGCTCTATGATGGCTAGCTCGGTCAAGCGAAGTGGTCGCTCGATTGAGAGAGTTGGGTTGCTCGATCGAGCGGCCCCTTGAAGCTTTTTCCTTGCTCTACGGGATCACAGCTCGATCGAGTGGGTTAGCCACTCAACCGAGCGATTTGGGAATGCTCCTTGGCCTCTCCTTTGCTCTTCATTCTTTTTTCCCTTGCTTCCTTCTTTCTTCCTTTCTTTGCTCCTTCTCCTTTCCAGCGGCTTTGAGTCATTAAATGTGGGGCCGCTGGTGCTCCGGCATTGGTGTTCATGCCCTCCTCTCCAATATGCTTCGAATTGCTCGATATTCCCTGAAATGCAACCAAACGCTCTTAAAGTAAAATAGTTCCAATTATTAGCGTAAAAGCATATAAAATCGAGATTTAAGCAATCATTTTAACATGTAAACATATAGATAAAATGTGAAATATTATGACACATCAAATTTCCCCAAGCTTACCTCTTACTCGTCCTCGAGGAAGACTAGTAAGAAGCAAAACCGGGGGAGGAATGCAATGGAAAGGTGAGGCGGTGAAGCGTGATAGAGACATAGGGCTCATTCTTAAACTCAGCAAATATATGAACCCATGGATGCAAGAATTCGTGAACACACACAAAAAATGATTAGAACACACATTTACACAAAATATTTAAGTCTCGCTCAAATGAACATATTTTCGATTTCAATAAATGTAATGAACTCGATAATAATTAGATGAGAATAGAGCTACATCATATCATAGTTTATCATGAAATATACTAAGTCCACAGAGATGAAACCAATGTCCACAACTCATTCTCTAAGCAGTATAAATATGTCATGATCAAACATTTTTAAGCATGCGTGGTATTTTGTTAAGCTCCACGGAATGAGTTAGTGAATTCAATTAAGTTAAGGAGTCACCATGCTATGCCTGTTTCATGACTCCTAGAACCCATCAACTTTTCCAAATCTCTATTCTATATAGAAAGTGGGGGTAAGGATATAGAACTTTTCTTTTTACAATCGTTTTTTGCTATACAAGTTTCTTATATACATATTTTTCTTTCTTTATATACACGAGATAACTCAATATATACAAAAGGCGGCCTAGACATCCCAGATCAGACGGTCTTAGGTCATCGGGTTACAAAAAACCTCTTGGGCCTTTTATTTAGGATATTTGTTTGATTTTCGTATTATTGGGTTTTTTGCAAACTCACGTAAACACGATGGAATGCAAAACATGATCAAAGATTATTTATTTGGCTATAAACAAAAGAAAAGGAAAACGCATAGAATCTAGACATGGCTCAGTTTCAGGAATTCTAATTGTCACTGCTTTGGTTGTCGTGTGGTTATCCTATCTTTTTTGAATTACTAAACATCCATGAAGCAATAGAATTATCAATCAAATCACGCAAGAGTCAAATAATTTTCAGATTTTTGAATCATTCATTTTTAGCTTAACTGTTTCGAGAATATGGTTATGAAACTATGGATCCTAGTATGAAAAAGCATATTAACAATGATACACTAATCAAGGAAATAAACTCTAATCTAACAGATTTTAGTTCATAAAAAATCGACGATATTTCATGATAAAATGACGCATATGAGACATAAATATAGAAGTGAACATGGTTCATCAGAATATTTCGAAGTGTGTTCCACGCCGAAGCAAAGTGCGTGCACTGTGCACTCCCCAAGCTTAAACGTCACATTGTCATCAATGTGTGTATGACATGGATAGAGGACAACGAAAAAATAGGGAGTTACACAACAAAATAATATCTCTCCCCAAGCTATTGCCTATTTCATGTGGTGCCCGGTGTAGACAGATGGGCATAAAAATTGGGGAGAGAGGCAAAGTGAGCAATAATATGAGGGTGGGCAATAATACCATATAGAGGGTTGGGTGCAAAAGATAATTGAGCAACCATCATATGGGATAAAATTATTAAACTAGGAAAGCATTAAAATCATATACGGTCCTCTCGCTGCCGATAAGATTCATGTTTATTTAAAGCATAAAATTCTACACTACATCTACACTACAGGATCGGTGCCGCCTGTTGAAAAAGCAGATCCAGTATCTTTATCGGTGCAGGCAATTGCTCCAACGGATCCATCTGTGGCACCGCTAGGTGCGTGTAGCCACTAACACCAACGAACTCCCGTGGTGCATCCCATAGCATTCCTCGTAGGCGTCCACATGTATCCTGCGAAGAACGGATGCATCAATCCGTTGTGAAAGAAGATTACCCCGAACAAATGTTTCTCAAAGAGGGTCGTCAACATAAATATTTAGAATTAAGGATGGTTGACAACACTTCCCTAGAAATAAGTATCTACTCTCAAGTTACATTTTTGCTCTCTCCCTGGTGTCCTCTCCAATCTCTTCAAATAGCTCATGTTCAAATGTATATGTCACCTCATCAAGCGACTCCTCACCGTGCTCGCCTGGTTCTCAAACATGGACACGTCCAAGCATACCTCCGGTCCATAATTGTAAGTGGCATGCAATAGGTATGACGTGTCGAAAACATCTGAATCAAAATAAATATTAAATGGGATGCATGATTCAGAAATGGAGTGGGCAAAAATATCTCCATGAGTGGGAGCGGTAGGCTCTGGTGGGTGGTTTCTCTGTCGCAGCAAATGGTGGCGGTGGCTGTGGAGGCTCGACTGAAGGTATGCAATACTCGGGGGATGTGAATACGTGTATCCTCATCCCGAATAGTGTCCTCAACGGTCTGCTTCGGCTCCGCTAGCATGGCCTCCTCAACAACGTCCTCTGGTGCTACAGGCTGCTCTGTGGGTTCATGTATCTCAACCAAGGTATAAAAATGTATCTTGTCCCCCTCAACTCGAGCATGGACTCCATCATTAATGGTACCTATAGAAGAGATGCGATGAATAACAAAATCGTGAAATGCAAGCTCAGAAAGATCACCTGTCGTTATTATCATTGGACCAGTGGACCGAACTACGTCCACAATTGTACTCGATAGGTCAATGAATGTGTCCTCCCCTGGCAGCTTAGGTGTCTCGATTTGTGGAGTGTTGGTGATGGAAAAGTGAAGACAATCACCTTCAAGTGAAACATACACTCCGTTTATAATAGTACCTGCATCAGAGACATAAGCCATAATGAAATTGATAAAAGCTTGATCGGATGGGTCACTTGCCATAACGGTTAGCGAACCAGTGGATCAAGTCCTGTCTATCAGTTGTTCCAAGGCTGCTGCCAATTCCATATCACTGAACTTTCCCACGTGCATCCTCCTCATAAACTCACGCAAGGATCCCTTTAGCCCTCCATTAAAGCTAAAAACAGCTCTTCATCACAAAAATATGCACGAAATGGGTACCCACTTAATAGGCCGTTAAACCTCCCACAAGATTGGCTGAGACTCTCTGCGTCAGCTTGGGTAAAGCTAAGGACCGTGCTGAATGCTTTGTTCATTGGAGTGAACCTCCTCCACGTCTTAGAATGCATAGCACCTGAACAATCACAGGGGTAAACAACCTTGGAAAGACATCAGTGGCACATGAGAGATAAAGATAATGATAATAATGGCGGTGGGGTAAAAATCTCTTTTGTTTCCTTTTATAAATTTTTGTTTTTATTCGAAAACTAGCAACCTACTTGTGATAAATAGGTAATATGGCAGAACACCTCCCCGGCAACGGCTCTTGTTGTTCCGCGAGGATGCGCACCCCCAAAAAGGTAATGCACACCCTTACCCCCCAAGTGCAAGGGTGTCAGAGCAGTATATTCCCGATGAGTTCGGGGTCGAATCCACAGGGAGGTGTTGCTTACACTACCTATCGATTCCTAGGTTGATTAGGCTTTGAGTTTTATTGGTGGAGGTGGATTACGAAGGAGGTCGTAATGGCGATGGAAGTGGAATGCGAGGGTGTCACGATCAGCAAGGCAAGACTAAAGACTTCACACAAAAAAGAAAAAAAATAACAAAGAAAACGATCGAGAGAAAGATCGCTAGGGCATCGGGAATCCCTGCTAGGGTTTTCGGGTTTGGATAACGGGTCAAGGATCCCTTCGTCGAACGACTAATGCGGGTAGGAGTGTCACATCCGATGATGAGAACGAGTACTTAATTTTCGTTGTTCCTACTCGTCTAATGCATCCCTATGTGACGTCGTGCTCTCGCAGTGAACTTCGCAAGGGAATGCGTGTATTAAGCTTGACACTTGGTCCTACCTCGCAATTCTGCATCCACTCTCGTGAGCTATGGAGTGCGATACTATCCAATGGTTGGTTCTAGCAATCAGCGTGCTCTTGCAGTCACCGACTAGAGGATTGGGGATTAGCAGTTGCCCCGGCTCTCACATCACTCTCGTAATCACGAGCCCCAGAGAATGGCTGTTAAGCCCAAATCAGATTCGTGCGGATTCTCTCCAGGATACGGAGCCACCTTTGCATAACCTCGATCCTAAGGCCAATCCCCCAAAACCCTTGTTCAAACCTCCATAGGGCAGCCCTAGATTCATCCAACTGAGGTTAACCCATCATCTAAACCTTATAATCCTAGGATTCTTCCATAATCCTAACAATAGATCTACTTAATCATGGGGAAAGACATGAGAACAATGGAATTCAACTTCACAAACAACTAAAAGAAGCACAATGAAAGATTCAACAACAAAATCAAATGAGAAAGATAATAAAAGAGATTCAACAAGAAATACTTAGCTATTAAAGATCCAATACACAAATCACCATGGAGGGGGCCGATGGTGTAGCCTAGCCTCCCAAAAGAGTCTCTAAACCCTAGAAACTATCTATCCTAACCCAAGAGAAGATTGCCCAACGATGGCTGCTCAATCCTTATATTTATCCTCCAAAAAACCTCCAAAATAACCCTAAATCAAGTTGGATCCGTGCTCTCAACCCAGATATCTCGGGCTGGCTGTTGCATGTTGCTCGGCTGAGCACATGCACAGTTTGCCCGAGCATAGAAGATTCCAGCACAGATTTGCCAACTTGAAGAAATTCCCTAGGGCTCATTCGACCTCTGATTGGCACGTTCTTAGTAGCGTTGGAATTATTATGAAGTCTACTACTTGGTAAAAATATGATAAAAATACTATAAAGTCCCGAGTGATAGAAGATCTTCAAAGAGTGAAGGTTTGTCCTGAAATCTGCACTTTTGGGATTTTCTACTCCGCTCGGCCGAGCAGCTTGGGTCGCTCGATCGAGTGTGCCCTAGCACTCAATCGAGTGCCTCTTTGGGATTTAGCGGTTTGCCTCAATGGAATTGATGTCGCTCGGTCGAGCGGTTGGCCGCTCGACCGAGCGAGTTAACGTGAAACTTTCCAAAGAGTTTGACGGTAAAATTTGGAGCTCCCTGACGGCTAGCTCGGTCGAGCGAAGTGGTCGCTCGATCGAGCGAGTTGAGTTGCTCGGTCGAGCGGCCCCTTGAAGCTTTTTCCTTGCTCTACGAGATCACAACTCAGTCGAGCGGGGTAGCCGCTCGACTGAGTGATCTGGGAAAGCTCCTTGGCCTCTCCTTTGCTCTTCCTTCTCTTCTTTCCCTTGCTTCCTTCTTTCTTCCTTTCTTTTCTCCTTCTCCTCTCCAGCGGCTTTGAGTCATCAAATGTGGCACTGCTGGTGCTTCGAAATTGGTGTTCATACCCTCCTCTCCAATATGCTCTGAATTGCTCAATATTCCCTGAAATGCAACCAAACGCTCTTAAAGTCAGATAGTTCCAATTATTAGCATAAAAGCATAAAAAATCGGGATTTAAGCAATCATTTTGAAGTATAAACATATAGATAAGATGTGAAATATTATGACACATCAGGAGGCAGTGGTCGGTGGCGGGCGAGACGCAGATGGCGGGGGGACCGGTGGCAGCGTGGGGCGGCGTGTCTCCGATAAGCCAGTGACGGTGTTGAGGCGTGCTTGTGGGCTGTTTGATGTCTTCGACGACGATCACGACGGAGCAGAAAGAGTAGGAGTGGGTGGTCAGCAGGGTCGTCGGGGGTTGTGAACGCACGGCGGTGAAGATGCGGAGGCGGAGCGGGGTATGGCACTGGAGGCGGAGGCAGAGGCGAAGCAGGGGATCTGCTGCGGGCTTCTCGGCGTGCTTCACAGAGGCAGAGGCGGGCTCAGGGCGGTGGCCTCTGAGGCGGAGGGTGACGCAGAGGCACCGGCGACGTCGGTGGCACCGACGGTGAAGGTGGAGCGGCGACGAAAGTGCGGGAGGATGTGCTGGGGCTGAGCTGGAGGTGAGGTGGAGCAGTGTGAGGGGTGAGCTGGGTGGTGCACGGCGAAGTCGGTGGTGTAGTGGGTGGAGGGCAAGGCGGAGGAGGCCGGAGTGAGACTGGGTAGAGATAGAGGAGCTGCGGGCATGGGTCGGGTCGGGGTGAGGGAGAAGAGGGGTTAGAGATGTGTGTGGGTTATTATATATGGTTAATTAGTAATTAAAAAACTAATTAGTCAATGGTATTAATGATGTTAGGTTAGCTGTTTTGACTACTGTTAGAAACTTTGCTTAAACGTATAACACATGGGCTGCCAAGATAGGGGTTGATGATGGTAATTAGGGTAATTAGAATAGGTAATTAGGGATAGTAAAAATGATTAGTGAAAGTTAATTAGCAATATAATATCAAAATACCTATTAATCACATATGACTTCAAAAAATTACGAAAACATAGCCACTGGTTCGTATCGCCATGAGGATCATGCATACGAAGTCCATTTCAAAGTCTGAGCCACGACAGTACAAGCTTTGAGCCAAGACGTTTAGGTCGCGGGTTTGCTGGTTCTAGGTCGATTTGACTCCAGAAAATTACGAAAATAATATGGAGAGTACAAAATGATCATAGAATCACATCGTAGAAGTTTGAAATCGTTTTGATAATGTTTGTATAAAAAAATAATTGATACGGATATTTCGGTAATAATTGAATAGAAAATATTATATAAACTATTAAAATTTTGACGACACTTAAACTTATGAATACATGTTATAACTAGTACGATGATACGAAATTATCTTTTTATAATTGATTTGAAACCATATTTGATATAAAACTCCTAACAAACCATTTTAAAATATCTTCAAAGTATAAAAATACGTAGAACACGAATATATGTGTACTGATGGATACGGGTCGTCACATACAAATATCACACGAGCATGGAATCCTGCTATGGCAACTTGCTACAACATCATGGAAAACTAGCTACTAGAATAGCATTAAACATCAAGCTATAAATAGCACATGAGCATGGAATCATGATATGGCAACTTGCTACGACATCATGACAAATTAGCTACTGAAATAGCATTAAACATCAAGCTATAAATATCACATGAACATAGAATCATACTATGGCAACTTGCTACAACATCATGGCAAAATTGGATAAAACAATCATAAGGATGGTAGACCTACACACAAGTTGTGAATCCCTGCCTTATGTAAATTGTGGAGAGTGAGAGAGAGTGAGAGAGGAAACCCTTCTTCTATTCCTTTCTCCTTCTTCTCTCTTGAAATTACACCAATGAGCAAGGGGAGAGTGTGTGGCCGACCAAGGGGATGAAGATGGGAGATGGTGGTAGTGATGGTGATGGTGTTCAGCCAAGGAGGAGGGCGTGGGAAGAGGGCGGCCGACCTAGTTAAGGGAGGAGAGGGAGGGAGAGCTTGAAGAGAGGAAGAGAGAGTAGCTGGATTTTTCATTTTCTTTTCTTTTTTCTTCCCCTTTTCTCATTTTTTATTCCTTTTTATTCATGCATATGGATGAGGGTTAGGGGGAGAGTGCCAAGTGTATGGTGACTCACCCTAATGTAGGATTAGTCATAGAGTTAGGTGTCATGCCAAGAAAATTAGTTTTAGGTTTATTTTAAAATGGATTTAATGTCGAATAGGTGGCACCTATCTAATAGATCAGGTGTTAAGCACAAAACGGTGGAAAGTACAAGCCACACACGGGCTTGTACTCGTTGGGGGCCCACCTTTTTGTGTCTTGCACCTGATCATGTAAATCAGGTGCCACCTGATCTACATGAATCCCTTTTAAAATATATAAATTTTTTGGAAAAACATTATTATTTGTAATTAAAATGTATTAAAATGCATTTTTCTTTGGAAAAATTTTAAATTATATATAAATGTGGTTTATTTATTAATTACAAAAATCATGAAAATCCCAAAAATAATACGTGTATGCTACAAGGTTCAAATATGACCCAAAATACATAGTATAATATGTCATACATCAAAAACAGGGCGGTTACACAGAGCCATTCCCATGGGCTACACTGGCTAAGTTTGGACGTAGCATGACCTCGTGGGGTCGAATGATATAGGTCAGAGTTGGGGCCCCTAAGGGAGCCTTTCCAACAGAGTCAGAACTGGGGCCATGAGGCCTTGATAGTGGAAGTTTGTGCTGTGACCCTCAGAGGACTCTTGCCAAAAGGTGCCTCAGCCTGGGCAAGGCATTTGAGGCTTAGCATGGCCTGAGCTGGATGCAAATTATTGGAGTTGATGGCCTCGATGTGATGTTGAGATTGGACCAACAAGAGCCCCAGCCTGGACTGGGGGCTTTGCTAAATGTAGCACTGTGCACGGTGTCGCGTGATTCAATATTTATAGCCGCAAGCGCACGGTGTAGTTGCAGCGCTATACGGCTCGTCCACTGGTAGGCACCTGTTGTTACCAATTTCTTTCTAAATCAATAGATACGTAATTGAATATAAGAGGAATGATTATGAAAACTAATAGGAAATATCAAATAAAAGAGACTCTATGGCCTGGATATCCCCACCATTGGACTAAGCTAGGATTGATTAGCATTATTAATTGTTGAGTTCATGAGGTTCGGGAGAGGTCATCTAATTTAAGGGTATTCTCTTACCCCCGACTTCCGTGGCGCATGATAAGATATTCCCTTATATTAACCCTACCCCCCACTTCTGTGGTGCATGATAGGACTACCTAACCCATATCGATATCAACATCAATCGTGTATCGATACGCGCTAGGTGCATTACGTCCGACGAAATTCCTCAATCTTCCTCAACGCCACTTCCGTGGATTAGGATTTGTATCTAAGTTAGGAGGGCTCTAATCGATGCCTAACTTCCATCTATCACATCGATAGTATCGATCAACGTATTCGAAAACCCTAGATTAACCCCGAAGTCAATCATGAATTAATCTAATTACACACGAAGGGGAATTCGATTTACATTGATAAAAATCATCCTAACATATCCCTCATCCTCAATTGATCAACAATTTATCAACAAATCATCAATCCATAGTTTCGTCCAATGGGGTTCAACCCATTGGCCCTAGATGAATCAGTACTCACAATTCATGCAATTATAGACAATAGAATTCATTGAAAGGGTATTCATTAAAGCAGATAATGATAGAGATTCAATAGCAAACAACCCACAATCACAAGAGCAATCAATGGAGAAATTTGCTATTCAAAGATTAAACTAAAGACAAAATAAAACAAAAAATGATCAAAAGTTTACAGAGAATAAGGAATTTAACACCTGAAAGGCCCCGAAAAAGTCTTCAAAAAGCGTCCAAAAGGGGTCGTCTATGCAGAGAGGTCACAGAAAGTATATATAGCCCTCAAAACACCCAAAAGTACCCATTGCAGTGCCCACTCAGGCCCAAAACCCTCGAAAGACGTGACGGCATCAAGTATGACACATTTGTTTGGCCTATAGTGCATAAAAGAGGTTAAGAGGCTATGGTTGACGCGCCCGCATGGTTAGCCCATGTAACTGCATCGTCTGAGGGCTTTCTTCTCTAGATCTCGTTTAAAACGGTCGCGTGGAGCGGCCGTTTGGCTTCAACTCCAGTCGGCGTGATGCGGTCACGTGGACTCCAATGATACGACCGAGTGGTTGCTTTCTTTTCTTCCTTCAGCTCATCGCGACACGGTCATTTGGTGTGGGTGACGTGACAATGTGGTTTCAGAATTATCTCTCTTCAGCTCATAGTGATGCGGTCGTTTGGCCCTGATCATGCGACTGCATGGCTTCTAATGGGCTTCCTTGATGTGTCTTGGTCGACGCAGTCATGTGGCTTGATCCACGCGGCCGCGGTTTTCTCCTTGTTTTGCTCCCCAATTGCTCCTCGCTCCATTTCATCTCCTTTTCTCTACGTTTTGAGCCCAAAAATCCCTGATTTCTTCTGTAACGCATGAGAAATACCAAAAAGTGTAAAAGAAAATAAAAACAGGGAAAATAGCGTGAAACGGTGGATGAAATGATATGCAATGAGCATGGAAAGAGTGTAAAATATGTGTAATAATGGTACACATCAAAATCCCCCAAGCTAAACTCTTCCTTGTCATCAAGGAAGACATGAAAGGGTATAGCTTGGAGAAATGCAAGCAAGCAAGAAAATGATGACATGAAGCTTGAGAAATTTACGTTTTGAGCGTATATACATGATCGAGTGGAAATTTCAAATTCATAGAAATAAAATACGTCAATACCTCTCCATTGGTTAGGATATAATCTTAGGACATCGCTTCTAGCACAAAGCATCAGATAATATGTTAAACTCACTACTACACTCAAGTCATATGATATTTCCTCTAACCCGTCTCTAACTCGAAAACAAAAGAGTCGAAGTTATATGATGGTCGATGGAGGGATGAGTCTAGGAAAATGAGTTATTAGCCCATCGAGGAAGTGATTCCTACGGTGTATCAAAGCTCCATAATTCCTGGAGTTGTTGTCGCATTCATGATTTCAATTTCTTTTTATTTTCATTTTTTTCTCTTTTCTTTTTTTGGGATTATACTTGGTTTGTGTAAGGATCGTTGGGTCGATGACTCGCAGGTCAGACGACCTTGGGGCATCAGTCCAAGAAAGACCTCTTGGACATACTAGCTCAAAACAGTAAAAATCCTTATTATTATTTTTGAATGCACTCCCCCAAGCTAAACCTTTTGGTGCGAATCCCCGACACTTCCTGAAGCGTGGGAATCCGGCTACTCAGTGTCGCTGGGAGAACGGTGTATTTTTTATACCAACATAAGCAAATATTTTTTTGAAAGCATGGGCAGATCAAGCAACAACAACCTCAGTACTAAGTGATACATCGATGTCCAATAAGGAGCAGACTACTGTTGTAACCACTGAGGCTATCCCTGTGAAGTGTATATATAAGGAGCCGACTTGCATAGAGGATGTCCTTATGAAGCGTAGATGTTAGGGATCTGACCGTGGGTGTAACCATGTAGGTCATCCTGAGAGAGGCGTAGCTCATTAAGGAGCAAACCATGGGCGTAGCTGCTGAGGTTGCCTCTGTCGTGCATGGCTCATAAAGGAGCAGACCTAGGGTAGTCCCCAAGAACCTTTGTAACGGCATGTTTTCATCAACACAACTATTTACGTATTTAACCTATTTTCATTTTTTTTTAAAAACAATTTTATAATAGTTCGTCAGGAGTTTTACGATTTCAAAATTTTCTTATAAAAATATTTTGAAGTATCAAACTAGTTACGGACTATTTTAGTAAGTTCGGGTTTCATCAAATACATCTGAATAATCTAATAAAAATTCATTTTAAATTATTACTTTTTTGGCTTAATGAATTAATTTTCTATGCAAACATCATCAAAACGTTTTCAAACTTTTACAGTACCACTCTATGATAATTTAGGGCTTCTCATATTAATTTCGTAATTTTCTGAAGTCAAACCGATAGAGAACCTGCAAACCCGCTTCCTAAATGTTTTGGCCTAAAACCAGTATCTCCGTAGCTCAAACCCTAAAACGGACTTCGTATTCACGATCCTCGTGACGATACGAACCCGTGGCTATGTTTTCGTAATTTTTCAGACACGTTTAGTTTCGAAGGCAAAACCGTAATTTCATTATTACGTTATCTATTACGTTTTACTAATTTCCTAATTACCTCCACTAATTAAAGTTTACCATTTACTAATTACCCTTAACCCCTAATTAACTTTACCCTAACCCATCCCCGTTGGCAGCTTCAACAAAAACGTGTAGGCACGTTTTTGTTTCCTCTAAACCAAGTTCATCCCACTAACTCCTAATTATTAGCCCTAATTAATGCTAAGTAAAATTATTTAATAATATAATTCCTTATAAAACACCCCGCAGTCTCTCTCTCACTCTTCGTTCTCACCCAATGTCGCACGCAAACCCACCCTCTCCCCCGAATCTCTCTCCTGTTCTCTCTTCCCCTACCCCGGATCACTCACGCAAGCCCCCCCTCTCTCAAACACCCATAGACATAGCTCTCTCTCAACTCTCATTCACTTCTGCCCCATATCTCTCTCATTTTCGCTCGAACCAAGGCAAACCCATGCATACACCTCTCTCATGGTCTCCCCGTCTGCGACTCACCCTCGACCTTCGCCCACCATCCATGGCTCCGCCCCCACGACCGCCGCACTCCATTCGAACACGGAAGCAACCCCCCAGCCCCATCGACTCACGCAACCCTTGCACGGCACCGTCCGTTACCTCCCCCACCACCGTCGGTGGCCTGCCCGGGACGTCGCCCCACCACCCCAACGACGCCGATTCGAGCGCCTTCGCCCTCCTCCAGCTCGCCCTGAGCACCGACAAACCCCCAACGACAGTCGCAGGCCGTCGCTTCGCCTCTTTCCTCCAATAACGAGAGCTCCCATGCTGAGAGAACCCACTCCCCCTCCGCTCCTCAACCCTCGCCCCAGCGGAGGTCCTCCACCCCGAGACGCCACCGCCTCCCCTCATCGACACCACCGTCGATCGACGTCACCGAGCCCTACTGTTGTCGTCCTTGTGCAGTCCGAGTGCCCGTCGGAGCCCATGTTCCTCGACATAGCCCATGTCGCCATCGCCCGCTCCTCCGCACCCGCTGCCGCCCTGCCGCTGGCGTCGCCTTACCCCGCCGCCGTTTGACCAGACCCCCACCCCACTGCATGCGAACGTAAGGAGAACGAAGGTGAGGTTGTGAACGTATACAAACCCGTATATCTATTATACATTTGACAGAGTTTTTTGAATTCTAGGGCTGACTATGACAAGATAAAGAGTGGCTGAGATTTGATCTTGGTAAATCAATGGTTGAGATGAAGCTTTGAAACCATGAATGTCAGCTTTGAAATTTGGTCCAGCTTTGAAACACTGATTATGAGCTTTGGAATTTGGACCAACTTTGAAATTTGGACAAACTTTGAAATTTGGTCCAACTTTGAAAGCAACCAGTGAACCTGTTTCAGCGCCCGCGTCCGAGTCGGAGGCGCCCGCTAAAATTTTTTAAGCTGATTTGTTGTTCCGCGACGAAGGCGTTAAATTTTTTACGCTGATTTGTTGTTCCGCGACGAAGGCTCAGGCACCAAATTTGTTGTACGACACCGAATTTGTTGTTCCACGCCGAATTTGTTGTTCCACGAAATTTGTTGTTCTACGCCGAATTTGTTGTTCCGCGTCGAAGGCCTCTGCGTCGAATTTGTTGTTCCGCACCGTAGGTGCCCATTCTGCTAAATATTTTTACGTTAATTTATTGTTCTACTAAATTTTGGCTGTGGAAATAATTTTTCGGGGAATAAAGATTTTACGGGAGAAACAAATACGTATATACGCATATAAATAGGCGTATATATATATATATTTATAAATGGATTTATTGGTCAAAAATTAATAATAAATAATATAAGCATTAAGAAAAATATGAGATCAACTGCAGAAAATCAGAAATGATATTCTGGATCCAATGGCGCTAGTTACATCTTAATCAGATGAGTAGATTTTCCACAATAAATTTTTAAGCCTAAATTTGAAATACGTTTTTTTTTCATTTAGAAATTTATAACTTATTATTTTCACGTACACTGACACGTGAGAAAAATATATGTTGTAGTACTCTTCGAGACGGTCATTTTGACAGCTCATTTGCAGCTTTCTGATGCTGATTGCATCCAGAATAAATTGTTGAATAATTACGTTACTTAATTAAAAATAGTTTTTAAATTGATTTTTGATCTTTTAAAAATTATAAAAATTACTAGAAGCTTCTGAAAAATATTTCCTTCTATCGTAAAATTATTTTCATCATATCTAGCCTATATAAAAATTTATGATGTTTTTCGAAAATGTTTCAATCAGTTTATAAAATCAAAACGATCAGATTATTTAAATAGAAAATGTAGCGTTCTTTAACCGACTATTTCTAGTGTTTGCAGGTACCAATTCTCGTGCACCAGCTACTCTAGTTCCAACCTCGTCTTATTACGACGAGCTTGATAATGTAAGTCACTCTAATCTGTCTTAGAAGTTAAGCAAGTGTACATGCATGAACTTAGGGTTTTACAAATGGTCTCAGAACAACTAATGATCGAACGAACGACTAAAGGCATAAGTAACGAAAGAGATAATCAACTACAGAACGACTAATCGCTTAAACCAACAATTTTTTTAGTCCATGTTTGTTGGACTTGTCTTTATCCTCAAATTTATTAGCATCTGCTTTGCTTTCTGGTTATCAACAAAAGAGTTTCTTTACCCTTTCATCGCATGTAAATTCATATTCACTTTTGTTCACTCTTGTCCACTATATTCTAACACGTATCATTGAAAACGATGCATGTATCTTGTATACACTTGTTGCACGATTGCTCATAAACACGTCACCTGATGCATGCCATTTACTACTTAGTGAATGCTAATGAATTATCGTATGAAATGTCATGTGTGGAATATCACATGAAACATCGTGTGGAATATTTTGTGGAATATCTTGTGGAATATCTTGTGGAACATCTCGTGTAAAATCATGAGGAACATGTACTAGATTCACATGACACATCACTGGGGTTTTTTTGGGGGTAACTCATAGTTTGAGAGAGTGCGGGAGTGACTGGAGTTCAATCTACATGTCTAGCTGCCTGGGTTTCGGCATCATGTCTAGCTGCCTGTGTTTCGGTAAATATAAATATGATGCATGTTAGCATCCTGTCTAGCTGCCTGTGTTTTCGACATTCGACTGGGTCAACGCACCTAGGCAAAAGATGAACTCAATGGTCACATATTGTACTCTTCGACTTGAGTCATGTAGCTCTAGTGTAGCTTGCATGATCACCTCTACTTTACGCATTATACGCACTTTACCTACTATACATGTGCAGTCACCAGTACTTTACTTCACTTGTTTAGCCTGCTTTACTACATTACTGCCTGTTTGTTTTATTATTGTTACTACACATGCCTGTTTACTTTACTATTATTGTTACTTTACCTGCTTATTTACCATGTCATATATGCCATGTCATCATTGCTGCTCTCATACTTTACTTATTGCACTTGCATATATGACCGCTGTACTTTACTTATCTTACGTAGTTAGTTCCACAGTCTGTTCTTTCCCATGCTTGTACACAGCTTTTAATACTATTGCAATAATTGTTATGACTTACATACGGTTCCATCTTCATGGCACCGCAGACGACGTACCTGCTAAGGTCCTTAGTTGCAGAGCCAGAGTTCGACCATGAAACCGTAGCTTTCAGTTTTATTTTCACTTATGTACTTTTTTTCTTTCATGTATCTTTGTTGGAATATTTTGTATAGTATGAATTGTAATAATTGGACACTATTTGAGTATTTTTGTACATCTCTGCATCGTGGCTATTTTGTTTTCACTGGTTAACTGCAGGACCTGTGCAAATATCAAATAAGTAATGGGCCCCCGAGAGCGGGTCGTTACAGGTTTGGTGGCCCATGCAGATCTGCGCAGGTCCTGCAGGTTACCAGTGAAACCAAAATAGCCACGATGCAGAGATGTACACAAATACCCAAATAAACTCTCGAGTACAGGACGTCTCGAGTATTCACTTGTATTGGATATACGGGTGAAGCGTCCTTATTACCTTCATCATTAGGTCTTCCTTGATCCTCATCACTTCCTTTGAACTCTTAAACCTTACTTAGGAATTCGTGTTCCATTCTTTGGATATACCTTCTCTAGTAACCTCCTTGCTAGTGGTTAGATTGATTATTCATAAGTTGAACCATTCTTTCACTTTAACATCATCACCCTTCCTTTAGCTTGATGACCTTTTGATTGACCTTCTTAGAAATTTTCTATTTTTAGTTTGCTTGAACTTTAACTGCGTCTATTTTAAGGAGGGTAGCATTTGAATTTTCGATCACCAGAAGTTCGAGTTTGACAACAGAAGAGAATTAAAGGACGCTCAGAAGTATTTGGGAATGGTGTTAGAGACTCGAAGACGATCCAAACCAAGAAGTGTAAGCTAATGTTACTACTTCTCCATCTTTCTTGAACTCGTCTTCCTTCTTCTATATGAACCTATTTTGACTAGCTATAGAAGTTATGGTGATGTCAATTGTATGTATTCATATATAACATCTCTTGTTTTCTTGATGCTATGATATCACATTATATTTCATATTATTTACAACCTAATTTACTAGGTTACTATCTTTTCTATCATTTATTTGCTTGAGCTTCTTCATAACATCAATTATTTGTTTCAGAAAGGCTTTTAAATTCCAAGGACAGAATTATTTTAAGGAGGGTAGGATGTAACGGCATGTTTTCATCAACACAACTATTTACGTATTTAACCTATTTTCAAATTTTTTTAAAAACAATTTTATAATGGTTCGTCAGGAGTTTTACAATTTCAAAAATTTCTTATAAAAGTATTTTGAAGTATCAAACTAGTTACAGAGTATTTTAGTAAGTTCGGGTTTCATCAAATACCTCTAAATAATCTGATAAAAATTCATTTTAAATTATTATGTTTTGGCTTAATGAATTAATTTTCTATACAAACATCATCAAAACATTTTCAAACTTTTACAGTATCACTCTATGATCATTTAGGGCTTCTCAAATTAATTTCGCAATTTTCTGAAGTCAAATCGATAGAGAACCCGCAAACCTGATACCTAAATATTTTGGCCTAAAACCGGTATCTTTGTAGCTCAAACCCCAAAACCGACTTTGTATTCGCGATCCTCGCGATGATACGAACCTGTGGCTATGATTTCGTAATTTTTCGGACACGTTTAGTCTCGGGGGAAAATCATAATTTCATTATTACGTTATCTATTACGTTTTACTAATTTCCTGATTAGCTCCACTAATTAAAGTTTACGATTTACAAATTACCCTTAAGCCCTAATTAACTTTACCCTAACCATCCCCGTCGGCAGCTTCAACAAAAACGTGTAAGCACGTTTTTGTTTCCTCTAAACCAAGTTCATCCCCATAACTCCTAATTATTAGCCCTAATTAATGCTAAGTAAATTTTTTTAATAATATAATTCCTTATAAAACACCCCGTAGTCTCTGTCTCACTCTTCGTTCTCACCCAATGCCGTACACAAACCCACCCTCTCCCCCGAATCCCTCTCCCATTCTCTCTTCCCCTACCCCGGATCACTCACGCAAGCCCCCTCCTCTCAAACACCCATACAGACAGCTCTCTCTCTCTCAACTCTCGTTCACACTCAGCCCCATATCTCTCTCATTTTCGCTCGAACCAAGGCCAAACCCATGCAAACACCTCTGTCACGCTCTCCCCGTCTCCGACTCACCCTCCACCTTTGCCCACCATCCACGGCTCCGCCCCACAACCACCACACTCCATTCGAATGCAGCAGCGACCCCCCAGCCCCGTGGACTCATGCAACCCGTGCACGGCGCCGTCTGATACCTCCCCCACCGTCGTCGGTGGCCTGCCCCGGACGTCGCCCCACCACCCAGACGACGCCGCTTCGAGTGCCTTCGCCCTCCTCCAGCTCTCCCTGAGCACCGATGAACCCCCCCAACGACAGCCACAGGCCGTCGCTCCGCCTCTTTCCTCCGACAACGAGAGCTCCCCGTGCTCAGAGAAGCCACTCCCACTCTGCTCCTCAACCCTCGCCCTAGCGGAGCTCCTCTGCCATGAGAAGCCACCGCCTCCCCTCGTCGTCACCACCGTCGATCGACGTCACCTAGCCCCGCTGCCGTCGTCCCCGTGCAGGTCCGACCGACCGTCGAAGCCCATGTTCCTCGCCGTAGCCCACGTCGGCGTCGCCCGCTCCTCCGCACCCGCGGCTGCCCCGCCGCTGTTTGAGCAGACCCCCACCCCTGCTACATGCGAACATAAGGAAAACGAAGGTGAGGTTGTGAACGTATACAAATCCATATATGCACGTATCTATATTTATAAATGGATTTATTGGTCAAAAATTAATAATAAATAATATAAGCATAAAAAATATGAGACCAACTCCAGAAAATCAGAAATGATATTCTGGATCCAATGGTGCTAGTTTCATCTTAATCAGATGAGTAGATTTTCCCACAATAAATTTTTAAGCCTAAATTTTAAATAAGTTGTTTTCATTTAGAAATTCATAACTTGTTATTTTCACATACACTGATACGTGAGAAAAATATATGTTGTAGTACTCTTTGATACGGTCATTTTGACAGCTCATTTGCAACTTTCTGATGCAGATTGTATCCAGAATAAATTGTTGAATAATTACATTACTTAATTAAAAAATAGTATTTAAATTGATTTTTGAGCTTTTAAAAATTATAAAATTACTAGAAACTTTTGAAAAATATTTCCTCCTTCCGTAAAATTATTTTCATCATATCTAGCCTATATAAAAATTTAGAACATTTTTCGACAACATTTCAATCAGTTAATAAAATCAAAACGATCAGATTGTTTAAATAGAAAATGTAGCGTTCTTTAACCGACTATTTCTAGCGTTTGCAGGTACCAATTCTTGTGCACCAGCTCCTCTAGCTCCAACCTCGTCTTATTACGACGAGCTTGATAATGTAAGTCACTCTAATTCTAGTCTTAGAAGTTAAGCAAGTGTACATGCATGAACTTAGGGTTTTACAAATGGTCTCAGAACAACTAATGATCGAACGAACGACTAAAGGCATAAGTAATGAAAGAGATAGTCAACTACAGAATGACTAATCGCTTAAACCAACAATTTTTTTAGTCCATGTTTGTTGGACTTGTCTTTATCCTCAAATTTATTAGCATCTGCTTTGCTATGCTTTCTGGTTATCAACAAAAGAGTTTCTTTAACCTTTCATCGCATGTAAATTCATATTCATTTTTGTTCACTCTTGTCCACTATGTTCTAACACTTATCATTGAAAACGATGCATGTACCTTGTATACACTTGTTGCATGATTGCTCATAAACACGTCACCTGATGCATGTCATTTACTACTCAGTGAATACTAATGAATTATCGTATGAAATGTCATGTGTGGAATATCTCGTAAAACATCTTGTGGAATATTGATTCGGGTTCAATATTACATATTTAACCCCTCATTTAGCCCTATTTTGTGCTCATGTGATGCTACATTGTTCTCTAATTCATACGTATTTTCTACGCATTTATTTATTAGAGAAAACACACTATTTGAGCACAAAACAGCATTTAACGATGCAATTCTGCATATTTTATATTTTTCATAGCTTGGTCTCGATCTCACGATTCCAACGACTATTTATTTGTATTTTTCTAAGATTTGTGCTAATTACTGTGAATTTTTGAATGCAGAATACTGTTTTAAATGAAGAAATACGCTCGAAATACGAAAATACGGATGCTGCCCAATCAGATAGTGACACGTGGCATCATCTGAACCGCTCGCGCCCGATCCAGCGGTTCCCAGCGCCCCAAACGTTATCACATATTACGGGCTGTGTGGTAATACGGAGACCGTTGGATCTCGATCCAACGGTCCAAAGAGATGCTCTCGAGTTCTAAATCCAAGGCGACGTGGCATCCTCTGGACCGTCGATATAAGATCAAACGGGCACGATTTACCCAGACTGGGCTCGATTTGAATTTCTCGTCAGGGCGACGTGGCCGCTTCAGAGCCACGCGATGATGATCCAACGATCCGCGCTGGAGGAAATCGAGCGGCGACGTGGCTAGATCTAGACCGCAAAGACGCGATCGGACGGTCGACAATCACCTCGAACTGGATTCAGGCGCTGCCGAAATAGAGGGTGACGCGGCATGATCTCGATCATCCGATCCAAATCCAACGGCGCGCATCGCAGCTAACGAAGAGCGGAGCGGGCGTGGATCAATTGGATCCGATACGCGTGGACAGGTGTCAGCGTGTGGTTAAATCCCGCATGGATGTGCGGCTCTTGTTTGCTCCGACTTAGATGTGCGGCTGAGATCTGCCAGCAGCTAATGGGTGCGGGTTTAAAGCGTAAGCGGATGCGAATCTAAACCCATTAAGGCCCCTAAACCCGCAATGCCTCTATTTAAGGTATTCCTAGGGGGTTTTGAGGATATACAAGCCAGATTGGGGCGTATTTTGAGCATATTGGAGGCTCTAGGAGCCGTATTTCCCCTCTGAAAAATCCTGTAAAATTCCAGAGGCTTTTATTATTATTTCCAGAGAGTTTGAAGTCTTTTCAAGGAGAATTGGTGATATATTTCTTAACTTAAACCCCGTATTTGATGTTTTTCTCTTGTATTTTGCTATAATCTTGATGTATTTTGCTATGAAAGTTGTTTATTATTGCATGATGAGTAGCTAAATCTTATTTGTGCATGGTATGGCGTAGTTAGGGGCTATGATTTGTGTTAGTTTGGTTGTATTTTATGTGCTAAATCGTTAAACGTCGTTAAAGTTGTGATCTTTGTTCTTAAATCGCCTTTTTCATCTTCCAAAAGAAGTGATTAAGTTGATGATCGCCCCAAAAGGGTGAGCTTTGATCTCCCCAAAAGGGAGTTTCATACTGTAGTTTTGATCTCTCCAAAAGAGAGTTTCATATCGTATTATAACTTTAGCGACGATCTTTTTGAATATTGTGTTTGAACCCCCAAAAGGGCATCTTCCGATGAGTTGCTCCCAAAAGGAGAATTCATTGAGTTATATTGGGTATTTTCCGGTGAATTGCTCCCAAAAGGAGAATTCATTGCGTTATACATATCAACCAAATTAATACGAATCACTGATCCTAACGAACCCATACCATGTGCATACTTTTTATAGATATTTATTCTCACGTATTTTCTTTGTTCATATCGTTCACGTGTTCATATCACCATCACCATCATCATTGTTGAAGTGGTTAGTTTCTTTTCGTAGGCTTTCTATTTGATTTGAGTTGTGGTTGCAACAGATTTCTTCCCGTGGATTCGACATCTGAACTCCCAGATTTTACTACTTGTACGGACTCTTGCGCTTAAGAGAGAGCACCTTTCGGAGCCCACCAAGTTTTTGGCGCCGTTTCCGGGGAGGAATGGTTTGTGACTACGGTTTATTTTATTTAGAGGACCTTCGGTGAGATCTTTTCACTTTACTGTACATAAACTTTTTTATTATTATTATTTTATTTTAATTTTTAAAAATGGAGTATATGAATTTTTATTGCACGAACAATCTGTATGATGCAAGGTACGCTAATGCACACAAACATAGGATGGAAAAGCTCAAAATTGTTAATTTTAATCAAACTGACTGTGAAACTTTCTTTCAGGCCTGGAGGAGGTTCACAGATATAGTATCGAGCTATCCACAGCATGGGTTCACAAATGAAGAGCTTATGGCGTCCTTCCTAGATGGACTACAACCACAGCTGCAGGAATTTTTGGGAGTCATGACGCCGACAGAGGCGTGGGAATACATGGAGTCTCTGCAGGAAAATGAAGAAACCATGGAAGAGACTTCAGAGTGCGATTCAACGGAGCCTTCGTGCCTTGATCAAGAAGATCAAAGCGTAGACGTACCTTTGCAATCCTTGAAAGAGGAAGCTTACCTGATTATTCAGACACAGGAGGCCACATCCCTTCAATTCCAGGAGAATTTCCTTGCTCGGAGCCGGCAGATTCAAAAATCTATTGAAGATCTTAATTTGATTGCCACTTGTGTAGAAGAAGGTAATGCTTTTGAAACTCAATTTAAAGAATCTAATACGAGTTCATCTTCTATTACAGGAATATCGAGCGAGCCATGTCACGTTGAGGACACGATTATAAATATCCACATGACAGAAAGTGTGTGCAAAAGAGAGGACGAGCTAGCAATTTTGGATGAACGAGAGGAGGAGACAGATAGGGACAAGGGTTTTGAGATTATCGCCATGGAGTCAGAACCATGCCCTCCTCCAGTTTTGTCCCAAAATCATTTACGTCAACTTGCATTAACGCAAAGAATCTTAAACTAATCTGGACTGACATAACTCATCTCTTGCAGGACATTGGTAAACAGCTTATAGAGATGCTTGGAGTTGCGTTGCTGGAGTCCAGTTTAGTCATTGGAGGAAGATTACTCGCCGAGGAGCGAACGGAGCAAATTGAACAACTTCCTCCACCATCAAAGATTCATGATCCGCCATTTGATCACGGTGTGTTCTTTTCAGTAGTGTAGTTTTTATATGCTTTCTAGGTTGCTTGCTTGAATAAACTCGTACCTCTTCCGACATTGAGGACAATGTCCATCTTTAGTTGGGGGGTGTGTATGAGACCTTAGGATTTTTTTTTCACCAAATCTCATCATTTTAAAACTCCTTCATATGCCTCAAATGCGGATGATTATACATTGATTGTGTTCTAAAAATTTTTTATGGCTTGATTAAATTATTTTCCCTTCATGGAATTACCGTTAATATGCTATTCATGAAAATTTTCAATTTCCATGATTAATATCTCGAAATAGTTTGAATTTATTTCATGCATGCCAATGTGATGGAAAAGCTTAAGTATACACGATTAATAAGAATAGTCTTCAAGTTGAAGAGGAATTTGGCCTTTGTTATTCATGTTTATATTCAAAAAAAAATGGGTGTTGAACTGCTTACAAAAGAACAAAGAAAGAAAAGAAAAGAAAGAAAGAAATGAAGAGAAAGAAAGAATGAACAAGTTTGTCACTAATAAATAACTTGGATGGCTCGAGTAGAACAGTCCGAGGGGTCCTTTTTGGCCTAATGCCCTATTATCGTCTGATTTGGGAGCCATTGACAGGAAACTCACTCATTTGATGGAGCGATCCAAGTTATACTTTTTTCTTCGAATGTTGCTTGATGCGCGTTACGTGGAACGAATAAAAGAAAAGAATGGTGAATATACTAAGCAACGTCAATACCCATGTCTTTAATGATTATTTTGATAGGCCAATTCCTTGGAAACAAGAAAACTAGAGAAAAACGGCGTGTTATACTTTCGCTTGCGCAAAACGATGCTTGCAGGCTATTTATTCATACTAAATTAGAGAAAATAGCATGTGATTGATCTTAGTCATGGATTATATATATTGATGGTCAAGACCATGTTGGAATGCGTACTATTGAGCCAGGCCATAAGCGATTGATAGAACTTATTGTTTTATTAACCACATCTGAACCGCTCGCATCCAACGGTTCCCAGTGATTTGAATTTCTCGTCAACGTGGCCGCTTCAAAGCGCGATGATGATCCAACTCCGTGCTGGAGGAAATAGCGACGACGTGGCTAGGAACTGGATTCAGGCACAGGGCGACGCGGCATGAGATCCAAATCCAATGGTCATCGCAGCTAACGAAGTGGATCAATTGTATCCGGCACGGTTGTGCGGCTCATCTGCCAGCAGCTAATGAATCTAAACCCATTATTAGGGGTTTTTGAGGATGAGGCTTTTATTATTATTTCCAGAGAGTTTGAAGTCTTTTCAAGGAGAATTGGTGATATATTTCTTAACTTAAACCCCGTATTTGATGCTTTTCTCTTGTATTTTGCTATAATCTTGACGTATTTTGCTATGAAAGTTGTTTATTATTGCATGATGAGTAGCTAAATCTTATTTGTGCATGGTATGGTGTAGTTAGGGGCTATGATTTGTGTTAGTTTGGTTGTATTCCATGTGCTAAATCGTTAAACGTCGTTAAAGTTGTGATCTTTGTTCTTAAATCGCCTTTTTCATCTTCCAAAAGAAGTGATTAAGTTGATGATCGTCCCAAAAGGGTGAGCTTTGATCTCCCTAAAAGGGAGTTTCATACCGTAGTTTTGATCTCTCCAAAAGAGAGTTTCATATCGTATTATAACTTTAGCGATGATCTTTTTGAGTATTGTGTTTGAACCCCCAAAAGGGCATCTTCCGATGAGTTGCTCCCAAAAGGAGAATTCATTGAGTTATATTGGGTATTTTCCGGTGAATTGCTCCCAAAAGGAGAATTCATTGCGTTATACCTATCAACCAAATTAATACGAATTACTGATCCTAACGAACCCATACCATGTGCATACTTTTTATAGATATTTATTCTCACGTATTTTCTTTGTTCATATCGTTCACGTGTTCATATCACCATCACCATCATCATTGTTGAAGTGGTTAGTTTCTTTTCGTAGGCTTGCTATTTGATTTGAGTTGTGGTTGGCCCACCAAATATCTTGTGGAATATCTTGTGGAACATCTCGTGGAACATCATGTAAGGAATATGTACTTGATTCACATGACACATCACTGGGTGTTTTGAGGGTAACTCATAGTTTGAGAGAGTGCAGGAGTGACTGGAGTTCAATCTACATGTCTAGCTGCCTGTGTTTCGGCATCATGTCTAGCTGCCTGTGTTTCGGCAAATATAAATATGCTGCATGTCAGCATCCTGTCTAGCTGCCTGAGTTTTCGGCATTCGCTTGGGCAAGCACACCCAGGCAAGAAATGAACTCAAGGGTCACATATTGTACTCTTCGACTTGTGTCATGTAGTTATAGTGTAGCTTGCACGATCACCTCTACTTTACGCATTATACGCACTTTACCTACTACACATGTGCAGTCACCAGTACTTTATTTCACCTGCTTAGCCTGCTTTACTACCTTGCTGCCTATTTGTTTATTATTGTTACTCCACATGCCTGTTTACTTTACTATTGTTGTTACTTTACCTACTTATTTACCTTGTCATATATGCCATGTCATCATTGCTGCTCTCATACTTTACTTATTGCACTTACATATATGACTGCTGTATTTTACTTATCGTACGTAGTTAGTTCCAAAGTCTGTTCTTTTCCATGCTTGTACACTGCTTTTACTACTATTTCTAGAATTGTTGTGACTTACCTACAGTTTCATCTTCATAGCACTGCAGATGATGTACTTGCTGAGGTAGACGTTCCTGAGTTGCAGAGCCAAAGTTCGACTATGAGACCGTAGCTTTCAGTTTTATTTTCACTTATGTACTTTCTTTCTTTCATGTATTTTTGTTGGAACATTTTGTATAACATGGATTGTAATAATTGGACACTATTTGAGTATTTTTTTACATCTCTGCATCGTGGCTATTTTGTTTTCACTGGTTAACTGCAGTATCAATGCAAATATCAAATAAGTAATGGGCCCCCGAGGACAGGTCGTTACAACCTTTGTGGCTTCGTGTGCATGCATTAGGCAAGATGCATTGTTTAGTGTTTCAAGGACTGAAACTTTGTGATGAGGGATTGGACCTCCTTTCTTTGGTCAGATCCGAGGTCATCTCGTGTACAACTTGAGTTGGCCAGCCCAGATCTCGTGCACTCTTCTTACTCTTTTACATAAGAGGCGAAGAAAGTGTTGGAGGGGATGTTGAAGAAGATGCTGGATTTTGGGCCTATGTGACAGATGTTGTCACAAGGCCCTCCTTCTGGTGCCAACTATTGATGCATAAATCTTGCAAGGCCTAGATCAAGCCGCCAGGTTCCTGGGCCAGACCAATGATGCAAGTATTCCTACAACGGAGAGCCCAAATAGGATAATTTTACCAGGTCCACCTCCTTTTCTGGAACCTAAAAGAGATAAGGAAAGATGTTGGAGGGCCAATGGCAAACCCACCGGGCAGGCTAGCCTCCCAAGTCAAAGTTTGGATGCCCTCGGTGGCAAAGGTAGCTCATGGCTGGTCCAATCTGTCGATTTCGGCTAGGCATCGCTATTGGCAAGCCCTAGTTCAAATGATATCTATAGGTTCCATTAAATCATGTTTCAAAGGGAGAGCCAAAAGAATTATATTTATGACTTTCAATAAGAACTCTTTTATTGAAAATTCTATGGAAAGTAAGTTTGGAATCCCAAAAATACATTGTTTATTAGTCACATGCAGAATTTTTTTAATGAATTCTAGGTAGAATAGAACCAACAACTTTTAAGTTTGGTATGGAATCTTTACTGAAGTGGTGGTCACATGATGGGTGTCATCATTTTTTTCTCAGACACAATCTGTGCATCATGCACAGATTGTTACGGATTCCCGTAGTGGGGCCTGCCCATGTGTTTCTCTCTCTCTTTCTCCTTACAATCTCAACTTCCCCCCCCTCTCTCTCTTACCATGGTCGTCGACCTCCCTCTCGCTTGCTCACTTCCTGTGGTGGATCCCGATCTTGTTGCTATCGCCGTTGGCAACACTGACCGACTCGCTCATTACCCAATGCTCTCCATGTCCCCCACCAGCACAAAGTCATTTTCTGCTCACCATTCCTTGTCGGCTCCAGTCAATGTCTCGCACCACACTTAGTGCCAAGCTATCATCAAGGTCGCCTTGACTCACCGCCATTCTCTCATTTTATCATCGTTGTCATCAATAATGAACGATGTCATTGTTGATGGCTCTATTTATGGGTGTTTTCTCACCGCTTAAGTAGTTATATGTTGATTCAATCGCAGTAGATGACGTGGGATGACATGGGCAGCTGACCAGGGACTGAGCAAGTTGATCACATGATGAATTGGCTCTGATCCGAGCAATGAGAGTTGGTTCTGAGCAGTATCTGGGCTACCTGCAACACAAGAAACTCATCAGAGAGGTCAGATCTGGGGTCTGACCTAATCCCCTCTGATGCTTAAGTCAGTAAATGACTCAAGGAAGGCTTGGTGTAACTATGTCTGACATATTGGGAGATCGTCCTCTAGTTATATTGTCGAGCTATGGAGAATATGTAAGTGTTTTGGGTAGAGCAAATACCAAAAGATTTTCTCAATAATTGTGGTCCAAATTAGATAGATCCATTTTCCCTTCGACTGGGAAACTATATATAGGTAGTGGCTAATGAGGGGTGTTGTAGAGTAACGCCCAAGCATTTAAGCCACTTGATTGTGTTCGACCTAAGCTGTTGGCATTAATGATGAGCTAAATGATCAGTCATTGAATTCCCTCATTGATGATGAGCTTAACGGTCAATATTACTGAGGGAGTCCAATAATTAGCTCGGTGTTAAGTGTATTTTATATGCATATTTCCACCCCTTCACCCCCGCATTTTTCACCTTTATTTTTCATCATCCTTGCCATTTTACTTTTTTATCTGCCTCTATGCTTTGGGTGTATCTTCTGTACATTTCATGAAAATTGCACTCGAAACGATGGAAATCGATGAATGGAGAACTTGGGAGAAAAGATGACGAGGAAAAGAAGAATGGAAGTGAAAAGGAGAAAAACTGTACATCACGGCTGTACGTTTGCATGCACGGTCATTCCATCATATCAGCCCAAAGGAGAAGAAGTGCAACTTCAGCGGCATGGCCGTGCAGCATCATCGCATGGCCATGTCCAAATGAAAACAGAACTACTAATTATACATGTTTGCAAACACTGCCGTGTGGGATTAGCGACATGGCCGTGCAATCTGGAGCTGATGGATGGATCGAAGAAGAAGGTGAACGGCCATGTGCCTAGGTGGAACGGTCATGCATGACTCGAGATCCTTAGATGACCTAGGCTATCTGGCGGCGGCACATCCGTGCCGATTTGTGGCATGGACATGCTCCCCTCAATTTTTACGGGTTCAGACCCGAAATCTACTGTTTTTCTCGGGTGATTATAAATAGGATTGTGAGCGATTGAGAGGGGGATCTTCTAGGCGTTACTTAGGTTTTTCTCCCTCCTTTATGGGCTCTTATTCCAATGATTTGTAAGAAGTTTCTTGCTAAGTTTCTTGCTTCATCTTTTGTTTTAAACATTGAATCTTTTATTTCTTATTTACTTGCAATTGTTCTTAATCTCTTCTTGGGTTATTTTGTGATGCCTTTTCATAATTTATTTGTTGTTTTTCCTTATGCTTAACGAGTAGATTCGTGCCTAGGGTGAAGTTGAACCTTAGTGTAAACTGTTCATGTGGGTTAATCGTCCCAAATATCGTTCTATTAGATTATTACTAGGGCATAGTGTTGGATGTGGGCTTTTATCAATTTCACCATTAGGTTGCTATACAAACCTAGCATTCAACAAGAAATCGGGGCTTTCACACTTCGTAACCCTAACTATCGACCAGAAATCGGAGCTGCGGTTCATTGCCTTTAATTGTAGATTGTTTATCTAATATTGGGATTTGATGGGACATTGGGCCTAAGTTATTAGAACAACTAGAATGGAGGCTCTCGATGAGATATCAGGGTCCCTATAGAGGTCCAAGCTTTTTCCCTTGTTCTCTCTTGCGTCAGAGGAGGAGAGAACGTGTATTGAGATTAAATCCTCATAGATGGCATTATTCTCTTAGAATGAGAAACTAGGTTAACCCCATGTTTAGTTTGCACTAGTGTTGACACTTAGCCATGGTACCTTTTCTTTCTTTTTGTATTTCTAGGATTACTTCCATTATCTCAGATATCATTCGCATAGCTAATTGAATCCATAATTGATCGGTACCCAAACCTCTGCCTGCATGTGTTCGACACATAAGCTACAATTAAACTGTGTGCTTGCGATATATTTAAAACGTAACACTAGGCAATTGTCTTCAATAAGGAAGCAATCAGCCTCTAAAGCTGCTGGCCTAAGTCTGTAGGCTTTACTGGGCTTATCTGCACAAATAATTAGCGGAGTGATTATGGGGTCAGCCCTGTGCTGCATCAATAGACTACATCTCCGAAGCTCAACCAACGTGGTGGTTGAGGTCGGGTGATGTGAGATATATTGATTGGATAGGCGCAGCAGTCGAGACAGTAAATTTAATTCTGGCTGTCAGAGAAACAACTCCTAGAAATCTCTCGTCAAGAGAGCACGGAGTTTGGAGCGTCAGAGCTCTGAGATGTCGACAGCGTCCCAAATCGAATGGCTGAGCTCATTCATAGGGAATGTAGCTCTGTTTAAATAGAGGATGAGGGTTAGAGAGAGATAGTCTTCTACCAAAGACATAGTATATCAGCACCTGACCACATTAAATATGAAAAGGTCGAGGACCTGGTCGTATCATACCCCGAGATTGTTGAAGTTCCATCAGGGAGTATTCGTCAACTTGCTTTAGAGTTTTCTACATATATTGACGATTTTCTCTAGATTGATTTCATAGATGGGAATAATTTTCCTCATTAGGCCGGCACAACTCATTTCTTGCAGGTTACAGGTGGACACCTTCAAGGGATGTTGTGAGCTATGTTGTTGGAGTCCAATGACGTTCATGGAGTAAATAAGTTAACCGAGCCACGAAAGCAACATGAGGAACAACTGCCTACTCCATTGAAGATCATTGATCCACCTTTTGATCAGGTGCATCCTAAGCCAGTAGTGTAAATATTTTATATGATTTCTAGTTTAGTATCTTAATAATCTCTCCTTCTCTCGATAGCGAGAGGAGCGTACTAGGATTTAGAGTTAGTAATAAATCCCTCACCTCTCTATCCCCTCACATGATATATTTTTATCCACAAGGACCCTATACATGCTAACCTCTCTACCCTAGCTCCAATCTCGATAGTATTTCCCCCACCAAACATGAGCCATAGTAATGCGCTTCCTCATTTTATTTAGGGCAATGCTTCACTCTAGCTTGGGGAAGACTCTGCCATACACTCCACCATTTTCACATGAGCCTAATGCTATCACATAGCATCCCCATTTCACCACCCCCAACACATATTTACCCACATATCTCATATTCCTCTCGGATTGAAGACAATGCTTAGTTTTTAGCTTGAACATGACGTTTCACTTCTAGCTGTGGGGGATGAGCCTACCACGCATCACCACCAACTTCTCTTTTTTGCTTTCCTTTTTATTTTTTCATCACCCACCACTTTTCTCTTAATATTTCAAAAAAAAATTTGTATGATCTAAAGTGACGTTCATGTTATCTTAGTGGCATGCTTTTTACCCGTCATCCCCACGAATCTCATTTTTTAACTCCATTCCCTTGAATAAACACTATCTCCGTTTTATCTCCATTAGGATAGATTGATTTTTTATTCAACCTTTAGATTACATGAGCATAGGTTTCCCAATTGAGTAGAGTAGGCCTAATCTTGAAGGGTATTGGCTTTGAATATAACATAGTTCCCTCTAAGACATGGTGGTTTGACATGTTTCATTCAAAAAAAGAGTTCGAATAAGTACACCATTTGTCCAGTCCCACCAAGTAGCCAGGTCTCCATGCCTTAGGAAGCTTTGGAGATTCGCGTCGAATGGTGAAGATTTGGGGGAGTGCGCTAAGTATAAATAACCAAACTTAGGCGATCCAAGAGAATAGGCCCCATGGGTCCATTTTGGCCCAACGCCATATACTCGTCTGGGTCGGGAGTCGTTGACCAAAATCCCGCTACACTAATAACCTAAGTTTCGTGTGTATATATATAAATTATAGAATACCAAAAACACAAAATAAAAAAACACAAAAATGTGTGTACATACATATCATGCATGTCTAGTTAGAAGGAATTAGCTTATCTCAAGCCAAGCTTAGAAATTTAATGCCCTACGACACACTTTTAGTTTTTACCTTCGCTCGTGTAGGACAATGATTGAATTCTTCCAATTTAAGCATATTAGGAGGATTTTTTGTGGTTTAGTCTTTTTCACGGGGATGTGTGTTAAACGTGAGATCGTGTTGGAGACTCATATTTTCCGAGTCATAAGCCATGTGAGATAGTTAGAGTGGTGCGTGGTTGGAATAAGTTCTGATTTTGTCGTTTACGTGATTTGCGCATGTGTTTGATTATGAGAGGGTGATCTTCAGATTTCTTTAACAAATTTCTCATCGTACTTCATATCTTATCTTGCTCGGGGACGAGCAAGAGTATATTTTGGGGGAAATTTGTTAAGTATATTTTACATGCATATTTCCACCTCTTCACCCCCGCATTTTCCACCTTTATTTTGCATCATTCTTGCCATTTTACTTGTTTTTATCCACCTTTATGCTTCGGGTGTATCTTTGTACATTTTAGGGAAATTACGCTCGAAACGATGAAAATCGATGAAGGGAAGAACTTGGCAGAAGAGATGGCGAGGAAAAGACGAATTGAGGAGAAAAGGAGAAAAACTGGCCAGCACGACCGTAGATTTGCACGCACGGTCGTGCCATCATATCAGCCCACAGGAGAAGAAGTGCAACTTTAGCGTCATAGCCGTGCAGCATCATCACACGGCCGTGTCCAAATGAAAATAAAACTACTCATTTTGCCTGTTCGACCGAGCGGGATTAGTGGCACGGCTGTGCGAGCTGGAGCTAATGGATGGAGTGAAGAAGAAGCGGCACGGCCGTGTGCCTAGGGGGGCACGGCTGTGCACGACTCGAGATCCTTAGATGACCTAGGATGTCTGGCGACGATACGACTGTGCCGATTCGTAGCACGGCTGTGTGCCCCTTAATTTTTACGGGTTCAGACCCGAAATCTGTTTCTTTTCTTGGGGGATTATAAATAGGATTGTGAGCGATTGAGAGGGTGATCTTCTAGGCTTCTCTATGTTTTTTCTCACCCCTTTGGAGGTTGCTATTACAAGGATTTGTAATACTTTTCTCGCTTTAATTTTTGTATTAAACATTGAATCTCTTATTTCTTCTTTACTTGCAATTTTTCTTAATCTCTTCTTAGGTTATTTTGTGATGCCTTTTTCCATAATTTATTTGCTATTTTTCCTTATGCTTAACGAGTAGATTTTTGTGCATATGGCAAAGTTGAACCTTAGTGTAAACTGTTCATGTGGGTTGATCATCCCAAATATTGTTCTATTAGATTATTGATATGGCATAGTATTGGATGTGGGCTTTTATCAATTTCACCATTAGGTTGCTAGACAACTCTAGCCTTCGACGAGAAATTGGGGCTTTGAAGCTTCGTAACCCTAACTACCGACCAGAAATCGAAGTTGCGGTTTGTTGCCTTTAGTGGTAGATTGTTTGTCTAATATTGCACTTTGACGAGACATCGAGCCTAAGTCGTTAGAACACCTAGAATGGGGGCTCTCGATGAGACATCAGGGTCCCTATATAGGTCCAAGCTTTGCCCATCGTTCTCTCTTGTGCTAGACAAGGAGAGAACGTGTATTGATATTAAACCCTCATAGACGACATTACTCTCTTAGAATGAGGAGCTAGATCAACCCCATGTTTAGTTTGCACTAGTGGTGATGCTTAGCCCTTGTACCTTTTCTTTATTTTCATATTTCAAGGATTGTTTTCCTTATCTCAGATATCATTCACGTAGCTAATTGAATCTACAATTGATCGGTACCTAAACCACTACCTCAATATGTTCGACCCATAAGCTACATTTACACCGTGCGCTTGCAGTATATTTAAAACATAACACAAGGCGATTGTCTTCAATGGGGAAGCAATTATCCTCTAGAGATGCTGGCCTAAGGCTGTGGGCTTTACTGGGCTTGTCTGCCCAAATAATCAGCTGAGTGATCATGGGGTCAGCCCTGTGCTGTATCAAAGGCCCACATCTCCGGAGCTCAACCAACGTGGTGGTTAAGGTCGGGTGATGTGAGACATATTGATTGGATAGGCACAGTAGTCGAGGCAGTAAATTTGATTCTGTCTGTCAGAGAAACAACTCCTAAAAATCTCTAGTCAAGAGAGCACGGAGTTTCGAGCGTCAGAGCTCTGAGATGTTGATAGCGTCCCGAATCGAACTACTGAGCTCATTCCTAAGGAATGTTACTCTGTTTAAATAGAGGATGAGGGTTGGATAGAGATAGTCTTCTACCTAGTTCATATTCCCTTCATCTTATTCTCCTTGAGCTCCGGAGTGGATAAACTGTGCGCTGAGATCGAATGGACCCAGTGGTGTACAGAGATTTTCTGCCATCACAACATCATAGTGATGGAGGTCGTATGGAAGTTTCCCAACTAAGAGGTCATCTTTGAACAACTTGGAATGGTTCCTCGGCAAAGCTCCAGCGCAAGACGTCGGCGTCGTTGTCATTGAGGAGACCACGGCTGTTGTGCTAGAAATCGACGAAGTAGCGCCTCCTGAAGCCCTGGCCTTTTACTTATATCTTTTCTGTTGTATGGGCTCTGACCATTTTTACAAGTACAAGCTTTGCCCCCTCCTTTATCAATAAAAATTTCTTTTATTAGAAAAGTATCTTAGCTCATCTCAGGTTATAGGAGATTGGCCCTTGTCGCTTAGTTAGGTTAGCCCGAGTGGTCTGCTAAAAGTGATTGTCGTATAACTAGATCAGCCCACGAGGGAGTTGTTAGGGTTTTCATCATGTATAACAAGTTTATACGCAATGGAAAAAAATAAAAACCTACTAAAATCCATGTGTTTCAAATTGATTTGATCATATTACTAACATTTGTTGATGATTTGAATGTATCGAACTGCAGGTGATGCTCTACGAACGACCACCCTCTATCAGTATCCGCACGAGAATGTCACGAACAGGAATTGCGACGGTGCTAGCTCCTTCTTCGCAACTAGGGTTTCTCTCTCGCTCTTCGCTTTTCTCAAAAACAGGAAAGATGGATGAATGCGTAACCATCTAAAAAATTCTCTCTACCTCTCTATATAGTATATAGAGTCAAACGTTAACCCTTTAAGGAATTTCAGTTACATAAAGATATCTTTAGGGATAATATCTTAACAATATATATTATACGTTAACTCTTTAACGCGTTTTAGTTATGCAGTGTTATCTTAGTGATAATATCTTATCAAGATACAATATCTAATAGTTAAGATATATCCTTATTTCGAATTTCAAATCAGATTCGAGATGTCGTTTAAAACCTTATCCCATCCATTACACTCTTTATATGCGACCCAATAGGCTCAAATCAAATTTACAGTGGGTCTAACCTCATTAGAAGCCCACAAGCATAATTGGTCTCTAGCAAGACATGATGACTACCCAATTAATATGAATATCATCAGTCCGATATTAACCTAACTAATAGAACATGTCATAATCCTTTGTCATACGATATCTTATTTGAACATAAGTCATAGACAGTGTCATACTTATATTGTTCAAACATTCAATTTCTAGATTACTAAGTAGACTGATAATATCAAATGACATTCATTTGAGCACGGTCATGAATTTGTCAGTCCTACTTATCGAGGGGCCCATTAGGTATCTCTCTCATAAGAGAGAGACAAATTCCATCTTGTTCGTTCATTTTCCTCTACATAATTTACATCATGTTCAATCATAACCTTTATGATTATATGATTAAAGTTAACGTTTAGTTATGTCAAAACATGATGGTCCTCATATAGGAAACTGTGATGATCTCAGGTCTAAGGATTCTATAACATAACTAATATGAGATCATTTAAGTCACTGATCCTTGTAATGATCTCATAGCAAGTCTATTAAGTACATTGTTTTCCAACAAGTACCTATACGTTTGATTTGTATCACCATACATATAATTATCTCATAATTATCAACCAAACTCATACTATAGTCTTAATTAATAACATTAAGAGAAAAACTTTATACATGAAAAAATGACATAACATAAAGGTCCAAATATTTGGCCTATGGCATAACCACTAACAAGAGTGGCCCCTGATCATATAGCTAGATCAGTCTGGGAGGCATTCTGAAAAGAGAGTAAAATGGGAAAATCCGTCTATGGTCTTCTCGTTAATGTTCTCATGGGGCAATTAGCTCCGTAGGATATCATCAAAGAAAGCAAAAAGAAATAGTGCAATGGTTGTTGATATGCTTCCATTTTGCATGAATTATCGCATATTTTCATGACGTATTTCACCCTCCAAATGCCCATTTTATACGCTTTTACGCTATTATTTGTAACAATATGACTTTTGGAGCGTTTATGCCCATTTCAGGGATTTGGAGCGATATTGGAGAAATTTGGAGTCAATGAAACGATCGACGACATGAGAGCACCTAAAAGACTCATGATGACATGCCTGAGGTCCAAAGAAGAAGACGAGAGGAGGAGAAGAGAGCAAAATATGAGAAGCTCAGGCCATCTTAAGTTTCCCAGGCGATTCGGTCGAGTAGCGGTCGAGCTGACACGCAGAGTTAGCACGAAAACAGCCACAACCTACTCGACCGAGCAGACAACCAGCTCGACCTGAGCCGCTCAAACCGAGCAATGAGTTTGAGCTATTCTCCAAAGTACTGTAGCTCGACCGAGCAGCAAAGTAACTCGACCGAGCAGTTCACCTACTCGACCCGAGTTGTCATCAAACAGAGCAGTATTTTGGAGGAAGTTCTGATCTACTGTAACTCGATCGAGTAGGGGGCTACTTGACTGAGCACGAAGGCTACTCGGTCGAGTAAGGCAAGCGCCCAGATTTTCAGACAGCCTCTAACTCTTTTGAGATCTGTTATCATTTCAGTTGGCAAATTATTTTTATCATATTTTTTATGGATAGTAGACTTCATGAAAGTTCCAAATCTGATAAGAACGTGCCAATTGGAGGTCGAATGAAATCCGGGGAATTTCTACAAGTTGACGTTGCAGTGCTGAAATCACCTACTCGACCGAGTGCTGTTTTCTACTCGACCAAGATGGCTGGGTCCCAGAACTTAAATTGCGGCCAGAGTTGATTTTGGACACAAATTTTAAAGGGTTTCTTAGGTTATTTGCTAGGGTTTTGAGGGGACTATATATATGGATTGTAGCCGTCATTAGAAGGGAGGTTAGATCTTATTTTCTTAGTAGCTCTTGTAGACTCTTTTAGGAGTTAGGCCATGTCATAGGCCCCTCCTCTTGTATCAAGCTAAGTATTCTATCTCTTTAATTCTATTTTAGTTCTTGTTATTATTTTTCTGTGATGCTAGCAATGATCTCTATTGTTTTCATAATGTTTGCTATGCTTGAGTAGTCTTTTCAAGGGCTAATAGATTATCCCTAGGATCTTAGGATTTAGATGTAAAGTTAGGTGTTTTAGGTTTCGTTGGTATAAAAAGGACGTATTTTGGTCGATTTTGCAAAGTTTGTAGGATATCTCGTACTGAGATCGTGCCCACGATCGATGAAATCGATTGGCTTAAGGAGTATCCTATAAACTTAATTAGGGAGTTAGTGGATTCAGTTAGGGCTCGTGACCATGTCCGACTCGTGTCTTGATGGGATCCACCGAAGAACTATATTACTAATTGACGGATACCGTCATTGCGTCTATGAGAGCCACCAAAATACATCAAAACTCTAACCCACGAGAGTGGCGTGAGTTGAGATCAGTTTGGCCATGAGAGTGGCATGAATAGTTATCGATTCTTAATGTACGGATCGTGTGCGCCTGTCGCGAGAGTGGGGTTAATGCGATACGTTAGACAAATGGTGCTAATGTTAGCCGGTCATTGTTCTACATCTTAGATGCGAAAATCTCTAATAAAGCCAATGCAACGTAAGAGTCTTAACCTAACATCGACATCCGACAATCCTAGTGGTGAGTCCTAACGTCCTAATCTTTTCTCTTTTCTTTCTTTCTTTGTGTGGAATCCTTTGTTTGCGATATCGAGTGACACGACCTTTGCATCCATCCCCATTATGATACTCCACAATCCGCATCCACCAATAAACTCACAAGTCTAACCCAACATAGGAGTAGATAGGTAGTATAGCACCGTTTCCCCGTATTCGATATCCGCTCGTCGCTATATCGTGCGCTTGTGGTAAAACGACATCGTTTCGGAGTTAATTTCGTGCCGATCAAGGTTACGACACCAATGCTGGGGAGGCGTTCCGCCGTATTATCTATTTATCACAATTAGGTTGATTAGACTGCGTTAAAAAGAGAGTGTGATTTTTCCCACCACCACATTATTTCTTTTTTATCTTTATCTCTCTTATGCCACTGACATTCTTCTCCAGGTTATTTACTTTGCTTGATCATGTACAGTTGATGAAGCGATGATGCTTCCAAGGATGATACGAATGGGTTCTATACGATCCTTCATATATCTCGCTGCTTCATTCAATCAGGCTGATGGAGAGTCTTTCATGTAAGCCTTTTACAGGTTCGAAGGAATGTTAGGAATGTTTCGAATGGAGTCAGACTATGTGTGGGAGGTCCCAAGCTATTTCCTCTCTTCACTAGAGGATTGCATGGACCCTCATTGGAGTTCTTGAAGAGGACGCATCTGGCACCCACCTTCGAGGATCTGAGATATGCAACAGCCTTAGAAAGCTTATTGGACACAGCGCGATCTTCGGGCTCATTAACCGTCGGGGCAGGTGATCCAGAAGAATGTAAGTTCGTCAATTTTATTATGAATCGTGTGTCTACTGCAGGTACCATCGAGGAGGTTATTCACGTTCAGCTTCAGGGAAGTATTATGCGCTTCGATATTGCCACTATTGACGAGACATTGGTACCTAGCACTACAAAGCTAGCTCATGCCGTCGTCATCCCCCTTGCTACCCACATGAGTCAGAGCAGCCCATACCATCAGAGGATATTATTGAGGAGGTCGTGCCTACAGTAGCAGAGCAGACCATCGAGGAGGACATGACTTGAGACGATGACATCAGTACACAGATGGAGCCCGAATCGTACCCCCCACCTTTGGAGCTACCACAGCCATACCCACCTTCTACAGAGGCTGAGCATCCCTCAGAGGACCACCCACCCAAGCTTACAGCTCCCACTTAGGGATACCTCTTTACCCACTCCATTTCTGAATCATGTATCCCATTTGATATTTATCTTGATTCAGATTTTTTTGACACGTCATACCTATTGCAGGACACTTATAATTAGGGACCGTAGGTATGCTTGGATGTGTCCTTGCTTGAAGAACCTGACGAGCATGACGAGGAGTCGCCTGATGAGGTGATATATGCATCTGATCAGGATATACCTGAGGAGCTTGACACTGAGGAGAGAGCGGACACGGAACTTGAGAGTAGAGATTTATTTCCAGGGAAGTGTAGTCAACCATCCTTAATTTTAAATATTTATATTGACGACCCTGTTTGGGAAACATTTGTTCGGGGGAAAAATCATTCACAACGGACTGATGCATTCCGTTCTTTGTAGGATACAGGTGTATGCCTATGAGGAATGCTAGGGGATGCATCACTGGAGTTCGTTGGTGTTAGTGGCTACATGTAGCTAGCAGAGCCACAGAAGGTGATGATAGGACAGCTGGATGCACCGATGCAGATACTGGATCTGCCGTTTGAATCTGGTGTATGCAAATCCCAGTAGTGTAGTATTTTTTGCTTTAAATAAACATGAATCCTTTCGATAGCGAGAGGACCATATACATTTGCTTGATTGTTTAGAATAAATATCACCTCATATGACGGCAACAATAATCTTTTATACCTCAAACCCATTATATATATTAATTGCCCTCTTCACATTTTGATATGTCCCACCATTTTGCTCACCACCATCGAGCATTTCTTTCAAGTAAACCTTACGTTCTTATTCATTTGACTTGATCTCGCTTAGCGATTTTGATCAAGTCATTTGAATAAGACTGTTTGGTACAAGCTTGGGGGAAGGTTCTCTCATGCATCATTGCATGTGCATGTAGTTGCATTAGGATTTCATGTCATTTATTTCATCATTTTTCATTCACCCCACTCATATTTATCGTTGCTCCTCATAATTACCTTTTATGATCACATTTAGGACAATTTAAAGTTTAAGCTTGGGAAGTGCATTTCCAAGCCATTTAGTTGCATTTTTACTTCATTTTAGGATATTTATACTTTTTCAAATTTTTGCATCATCTTTTCAATTTTTCTATCTTATTTTTCTTTTATGTGTGTTCATGCATCATATTGTGTGCTTGTTTTTCTTTTCGTTCTTCTCTTTTGTATTTATTTCTTTATTCTTTTTTCCTTCTTTTGCTAGATATGTTCCTTATGATGATATCTCTTATTGCTTTAGTAGCCATCACGATGCTTATATCTCTTGCAATGCTATTTGGAGTATTTCTGTATCCTGCTATCCATGTGCTTGCTTATATATTATTTTGATGACTCCTCTATATGAATTCATGATACTAATTGAAGCTGAATGTATGCAACAGTATTTAGTATGCTTTTGTTGGAAATGCATCAAGATTCACGCATCATTTGTATATCTGAAGAATCTATATTATTGTCTTATTCACCTTCTGTTGTATGCCTGATATGATTCTACGCTTTACTGCGTGACTTCATTATTTATTGAGATGATTAAGAATATCCATGCTTACAAATGAGTTTTAGTTGAGGTTTATCTTTGAACCATTTGTGCACATCTTATGAGTGAACCGAGTGTTACATCATTTCCTTCTCCACATATATCTTTTTATTCTCTACATGTCACTTGATTTCACCCCTTGCAGCTACTCATACAGCATCTATTCCTAAGTATCCTTGCAAAAGAAAAGTTAGCTCCAAAAAGTTCAAAAAGCAAAAAAGGAGCCAAAAACCAAAAATACATATCATATAGCTCCTACAAAAATCCAGAAAGAAAAATGAGAACCAAAAATAAAAATAAAAATATTTCTCTATCTCATTATTGGGGCCACAAAAATACTTGGGAAAATCAAAGCAAAAATTCCATTTTTCCCTAGCCTTTTCCTTTAGATGTGATGCCTCAAGCTAAGCTTGGGGGGTGAATTCATTTGACCATAAGAGTGAGTACGCCATTAGAGTGGAGAGGTGCACGAATGGGGAAGTTTGATAATGCTGAAACTTAGCAAAATACTTTAGTTATGGAGATTTCTTATGATTCGATATAAATATGTGAATGGCATGATTTATTCCATTCTCCATTGCATGCTTGGTGTGATTCTTATATGCTTATGTTATAACTCTTGATTGAAAGGTGCATCGTCAATGATCTGCATATTAAATTCTATGAATTGCATGAAGTGGATATGAGTTGATTGCATGAATTTAGAGAGTCCCTTTTGTTGTTCTTGAAAGCTTGCAAGTACCATGTTTAAGTAAGATATGAAATCATTCTAGCATGTGATTCGTATTTTTCGAGTTATCGTGATGTGTAGTTTATGGCTTAAGATCTGAGAGAATAATCTAGGGACCCCTTCCACTTCGTATTCTTTTTCGTTTTCTTATTTTTACCTCCCGGTAAGCTTCGTATTTGTCTTCCTCGAGGACGAGTAAGAGCTAAGCTTGGGAGATTTTGATATGCTCTCATTTTGCATGAATTATTGCATATTTTCATGACGCATTTCACCTTCCAAACCCCCATTTTATACGTTTTATGCTATTATTTGGAACAATATGACTTTCGTAGAGTTTATGCTCATTTCAGGGATTTGGAGCGATGTTGGAGAAATTTAGAGTCAATCAGAAGATCTGAGACGTGAGAGCACCTAGAAGACCCATGATGACATGCCTGAGGTGCCATAGAAGAAGACGAGAGGAGGATAAGAGAGCGAAAGATGAGAAGCTCGGGCCATCTTCAGTTTTCCAGGCGACTCGACCGAGTAGCAACAGCTACTCGGCCGAGCTGACACGTAAAGTTAGCACGAAAACGGCCACGACCTACTCAACCGAGTAGACAGCCAGCTCGACCCGAGCTGCTCAAACAGAGCAATGATTTTGAGCTATTCTCCAAAGCATTGTAGCTCGACCGAACAGCAAAGCAACTCGACTGAGCAGTTCACCTACTCGACCTGAGTCGTCATCAAATAGAGTAGCATTTTAGATGAAGTTCCAATCTACTGTAGCTCGATCGAGTAGGGGGGGGGGGGCTACTCGACCGAGCACAAAGTCTACTCGGTCGAGTAAGGCAAGCACCTAGATTTTCAGATAGCTTCGCACTCTTTTGAGATTTTCTATCAGTCCAGTTAGCAAACTATTTTTCTCATATTTTATATGGATAGTAGACTTTATGACGGTTCCAACGGCGTCAATAACACACTAATTGGAGGTTGGATGAAATCTGGAGAATTTCTGAAAATTGACGCTGCAGTGCTGAAATCACCTACTCGACCGAGTGCTGTGTTCTACTCGACAGAGCTAGCTGGGGCCCAGAACTTAAGTTGCGGCCAGAGTTGATTTTGGGCACGAAGTTCAGAGGGTTTCTTAGGTTATTTACTAGGGTTTTGAAGGGACTATATGTAGGGATTGTAGCCGTCATTAGAAGGGAGGTTAGATCTTATTTTCTTGGTAGCTCTTGGAGACTCTTTTAGGAGTTAGACCGTGCCATAGGACCCTCCTCTTGTATCAAGCTAAGTATTCTATATCTTTAATTCTATTTTAGTTCTTTTTATTGTTTTTCTATGATTCTAGCAATGATCTCTATTATTTTCATAATGTTTGCTATGCTTGAGTAGTCTTTTCTAGGGCTAATGGATTAGCCCTAGGATCTTAGGATTTAGATGTAAAGTTAGGATTTTTAGGTTGTGTTGGTATAAAAGGGACGTATTTTGGTCGATCTTGCAAAGTTTGTAGGAGATCTCGTATTAAGATCATGCCCACGGTTGGTGGAATTGATTGGTTTAAGGAGTATCCTATAAACTTAATTAGGGAGTTAGTGGATTCAATTAGGGCTCGTGACCATGTCCGGCTCGTGTCTTGATGAAGTCCACCGACGAACTATATTACTTATTGACAGTTACCGTCATTGCGTCAATGAGAGCTATCAAAATACATCGAAACTCTAACCCACGAGAGTGGCGTGAGTTGAGATCATTCTGACCACGAGAGTGGCATGAATAGTTGTCGATTCTTAATGCACAGAACGTATGCGCATGTCGCGAGAGCGGGGTTAATGTGATACGTTAGAAAAATGGTGCTAAGGTTAGCTGCCATTGTTCTACATCTTAGATGTAACAATCCCTAATAAAGCCAATGAAACGTAAGCGTCTTAACCTAGCATCGACATCCGACGATCCTAGTGGTGAGTCCTAACACCCCAGTCTTTTCTCTTTGCTTTCTTTCTTTGTGTGAAATCCTTTGTTTGCAATATCGAGTGACACGAACTTCGCATCCATCACCATTACGACACTCCACAATCTGCATCCACCAATAAACACGCAAGTGTAACCCAACCTAGGAGTAGATAGGTAGTATAGCACCGCTTCCCCGTGTTCGATACCTGCTCGTCAATATACCGTGCACTTGCGATAAAACGACAACGTTTCGAAGTTAATTTCAGGCAGATCAGTTTGCTTAATCAACCTACAATTGTATGGCTAGATCGGCATGCGAGAGAGTACCCCCCTGACCTATAGTCGACGGCCTGGGAGGGGAGTGGCCCCCCGACCTATTGCCGGCTAGCCTGTGAGGTGTTCTGACATCCCTGATCGTATAGCTGGGTTACGAGGGGAGTAGCCCCCTACATATAGTCGACAGCCTGTGAGAGGAGTGCCCCCCGACCTATGGTCAGCATGCAGCATATAAGGTCTTCTGACATTCCCGATCATATAGCTGGGTCGGCCTGCGAGGGGAGTGGCCCCCGACATATGGCCAAGCAGCCCGCAAGGTCTTTAGCATTATCCCTGATCGTATAGTGAGATCGACCCGCGAGGGCATCCCCTCGATCGTATAGCCGATCAGCCTGCGAGGTCTTCTGATGTTCCATGCACACTCCAGAGAAAGTGAAATAGAGGAAGTTGTTTTATGGTCTTCCTATTAATGCTCTCTAGAATTATGAGCTTACCAATATACAGAAATAAAAAAAGAGAAACCAGAAAAATGGATCGGGGGTTAGACCGGTTTACTTGTTCTTTACCGATTAATACCTCCGCATATGCTTGGCCTTCCAAGGATGGGTGAGTTTGTGTGATGTGGGACAAGTGACGGCGTAAATTGTTTACGGGGCTTCTAATTTATCAGCAAGATTGCCTTGATGGATGATCTCTGGGAAGACTGCTTTCTTTCCTTGGAATCAGGTTATCCCTGCAAAAGCTCATCCACCATCATGTACTGCTCTGCTCTAGTGATGATCTATTCTAAGTTGCGGGATGGCTTATGATATAGAGACTTCATCAGGTCTTCACACCGAACCCACTTCTTGATTATAGTGCTGGTCGCCACTTCACTGCAGCTCTCCTACTTCAGCCTCTCTGAATTGAAGCGCTTCAGGAAGCTCCTCAGCAGCTCTCCCTCTCTCTGCACCAGTGTGAATAGATGGTCCGAGCTTCACTTTCTCCTCCTTCCGACCATGAACTGTTTACAGAAGGATCGGGTCAAGTTCTTGAAGGACCCAATAGAGTTGTTGGAAAGTCCATTATACCACTCCTTCACGGTCTTCCGGGTTGTCTGAAAAGCTTGATATAAGAGGAAGTCATCGGCCCCCTGTATCTCCATCATCCCTTTATAGTTCTGGACGTGCTCATGTGGATCGTCAGAGCCATCATACTTGGCTAGGGAGGGCATCTTGAATGTAGGCGGCAGTGGGGCTGAGATGATTTTCTTCTTCAAGGGGGTTTGCTTCTCATCCGAGATGTTGGGAGAGCTCAGACGGTGGAGGCTATCTTTCCAAACTTTCTTCTTGAGGCCTACATGTGATCTATGCCGAGGTTTACGACCTCACTCATGATGGTTCTCTTCAGGTTAGTCTTAGCTAGTGTAGTGCGGCTGTTCTCGGCTTGGCTGAGAGAGGGCTGCATGCCCCTGAAACTAGCTGTAGATTATGTTAATTTTTGCTGCAAGGATCTTCAATGCATTGTCTTCAAGGTGCCTATGCATTATGGTGGATGTTAGAGGAATTAAAGGCTTTGGAGCCTTTGTGTTTGCCTGCCGACAGAGTGAGGTGCTACCCTTTGTTTTTGCAAAGGAGGTAAGCAATCAGTGAGTTAGAGGACTTCATTTTTCCGGAGAGCGGAGTGTGTTTGCTTGGGGGTTTGCTTTCTTGGTTTTTCAGAGAGGAGAGAAGAGCCACGTTGTGTTCTTCAGAGCCTGCTGTTGCCATCCATTTTCAGAGGAGAGAAAGGTGAGAGCTTGTGAGAGTTAAGAAGAGAGTAGTCTTCTTGTGTTTCTCTTTCACTTCTTCTTCCTTTGTGAGATTTGTGGGGGCTTGGAATTTCCAAGTTGTTACTCACAAGAGTGTGAAGAAGAAGGTGTTGGTGTAAGCTCGTGTGCTCTCCTTGATTAGTAGTGAATCGCCTCGGAATGCTGGAGTAGGTTGTTTGCAACCGAACCAGGGTAAAATCCTTCGCCTCATTTATTTTCTGCAAATTGAGATTGACGCATTTCGTTTACTAATTTGCTTACGTAAGATCTGAAGAAGGATTGGTTGTTTGGTTTGTTGTGTGACCCAATTTTTCAAGCTTTAGCTCCCTAGCTAGTTGTTAGGGCTTGTTGTTCTGTGGGGCGACAACGGTTTTTTATCAACAGATTAGACATGGCCCCCAATCTCGATGTCCTGAGCTTCTTCAGGACAAGTGAGATGGAGCACTGTTGTTGTTGCTGATGGGAGGAAGTCAGGTTGATCGGTGGACTCGTGGTTGTTTGGAGCTACGAGCTTGCCAACAGTTCTATCACGACGGTCAATGCATGAATACATATGGTTACCTCCCTTGAGAACGCATAGAACTGCTCCAGGGTCACTAATTACGGCTCGGGCTGTCAATGAATGGAATAGTTAGGATTCATGGGGTACGGCGTAGCATCTATTGCTTCTACGGTAATGGGCCTTGCAGGCCCCTAATTGGTCGGTCGAGTCATCGTCGGTGTGGTTAAAGACGTGGATGTCGACTTGTTTTCCAATGACGGCACCATATGTTTACGGATGTTTTCTTACCACTGAAGTAGTTGGATGTTGATTCAGTCGGAGTAGATGATATGCGATGACGTGGGCAGCTGACTGGGTACTGAGTGAGCTGACCACGGGCTGAATTGGCTCCGATCCTAGCTATGAGAGTTGGTTCCTAGCTGTATTTGGGTTGCCAGGTTCCGAGCTGTATCTGGGCTACTTGCAACATAGGAAACTCGTCAAGGAGTTCGGATCTGGGGTCCGGCCTAATCCCCTCCGATGCTTAAGTCAGTCAATGACTCAAGGAGGGCCCGTGGTAACTATGTCCGACCTGTTGTGAGGTCGTCCGCCAGTTATCTCGTCGAGCTATGGAGAATATGTAAGTGTTTTGGGTGGAGCAGATACCAGAAGATTGTCTCAATCGTTTTGGTCCAGATTAGAGAGAGCCCTTTTCCCTTCGTCTGGGAAGCTATATATATGCGGTGGCTAATGAGATGTATTGTAGAGTAACGCCCGAGCATTTAAGCCACTTGATTGTGTTCGACCTGAGCTGTTGGCATTAATGACGAGCTTAACAGTCGGTCATTGAATGTCCTCATTGATGACAAGCTTAACAGTCAATATTGATGAGAGAGTCCAACGGTTAGCTCGACCATGGTCTTCAATGGGGAAGTGGTCGGCCTCTGGAGCTACTGGGCCGAGGCTGTGTGCTTTACTTGGCTTGTCCGCTCAAATAATCAGTTGAGTGATCATGGGGTCGGCCAGGTGCTGTATCAGGCTCCAGTCATTAATGTTGGCTATTTCTCTCCCTTCATCGGCAAAGAGTGAACAATAAAAAAGATTTTTATTGTTCGTCTAGTGAACAACAAAAAATCATTTTTAGTGTTAACCCCATTTAAAATTTAATTGATACAAAATCATAATGTTATTTATGATTATAATAATATTTTTAAAGAATTACTAAAGGTTATTTTTTCAAATAAAATTATTAAATATAAATTAAATTTTATAATTAAATTTTGTGTTTAACATCATGATCACTCTCCCACTTTTGATATTCAACTTCTTATCACATTCAAACATTAAAAAGTTTTATACGTAAAAGTAATAATTTTTCCAATTCATACTTCCCATCTCATCTTCATCCAAAATGGTCCCATTTTAAATCGGGTAAATGATTGATCCTCAGGGACCTGAACCTCATTGGATCAAGCAAAAGACCAAGCCCTTAATGTATCAAATCAAATGGGTGACATGAGTGGGGACTTGGTCTCTAAAGGGATGAGGACAAATTAAACTCAAATGGGTGACATGAGTGGGGAGACTTTGTCTCCAATGGGTGACATGATAGGGGACTTGGTCTCACCGTAAATGCTCACATGGACTCGTTGATTGCAGTCATATCCATTTCAAAACTATTGCTAGAGCCATGTTCACGGCAAATGGCTCAAAGTTCAGTTCCCCTTCCCTCAATGTTGGTCTCATGTACTATAAAATTATTACAGTGAACCCCTCTTACCTTTACGTTGTTTCTCAATTAACCTTTCAACCAAGCATTTTGATCTCAAAACAAAATAACAAAAAGCCAGTTTATTTTAGCTTAAACATAAAAAAACAAACTCGACGTAGGGCCCTTCAAGAAGAGGCTGGATTTGACTTTAATTCAAGACTACTACACTCTTCTCATTCCTCAGCTGCGATTCCCATTTTAATTAAAAATATCATGAAGTAACATAGTATTATAGGTATCCACACAAAAGCATGCATCTTCCTCCCACTCCCAGGCCAAGGAAAGCAACACAATGCACACCTTTTCCAAGCTTCTCACACCTGCAGCTTCCCCTCACCTTCTCATGTCTCTCTCCAGTCTCTCTCCAGTCTCTCTCCTGCAAGAAGCTAGCTAGACAACTGCAATTGCAAAGTAAACCAAAACCCTAGGTCAAGTCTTTGCATATATGCAAAAAAGAACCTGCAGTCGCAGTCCATCCTTTTCCATCCCCAGTTACACGCCGTGGAAAGATCATACAGTGAGCCAGAGGTCCCCATCCACCTGGAAATGGGCATGTCGACTCTCATAGTAATTCATAGATGATGCCTATAACAAAGCCCCGTGACTGGACAAATATCATCTCCGAAGAATCTCCAGATCTTTTAAGGAGCATGTTGTTGCATTGTCGTATTGGTCGTTTTCTCAGTTTGTCCCTTCCCTTTGGGCTTGACTTCGTGGAACTGTTCTGCATCAACAAGTCTTCTACTTCCCTCTTGCCGAATATTCCATGCTATTAAACTTGAGACAATTTAAAAGCACACAGTAAAAACCTGGAAAACTTCCATTTCTGCAAATTTCTAACCTGCTATACAAGGCTTCTTATTTCTACATTGACGCAAGGCCGGTCCTAATTTGAAGCTCTTCTAAATATTAATTTACTATATGCATGTGTGTGTGCGTGCGAGATCGATGTGTATGTGATGTCAGAGCATTAAGTTTTATGTGCTGTCAACGCATACAACCCACTCCATGTATAGCACGGACGCAGTCGTCGCCCGGACGCAAATGCGAGGAGAAGCGAGTGCCAAAGGCAATACGAGGAAAAGTAGGAATCGAAGCGTTAAATAACGCAACACAAACCAACTCCCCAAAAACCCCACCCATCCCACATTGGTCCCCACCAAGATGAGGTGGAGCAACACTGGCTAATCATTTGTTCCAGTCAACTTGTGACTGGAACAAACGTCACATAGACGGGAACAAACGTCACATCAACTTTTGCTCTGGTTAGACACTGCTTTCAGACTCTACTCGTACTTGGTGACTGCTTCCATGCCTCTTCTAAGTCTGTATTTTCTGGATGCCTAGCCTGACGTGTCTAGTACACTTGTACATTTTACTCATGTACATTTTTTACGATATATGAATATACTTACCTACCTTTCAATATATATGTATATATATGTATATGTGTGCGCGCGCGCACACACACACATACATATACATACATACATACATACATGTGCATATGCGCAGGTAAGTTTCCTGCGCACATGCCCATTTTCCTCATATTTTCGGTTTTTTTTTGACATTTTCATGGGATTGACGTTCATCTCATGGATGATCAAGATACCAAAAATCAAGTGATTCCAATACTTTTTGAGCCCACATCTACCCCTTACAACTTCACCAGTTTTTCAGCAAGTTTTCAAACCGTCAAAGTTGTAAGGGATAGATGGTGGCTCAAAAAGTATTAGAATCACTTCATTTTAGTATCTTGATCATCCATGAGGTGAACATCAATCACATGAAACATTTTCAAAAAAATAGAAAATATGGGGGAAATGGGCAGTGTGTGCAGGCACATGCCCATTTTCATATGTATATCAATTTTTTTGTATAGGGTTGATGTACACATTTTACAACACAAAAATCCCTAATATGGGTGAGCCCTAGAATATTCGATCCCCCGATCCACTTGTTACAAAAAGTTCTATTGTTTTGATATTGTTGAACTTGTAACAATTGTATCGAATGTCAAATAGCACTAGACTCGATTTTTTGGTATTTGGTCATTCATGATGTGTAAAACACTAAAACAATTAATACAAACGGTGTATATATGCGGTAGTGCAAAACAATTTTCTGCACTGACAACGCATGCACGAACACACTATGCAAATTTTTATGTGCAACAGTCCTCCGTGCAAAAATAGTGAGAAAAGAGTTTTTGGGTATTTAATAAAGATCCAAACCGTAGAATGTTTTCAACACATGCTAATAAACAAATTATATACAAAAAATCAAGAATGTCTCCATGGTCAGATCTTTAGAGAAGTTCTGCTATTATGAAACTGTTCGATTTGTAATGCATTGATCGATATAAAGTTTTCACCTGGTGATCCTATGTGAATTTTTAACTCAAGATCACTATCATACACACAAAGAGAGAATAATTTAGATGGGCTATCAACGTGGGAAATTTCCCACACTAATGCACTTATATATATACCATTTCTTTTTACTTTTTGAAATTATTTTGATTGTGATCTACATATAATGGATGATCAACATAATAACAATTAAGTGAATCCAATGTTGCTTGACTCTCGATCCAATGGTTGCAAATTCAATGATTTTAAACAATAGAACTTTTTGTAACAAGTGGATCGATACTCAAATCCCCTTAGAGCTCACCCATATTTAGGATTTTTAGGTTTTAGAATGTATGCAACAACTTTGAAAAAAATTTAACAAAACTCATTGGAAATGGGGTTTTTGTGTTGTTAATACATGAAATTACATGTGCTGCCAACACAGATGATCCTTTGCAAAAACTTTCTCATGCAAATACAATGAGAAAAGTATCTTTTGATTTTTTTATAGATCTAAACTGTTAGATATTATCTACACATCTTTATACCCTCCCAACCAAAAATTAAAACAATCAAACTTTATTTTCCCCTCTATCGGATTGGTATAAAATGTTCAATTGTTTCGAAATTATTTGTAATGGATTGATCGAGGGTCAAATCCCCTAGCGTTCACTAATTTTTTTTGTTGAGGTATATATATGTATGTATTAAATATATTTTTTAAAATTAATTTAAAATTTTTTGCAACATGTTCTTATGCAAAATGTTTGCATAGGAACATGGCCAATACGTACATACACATATACATAAAAAAACTTCATGCGCTGTCAGCATAAAAAACACCAACTCCCCGGTTTTAATTTTTTTTTGATGATATTGTTCACATTTTACCACCCTAAAACACCAAACATGTGTGGACCTTAGGGGAATTTCTGGGCCAATGTGTCTGTGTCGTCGTTTCGGATTTTCTGGTCCTTTCCTTGTATTTTTCTGAGGCCTATACAATTTATTATGAATTAAATATGAATCAGCCTTATTAATATATATATATATGTATTTTCGTATTTTTCGTATAAAATAACGTATTGTCACCGTATTCCTCCCTTACACTATTCACGTGCGGGTTTCTCGTGTTCGTGGAGTCGCCGACTGTGACTGAGATGGCGAGTGAGGCAACAGACGGTGGCGGTGGGCTCGCGGTGCAGCGGGGGACCAGTGGGGCAGCAGTGGAGGTGTACGGTGGTTGTGGCGAGGAGGAGGGGGTGGCAGCAGCAGCTGCTGCTTGTGGGGTGCTGCGACAGTGACTGCGACGACGGTAGGGGTGGTCTGGCGGTGTAGTCAATGCCGGGGCGGAGGCTGTCACGACCCGCTTCCCTTAAATGGAGGCGAGACGTGAGAAGGTCCGCTCAAACGTGGAGCTGTGAAGTTGCACGCCTGATAAGCGTAAATTTAGTATAAGCAGGTCCCTGTAATTGCAAACGAAACAAAAATAATAATAATAATATGAGACGGATATGAAATACCAATCCCACAGTTCGTCCACAAAATATTCAACATCACAGAAAAGCCACCAGGCTAAAAGAAAGAGTCTAAAGGCGCAGAACAAGGCCAAACAAAAGACGAATATAACAGAGTATCAAACTAGGTGCCACGCACCGACAACCCAAAAGATCTAACAAAACTAGACGTAGACACTAAGACTGATCTCCAGTGTCCACGAAGTCCTCGTCCAACACGGGCGCAAGCTCGGCGTCCGCAAACACCTCACCCTCAGCAAGTAACTCGGGCTCAAGGTCTAACATGCGTCACCCAAAAGAGAAAGGGGCACATGTCAGCAAGTCTAAAAGACTTGAGCAAGGAAACCGAAAGTAACTAACAACCTAGCAATTGTAATATTAAGCAATGACATGGCAGTTAAGTATGATGCAACAGTTTAAAAGAGAGGCAAGCACGCACGATGTAGAAAAAGCTACCAAATCACTAATCACTTATCATTTATCACTTATCACTTATCACTTATCACTTATCACTTATCACTTATCACTTATCACTTAGTGCTTAGAGAGTCCACCTGCTGGCCAGCTCGTGGCTCAGTCCGCTTATCTCTATCACTATTAATCACTTGAACACTAGAGATTTCGCCTGCTGGCCGGAGTGGCGGATCAGGCCAACTCGGGGCTCAGGTGGCCGCTTATCTCTTACCCCACCCATATGTGTCGAGCGTTGGGGTTTCCAACTACAGGGCTCGCTTCTGGAACACGAGCCAGGAAAATAATAGCATTGTAGCATGTGCTACGCAATCACGATGAAAAATCAATATGCAATGCCAGGAACAGATAATTATGTACCGTTAATTGAATTTAAACGTGACAGGCAAAATGCAATGACATGAACATATTCGTGTACAGTTAATTTAAAGTAAATGTGACATACAAGCATGATGAGGGTGACGGACCAAGCTTCGTTGTCAAGCTAGGTCAAAGGCGTCTAGACGGCTATCCTTTCACCGTCTAGTCTCTTTTACGCTAAAGCAAGGGAAATGGCCTAAGACATAGCCCAATTCAAGAGTTGCAAGTTTCACTTGCCTGATACCGGGATTGACGAGCAATGAAGATCGTCACAAGCTAACTACGGAATAGATCGCTGTTATGGCAAAACAATCATTAGAACAATGATTCTAAATCGATTTCTCATTAGAATCCTAACTTTCTAATAATCCATTTTATTAGGGTTTCACACATGTCAATGGGGGTTAAGCTAAAACTAAAGGAATCGAGTATTACCGTGAAGAGGCGGAGGAGCGATGCCGAGCAACCACGGCAACGGAAGAACGATCCGGCTCAGATCTGGAAATGAGGGAAAAATCTGGAGAAATGGGTTTGGAGGTGGATTTTGGGGATTTGATGAGGGTTTGGGGAAGATGAGAGATGTGTGTGACAAGGGAGGGTTTGGATGATGGAGGATGAGCTTGGGATGAAGGATTAATGGCTTGAGGGAGATGGGGGCTCAAAGGGGGAGAAATTAGGGTTTTGGGTCGAGTGGAGGAAGAAGAAAACGTTTGGGGGGTATTTATAAATATTGGTGGCGGCTAGGGCAAAACTAGGGTTTACAGCACTGGTTAGTCGGTCAAAGAACAACCACTGACCGACTAGTTTGGGAACTAGTCGGTCGGTCGACCAACGTAGACCGACTAGGTGTAAACAGTAGCTTCTGAACAAAAATATGATTTAGATTTAGTCGGTCGGTGAACAACAACTGACCGACTAGTTTGACATCTAGTCGGTCGGTGAACGTTCTTAGACCGACTAAGAGTGAACAGTATTGATACCAATAATTAGTTGAAGAGTTAGTCGGTTAAAGAAGCATTGCTGACCGACTAGTTTGCAACCTAGTCGGTCAACCAACCTTCTTAGACCGACTAACGATAAACAGTAACTCCTGAATAATTTAGAAAGCCAACTAGTCGTGTAACGACCACTTTTCGTGGTACGTTGTTCGTGAACGTGCTTTTGTCCGTGCACGTGTTTGTTTTAGACTTTGTTTGTTTGTGAACACTTTCGTGTGATATGCCGTTGTGAACGTCTCTGAGAGTATTAAATAGTGGCACTACCTTGGAAGGACACTTCTCGAGTCGTTTTTCCACAATTTAAACTCACTCGATGAGACGTGACGATTTTCACTCTTGACGGGAGACGTTTCTATTTTTAGTTTTGTCGTCCGACGTCAAAATTGAGATCCGTCTTCTTAGTTAGCTCACTTTCGTCATCACGAACACCCCGATATTTATTTTATAATTTTTGGAGTTCATTTGACCACTTTTATATTTTTAACAAGTTTTATATTATTTTTAATAATTAATTTTTAAATTATTTTCGGCCAAATAAAATTTATTTGAGTTTAAAACGTTTTAAAGAATTTTTGAGTCAAATTCCAGCTCATTTGGACCAAGTCAAATCCTTGGGTGAGTTGGAGAAGTTGAGATTTAAATTTTAAATTATTTTAAACTTCTAATCCTATTAGATTTAGCCCTAGACCAAGTCAACCCATCTATACTATATAAGCAACCCCTAGGGAGACCTATTTTCGCAAGAAATTAGCCCTAGCCTCTTCCAAAACCAAAATTGGACGTTGCGACGATTCGTCGCAACGTTGCGACGAACTTCCCCCGCTCTGACCGAGAGAACGAGCTCCGTTCTCCCGCACCGACCGCTGCTCCGCCCGCACCAAGCTCCGCACAGCCGCTCCGCATCGCACCCGCCCTGTTCGCCCGCTCCGACCGAGAGATTCCCTCGGTCAGACCGGTCGCCCGCTCCGCTCATCCGCATCGCCCCGCTCCGCTTGCAGGCCCGCATCGACCCGCTGCGCTGACCAAGCCGTTCCCCCGCAGCGACCGATGGCCGCCCCCGCATTTGGCTGTGTACGACCGAGAGCAAACGTCGCAACCCCGCACCCATCGCACCGCTTGCCACCGTGGGCCCCCCAAGTTCTCCAGAGTTATTGTGGGTCCCCCAAAGGTCCCTAGGACTACTGTGGGCCCCACCTAGGTGCGTTCTCTTTGACGACTTGCCGCGTACGACGTCGTCGCACGTCGTAGCCCGTCGTCGCACGTGCGAGCTTTGGAATCTGGAATCGTCGCCCGGGTTGATGCTCTGAACTTTCCAGCGAGGAAACTATATTGGAATCAGGACTTGGAGCGCATTCTATTATTCCAACCCCCGGTGTCGCTACCCGACGCCGGTGTAGCTTTCGCGTCGTGTTGAGGTAACGCTTTGCACCCCTAGGACCCCCAACCCAATTGCATGCTAATCAAGACTAAAATCAGTATTTTTAAAGTATTTTAAATGTTTTAAATTCACTAATCAAGATTAATAATATGGACTTTAGGCCGGTGGACTTGTGCACGTAGGATAATTGTGATTTTGGACTCATTGGACGGTGTGCTCAGACGTCGTGCTCGCAGGCAAGTGAAACTTGCCAACTCTTGTGTAGGACCATGTTTTTAGGCCACTTCCTTATTCCTAGCGTAAAAGAGACTAGTCAGTGAAATGATAGCTGGCTAGACGCCTACTTGATCTAGTTTGACAACGAAACTAGATCCGTCACCTAATTGATCTAGCTTGACAACGAAGCTAGATCCAACCCTTTAAACTTGTTGTTCATGCATACTAAACTGTCACGTTTACTTTCCTTATCCGTACGCACTTTTAACTGCCATGCATTGCATCATACATGTCATCCAAATTGATTGTTGCAACGTAGCACACGCTACCAAATACTTGTACTTGTACTCCCTTGTCTGGCTAGGTGAACCCCTAGACCAACAAGGTAAAACACTTCCTGGCTCGTGTTCCAGAAGCGAGCATTCCCGTTCGGGGGTAAGGCCCTGGCTCGACACACGTGGAGGGGTAGGGATAAACGGTCAACTGAGCTTAGGAGAGGTCTGATCCGCCCTCTAGCCAGAAGACGGAATCTCTGTGCACGAGGTGCTTACTTTCCTTGTCTTGTACTTGTCTTGTGAACGATTCATGTAATACTTGTCATCCATGCCATGCCATGCTCGTACTTTACTTTACTTTACTTTACCTGCTGCACTCATACTTTAACTGCCATGTTATTGCATCATGCTAGAACTGCTAGGTTGCTTTTACTTGTACTTTCAGTTTCACTTGCACAAGTCTCTTGTAGACTTGCTGACATGTGCCCCTTGCTCTTTTGGGTGTCACATGTTAGACCTGAGCCAGAGACCGTTGCTGAGTACGTGGTGTTTTGCTGACGCTGAGTCTGAGTCCATGATTGCCCAGGAGGATTTTGGTGGACACCGGTGACCATTCTTTGAGTCTTTGTTGAGCTTTATTTTGTTTTAGGCCTTTTGTTAGTTATTGGTGCGTAGCACCGTCGTTTGTACTTTGTACTTTTGTTGGCCCTGTTGGGCCTTTAGTCTCTTTTTCTTTTAGCCTGGTGGCTTTTCTGCGTTGTTGGAATTTATATTTATGGATATTCTGAGATTATTCTTTTGTCTCATTTCATTATTATTATCTTTGTTTCGTTCGCGTTGCAAGGACCTGCAGTTTTAAATTGATTGACGCTTATCGGACTTGCAGCTTTGTAGCTTCAAGTCTGAGCGGACCTTCTCACGCTTCGCCTCCATATTTTTGGGAAGCGGGGCGTGACAGGTTTTGTTGGTGGCCCATGCAGGTCCAGTCTTGCAATTGCGAATTAACGAAACAACGATAATAACGGAATGTCCACCAAATAAATTGCAACATCCGAGTCATAAGCCCTGAGTCTAGTCGTTTTCTTACGACACTAGGTGGTAAGAAGACTTAGTTAGACGTCTGTGCTTGCTAGTTAGAGGCCCCTGATTGATAGTTAGGCTCCCTGTCAGCAATTGATCGCCGTAGGAGTTACCCTAGTGGTCCTTGCCTAACCCTGACCATATTAGACTTCTCGATTTTCCTTCGGTTGTTCGCTTTTGGGTTCATCGATTTCAGACCAAGCTGAACGCTTTCCTTTACCGTCTAACCTTTAGAAGTCTTAGTGCCTAGTTCCAAATCTTTAGTTGGTCGACCGTAGGAGTTTCCCCGTAGATCCTCCAGAATCATATCCTAGGCGTATGTATGTTCTGATCACCCGACCAAATTTCCTTGCATCGATTCACGAGATCGCCTCATGACGATCGTCGTCAATTTTCAAACATCTCCATTGCAAATCTTGAACCTTTCTGAAAATATTTTTTTCTTCCCTTCCACTAAGTTTAATTTTGCTCAAAATTTTAATATACTTATACTTCATACTCCTTCATTGATTTAAAATTTTTAAAACGTTTGTCGAAATTTTTGAATACTAGTTTATAATATTTTCCCAGCTTATGTTTTTGTACTTAGGTAAATGTGTTGTCCCCTCATATATTAATTTTACCTTGAACCATACTTTTACCTTACCCAATTCGATTTATAATTTTCCCTCTTATTTGTGTTAGTCGAATGATACGTCGTGTTTACTTTAATATACTTTCAAGTCACATGGAATTTCAGCTTTCAGCAAGTTGGTTTTGCTCGCTATTTCAGATTTTTGCAAAATCACTATTTTCATAACTACTTCCTGATTTAGACCATCCATGATTTGATTTTTAAGACTTGCTATTCGATTTCGATAATTCTACTACTAAGTTAATATTATTTTCCGTGCACCATACATACTTTCAACTATTTTTATATCCGTGCCAGACTTGTTGTGCTCGTATATTAAGAACCTTATGCAAATCAGTTTCTCATTTCTGGCAAACCCTGGTTCTCTAAAAAGTAGTTTCAATGTTGGTTATTTTAAATTTTCCATAGCCTAAAAGTTTTGAAAGCATTTAACATGAGTTTAAATTTTTTCGTTACTTGATTTCATTCTTCGACTTTCCAAAACTTTTTGACAAAATTATATTAAATTACTGACGTATAAATTTCCTAAACCACGTCTTTCATATTCGTGTAAATGATTTTTCTTCCTTTTATAAATTTTTTAACCCAGTGGACCATTTTCTCCTATTATGAATATTCGACTCAAATTTATTTTGAACAACTCGTTTTATCGATCTCCAAATATTTCTTTTCAGACTGGGATTTCAACTTTTGAAGTACAACAGTTTTCAAACTCCGCGTATTTTAGCTTATGCTACTTACCCTATTTTTCCCCCCTCCCATATAAGCATCACTACATCTCCTTTTCCCTCAACCTAAACATCACCCTTGAGCCAATGTTTCGTCTAACCAAGCTGTCTCCTTGTATTCGTCCTATCTGAACTCGTGCTTATCGATCCTTCCCTCGTCACGCTCCCGACCTCCCTCTATTGCTTAGGCCTTAGGGTCCTTCAATGTCTGTGTCAACTCTTAGTTGTTAGTAGACCCTTGGGCCCTTGTGAGGTTGTCGTGGTGCACGTACCTAAGTTGTGTACGTGGGCTTGAATGAGAATTCCCATAGTATATTGATGTTTGCCTATTTAGTGATATATATATATATATATATATATATATATATATATATATATATATATATATATATATATATATATATATATATATATATATATATACTCGGAGTTATTCGTGATATTATGAAGTTGTTTATGTGTTAGTATTTATAGATTCGTGTGTGATTAGCTATACCATAATAGGGATGCTTGTGTATATAAGAGTTAGCGTTGGAATGTCTATTGGAGTGTATGCAATTAGAGAACACTTATAATGGTTGAAATAAATGATTGGTAAAGCTATGTGTATGTTAGTAGTGATAATAATAAGAGTACGTATGGTTAAGAGGGTAGGCCTATTATGTGATCTATATGTTAGCACGTATGAGTGTGTGCTCGTATGTGGGTATGTATTGTGTTTAGACGTAAGTAGTTATGTTTTGTTCCCTGAGTATATAGGTGATATACATATGGTAGTAGGAGTATAATTTTGATTGGTATTGCTTGCTTTTCGAGATGTTGCATGCGTGCATACAGTGAGGTATACACGACTATTGCACATCTTACTTATGTATGTGTGGATGTGTTAGTATACTAATTATAGGTAGTAGGCTATGGTGTGAATATATACTTTATTTATGTGTGACTATACGGTGAATGTTTGTACTAGGGAGGGTATTATAAATATGTGGGTGCTGATGTTGGTAATGTTATTATTATGGTATATAATTAGTTTGAACTATGTGGGTGTTATCTGACTAAATATTAAGTGTGATTGATTTATGGAATGTATATGGTTGTATTGGTAGATGCATATATATATATATATATATATATATATATATATATATATATATATATATATATATATATATATATATATATATATATATATATATATATAATGGAGTGGTATCGGTATATGTATGAATGCCGTGTTACGTATATAGAATATTCTGATGTGTGTACCGAGTCTCACTCAAGCTTGAGTGGGTATACTCTAAGTACATTGAATGTATGTTTGTAGTTTGAATATAGCGATGTTTGATGCATGTATAGTGATAGGAGTGTTTGTGCCTGGTTATGCTACGCACATGATTGTGGGTCGCTACGCCAGTATATAGTTATAGGTGTTGGTCTTGTGGTATAGCTAACTACTAAGGACTTGCTCGTGTGAACGTATGTGTACTAGCTAAAACTAGGTGTGTTTGTGTGCTAGTTATATAATGGTATGATTGGTGTATGTAAATGAAATGTTAGCGTGTATGGGTGTGCACCATGCACGGGTAAGTATGTGCTTAGTTATAGGTTTTGGTGACTACGATATATGTGGCGTGTCGTAAATGCAGTTATAGGACCGTACGTAATGTGAATGTATGGTGAAATATTTGAATGCATTGAATGACTATATATTGTGAAATTATAGTAGTGGTGAACATATATTAGATATAGTAAAACTTGATTAATAATGGTATGGCGTGACTATATGTGTTGAGATGTTTGGTATTGGATGACTATTAGAGGGTAGTATACCCTTGATGTTTGTGCATAGGTAGCTACCTATAGGTAGAGCAATGATTATATTTGCTAAGTATGAGACTATCCTTATATGAGTATCTGAACTATTGTTTTGTGAGTAGCAGTTATATAAGAGATGTATGTTTATATACCTGATTGAAATACATGTATGAGTCTGACTGACTATAATAGGTATAAATGTATAACGTACGTGAATATATATATATATATATATATATATGCGTGTTGGTAGTATTAATGTTTGACTACCTAGTGCATATATAAGCACTTGTAATGACTATATCTGGTTGAATTATTATATGACTTGATTGGGGTAGTTACTAGAGTAACTAGCTATATTAGAAAGTCCGAGGCCGGACTTTATTCTAAGGTGGGGAGGATGTAACGACCACTTTTCGTGGTACGTTGTTCGTGCACGTGCTTTTGTCCGTGCACGTGTTTGTTTTAGACTTTGTTTGTTTGTGAACACTTTCGTGTGATATGCCGTTGTGAACTTCTCTGAGAGTATTAAATAGTGGCACTACCTTGGAAGGACACTTCTCGAGTCGTTTTTCCACAATTTAAACTCACTCGATGAGACGTGACGATTTTCACTCTTGACGGGAGACGTTTCTATTTTTAGTTTCGTCGTCCGACGTCAAAATTGAGATCCGTCTTCTTAGTTAGCTCACTTTCGTCATCACGAACACCCCGATATTTATTTTATAATTTTTGGAGTTCATTTGACCATTTTTATATTTTTAACAAGTTTTATATTATTTTTAATAATTAATTTTTAAATTATTTTCGGCCAAATAAAATTTATTTGAGTTTAAAACGTTTTAAAGAATTTTTGAGTCAAATTCCAGCTCATTTGGACCAAGTCAAATCCTTGGGTGAGTTGGAGAAGTTGAGATTTAAATTTTAAATTATTTTAAACTTCTAATCCTATTAGATTTAGCCCTAGACCAAGTCAACCCATCTATACTATATAAGCAACCCCTAGGGAGACCTATTTTCGCAAGAAATTAGCCCTAGCCTCTTCCAAAACCAAAATTGGACGTTGCGACGATTCGTCGCAACGTTGCGACGAACTTCCCCCGCTCTGACCGAGAGAACGAGCTCCGTTCTCCCGCACCGACCGCTGCTCCGCCCGCACCAAGCTCCGCACAGCCGCTCCGCATCGCACCCGCCCTGTTCGCCCGCTCCGACCGAGAGATTCCCTCGGTCAGACCGGTCGCCCGCTACGCTCATCCGCATCGCCCCGCTCCGCTTGCAAGCCCGCACCGACCCGCTGCGCTGCACCAAGCCGTTCCCCCGCAGCGACCGATGGCCGCCCCCGCATTTGGCTGTGTACGACCGAGAGCAAACGTCGCAACCCCGCACCCGTCGCACCGCTTGCCACCATGGGCCCCCCAAGTTCTCCAGAGTTATTGTGGGTCCCCCAAAGGTCCCTAGGACTACTGTGGGCCCCACCTAGGTGCGTTCTCTTTGACGACTTGCCGCGTACGACGTCGTCGCACGTCGTAGCCCGTCGTCGCACGTGCGAGCTTTGGAATCTGGAATCGTCGCCCGGGTTGATGCTCTGAACTTTCCAGCGAGGAAACTATATTGGAATCAGGACTTGGAGCGCGTTCTATTATTCCAACCCCCGGTGTCGCTACCCGACGCCGGTGTAGCTTTCGCGTCGTGTTGAGGTAACGCTTTGCACCCCTAGGACCCCCAACCCAATTGCATGCTAATCAAGACTAAAATCAGTATTTTTAAAGTATTTTAAATGTTTTAAATTCACTAATCAAGATTAATAATATGGACTTTAGGCCGGTGGACTTGTGCACGTAGGATAATTGTGATTTTGGACTCATTGGACGGTGTGCTCAGACGTCGTGCTTGCAGGCAAGTGAAACTTGCCAACTCTTGTGTAGGGCCATGTTTTTAGGCCACTTCCTTATTCCTAGCGTAAAAGAGACTAGTCAGTGAAATGATAGCTGGCTAGACGCCTACTTGATCTAGTTTGACAACGAAACTAGATCCGTCACCTAATTGATCTAGCTTGACAACGAAGCTAGATCCAACCCTTTAAACTTGTTGTTCATGCATACTAAACTGTCACGTTTACTTTCCTTATCCGTACGCACTTTTAACTGCCATGCATTGCATCATACATGTCATCCAAATTGATTGTTGCAACGTAGCACACGCTACCAAATACTTGTACTTGTACTCCCTTGTCTGGCTAGGTGAACCCCTAGACCAACAAGGTAAAACACTTCCTGGCTCGTGTTCCAGAAGCGAGCATTCCCGTTCGGGGGTAAGGCCCTGGCTCGACACACGTGGAGGGGTAGGGATAAACGGTCAACTGAGCTTAGGAGAGGTCTGATCCGCCCTCTAGCCAGAAGACGGAATCTCTGTGCACGAGGTGCTTACTTTCCTTGTCTTGTACTTGTCTTGTGAATGATTCATGTAATACTTGTCATCCATGCCATGCCATGCTCGTACTTTACTTTACTTTACTTTACCTGCTGCACTCATACTTTAACTGCCATGTCATTGCATCATGCTAGAACTGCTAGGTTGCTTTTACTTGTACTTTCAGTTTCACTTGCACAAGTCTCTTGTAGACTTGCTGACATGTGCCCCTTGCTCTTTTGGGTGTCACATGTTAGACCTGAGCCAGAGACCGTTGCTGAGTACGTGGTGTTTTGCTGACGCTGAGTCTGAGTCCATGATTGCCCAGGAGGATTTTGGTGGACACCGGTGACCATTCTTTGAGTCTTTGTTGAGCTTTATTTTGTTTTAGGCCTTTTGTTAGTTATTGGTGCGTAGCACCGTCGTTTGTACTTTGTACTTTTGTTGGCCCTGTTGGGCCTTTAGTCTCTTTTTCTTTTAGCCTGGTGGCTTTTCTGCGTTGTTGGAATTTATATTTATGGATATTCTGAGATTATTCTTTTGTCTCATTTCATTATTATTATCTTTGTTTCGTTCGCGTTGCAAGGACCTGCAGTTTTAAATTGATTGACGCTTATCGGACTTGCAGCTTTGTAGCTTCAAGTCTGAGCGGACCTTCTCACGCTTCGCCTCCATATTTTTGGGAAGCGGGGCGTGACAAGTCGGTTCAAGAAGGATTGCAGACCGACTGGATCGTCATCTAGTCGGTCGGTGCCCCATCTTATACCGGCTAACGTGCACCAAAAGTTCCGATACGGAGCGCGGAGCTCCGGGATCGATTCCTAAGACTCCTAGGCTTGATCTAACAGTAAGATACGACCGTTATGAAGCCCGTCACGAATGACTTACTCCGAAATCGATGATCCTAAGGAAGAAACGAGAAAACACGACGAAACGATCGAAAATGGAAGTTACGGAGAAGAAAACCACACATGAGAAAAAAATCCACCAAAACATATATTATAATATAATAAATCCAGATACATGAAAACCAGTCGTTACATCCTCCCCAACTTAAGAAAAATTCCGTCCTCGGAATTTCCAAACACTCACGTGTCCGGAAACAAAAGTGGGAAACGCTCTCGCATCTCATTTTCTCTCTCCCAAGTGGACTCTCCCGACGAACCGTGCCGCCACATCACTCTAACAAGATCAACGACCTTGTTTCGAAGTGACTTCTGACGCCTGTCTAGAATCTGCACTGGATGCTGGTCATACGTCAAATCTGGGCGAACGGCGATCTCCGAGAAATCCACGGCATGAGACGGATCGCTGATGTATCGACGAAGCTGCGACACATGGAAAACATCATGGACTCCCTCCAAAGATGGCGGCAAGGCTAAGCGATAAGCTACTTCGCCGACCCTCTCCAAAACATCAAATGGTCCAATGTATCGCGGGCTCAACTTCCCTCGCTTCCCAAAACGAATCACTCCACGATTCGGGGAAATCCTCAGAAACACATGGTCGCCCGGTTGAAACTCCAAAGGACGACGTTTAGCATCCGCCCAATGCTTAAAACGGTCCTGAGCAATCCTCAACCTCTCACGAATGTTCCTGACGACATCCACAGCCTCCACGATCATCTCAGGTCCCAACAGCTCCCGATCACCAACGTCATCCCAACTCAATGACAATCGACATTTCCTTCCATACAAAGCGGCGAAAGGCGCCATGCCAATAGACGCCTGGAAGCTGTTGTTGTAAGAGAACTCTACCAAGTGCAGATGGTCCTCCCACGAACCCTTGAAATCCAACATGCATGCTCTCAGCATGTCTTCCAAAATCTGAATTGTCCTCTCGGACTGGCCATCCGTCTGCGGATGGTACGCTATGCTGAAACTCAGACGCGTACCCAAACTCTTCTGCAAACTCTGCCAGAATTGAGATGTGAACCTCGTGTCTCTGTCAGACATGATACTCACGGGGACTCCGTGAAGTCGCACGACCTCCTGCACGATTCACGTTACATCACTATCCAAACTAGGAAAATGACATAAAACGGAGAGTAAAAGAATTTTACCTCCATGTATCTCCTTGCTAGCGCCTCAGTGGACTGTCCCACTCGGAACGGAATAAAGTGCACAGATTTGGTTAATCGGTCTACGATCACCCAAATCGCGTCATTCTGCTTCGGACTCCGAGGTAGTCCAGTCACGAAATCCATAGTGATGTGTTGCCACTTCCACTCCGGAATCGAAAACGGTTGTAGCAACCCGGCCGTACGCTGATGCTCCGCCTTCACTTGCTGGCAAACCAAGCACTTAGCCACACTCTGAGCCACACTCCTCTTCATGTCATGCCACCAAAAATTCAGACGAAGATCCTGGTACATCTTGGTGCCACCAGGATGCACAGAATACGGCGAACTGTGTGCCTCCACCATCAACTCCTCTCTAATATCCCCAGCTGGCACACACAGCCTGGCTCCAAACCTCAGCGAGCCATCCTCATGAATCAAAAAGTCAGTCCGCAGACCGGCTTCCACCTGCTCCCGAATCCTTACCAATTTCGGATCTCCGACCTGACTCGCCTTAATCCGATCCACGATCATTGACTGCACCTGCATGTACATCAATGAAGAAGTCACCCTAGGAAGGACAATCTCCACACCAGACTCGCAAAAATCCTGCTGCAATCTCCACTGCGAGGTCAACATCATCACCGCGGGAAGCCTACTCAAAGCATCTGGAACCACATTCACCTTGCCAGGGTGATACTGCAAATCAATCTCATAATCTGCCATAAGCTCCAACCATCGACGCTGTCGCATGTTTAGCTCCTTCTGAGTAAAAATATACTTCAAGCTTTTGTGATCGGTGAAGATTTTCACTTTCTCACTCAGCAAGAAGTGCCTCCAAATCTTAAGAGCAAACACAACGGGAGCCAACTCCAAATCATGCGTCGGGTAATTCTTCTCATGAACCTTGAGCTGACGAGACGCATAAGCCACAACATGCCCATGTTGATGCAACACACAACCGAGACCCTTACCAGAAGCATCGCAAAAGATCTCAAATCCACCGCTGTGATCAGGCACAACAAGAATAGGGGCAGTCGTCAGACGCTCTCTCAGAACACCAAAAGCACTCTCACAATCACCCGACCAAACAAAAGGTACATCCTTCCGCGTCAATCTGGTCATCGGCTCGGCAATACGGGAAAAGTCCTTAATGAAACGACGATAATATCCCGCCAAACCAAGGAAACTCCGGATCTCGGAAGCTGACGACGGAACGGGCCACTCCCTGATGACCCTAATCTTCTCGGGATCCACAAAAATACCATCTCCAGTCACCACATGCCCGAGAAAAGCAACTCTATCCAGCCAAAACTCGCACTTCGAAAGCTTAGCATACAAACGATGCTTCCTCAAAATCTCCAATACCATCCTCAAGTGCGAGGCATGCTCTTCCTCCGACTTCGAGTAGATCAGAATGTCGTCAATAAAGATAACGACAAACTTATCCAAAAAGTCGTAGAAAATCAGGTTCATCAGATTCATGAAAACTGCGGGCGCGTTAGTTACGCCGAAAGGCATAACCACAAACTCATAGTGTCCATACTTCGTCCTGAACGCTGTCTTCAGAACATCTCCCTTCTTCACCTTCAACTGATGGTAACCACTCCTCAAATCCAATTTAGAAAACACCCTCGAACCTCCAAGCTGATCAAAAATATCATCGATGCGAGGCAACGGGTATTTATTCTTGATGGTCACCGCATTCAACTCCCGATAGTCCACGCACATACGACGCGAACCATCCTTCTTCTTCACCAACAACACCGGTGCTCCCCACGGAGACACACTGGGATTGATATAACCCTTCTGCAAAAGCTCATCCAACTGCTTCCGCAACTCTTCCAATTCTGCAGGTGCCATACGATACGGCGCCTTCGAAATCGGCTGCGCACCCGGAACAAGATCAATAGAAAATTCTAGAGCTCGATCAGGTGGCAAACCAGACATCTCCTCGGGGAAGACGTCGCCAAAATCTCGCACCACAGCTGGCCACTCCATCTCCATCTGCATAGCCACAACCTCCTCCGGTCTGGCCCGAAATCTGACAGGACCAAGCGAACTGCTACCACGACTGAACTCAAATACTGGATGTCCGGGAATCTCGAACACCACCTTCTTCCTCATGCAGTCGATCGTAGCATAGAAGCTCGCAAGCCAATCCATCCCAAAGACCGCATCGTAGTTGGTGATGTTGTGGACAATAAAATCAGCATAAAGCTCATGTCCACAAACCACCACAGAGCAAGGACTGCACCCACGATGCACCGTGACCACTCCATTCCCTGTAACGATGTTCCAACTCTTGGAGAGAGGGGACGTCGACAAGGAATGCTTCTCCACGAAGCTCTGGGCCAAAATACACATCGATGCACCTGAGTCAAAGAGGACTCGGGAAGGGAACGTGCAAACCAAAACCACACCTAACAAACAGTCTAATCAATCAAATCTTACTCTAGCAACATTCATACACAAGCATCCAACATAATTTTAACAATCAACTAATTAGGGAAGGAACAACTAGATTGGAAGTTACCTGCAATGACCTCATCCATGGCCAAAACCTCCTCCTCGGTCATCAGAAATGCCTGCCTCCTTGGCAGAACCGCCTGCCGAAAGGCATGCTCTTGCGGGACAAGGGGTACCCCACGACCAGCGGGCACCTGGGCTCTCTGCTGCAACGGCGGGGCAGCAATAGGTGCCTTCCAAGGCTGCTTCAACCTCGGGCACTCCCTGAGAGCATGGGCGGGATCTCCACAGGCAATACATTGCCCCAAGAACTTCCTACACGATTCTTTGATATGGCCCTCCTTGCCACAGAAATGGCAAGTCCTCCGAACGGGCCCTCCTGGCCTCTTAAACTGAACAGGCTGGTTCGGCCTGAATCCAGGTCTAACCACAGCTCTCGCATGTTCCACAGGCCTCTTCCCAGAACCAACAATTGACCCCATCCTCTGGTTCACGAGCAGCTCCTGCCTCTTGGCTGCTACTAGAACCTTCTGATAAAATTCCCGGTCAGAAGAGGTCACAAAACTCTGGAGCTCCGAAGCAAGTCCCTGCAGGAACCTCTGATCTCTCTCCTCAGTGGCCTGCACCATCTTTGGTGCAAACCGACTCAGCCTCATGAACTCTTGGTGATATCGGTCCACCGACGAGCTTCCTTGCTTCAGATCGATAAAACGATGTAGCATCTCTTCCCTGGCAGCTTTCGGGAAGAACTCACCATCAAATCTGGCCTTGAAGGTAGCCCAGACGATCGGCTCCTCCAACATCTTCTCTTCAGCATCCCACCAATTCCTGGCGTTATCCCTCAGCTGGCGCTTCGCCAAGTCAACCCAACTAACTTCGTTGACCTTGGACATCTTCAGATTGTCCTCGATATTCCTCATCCATTCATCAGCAGCTAGTGGACCTTCAGTTCCATCAAAATATGCAGGACTCAGCTCTCTGAACTGCTTCGCTCCGGGCTCAGGGCGAGGGGCTTCCACCACCCGAGCAGCTCGAGTCATCGGAGCATTCTGTACCTGCAGAAGCACACCCTGCTGAACCTGCATCATCTGCAACATCATCCGCATCATCTCTCCGTTAGTGGGCTCCCGCTCAGGCTCCTCGTCATGAGGGGACGCACCACTACCACCACCACGGGTGATTCGCCTTCCTGCCATCTAATGACACAGAAAACGAAACAATTAGACTCATAGCTTAGGGCTCAGATGTCAAACTTATTTGTTGGACAATCTTGTATTATTATCGTTATCCCGATAATTGCAGTTACAGAAGGACCTGCATGGGTCACCACTAAAACCTGTCACGACCCGCTTCCCTTAAATGGAGGCGAGACGTGAGAAGGTCCGCTCAAACGTGGAGCTGTGAAGCTGCACGCCTGATAAGCGTAAATTTAGTATAAGCAGGTCCATGTAATTGCAAACGAAACAACAATAATAATAATGATATGAGACGGATATGAAATACCAATCCCACAGTTCGTCCACAAAATATTCAACATCACAGAAAAGCCACCAGGCTAAAAGAAAGAGTCTCAAGGCCCAGAACAAGGCCAAACAAAAGACGAATATAACAGAGTATCAAACTAGGTGCCACGCACCGACAACCCAAAAGATCTAACAAAACTAGACGTAGACACTAAGACTGATCTCCAGTGTCCACGAAGTCCTCGTCCAACACGGGCGCAAGCTCGGCGTCCGCAAACACCTTACCCTCAGCAAGTAACTCGGGCTCAAGGTCTAACATGCGTCACCCAAAAGAGAAAGGGGCACATGTCAGCAAGTCTAAAAGACTTGAGCAAGGAAACCTAAAGTAACTAACAACCTAGCAATTGTAATATTAAGCAATGGCATGGCAGTTAAGTATGATGTAACAGTTTAAAAGAGAGGCAAGCACGCACGATGTAGCAAAAGCTACCAAATCACTAATCACTTATCATTCACTTATCACTTATCACTTATCACTTATCACTTATCACTTATCACTTATCACTTATCACTTAGTGCATAGAGAGTCCACCTGCTGGCCAGCTCGTGGCTCAGTCCGCTTATCTCTATCACTATTAATCACTTGAACACTAGAGATTTCGCCTGCTGGCCGGAGTGGCGGATCAGGCCAACTCGGGGCTCAGGTGGCCGCTTATCTCTTACCCCACCCATATGTGTCGAGCGTTGGGGTTTCCAACTACAGGGCTCGCTTCTGGAACACGAGCCAGGAAAATAATAGCATTGTAGTGTGTGCTACGCAATCACGATGACAAATCAATATGCAATGCCAGGAACAGATAATTGCGTACCGTTAATTGAATTTAAACGTGACAGGCAAAATGCAATGACATGAACATATTCGCGTACCGTTAATTTAAAGTAAATGTGACATACAAGCATGATGAGGGTGACGGACCAAGCTTCGTTGTCAAGCTAGGTCAAAGGCGTCTAGACGGCTATCCTTTCACCGTCTAGTCTCTTTTACGCTAAAGCAAGGGAAATGGCCTAAGACATGGCCCAATTCAAGAGTTGCAAGTTTCACTTGCCTGATACCGGGATTGACGAGCAATGAAGATCGTCACAAGCTAACTACGGAATAGATCGCTGTTATGGCAAAACAATCATTAGAACAATGATTCTAAATCGATTTCTTATTAGAATCCTAACTTTCTAATAATCCATTTTATTAGGGTTTCACACATGTCAATGGGGGTTATGCTAAAACTAAAGGAATCGAGTATTACCGTGAAGAGGCGGAGGAGCGATGCCGAGCAACCACGGCAACGGAAGAACGATCCGGCTCAGATCTGGAAATGAGGGAAAAATCTGGAGAAATGGGTTTGGAGGTGGATTTTGGGGATTTGATGAGGGTTTGGGGAAGATGAGAGATGGGGTGTGACAAGGGAGGGTTTGGATGATGGAGGATGAGCTTGGGATGAAGGATTAATGGCTTGAGGGAGATGGGGGCTCAAAGGGGGAGAAATTAGGGTTTTGGGTCGAGTGGAGGAAGAAGAAAACGTTTGGGGGGTATTTATAAAGATTGGTGGCGGCTAGGGCAAAACTAGGGTTTACAGCACTGGTTAGTCGGTCAAAGAACAACCACTGACCGACTAGTTTGGGAACTAGTCGGTCGGTCGACCAACGTAGACCGACTAGGTGTAAACAGTAGCTTCTGAACAAAAATAGGATTTAGATTTAGTCGGTCGGTGAACAACTACTGACCGACTAGTTTGACATCTAGTCGGTCGGTGAACGTTCTTAGACCGACTAAGAGTGAACAGTATTGATACCAAAAATTAGTTGAAGAGTTAGTCGGTTAAAGAAGCATTGCTGACCGACTAGTTTGCAACCTAGTCGGTCAACCAACCTTCTTAGACCGACTAACGATAAACAGTAACTCCTGAATAATTTAGAAAGCCAACTAGTCGGTTCAAGAAGGATTGCAGACCGATTGGATCGTCATCTAGTCGGTCGGTGCCCCATCTTATACCGGCTAACGTGCACCAAAAGTTCCGATACGGAGCGCGGAGCTCCGGGATCGATTCCTAAGACTCCTAGGCTTGATCTAACAGTAAGATATGACCGTTATGAAGCCCGTCACGAATGACTTACTCCGAAATCGACGATCCTAAGGAAGAAACGAGAAAACACGACGAAACGATCGAAAATGGAAGTTACGGAGACGAAAACCACATATGAGAAGAAAATCCACCAAAACATATATTATAATATAATAAATCCAGATACATGAAAACCAGTCGTTACAGAGGCAGACCAGAGGAGGGGTCGACAGGCGGTGGCATCACCGGCGGGTGGCGTTGCAGGTGAGTGAAGCCCGCGGAGCTGCTGTGGGCTGTCGTCGGGTTCACTCGGTGACTCGGGCGGTCCTGGAGACAGAGAGGAGGCGGTGGCACCATTGCAAGGCAGACGTGGGGGTGGCGGTCGAGGCGATGGGAGAGGCGGCACGGCGAGCTGAGGCATCGTTCTCATCACTGTGGAGAAGAGAGGGACGTGGGGGCTGCTGCGGGCTTCGACGGCTCCTGGGGGTCTCGGCGACAGCGGAGGACCGACGGGTGTGGTTTCTCGATGGCGGTAACGCACCCCAAACTTACACCTAAAATCCACCTGGTGATGTCACAATCGCCATGCGCAGTATGGTTCTTAGGTGTTGACTTTGGGTTCTATCCGCAAGCGTACAACGTCAAATTATAGTATAAAAGATTGTCGAATCCCACAGGGACAGTGACAGTGTATTGGAGTCTCAGGTTATTTCTAGATCTCAGAATGAGATAGCAGTCGATTGGGGGATTGTTTGTTTGATGTTGTTGTTGGTTCAATATAAAGAAGCTAGGGCCTTAAGGATCACCGCTAGGACCGTCGGAGGTCGATGTTAGAATAGGATTCTTACGTTGCATTGGGTTTGCGGGGTTGATCTCTCTTCTCATACCACTCTTGCGGGTTAGAACTTCGAGGTACTTCGGTGGCTCTCATTGACGCAATGGCAGTAGCCGTCAATGTAGTGATATAGTTCGTTGGTGGATCCCCTCAAGGCACGAGCCAGGCATGGTCATGACCATTGGTTGGATCCACTAACACCCTAATTAAATCCCAAGGATGCTCCTTAATCTAATCAATTCCACCGACTGTGGGCATGATCTCAGTACGAGTTCCCCTAGAGATTTGGGTAGATCGACCAAAATACTCCCCCTTTATTCCCAACACAACCTAGAAATCCAAATCTATATCTCTTTCCTAGATTCTTAGGGCTAACCCATCAGCCCTAAAGAAGATTACTCACACATAGCAATTATAATAAATAAAAATGCACTTTTTATCATAGGCAACATCGTAGCAATTAAATTAAGAAAGAAATGAAGATCTTACGTACCGAAACCGAGAAAGAACGTTACCCAATAGAGAATAAAAGAACTTCCACAGATTCCAAGGTGCAAGAGACAAGAAAAATCCGATCTTAAGCAAAAACGGCTCAATCCCAAAACCCTAGATCTAAACACAACCATTTTTTCATCTCTAAAAAATTAATTATGTTATGAAGGGAGAAACGTAAGGTAAAAGGTGTAAGGGGTTAGGAGCCCCCAGCCCTCATATATATAGATTTTCAGTGATGGGTGGATACCCAATGGGACTATTCACAACACTTCCCCTGATCCAACCAATCATGGAATAAGAAGTGGATTCTTCAGGATCCAAGTTAGGATAACTGTCTTGTTAAATAAAGAACAGTTTCTCCATAACTTCCCCTGTTCTAGGGATGTGTCTAAGGGTGGATACTGCAGGATCAAGAGTCAACAAGGTTGCCTCGTCAAAACCTTGACTATGGAAAACCCTGTGGGAAAAAACCAATAGCCAAGAGAAAAAAGTACAACACTACTGTTGACTCCCCCTTATCTGACCAAGCTTCAGGCTTGCAGATTTCCTATGAATATATACATCAGTCTCCTATGTATCTATGCATTCATAGTTCTCTCATCCTGACCCAGTTTATTTTCGCACTCTCCTCATCCCAATCCCATTTACAAGTTTCTCAAAGATACTAGTAGGCATGGATTTTGTAAGCAAATCTGCCAAGTTATTACAAGATTGGATCTTCAGTACGTCAATTTACTTTTGCTTCTGAAGGTCGTGCGTCCAGAAGAACTTGGGAGAGATATGCTTCGTCTTGTCGCCTTTGATGTAGCCGTTCTGTAGCGGGACAATACATACTACATTGTCTTCATAGATAGTAGTAGGCTCAAGAACGCCGGGCTCCAGGCCGGTAGAGGTAAGAATGTACTGAATCACAGAACGTAGCCAGAAGCTCTCTTTGCTTGCTTCATGGATTGTGAGAAGTTCTGAATGTGTGGATGAGATGGTCGTCATGGTATGCTTCACAGGTTTCCAAGATATGGTAGTGCCGCCATAAGTGAACATATATCCGGTCTGAGACTTCTCTATGAGGGTCAGATCTGTAACCTGCATCAGCATAACCAACTAAACCTGTTGTTGCCCCTTTCATGTAGAATAGACCTAAGTCTATGGACCCTTGAAGGTAGAGCAGAAGATGCTTAACTCCAGCCCAGTGCCACTGTGTAGGTGCAGCACTATACCCGGCTAGTAAGTTGACTGCAAATGCTATGTCAGGACGAGTGCAATTTGTCAGGTAAAGGAGTGCACCAATAGCACTTAAATAAGGCACTTCAGGGCCTAGTACTTCCTTCCCCTCTTCCAACGACCGGAAGGGGTCTTTATGTATATCCAATGATCTTACGACCATAGGGGTACTGAGGAGGTGACACTTATCCATTTGGAACTTTTTCAGTAAGTTCGATGTATAAGTTGACTGATGTAACAGGATCACATCATTTAGATGCTCTATTTGAAGACCTAAACAGAACTTTGTCTTTTCGAGGTCTTTCATCTCGAAAGTTTCTGTCAAGCTTCTAAAAATCTCAGTGATCTCTCCAGGAGATCCGATGAGATTCAGGTCGTCCACATAGACGGATATAATGACAAATCCTGTTGCCTTTGCTCTAATGAAGATGCAAGGATAGACTGGGTCATTTGCGAATCCTTACTTTGCAAGGAATTCGCTCAGTCTATTATACCACATCCTGCCAGATTGATTCAGACCATATAATGATCTTTGCAGTTTTACTGAGTAGACATCACGTTGTCTCTCTTTTAGTATTGCAGGCAAAGAAAAACCGTCTGGTAATCTCATAAAGATGTCCCGGTCTAAATTTCCAAATAGGTATGCAGTCACGACGTCCATAAGCTGTATATCCAAACCTGTTTGATCTGTTAAGCCAATAAGGAATCGGAAGGTGATCGCGTCCACGAACGGGGAGTATGTGGCGTCAAAATCCACCACTGGACGTTGGGTAAAACCCTGTGCTACAAGCCTTGCTTTGTAGCAAACGATCTCGTTCTATTCATTTCTTTTTCTAACAAATACACATTTAAACTCACAGGTTTTACACCTTTTGGTGTTTGGACAATTGGTTCAAAGACCTTGCATTTTGTGAGTGAGTCCAACTCCACTCTTATTACCGCTTTCCACTTTGGCCAATCATCTCCTCTTTGACATTCTGTCAGAGAGTGTGGTTCAATATCATCGTCGCAGTCTGTGACGTTGATGGCAGTATTGCACGCAAAAGTGTCATCTATAATGGTGCTCTTTCTGTCCCAATGCTCCCCAGTTCGTACAGAGTGTATCGAGACTTCATTTTCTCCTGGGTTTTCCTCTATTTGAGAGTTTGGAAGAGATGGTGGAGCAGGGCTTGTAGTAGCATCCTGTGGTGGTATTGTTTGACCATTGCCAAGGGTCCTGCTCTTTCGAGGGACTTGATTCTTGGATCCCGGTGGTCGTCCTCTCTTTTTTAGAGGTCCAACCATCTCTGCTGCAGATGGATTATATCCATTTTGCGGTATGTCAATCCTAGCTGGAGTGTTAACAGCAGGGACGTGTGATCTGACAATCTTCTGGTTGTCAGTAAATTTGCCCGACAAGAGATGGACAGTGTTTTGGATATGGAGAATCTTAGGACCTCCTCCTCACACTGGCTTGTGGGCGAATCAAAGTGACTTAATTTCTGTGTATCCTAAGAGCTACTCTTTGAAGCTTCAGGCTTCTTGGTTTGTAGGCCTAGTCTTGGAAATGATGTTTCATCAAATTTACAGTCTTCTAGACGTGCCTTGAAAACGTCTCCCGTAAGGGGTTCTAGGAATCTTATTATGGAGGGTGTGTCAAACACAACATAAATGCCTAGGCGACGTTGTGGACCCATCTTTGTCCTTTGTGATGGTGCTATGGGGACGTATACTGCACAACCAAATATTCTCAAATGTGAGACAATTGGTGGTACTCCAAGTGCTAATTGCATAGGAGAAGATGACTGACCTCCAGAAGGTATATATTTTATTAAAGATGCATCATGCAATATTGCATGACCCCATGCATTCACTGGAAACTGGGATTGAAGTAGTAATGGACGAGCAATCCATTGTAGTCTCTTTATCAGAGATTCTGCTAACCCGTTTTAGGTGTGAACATGTGCTACAGGATGTTCGACTTCAATGCCCGATGCTTGGCAATAGTCTAGAAAAAACTTGTGATGTAAACTCCCCTGCATTATCCAGACGAAGTTTCTTTATCTGGTGATCAGGGAAGTGGGCCCGTAACTTGATTATCTGAGCTAGAAGCTTAGAAAATGCCAAATTACGGGTGGACAGTAGACACACATGTGACCACTTAGTTGATGCGTCTATCTGGACCATAAAGTACCTGAAAAGACCACTTTATGGGTGTATAGGCCCACAAATGTCCCCATGGATTCTCTCCAGAAAGCTAGGAGACTCCAAATCCACTTTAAGTGGAGAGGGTCTCGTGATTAGTTTACCCTTGTAACAGGGTGGACATGGGAAATTACCTTTTTGAAGAATCTTCAGGTTCTTCAAATTTATATCCCTTGAGCTTTTTATGATGCGGTGCATCATAACAGATCCAGGGTGTCCCAGTCTACTATGCCAGAGTTGGAATTCTGGTATTTGAGGGCACTGCAGGTGCTCCGTCATATATACTTCTGGAGAGTGAATACTTGTCTGGTAGAGGCCCGTGGGGAGTCCCTCGATACGTTCTACAATGGTTTTTTATACCATTTGTAAAAGACATTACGTGCAAGTATTCTTTTTTATTATCCTCGACCGTCTCTAAGTGATACCCGTTTAAACGGATATCTTTAAAACTTAGAAGGTTTCGGATTGATTTAGGTGAGTATAGCGCATCCCTAAGTTTGATGTGTGTGTTATTGGGGATCAAAATGATTGCTTCCCCTGATCCTTCAATTATGTCGGCTGGTCCTGAGATTGTTCTCAATGGACCAGAGTAACTACCAATGCTCGTAAAGTAGTCTATGCATTGAAGAATAGAGTGCGTTGACGCACTGTCCACTAGGCATATGGATTCCATATCTAAAATGAAAAGTATTCAAGCAGTAAATATTACGAAAAGAGAGTACTTTCATTAATATTTAAAATCTGAATAATCAAAGTAGCTAACATGGAATAGAAAGACATAAAGTTAGATACAATGCTAGAAAGTAAGATACAGATGGTCCATGACTACATAGTGTCGTCATTCATGAAATCTTCTGGATTACATGTAGTCGCTGGTAACACTGCCCCATCTATCGTGTTTGTCTCAGCACGAGCCTTGAGACTTGCTTAGTAGAGATCCGGGAGGTGTCTGGCTGTGCGGCAGTTTTTGGACCAATGGCCAGTTATTCTGCATCTAGAGCATGAATCCTCCCAGTCTTTCTTGGGAGGACCACCTTTATTAGGCGTCCGCTGTTGCTTCTTTTCCACAAACTTCTAGTTCTGGGGAGGAGCCTTAGGAGTAGTCTTTTTCTGCTGCTTCAGTTCTTTCCATTTCTGGAACTTTGCCTTCTTATCCGTCTTCTTCTTCTGGGAAGACTGGAAATGTGCCTCTGCAGGAGGTGGGAATGGAGCAGAGCCAGGAGGGTGTAGATTGTGAGTGGAAATCAACAATTCTCTATTCTGTTCAGCCATTAGTAGGCATGAGAGCAGATCGGGGTACTTTGTGAACTTTCGTTCACGGTACTGTTGCATGAGGATCATGTCCTTCTCATGAAAAGACGTAAACATCTTCTCTAGCAACATCCTCTCAGTCACATTCTCACCACACAACTTCAGGCATGAGGTGATTCGGAATAATGCTGAGTTATACTCCGCTACGGATTTGTAATCCTGTATGCGGAGATGAGTCCACTCGTACTGCGCTAGGGGGAGTATGACATCCCTTTGATGTCTGTACCTCTCCTCAAGTGCGTTCCACAGCTCATAGGGATCCTCTACAGTAAGGTACTCGTCCTTCAGGGTCGAGTCTAAGTGTTTACTGATATAAATAATGGCTTTCGCCTTAAGTATATCAGAAACTTCTTCTGCAATAGGGGCTTCTTTAGAAGCATCCTTTTCAGCTGTGGCAGTACTGTTTGTTACCTTTTCTATGGGTGTTAGATTGAACCCAAGAGAGTGCAGGTGAAACTTCAGGTCCAGCTACCAACTCAAGTAGTTCGACCCATCGGCCTTCAGGACCGAAAAATCGACATTAGCTAGTCTGGCCATCTGTGCAATCTAGCAACATAAAATAGCATGAATTATTTGGCTATTAAAGATAAACATCCACGCATTTAATATATAGGTAAAGAAGCTAAATTAGAACTATGGGGATCAGCCAGCCGACACTTAAAAAATGAAAGAAAAAATCTGAAGATACATCCCATAAATCAAAAAGTGCATGAAAAATAAAGACAACTTGGGAACTTTAAGGAAAGCCCCTTTCTCTTTATGCAAGCGCTTCATCTCCATAGGGTGGTCCTTCAGCTTTGACTTCTACATTTACCCTCACATACAAGTTCTCTCAAAATGAAAAAATTTGCAGAAAAAGGTAAAAATGTCGGAAACCTAGCTGATCCATAAAAACATAGTTCCAATAGCACATCCACGCGGATATTATATACAAATACAACCACGCAGATATATGACATCACATGCATAGATTAAGGAATAATCTAAAAGGTGAATTGCTTGCTAAAGAAAATATTTTAAAGTTTTTAATCATGATCCATTTTTCATTTTTATTTATTTTTCCTTCCAACCCTATCACAATTTAAAATTTCTTTAATTATTGGGCTTTTGGGAAGCCCAAAAAAATAAAAGTTATGTGAAAATGGGCTAATTTCCAGGCTTTTGGACAATGAAAACAACCAAAATAGGGTTAATGGGTCTCCCCCCAAAAAAATAACCCGTTAAGGGTTAGGGTTTCGAAACACCCTAGGGGGCCCACGGCGGCCAGCACGGCAGCTGGCCGCGCCCGTAGGCGCGGCCCCGTGGCGACTGGCCGCGCTCTGCAGGCGCGACCGGCGGCGCCTGCAGGCACGGCAGGCGGCGCCTGTAATGCCCGTATGTGTGTGTGTATAGTAATTTTGTTAGTTAATTTTGAAGCTAGAGAGAGAGAGAGTTGTTGGGCTTGTGCTTTGGGCTTGGATATTAGATGATGAGAGGAAAGATTTTATTTGAGGATGGCAAACTTGTAATATATGAGCTCCCATTTTATTTAAATCCTTTCCCCTTTCTTCTATAAGCTTTCCCCAACCTTTTTCCTAATTCCTTTAATAAATTCACTCTTCCTTCCTTCTCCCCAAAGACAGCTGTAACCCCTCCCATACACTGGCCGAATGTGGTTGACAGGCTCAAAAAAATGGAGAAAAAGAAATGAAGAGGAAAGGAAAGAAAGAAAGAAAAAGAAAGAGAAGGGAAGAAAGTAATGGGAAGGGGGAAATTCAAAAGGAAAAAAAACAAAAAATGAGTAAATGAATGAATTGTTCCCAGGTTGCCAAAATCAAGGAGAAAAAAATAAAAGGAAGAGAAGAAAGAATTATAAAGAGAAATTGAAAGAGAGGGGAGATTGAAGAGAAATTGGAAGAATAGAAAGAGGAATTGAAGGGGGATTCTCATGGAGGGTAAGAGGAAGCTAGGGTTTGGGATTTTTTGGGAGCTTGATGAAGAGGAAGCTAGGGTTTGGGTTTTTTGGGAGCTTGATGAAGATGGAGGAGTTTCATGAAATTGGAAGAGGGCTTGGGGTCTTCTTTGAGGTAGGAAATTCATCTCTCTATAGTATGTTACTCAATTTTAACCCTACAAGTTAAATTCATTCTCTTCCTAATGATTATGCAATTTTTCATACCATGAATTTAACACCATGCTACAAAGATGTCCCCTTGCTATGTTATTTGTGAAATTCATGCAATGGTATGCCTTGTTTCTAGTAATTGTTGATACTTGAGAAGAATGTTTCTTTATGTTTCCTTTTATTGAATAAATGAGTATGTTTAATATGCCATCCACATAATTGTGGAAATGCTCTTGCATGAGATGTTTGGAAATAATTAATCACCCCACTACAATTGTTATCATGTTATTAATTTTATGTCGTTTGATTGGATTAATGATTTGTCATTAAGCCCACCAAGTGTTTGTTGAATTACTTATGTGAAGTTATGTAAGAAGATAGAGAGATTCGCTTGGTATAATCTTGGCTATGGGTAAAGGTTGAGGTTGTAAAATAATATGTGATGAGATGAGAACCATGGGGCAAATGTTGTGGTAGGAAAATTATAGGGGTTGGAATGAGAGGAAGGTGGAAATGGTGATGGTTGTGAAATTGTAAATGGTTGACTTGGGTTCTAGAATTATGTAACATGGAGGGGTTAGCAATGTATAGATTGTTGGCGTGTTGTAGTTCTTTCTTTATGGCTTGTGAACCTTCAGGTGTTACGCAATATGTTACTTGGTAGATGCCATTGCATTTACGTTGCCTGATGTAGTTTCTTCCTTTTATAACTTGTATATTCATATGCCTAGAATGCAACATGACACCTTTGTTATTGTTATTTGTCATGGCTATTACTTGAACACATGTCCCTTTGTGTTATTTGAGCTGTTCGGCAATGGAATTATATTCACTCTTTATGCCACTATGGGTTTGTGAAAATGCCAAGTGAAGGCAAATGCAAGAAAGGTATGAAACACCCATACACATGGGTTATGATATGATGTGATTAGGACACGGAGGTGGAGTGCACGGGCATGGACAAAGTTGCCGCGGTAGGAGGCGGGGGAATTCACCGTGGGCAACCTCTTGATCCATTAGGTGGCTCCACGTTGATAATGGAGTAGAAGCACTTGCACGTGCATGCCGGCACATTCATGGGATTCCCATTGCATTACATTGTATCACATTGCATTGGGTTTCATATGCATCATGGCGTTATGGAGCATTATGCATGACTTGTGCTTATTTACATATGATTGCTATTTTATGAGTGTGGATGTTGCCATGAATGCATTCGGTGCTTGAAATGGTTGTATGTGGGAAAAGTGGGGTTTTGGTGGTTGCTAGTAGTTGAACTTGGGTTGATGTTGTGTTACCTTCTCTTGAACTAAAATGGTATTGCTATAGTTGTTATTGTTGATGTTGTCGTCACTCTTATTATTTTTCTTGGTTGGGCCTTTAAGCTAAATTTAGAGGATAGAGATGGTTGTGCCTAGTTACTATAAGTATGTATGTAGCTTACTTCTAGTTGCTTGTAGGATTCCCTACTTGTGGGATAAATTTTAATTTTGGGGGATGTATTGTTAGTTTTAGCTTCAATTTGTTGGCAAAGATGGTACCTTAATTGATATCAAGTGGAAGCTAGTCACTTCCTTAAGTATTGTATCTCTTATGTGCAAAAGATACTATCTTTCAAGGCTATCCTACTTAAAGTTAGTAACTTGATGCCATTTTGATATAGGTCAATGCACATTTGTTAACGTAAGTTGTTGGAAGTCAATTTTATGTAAGGTTATTGGTTGCATTCTTAAGTTGAAGATTGATTGCCCCCTTGTGTAAACTTAGTTAAGGTTAGTAGTTTTTCTAATGCCCTCTTGTAGTAGAAACGCCTAAGCCTTAACTTCTTGTTGTATGTTACTCTTTAGCCCCATGATAATGTTCTATTGAATAAGATTCATGTTGCTAACTAATTCTTAATTCTACAATGGTGTTATATTGAAATTAGTTCCTTTCGCTTCCTTTTAATCATGGATTATGTTGCCCCCTTATATTGTATGCTTCATGCCCCAACAAGTCATGTACACTAACTTTTAAAAGTCTTAAGGCTAACTTCATATTACTTTGCAAAATGCCATGTCATACCACCCTTGATGCCTTATGTTGCCCTTATGTTCGATTTCATAACATTATGTTATGCCGCTTGTTGTAGTTGAAGTGAATAATATGTCATGTAGTAGTTGTTGTTGGCGCTTGAATAATATGCTAGTTGGCTATCCCATCTTTGGAGCTTTATGTTTACTTTCATGTTTCACTTCAAATATCTTCGCCTTTCACCATTGAAAATATGTTGCATAGTAGTTGCATTTTCCTTGAATAATATATTATATGGAGATGGAAATTTCTACTGGGGTCACGATGTGACGTGTCTCCGTTGATATTTTTCAGGTGTTGGTTCGTGGAGTTGGAGGCACACTAGTCCAGTTGGTTGGAGTTGGGGGTCTTTAGAGTGTGTGAGAGTTTTGGGTGTGTTAATGTACTTTGGTGAGATTTGGGGTATATATTGTATATGAGATTTGTAATTGATGTTGGAATTGAACAGTTTGTATATATGTGATATATTGGTACATCGAGTTGATGGGTTTTTATGTTTTTGTGTTGTCTGGAATGCTACAGGTACTATCCCAGCAGTGCGCAATGGACCTGCTTGAGTTTTGAAATTTTGTACTTCTTTTCCATAACACCCGCCTCTTCGGGAATAACTGATACGGATTTGTACTTATCGGGTATCCCGGGGAGCGGGGCGTTACAGCGCCTGCAGGGCACAGCCTGGCTGCGCCTGCAGCGCGCCCTTTCAAGCCGAGCCTGCAGGGCGCGGCCGTCGCGCCCTAGGGGCGCGGTCGACCATGCCCTGTTGGGCATGGCTTGGTCGTGCATGGAGGCATGGCCGTCGCGCCTTCAGGGCACGGCCATGGATCATTAACCAAAAACAAATTTTAAAAGTTTTTAGACATGTGGATCTAAAAAATCGATTTTTACCGTGTTCATGAACTACGCGATCTAAAACATGAAGATCTACAGAAAAAGCAAGTTTATATCTAAAAAAGATTTGATTTTTACCTTCTTGATTTGGCTATGGAATCTAGACGACGGTCGATGAAGGATGCCCTTTACGCTCCCCGTTGAGAAGACGAAGATCTTCTTGAGGTTGGGGATGAACTCCTCCTTGAGAGCCGTCGCCTTCTTCCACCGAGCAAACTCGTGCTGATAACGTGTTATGAAGGGAGAAATGTAAGGTAAAAGGTGTAAGTGGTTAGGAGCCCCCTGCCCTCATATATGTAGCTTTTCAATGATGGGTGGATACCCAATGGGCCTGATGGGCCTATTCACAACAAATTAAAAGCTTAACAAAAGCTGTCCAAAACGTCAATAAAAATATCTTAAATACATAGAGGGTGAACCCCCACGAAAAAATCTAAAAATCTGGAAGTTTGGGGCCCACACATCGCCGACTGAGTCGGCTGCTCGGTCGAGTAGGCACCTGCTCGGTCGAGCAGGAACTTTAGCTGTTGGTGGCTGGGCAATGGGGCCGGGCTACTCGGTCGAGTAGCCAGCCTCCTCAGTTGAGCTATCAGTGGGTTGAAGCTCTCCTTCCAAAGTGTCGCTCTGCCTACTCGGGTCGAGTAGGTCTTGCTCGGTCGAGAAGGATGCTGGTGGGAAGGAGCTCAAAAATGGGATCGACTCGGGCCGAGTCGCCACTCTGCTCAGTCGAATAGGATGCACATTCCCTTTCTCCTGGACTTGTGTATCAGCTCGACCGAGTAGCTTGTGCTATTCGGGTCGAGTCGCCTGGGAAAGCTGCATATGCTTGGGCTTTGACTCCTTTCTCTCGCTAGCTTCTCCTCTTCTCCTTCCATATGCTTCTGAACCTCGGCAAACTCCTGTAGAGCCTCGCCAATGGCATCATGGACGTGCTAGATGTGTCCATAGCCCACAATGGCTCCGAATTGCTTCAAAATCCCTGAAAATCGACAAAGCTCTACGAAACTCGAATATGGCGTTAGAAGTGTAGTATCGTATGAAAATGCGAGATTTGGACACGGATATGACATGAAATGTAATGAAATGATGCTATGAAAAGATAGAAAATATGAACACATCAAAATCCCCCAAGCTTACCTCTTACTCGTCCTCGAGAAAGATGAATACTAGGTGTATCGGGCGATAATAAAAGAAAATAAAAGAGATAAGAGATGGAAAGAGGTGCTAAAATGTTCAATCAGATCTAAGCCCCGGCAGCATATTACGATGCTTCGAATAATAAAACACATGCTAATAGTATTTTCAAGTCTTACTAATCATATGGCTAGCATGCAATAAAGGCAAAAGGAGGGACCCTCTAAAATCACGCCATCAACTCATATCAATTTCATGCAATCTATAGAGTCTAGTATAAAAAGAGTTAGCAATGCACTTTTCAATCAATAGATATAAATGAAGCACAAAGAGATCACACCAACATGCAATAGAGAATGGAAAGAGGTCATGTCATTCAAATATTCACAAATCATGAAAAATCTCCAAAGCTAAAATATTTTGTACAGTTTAAGCATTATCGAATCTCCCCATTGTGCACCATCTCCACTCTAATGTTATACTCACTCATATAATCAAGTGATTCACCCCCCAAGCTTAGCTTGAGGCGTCGCATCTAGGAATAGGATATGGATTTTTTGTATTTTCCCAAGTATTTGTAGTAGCTTCTAATAAAGGGATAGGAAACAATTTTCTTTCCTTCTTTTCTTTTCTTTTTCTCTTTTCTCTTTCTCCTTTTTTTATTTTTTATTTTTGGGTCTTTGGAAGCTATCTTTTTCATTTGGGATTTTTGGGAAGTAGGTGCGGTAGAAGTAGCTGTAGGGGTGAAACAAAATGATACGTAGAGAATCATAAAGGTATGTGGAGAAGGAAGATAATATATCAGTCGGTTCACTCATCAGATGTGCACAACGGTTCAATGGGATAATACTCTAACTAAACTCATAGCTAGCATGGATATTTTCATTCATCTCAACGAATAGTGAAAGCATGCAGCATAAAGCACAATATTATCAGGCATGCAAACAGAAGTGGATAAGATAACAAACATTTGCTTCAAATATTCTAATGATGCGTGAACTTAGGTGCATTACCCAACAAAGAACGTACTAGATACTATTTCATGCATTCAATTTCAATTCATATCAGGCATTAAATTAGAAAGATCAGCAACAGAATATGCAAGCATATAAATAGTAAGACTGAGACTACTCTAAATAGCATGTCGACAGATATAAGCAACGTGAGTAGCTACTAAGGACTATGAGATATATCATCATGCAGAACAATTTTAGCTAAAAGGGAGAAAGGCGGAGAAAGTAAGAAAATGAAAACAATCATGCAAGCATGGCAAAAAATGCAAAACGTGATGCTGAATGAGAAAAAGGATGGAAAGGTGGAAAATGGGTGGAAAAGTAAAGTATAAAGGTGCAGAATAAAAGAAAAATGAAAAAATAAAATAAAATAAAAAATAAAGCGATAGCGATCATCCCCCAAGCTAAACGCAGCAGTGTCCTCACTGCTGAGAACAAGCTGACATGCGGGAAATGATGCTAGTGTGGGTGGGTGGATAAGGAGATAAAAAATGAGTGGAAAATAAAACTGTGCAAACAGAATAAAAAGTGATACGATGCAAGGAAAAAATGATGATGCAAATGCATGAAATGATGCATGGTGGGTCCTCCCCAAAGCTGTGATAGACTAAGGCCCCGAAAAGACAGATGGTCACAAAAATAGGATGATGGAAGGACAAGAACAAAAAAGGTGGTGGAGAGACATCATCAAGTAGGGGCACTGCCCTCTGTGGGCGGTGGTGGGTCCCCCTGCTGTGGAACAGACATTGTGGCAGCAGGCTGTAGCTCGACAAGTGTGTCGGCCCGAAGATCAGGGTAAGTGGTAAGCAGCTCAGGCTCGACAACTGGGTCGGCTTATGGGTAAGCTGCTCCAGGTGACGATGGCGTGTCTGTGAGGTCAGACCGCCAGTGTCGAACCAGGTTGCGAAAGCCAGGGAGGTCCTGCTCAACGGACTGTTGAGTAGTGTCGCCTCCCTGGCCTAGGAGTAGAAGCATAGCGACGAACTGGTCGCCCTGGTCACTGTCCTGGAAGGTAACGTTATATGATGCATCGTTGAGATACGGACGATTGGGAGGGGTTGGAGTGTTGGTCGTCAGGGGTGCATGGGTGGATGATTTGCCAACAATTTGCATGTGTGTGGGTGAGCGTGTACGATGGGGGCGACGAGTCGGTGTAGAGGAGGGGGCGATGAGTCGGTGTAGAGGAGGCATGGGGGCATCGTGCAAGCAATCAAATAAAGTAAATCGGTAGGTGAAGTATACGGTGGAAAGAGTGTACCGAAAAGAGTGACGGGGTGAGTACAGAATGATCGTGCGCTAGTGGAGCCGTGAAGCGAATGTGGTCTCCCAAGTGACCCGAATTCAAAATAATCCCCGTTAAGCGCGGTACACCTGAAACAGAAAGATAGAATAAAATCAGTGGGTGCAAAAATACTGGGTATATGGATGTATGTTACTCGATAAGGGGTGTGTTACTCGGTCGAGCACTAAGTGTGATATGATATAACTCTGTGCTCGGTCGGGTAGGTTTAGACGGGGTGTGGTGGGAATTGGGCCGTGTGGGTGGTACTCGGCCGAGCACCAAGTGTGCTCGATCGATTAGGTCGGGATGGGGTGTGGTGGTGGGCGGGGTACTCGATCGAGCACTGATTGTGCACGATCGAGTAGGCCGTGCTGCTCTAGCGTTTTGGGGGCCGGACTGGTGGCAGTGGGGGGGAGAATAGAGATAGAAGGGAGTGGGGGGGGGGAATTGAGGATGGGAAGAGAGAAAGAGAAAGAAAGAGGGAGAAAGAGAGAGAGAGGAGGAGGAGGAGAGATCGACAGGTAGGCGGGGGGGTCCAGGTGATGCTGACAGCGGCGGCAGTGGGCGGCAGCCGGTCGGATCGAGTAGGAGGGGTGTAGGAGTGCTAGGGCAATAATTGGGGGATTAGAGCGATTAGGGCAGGAGTTTGTATTGGGTTAGGGTATAATAAAGTCGGGTTGGGTTTTGATAAAACCCGATTCGATCACATCATGGGCCCGCACGAATAAACTCCAGCAACTCGACCGAGCAGCGTAACTGATCGGTCGAGTCAGAAAATAAAATATATCTCCCTCGGCTATTCAACCGAGTAGTGGCTACTCGAACCGTGTAGGCAGAACGCCGTTCTCGTCAATTTTTCTGCATCCTAGGGCGCTCGACCGAGTGGGTGCTTACTCGACCGAGTGGGTGGCTACTCGATCGAGTTGGGGTAACTCGAGCCGTGTAGGCAGAACGCCATTTTCATCAATCTTTCTGCATCCAAGGGCGCTCGATCGAGTGGGTGCTTACTCGATCGAGTAGGTGGCTACTCGGCCGAGTAGTTTGTACTCGGGCCGTGTAAGCAGAACGTTGATCTCCTTGCTTTTCATGCGCTCTCCGCTACTCGACCGAGTTGGTGGTTGCTCGGTCGAGTCACCTGTAACTCTTCTCCCTTAAATTTGTTCTTCTATCAGCTACTCTTCTCCTAGATCCCTTCCATTCAACACATTGATTTGCGTGCTACCCTCGACGTTCAACCTGTAGGAAGGAAGAACTTGTCAGATTTTTATAGTTCTGTATTTTCATGGAATAGAAAGCGTTTTTACTTGGTTTACTGGAATAGATAGAACAAACGAAAAAAATAGAAACAAAAAATAAAATCTAGGATATAGAAAGTTGGGTTGCCTCCCGATGAGCGCTCATTTTGAGTCACGAGCTCGACTCTCTCCAAGTCTTCAACAAATAGTGGGGGATTCCTCGAGGAAGCATGTCTCCTCTCGCCCAATTGGCTCTCATGCTCTGTACGGATTTATCCTCTGGCCATTTACTTTGAACCTGCCATTCTTCCCTTCGAGTTCTACGGCACCCCACAGAGATAGACTTACTATCTTGTAGGGGCCGGAACACCTTGATTTTAATTTCCCGGGGAAGAGGCATAGTCTTAAATTGTAGAGGAGTACCTGGTCACCGACATTATGACGAACCACTGTGATGTTCTTATCATGATAGGCTTTGGTCCTCTCCTTATATATCTTTGCATTCTCATAGGCGTGTCGTCGGATTTCATCAAGCTCGTTGCTGTGCAAGGCTCGTCTCGTGGCGACGCTCTTGTAGTCAAAGTTCATTTTCTTTACTGCCCAATATGCTCTATGTTCCAATTCTACCGGAAGGTGTCAAGCTTTTCCATATACTAACCTGTATGGGTTGTTCCGATGGGAGTTTTGAACGCAGTGCGGTATGCCCAAAGAGAGTCACTCAACTTGTGGGACCAATCCTTCCTTGAGGCGCTCACTGACTTCTCTAGGATGCTTTTGATTTCCCTGTTGGACACTTCCACTTGGCCACTTGTTTAAGGGTGATAAGCAATGGCGACCTTGTGATTAACTCCATATTTCTTGAGCATCGTCTCGAACTTCTTCTCGATGAAATGGCTCCCTCCATCACTTATGATTGTTCTGGGGACTCCAATACAGGGAAAGATTGTATTCTTGAAGAATTTGGCTACTACCCTTGCGTGGTTTGTCAGGGTGGCTATGGCCTCCACCCACTTCGAGACGTAATCAACAGTAATCAAGATGTACATGTTGTCGTTACTCGACGGAAAGGGTCCCATAAAGTCAACGCCCCAACAGTCGAATAGTTCTATCTCCAAGATGACCTGAAGGGGCGTTTCATTCTTTTTTGGGATGTTTCCCGTCCTTTGGCTCCTATCGCATTTTCTGATGTACTCATTCGCATCTCTAAATATGGTGGGCCAACAGAAACCACTTTGGAGGATTTTTGCCGTGGTTTTAGTGACCGCGGAGTGTCTCCTGCATGGTTGATCGTGGCAATGTGATATGATGGAGGTCGCCTCTTCTTTTGGGATACATCGTCTAATGATCCCGTCGGTGCATGTTTTGAATAGGTATGGGTCATCCCAAAAGTAGCTCTTGGCGTCATGTAAGAATTTCCTACTCGAGTAGATCGCCAACCCTTGAGGTACTATGCCGTTTACCAATTAGTTCACTATATCCGCGTACCAAGGGGCTTCAAAGGAGTTTGTTGCAAATAACTGCTCGTCAGTGAAGGAATCATCAATTGGCAAACTGCCATCCCCGTGCTTTTGGATTAACCGCGAAAGGTGGTCCGCCACTACATTCTACGCTCCTTTCTTGTCCTTGATCTCTATATCAAATTCTTGAAGGAGGAGGATCCATCGTATCAAGCGCGATTTTTCATTCTTCTTGCTCAACAGGTATTTCAGTGCTGCGTGGTCCGTGTGAATAATTACATTGGACCCCAAGAGATACGATCTGAACTTCTCGATAGAATATACCATGGCTAGTAGCTCCTTCTCTGTAGTGGTGTAGTTCTTTTGAGCATCATCCAGAGGCTTGCTAGGTAATATATCGTCTGTGGCTTTCCTTCTTTTCTTTGGCCAAGGACGACTCCCACTGCTTGGTCACTAGCGTCGCACATCAGCTCAAATGGTATATTCCAATCTGGCGGTTGTATGATTGGGGCTGAGATGAGAGCTTCCTTCAACCTGTTAAAAGCTAGCAAGCAGGCGTCAGTAAACACAAAAGGAGTGTCCTTAGCAAGGAGCTCCATGAGAGGGCGAGGAATGGTAGAGAAATCCTTTATGAAGCAACGGTAAAAACCCGCATGTCCTAGAAAACCACGGATACCCTTAAGGTTAGTGGGAGGTGGTAGATCCTTGATGACTTCGACCTTTGCTTTATCAACCTCGATTCCCTTAGAGGTGATGACATGACCAAGCACAACTCCTTCCGTAACCATGAAATGGCACTTTTCCCAATTTAAGGTCAGGTTATTGTCATGACACCGTTCTAAAACTTTGGACAAGTTGGCTAGACAATCATCAAACTCGGTGCCATAAACAGAGAAATCGTCTATGAAGACTTCCATTATGTATTCGATGAAATCCAAGAAAATAGACGTCATGCACCTTTGAAATGTAGCGGGTGCATTACATAGCCCAAATGGCATTCTTCGGTAGCTGAATGTGCCATATGGACATGTGAACATTGTCTTTTCTTGGTCCTCCCGATGCAATAGGATTTGGAAGAGTCCGGAGTACCCATCAAGGTAACAAAAGTATTTGTGTTTGGCTAGACACTCAAGCATTTGATCAATAAATGGTAGAGGATAATGGTCCTTTCTGGTGGCTTTATTGAGTTTCCTACAGTCGATGCACATACGCCAACCAGTGACAGTTCTAGTGGATATTAATTCGTCCTTATCGTTTCTAACAACGATCATGCCCCCTTTTTTGGGGACTACCTGCACAGGGCTAACCCATTTACTGTCGGAAATGGGATAGATAATGTCATCCTCTAGTAGTCTCAAAACCTCCTTTTTCACTACCTCCTTCATGTTGGGATTTATTCGCCTTTGAGGCTCAATAGAGGTAGTTTCCTTATCCCCAAGGTGGATCCTATGGGTGCAAATGGTTTCACTAATGCCTTTTAGGTCAGCAATGCTATATCCTATCACCTTCCTATGAGTTCTAAGGATTTTTAGGAGGCTTTCTAGTTGCGGCTCAGTGAGGTCTGCATTGACGATGACAGGGTAAGTGGAATTTTCCCCCAAAAAAGCATATTGTAAATTGACAGGAAGAGGTTTTAGTTCTACCTGAGGGGGCACTGCACTCCCATCATCGCTTGCTTGCAAGAAGGATGCGTCCTCAATTGCAAGTTCAGAAGCTGGAAATTCTTTATTGGCAGATTTATAGGACGAACAATGAGATGATGGTACGTCGTGGTAGACGTATGAGGAATCCGTTCCCATAGCAATTTTCTCCGTAGTGCACCTGTCGACCGAGGTAAGGTATTCAAGTATGCATTCACTATCAAGTGTAGAGTTAGGAGAACTTCCCTGATCAATGTCGCTTTGGAACGGTCCAGGATCTGTGTATCCCTCGCAAACGTGTTCTTCACATGTCGCAGTCTGTGGGATACTATCATTGTAGAAGCGTAGGGTGTCTCCCTCGTATCGTACATAGACTCTGTCAGTGATGGGGACGCCATCCAACGTATCTGCATTGTGGAAGGCGTTCGCGATAAAGACTGAGAGTTCTTGTATAACCGGGTCGTCTGCAGGAAATTCCACTGGACCATTGGTCCATACATCAGTCACTACGCTTTCCATTATACTCAAGAGCTGGGAATCGTTCAATGGCTCATGTTGACGAGTCTCTCTCCAGCTTACGTTAACAGGTAGGGCTTCGATAGTTTGGAGGAACATCACGTCCCCTTCGAAGCTTATGTGGATGTCGCCCTCAATGGTACCTGCATCAGAAACCTTGTTTGTTATATAATCCATGACCATTTGCTGATTTACATTACCTGCCACATAGGTTCCTGCTCCGATAAACCGAACTGCATCAATCAATTCTCTAGCTGTGCATTCGATCATGGCTTCATCCATGTGCGAGTTCTGGAGACCATGTAGATGATACAGAGAAAAGCTAATCTCATCCGAGTCACTATCAGATTCACTGGTCCATTGCACTTGCATCACTATCTCCGTCATGTCTGATTTCTTGAGTATGATTACTGACTAGAGAGAGGTATCAGTAGCAAGAAAACAATAAAGGAGAATGAAAAGGGTCGATAGATATGAAGTGATAAGAGTTGCTAGCAGATTATTCGAAATAAAAATAAACTGAGATACAACGTAATTGCCCCGGCAACGGCGCCAAAAACTTGACGCACCCTGAACTTACACCTAAAATCCACCTGGCAGTGTCACAATCGCCAGGCGCAGTATGGTTCCTAGGTGTTGACTTTGGGTTCTATCCGCAATCAGACGGTGTCAAATTATAGTATAAAAGATTGTCGAATCCCACAGGGATAGTGACAGTGTATTGGAGTCTCAGGTTATTTCTAGATCTCAGAATGAGATAGCAGTCAATTGGGGGATTGTTTATTTGATGTTGTTGTTGGTTCAATATAAAGAAGATAGGGCCTTAGGAATCACCGCTAGGACCGTCGGAGGTCGATGTTAGAATAGGATTCTTACGTTGCATTGGGTTTGTGGGGTTGATCTCTCAGCTCATACCACTCTCGTGGGTTAGAACTTCGAGGTACTTCGGTGGCTCTAATTGACGCAATGGCGGTAGCTGTCAATGTAGTGATTGTAGGAGGATATATGCCCATAAGGAAATTTATGCTAAGTGTACGTCTTGTTCATAAGATAGATGGTGTCCATTATCCTAAGTATAAAATCGTTTGAATATATACTTAGATAATGTCCATAGACTTATAGTTAGGTCCTTACGTATCCAGATAAGATCTTGATTATGAGTAGTAAGCGATCGTGTAGAAACATAAGTCTTAAACGGTTTGTGGTCATAGATGTGTCGAGAACTGGATATCGACACATCAGATAGACCACTGTGTCTTAGTCTTACCTTAGGGTAATGATGATCTCATAGTCATTCAACTTGGTGAAGTCGGAGACGAGACGCAGGTGCTCATTGGAGAATGAGTTCACTAAATGACCAAATTAGAGTTGTTAAATGGTTAACTTTAACTAAACTGTCTATAATAACTCTAGGGTGATGATAGGTAAGCTGGTCCTTATGACCTGAAGTCATTTGTACGAACCTGTGAGTGAACCATGTAGCTTAGACATATGATCTAGCTTCGAGGCTAGGCCTGCTGAAAGATCTTAGGTTGGGTTGCACTTGAAGCTCTCGAGGCGAGTAGATGACTAAGATGGGATTCGTCACTTCCGTTAAAGGGAAGTTAGTGTCACAGGATTAGTATGGTCTTTGTGTTAATCCTCGACCGGGTTACGTTATAAGAAGTACAACGTGAATACAACAAAGACCGCCGTATACTGACCAATGTTGTCTAATAGGGTTGACAGTAAACCATACCCTAGGCCAACAGGGACACAGTCTTGACGAAGGGACTATAGCTAACGGTATTCATCACTGACAAAGCTAAACTAAACCCAACAATGCTTTTGTCAATGGGTCGATCACGTTATGATGATTCTGAAACAGGGATGACAACTACTGCTCGTGGTGACCGTCGTCTAGCGGTTTCAAGCCCCAACATGTAGTAAGGTCAGGCTTTAGGGTCTCACACCGAGTAGCGTTCATGTCTTAGTAATAGGAAGATTAATTCAGAGAGATTCATTTAATGAAATTGAATAGTTGATATTCACAAAGCTAGTTGTGAAAATAAGTCGTAGATGAAATAGGGACAATGTTACATTCGATGCAAACAAAGATTAAACGTGTCGTAAATTGGTTATGACAATATTTTTAGGAACAAATACATTTGGAAAGGGTTACCTGGCAGACGGGATCGTCCCGGTCTAAACGCAGGTTCAAACCGCGTCCAAATCGGAGCTCAAACGAGCCCAGAAACGCAAAAACAGTCCCAAGGCAAAGTGGGTTAGACCCACTGGGCTAACAAGCCCATCCGCAAAGGCAAATAGGCACGGCCCGCTGGCTGCAGAGGGCCCGGCCCGCTGCCCAGCAGGCTGGCAGCCCGCCCTCCTTGCCTTTGGCGAGCGCGCCCGCAACTGAAGTGAAAAATAGGGGTTTTTGAAACCCCTAATGACGGCTACAAAAGTTGATTTTTTGCCCAACTTTGGGCAATTGTTTGAGGGGTCAAATGAAGTCAAAATGCGTCGTCGTTCGTTCCTACGCGTTTACCATTCGAAGCCCTTCGAATTGATAGCTTGTTTGGTGTCTGAAGTTTAATGGATAAGGAGAATTAATTCATTGAAGTTGGCATTTATGAAATGCTTACTAAAACTTCAATTAAAGATTAATTAACTAAATTAATTTCTCATATATTTGTCTTAGTCCCACATTGCTCACAACGAAAGTAGAAGTGCCGACTCCCTATATAAATAGGGGTGCACTCTCTTCGTTGAAAAACTCACCAAGTCCTCAATTGAGTAGCTCCAGATTTTTGATCTTGCTCGATCTACGACTAAAACTACTCTCTCTCTCTCTCTCTCTCTCTCTCTCTCTCTCTCTCTCTCTCTCTCTCTCTCTCTCTCTCTCCTTCCTATTCTCCCGACTAGTCCTAGCAAGACTACGAAGGGGGTTTGGATTCGGATCCAGAAGTCTTTAAGACGCGGGGTTACTCAAGTGAAACTTTCTACCGCGTGTGATCGGCTTGGAGGCGGGAGTCGGCTCAGGCAGATCGGTTCGAGGGTGCAAGGCGGCTCGGGTGGTGATCACTCCGTATTTTACACCTTTTTCGCATGTTTGCATGTCATTTAGATCGCTCAAATCATGTTTTTCACGATTTATCGACGATATTGCGATACTTTTCACGATTTGTTGTTTTTGTCGTATTTCAGGAGATTTGGAGTGATTTGGAGTGATTCCGAGATACACCTACTCCGGAGTGTCACCGACGACTTCCCCAAGGGGTATTTTGCTATTGGAGAGGAGCGAAAGAAGAAAGAACGTCGTAGGAGCGACGAGGAGGTAAAAATACGCAATTTGGGCATCTTCAGCAGCTCACTCAGCCGAGTGAAGGAGTCACTCGGCCGACTGACGAGACCCCGCTCGGCCGGCCAGATCGGATACGCTCCAAGCGTGCACTCGGCCGAGCATCAGAAGCCGCATCGGCCGAGTGACGTATCCCGTCCGCCCGAGTGGCACTCAGACGACACCCATCAAAAACTCCCGACTTACTGTTTTTCATCAGTCTGAGCATCAGAAGATCCACTCGGCCGAGTGGCAATTGCCGACCACCCGAGTGAAGATAAGCCCATCGGCCGAGTGACGACAACTCCCTCGGCCGAGTGACCCCCGAAGTGAAGACCCCCAAGACCCCACACTTACTGGAAATTCCAGGGTCTCTCACTCGGCCGAGCGACTTCTGTCACTCGGCCGAGTGAGCAGCGCTGCCTGTAGCGGAAATCACGATTTTGGAGCTACACAGGGGCAGTTTGGTCACGAATTTTTGGGCAATTTTGGGGGGTATTTAACCCCAGATTCTAACCTAGTTTAGAGAGCTTTTTTATTGCTTTTGGCAGCCTTTTTAGATTAGACTTTTTAGAGTTTTATTTTGTGATTGGAGAGGAGAGAAAAGTGTTATTTTGTTGGATTCTTGGAAAGCTACATTGGTTTGTCTCCCTCTTCATTAAAAATCTTATTTTTATTGCTATTTTGAATATTGCCATGAATTCTATTGCTATTTCAATTGATTATTCTTCCATTTGTGATATGATTTGTGAGTAGTCTTAACGTCTTAGGGCGTGGGGATGAACCCTACGAGCCCAATTTCCGATTTGTGATGATTTGGTAGAACTATTGCTAGAATTTCTATTAGGGTTAGTTTGGGATTGATATAACACGGATAGCTAGGTGTTCATACCGATTGGGATTTGCAAGAGATTGGATCCCAATTCGATAGGAAACCCTAGAAATCCGAATTGGGTTGGAATTGAGTTCCCGAAGTATCAGTTTGCAAGAGATTGGACCGATACTAGGATTCTCGGTTGCAATTCTATACCAATACCCGTTTGCAAGAGATTGGACGGGTAAGAACTATCCCAACCTAGGTCGTAGCCCGAGTTTGCATGAGAGTGGGCTCGGGATGCGATTGAACGATGACGTTGATCCTAATGCTAGCTTGCCTAGGCTAGGGTTTGTAAGAGATTGGGCCCGAGCCTAGGTTTGATATAGACCGGCAACAGCGTGAGAGCGTGAGCTAGGTTTTACATTCAGTTGCAACTAGTTCATCCGACATTCTACCCTAGCAATTGTGAAACCGATTAATCACAATGACGAGATACGGTGAGTAGCGGGGATTCCCTATTCCCTAGGCGTCTTTATTCGATTTTATATCTCTTTACATTATTTGACGATTGTGACAACATCGCCGAAAGGCAAATTCCTACTTTTCTGTCCCTATAGCCAGGTTGTTCGGAGAAGGCACTGTCATACGTCCTCCCTGTGTTCGATACCCGCTCGCCGCTACACCGTGCGCTTGCGGTAAAACTACACGGTCGCTCTTTAGGGTGTACGCCCGGGTGCGATCAAGTTTTTGGCGCCGTTGCCGGGGATTTATCTCCGTGCATTTGCGCCATACTAGGTTGTGCTCTAGGGTTGCATTTTGGATCGATCAAGTTTTTGGCGCCGTTGCCGGGGAGGCGATTGTGTTTGATCCTACCACCCTAGCTATTTCTTTCTTTTTATTTTATTTCTTCATTTTTTTATCTAACCCTTCCATTGTGCTAATCACTTCTTTGAAACTTTGTTTTCCCGTGCATGTACACGAGATCCACAGCGGACCCCATAGATATACGGTTTGATCCTGAGATCGAGCGTACATTGCGGAGAATCAGGGCAGAGAGGAGACCCGATACGGAAGGGAGGTTTATGAACGTTCGGGAGACGCCTGAAGAGTTAGCGGCAAGAATGGCGAGGATTATTTCCATTCGAGATAGGCTCCGGCCTAAGACTTCCTCCACAACCTCGTCCATAGCCATGCCGGAGTTGGCGGCCGACAAGAATTTTGAGTTGAAGACCGGACTTGTGGTTCTGATGCAGCAGGATCCATTTCATGGGAACGCCCATGAAAATCCCCACTACCACATCCAGCTCTTCCTATCAAAGTGCGCCACCTTCCAGATGCCGGGCGTCACCCTAGATGCCATCAGACTGCGCCTCTTCCCCTTCACACTAAAGGATAAAGCTCTTTATTGGTTGAGGACGCAAGCTGAAGGAGTGTTTACCACATGGGACGAGTTGGCGAGCGCGTTTATTGACAAGTTCTATCCGCCCTCCAAGACGGTAAAGATTAGGAGTGCTCTCATGTCCTTCAAGCAAGGACCTCAAGAGACACTCTACGAGTCATGGGAGCGCTTCAACGACCTGCAGCATCAGTGCCCCCACCATAGCATTGAAGATTGGGAGCTCGTCCATAGCTTCTACATTGGTGTCCAACCGGGGACCAAGCAGATTATTGATGTCGCGGCAAATGGGGCCATCCTATCGAAGACTCCCGACGAAGCTACGGCCTTAATTGAGGAGATGGCCTCAAACAATCAATAATGGGGTGACGAGCGAGGACACTCTTCGTCCTCCTTGAAGCCATCTAGCATCTACGAGGCCAAGGCCGTGGCGGAGCTGACCAACAAGTTTGATTCTCTCCACAAGGTGGTGGAGAGACTGGAGAAATATATCACAGAGCCCCAAGGAGCCCCTTCCACATCCACACCAACAAGTCAAATGTGCGATTGGCAAGACCAATCCCAAGCTATGTATTCGGGAGGAGAACAAGGAGAGGTATCTTTGGAGCAAGTTCAATACGTCGCGGGGAACCAAGGATATTGGGCCAATCCGGCCGCTAGAAACCATCCCGGTTTCTCCTATGCAAACAATGATGGAGCATTGAACCCCCCGCAACAACCACCTTACCAAGCTCGACCACCACGACCACAACAACAACATTATCCACCGAGGGGGCCTCCGCAACAAAATTTCCCACCAAAGCAACAAGTGGGGCCCTATAGGCCGCCCGGATACAATCAAGGGTGGAGAAATCCAAACCCTCCATAAGCTTAACAACGTTCCGACTTTGAAGCTAGAGTGGAGGAGTTTATGGTCGAGCAGAAGAAGACTAATGCTTCCTTGAAAGCGAGCCAAGATTCCCTTGCAACCGTTGTAGGCCAAATCTCAGAGCAACTTGCGTTGCTAAATCGAAATAGTCAACAGTTGACGTCTCAACCCGAGCAAAATCCATGGGGCACCACCGGGCATATCAACGCTGTGGTTGCAGTTACTACAAGAGGCGGGAAGGACACCACCCCCGTCATGATTCCTACCGAGGAGCCCGTGGTGGAGAGAGTAGAGCCAAGTGAACCGGTCATTGAAGTTGAGAGAGAGAAAGAGCCGCAAGGGGAAGAAAAGTCAAGAGCGGAGCAGCTGATTGAAGAGAGGCGTTTCATGCCACCGATCCCATTCCCTCAGAGGCTTGCTAGAGCAAAGATGGAGAAGCGACTAGCCAAGTTTCTCGAGTATTTGAGGGGGGTAAGCCTCAATATCCCCTTCCTCGACGCTATCGTGGAAATCCCGACATACGCCAAGTTCCTAAAAGATTTGATTACGGGAAGAAAGAGGAAGGAGAAAATCATGCTCGCTGAGGAGGGGTCTTGGTTCACCAAGAGAGACAAGGAGCCCGCCAAATTCAAAGACCCGGGGAGTTTCCGAATTCCTTGTACCTTAGGCGGCGTCCCTCTACAAAAGGCGTTAGTGGACTTAGGGGCTAGTGTTAGCCTCATGCCTCTCTCTATGTTCCGAAGACTAAACACCGGCACAAAATTGAAGCCTACCGACATGCGGATACAACTAGCAGATGGTCGGATCACAAGGCCGGTAGGGATCGCAGAGGATATCCCGTTACAAGTCCTGGGAGGCATATATTTGCCATGCGACTTTGTGATCATGGATGTCAAGGAGGAGGGCGATACGTCTCTAATACTTGGACGCCCGTTCCTCGCCACCACCGGTGTCATTGTCGACGTACGTGAAGGGACTCTAACATTGAACGTCGGCAACATCGAGGTGGAGCTTCATATACCCAAGGAAATGAAACACATGCCTTACCATGAGGAGCTGGACTATATGGACCTCCTTGATGCGGTCATTGAGGAGGCAATCCCCCATTCCATTGGCGCAATATTCGAGGAAGACTTTGAGGAAGGGCCGGACTTGGGCCAAGAAGAAAAGATGAATGACTCCCCCGATCTCTCCATGGAAATTGATGAAGGCGACGCTGATGTCGCAAGAATACGAGAGCTCTGCATGCTCTCAAAGATGAAGTCTCCGAAGAAAGCTCCGCCGATACGGAAATCGGTGTCACCGGTGAAGCCGAGGACCGAAGCAAGCACTAGCTTGGGGGAGCCACTCCCCAACACTACCCGAGATGAAAGATCACCGAGGAAGAACACGCCGCCACAACATCCGAATCCGAGCGTTCTTCCCGATAAATTCGACGGGTGCATCTCATATGCCCCGCATTAAATTGAATATCCAAGGGGGTCGAGCTCAAGACCTTAAACGAGCGCTTGTCGGGAGGCAACCCGACGGTTATCGCTTTATTTTTACTTTGTTCTTTATTTTTGTTTTAGAACTTATTAGTGTTTTGAGTCGTTTGCCTTAAAAATTCGTGATAACGGGTTCTATTTTTCCTTGACAGGAGAGGAGAAAGGGATATCTCTCATTAGGAGGATGAACAAGGCGACATAGAGGCTCCAAGAATGCGCTCGATGCTTAGGAGGAGGAAGAAATCAACTGGAGGAAGAAAAACAGAGATTAGAGCCCAAACAGAGCCAAACAACAGAAAACAGGGTTCACTCGGCCGAGTACACTAGCCACTCGGCCGAGCACATAAGTTCGTCCGCCCGAGCGGCGCACCAACGAGGGAAGTCTGATGTACCCAACTCTCTGTTTCTTTTCTTGATTTCAGTATAATTGCCACTCGGTCGAGTATATATCTTCACTCGACCGAGTGAAACTGATACGCTCTTAGGGCGAGAACTGCCGAGTCGCTTGTGCCACTCGGCCGAATGGACTTTTTCCACTCGGTCGATGGTGGCAAAGCCACTTGGCTGAGTCGTAAGCGGGGGGGAATTTTCAAAAATATTTCCGTTACGATCACTCGGCCGAGTCGTAACTTTTCCTATATAAAGGGCAGCGGGTCGGCGCGGAATTCGAAGCATCACTTTTTCGTTTTCACGCCCGAGCCCGCGCCCGATCAGCCCCCTACGCCCGATGCGACTCGCTGCCACTCGCCCGACCGCACTCGCCGCCGCCGTGCTCGATCGACCACCGCCGGCCGACGCCACCGCCCCTCCGCCCGAGTCGCCGCCGGCGATCTTACCGCCGGTCGAGCTCCGGTAGCCCCTTTTCGCCCTATTTTCTCCTTTTTCTTGTATTTTTCGACGATCCATGTGCAAATCGAACCCCTACACCAAATTAACTTCAAAATCTATCTATTATACCCCTAACCCCCTATACATTTTGAATATTACTCGCTGATATCTTCGTTTGATGTGCAGGCTATATTGGGGAGCTTAGGGGAGCCTAGGGGAGCTTCCGGGGAGCGTTTTTGGCTTTGTGGAGGCGGCGTCTTCACACGCATCCACTATTTTGCTCTCGCGGCGTGTTACGGTATACTCGTTCCACTTACTTTCGCACGCCGCGTTTTTCCTATTTTTGGTGAGCGCCCGGGGCCCACATGCCGCCCCGGACACGGCCACGCACCAGGAGAGCTTCCGCCAAGCGGAAACGGCCGGATGAGGCCGGCCCCTCCCACGAGATGGAGGACTCTCCTCCACCTACACCACCTCACCCCGCACACCCACAGCCTGCAGACCCTGTTCACCCCACACAGCCACAGCCTGCAGTCCCCGTTCACCCCGCACAGCCACTCCCTGTCGATCCACTACCACCACCGGCTCCACTTGTCGGGCCGCTGGGGATTACGTTCCGAGACGACGCACACCGCGTCGTCTTCGAGCGCATTACCCAACGCTCGATTGTACCCTCCAGGTTCGCACACCTTGCAGACCTAGGACGCCTGGGGGTACTTGAGGGGATGCTCACGTTGTATGACAACGTGGGCTGGCGAGATTTTTTCCAAGTGTCGACGGACACCTTCGTCCGTCCGACACTTGAGGTGCTTAGTTCTATTGCCCAGACCGACGAGGGATGCTCGTTCAGGTTTATGGACCGGGAGTGCCAGGTCACTCTCGGTATGATGAGAGCATTCTTTTCGTGGCCCGATATCCCCGGGGCCGACCGTGGTTACACACCCACTCACATTCCCCCACCTTCTTTCGATTCCCACGCTTTCTGGGCCCGGATCACGGGTTTACCAGCTGCCTTTGACCCTAGTAGGGCCAAGGCCTCAGCCATCGTCCACCCCTGCCTCCGCATAGCTCAGCGCCTTATGGCGACTACCTTTTTGGCGAGGTATGATCCTGGGACGATGTCCACGCCAGAGCTTTATATGCTCTATGCGATGACGCGTCCCAGAGTTCTAGCTAGGGAGAGTGACGAGTTGGTCCCCGCCGTCTTGATTGATATCGTGAGCTGGTTTTTGGACCGCATCATTGTATCAGTGGGCGCTCGCTCACTGATATGTTGCGGCGGTCTGATCACCCTGCTCACCCTGATGACCGGCGAGGACCTACCGGCCGATTTGCGTCGTTCTCCTGGCCCCACTTCACTATCTATAGACGTCATGGCCCGGATGAAGATGCTTCGTCCGCACGGCCAGCGACACTGGGTTTGGTTGCACGGTCCCTACGGTGCTGACTACATGATCCTTCCGATCCCAGCTCGGACACAGATAGCACCAGCACAGGTGGACTGGCTTCCGGCGATAGATCTCCTGATCCCCGCCGCCTACGTGCTTGAAGCTGAGGAGGCTGAGCAGGCTGAGCAGGCCCACGCTGCACCCGTTGACCCTGTGGCCCCTCAGCAGCCTGATATTTCTGCTGCTCCCGACACCTCTGTCCACACTTCTGCCGGTGTCGGGAGTACACTCGCTGAGACCACCTCCACTACCTCCACGCCCACCACCACTCCCACCACAGCTGGCCCTCTGTCCGTTGCGCCCCTTTGCTCTGCACTACCCGAGCGCCCACCTACTTTTGTTGAGAGCGGAGAGCCTTCTTTCGCTGCCGTCGTGGAGACCATGGTCTGTATGATCTCCGCTGGGATTTCGCCTTTTGGGCCCCACACTGCCTCCCCAGCGGTTGTCACTTCTGTCTCCACCGCAGCCGTACTTTCTGAGAGTGTCGTGACGTCTGTTCCCACGTCTGTGTCACTGACCTCTTTTGCCGCCTCGTCGCCACTTTTATATTCCACTTCCGCTGCTGCTGCTTCCACCTCACACCAGCCTGCGCCCCAGCCTCGCCCTGAGGCTAGGCCCCCACTTGTGAGCACATCACCCTTCCTCCACATGCCTGTTGAGCCCATCCACTACACCACTTGAGTCCGCCAGCCCCGTCCTGCACAGCACAAACACGTGCGTCCCTCTACACCACCTCCCCCCGACACTGTACTTCAGAGCATTCGTGCTCTCGAGGGGGCGGTGAGTGGCCTCAGAGGTGACCTCAGGACCATGTCTGCCACCGTCACCGCTATGGCCAGCCACTTCGACCTACTTCCGGGCATTCACTATTGCCTCACTCAGATTCTCGATCGGCTTCCTCGCGTACCGACCCTACCCACACCCACCCAGCAGGTACCCACCCCCACTCCTACACCCACCCAGCCTGCTTCTACACCCATTCCCACACCCACCCAGCAGACTGTTCCCCAGCACCCACCACCTCCACCTCCGCCTCAGGACGGAGACGACGCAGCACCACCCTCTTAGGCACCCTTGATGCCATTGATCTTTTTTACCGTCATGCTGCCCGTCTCTGCTCGGTCCTGATGATTTTTGCCCACCCCCCCTCCCCTCACTGTTTTGGTTCCACATTTTGATCATATCTTTCTATATCATTTTTGGGAGAGAGGGAGAGACTTTTTGGTGTGACACTCTTATATCTGATTCACTCTTATATCTGCATGCATCATGTCCGCATCATATTTTCATTTTGTTATTTTTATTTCTTTTTCATCATGCATGCATCCTCACCTGCCCCACACATTACACGTCTCTCGGTGTGCCACACTTCGCACATTGAGGACACTGTGCACTTTAGCTTGGGGGAGTGAGTTCTCACGTTCTTTTCGATTTACCACCTTTATTTTTAGTTTTTTTCACGCCATTTTCCGCATTTGCACTCATCTTCATCACTTTTTCTTTTTTTACCATGCATCACATTTTTCTTATTTTCATTGTGTGCTGCATTGTAATTAGTTTTATTTTCCCTTTTTATCTTTACTTCTTTCATCTCATGCTAGAGATGATTTTTCTGTGATGATGATGACGTGGAGTTAGCTTTCTCTATATGCATGCTATATTTGTCATGTCTTAGCTTTTATTTCTGATATCATATGCCGTGATTTGCCTTGCATTTAGAGATAGTAACCCACACTTTTTCCGTGTGAAAATGGATGAAATTCTATTATTAGCTGAGTCTGAATATTCATATGTATGCTATCGTAGAAAACACACCAAGATTCACGCATTGGATGCTTATATCTGGAGTACCGTTTTCTTTTCCTATATCACTTCTATTTGCATGATTTGTACACTTCACTTCAGGATGATTGAATGATGTTAGCTATGATAAATCTGGATTAGTTTTGCTTTTTTGTGATCGAAACTGAGTAGATTAGATTACCCTGCTGAAGTTGTCATGCACGTCTTATAGAGTGAACTGAGAGACATATTTATTTCTTTATCCACATATCTTGAACATTAATTCTCTATTTTAAAATCATTGGTGAATCTCCCCTTAGCGATTCTAATATTTGGCATTTCCCCCGTTATTAAATTCCTAGCTCCAAATTTCCCAAAACCAAAAAGAAAAAGAAAAATTCTTGTATATCCTTTTCTCTCTTTTGATTTGAGATCATTTGTGTATAAATGCTATTATAAAAAAAGAAAAAAAAGAAAAGAAAAGAAAAAGATTTGAGAGAAAGAAAAAGAAAAGAGAAAAGAATCTCAATAAACGATCCCATCTCATATACCCTCTCTTTCTTCCCTCTTTTTGTTTTTATTTTTATTTTCTTTTGCATTTGGAGCTTCAGAAGAAATGGGGAATGTAAGTATAGTTTTGTATTTGCCACCACGCTTATAGATAAGCTTGGGGGAGAGAATCCAATGATGTGTGAGAGAGTGACTACTTGACGGTGCATGACAACCTAGGCTAAGTAATATTCTATACTCGGTGAGATTGTTTTAGCTTCACGAAATCCAGAAATCTATGCCTAGCACTCATTTCATGAAATCCACGCTTTTATATTCTTTCTATTCTATTGCGTGATATTCTTATACTCCTCATAGAAAGCATTCAATTGAAAAGTGTGTGATCTGCGATATTGTATACCGCTTTAAATGATTCAGACGATGTTAATCCTAGAATTATTCCATTTTTCATGCTATATCAATATTCTTGGGTTTTCTATCTCTATTTGCACCATTATACTATGATATCGAAATAAAAGTCTTTGACATGTGTTTTACATTCGGTGCATGCTATATGAGTAAGCAAAACCCATGTCCTGAGAAAAATGATCTAGCAGCTTCCATCTTCGCTTTCTTCTTTCTTCTTCGTTTTTCGTTTTCCGTTTTTCCATCGTTTTCATTTTCTGAATCCACCGGGTTCGCCTTTTACTTATCTTCCTCGAGGACGAGTAAGAGGTAAGCTTGGGGGATTTTGATCACTCCGTATTTTACACCTTTTTTCCGCATGTTTGCATGCCATTTAGATCTCTCAAATCATGTTTTTCACGATTTATCGACGATATTGCGATACTTTTCACGATTTGTTGTTTTTGTCGTATTTCAGGAGATTTGGAGCGATTTGGAGTGATTCCGAGATACACCTACTCCGGAGTGTCACCGACGACTTCCCCGAGGGGTATTTTGCTATTGGAGAGGAGCGGAAGAAGAAAGAACGTCGTAGGAGCGACGAGGAGGCAAAAATACGCAATTTGGGCATCTTCAGCAGCTCACTCGGCCGAGTGAAGGAGTCACTCGGCCGACCGACGAGACCCCGCTCGGCCGGCCAGATCGGACACGCTCCAAGCGTGCACTCGGCCGAGCATCAGAAGCCGCATCGGCCGAGTGACGTATCCCGTCCGCCCGAGTGGCACTCAGACGACACCCATCAAAAACTCCCGACTTACTGTTTTTCGTCAGTCTGAGCATCAGAAGACCCACTCGGCCGAGTGGCAATTGCCGACCGCCCGAGTGAAGATAAGCCCATCGGCCGAGTGACGACAACTCCCTCGGCCGAGTGACCCCCGAAGTGAAGACCCCCAAGACCCCAGACTTACTGGAAATTCTCAGGGTCTCTCACTCGGCCGAGCGACTTCTGTCACTCGGCCGAGTGAGCAGCGCTGCCTGTAGCGGAAATCACGATTTTGGAGCTACGCCGGGGCAGTTTGGTCACGAATTTTTGGGCAGTTTTGGGGGGTATTTAACCCCAGATTCTAACCTAGTTTAGAGAGCTTTTTTATTGCTTTTGGCAGCCTTTTTAGATTAGACTTTTTAGAGTTTTATTTTGTGATTGGAGAGGAGAGAAAAGTGTTATTTTGTTGGATTCTTGGAAAGCTACATTGGTTTGTCTCCCTCTTCATTAAAAATCTTATTTTTATTGCTATTTTGAATATTGCCATGAATTCTATTGCTATTTCAATTGATTATTCTTCCATTTGTGATATGATTTGTGAGTAGTCTTAATGTCTTAGGGCGTGGGGATGAACCCTACGAGCCCAATTTCCGATTTGTGATGATTTGGTAGAACTATTGCTAGAATTGCTATTAGGGTTAGTTTGGGATTGATATAACACGGATAGCTAGGTGTTCATACCGATTGGGATTTGCAAGAGATTGGATCCCAATTCGATAGGAAACCCTAGAAATCCGAATTGGGTTGGAATTGAGTTCCCGAAGTATCGGTTTGCAAGAGATTGGACCGATACTAGGATTCTCGGTTGCAATTCTATACCAATACCCGTTTGCAAGAGATTGGACGGGTAGGAACTATCCCAACCTAGGTCGTAGCCCGAGTTTGCACGAGAGTGGGCTCGGGATGCGATTGAACGATGACGTTGATCCTAATGCTAGCTTGCCTAGGCTAGGGTTTGCAAGAGATTGGGCCCGAGCCTAGGTTTGCTATAGACCGGCAACAGTGCGAGAGCGTGAGCTAGGTTTTACATTCAGTTGCAACTAGTTCATCCGACATTCTACCCTAGCAATTGTGAAACCGATTAATCACAATGACGAGATACGGTGAGTAGCGGGGATTCCCTATTCCCTAGGCGTCTTTATTTGATTTTATATATCTTTACATTATTTGACGATTGTGACAACATCGCCAAAAGGCAAATTCCTACTTTTCTGTCCCTATAGCCAGGTTGTTCGGAGAAGGCACTGTCATACGTCCTCCCTGTGTTCGATACCCGCTCGCCGCTACACCGTGCGCTTGCGGTAAAGCTACACGGTCGCTCTTTAGGGTGTACGCCCGGGCGCGATCAAGTTTTTGGCGCCGTTGCCGGGGATTTATCTCCGTGCATTTGCGCCATACTAGGTTGTGCTCTAGGGTTGCATTTTGGATCGATCAGGTGGATCGAGTCAAAGCGGTTTGGCTACGAGAAGACGGTGCGGTACATCTTGCCCGCCCCAGGGTCGAGATTCCGGGTATGTGGTTAAGAAATTTTTAGTGTAGATTTGATTTTGTCGCTATAAAATAGATCCCTCTTGGGGTGGTCAGATCCACCCCAAGTTGGCATAGATCGGGCTAGATTCTGGCTCTCTCAGAGCCTAGCTAAATTGTTTAGCTAGCTTAGTTTTTGTTTTTCCGCTGCGCTTTATGCCCCTGTGGTCCATCCGACTTAGGACGGATACAGATCCGAGCTCCGAGGGTCTGCCAAAACCCCTACAGTGGTATCGGAGCCACGGTTATGCTTGTAGATCTATTTGAGCGATGATTTTAAATCCTTTAATTGCTTGTTTTGAACATACGGACATTTTAACTTTAGGTTAAAATTTGTTTATTTTTTTTTGTGTTTTAAAATTGTTTTGTAACATGAAAAATTTTTTGGGACGATTTAAATTTTATGAGATAATTTTAATAGGTCTTCCATATTTAAATGTTTTAAAATTTTATTTTATAAGATAAAATAATTTTTGCAAGCATTTAAAAATTATTAAAGTTTATGTAACATAAAAGAAAAATTTTATTTCATGCGATGATATTAAAAATTTATTTCTTTTTGTTGCATAAAGATCGAAATCTTTATTAAACTTTATCCAAAAGTTTTAAAATTAATTTCAAATGATTTTAAAAAGGTTTTAAGATTGTTTTAAAATATATATGATATAAAGAAAAAATTTTATTCCCTTGAGATGGAATTGTAAATTTAATTCTTTTAATTACATATAGTTTTCAAGATTATTTTATGCGATACTTTAATCTTAGAAATGTTTGGTTAAAATTTTAAAGCTTTAGGTTTGAATTTAAAATTATATGATAATTTTATGATACCTAGTTTTATGTGATAAAATTGCTTCAAGCTTTAAATTTTAGATCTTTAAATTTAAATGTTAAATTTTAGATTTGCAAGTTGTTTGATTATGTTATCGATAATTTTTAACTTGCATGCTTTCATTATATGTCACTAAATGAACCTTTTATTTATGTGGTTAAATTAATTGGTTTATGTTTTAATGGACATGATGAATAATGTATTCATGAACCCTTTAGGTTAGCCATTAACTGATTAAAATTTTATAAGATGAAATTTTAAATGACTAGTGACATGTTACGTTTTAATAAACAAAACAACATCAAAACCTAATACCAGATTAGGGTAGTCCCTTTTGATTGACAATCATTGTAATAAATCGTTTAAATGATGATTATCATAAAAAGACTATTTTTTGTAATATGTTGTAATTTTTTTATTAAAATCCTAATTAGATTGGGGTAGCACGTTGAACGCATGAACCTTATAGTTGATAGGGTTTTAATAAAAATTGTTCAACCAATCCATAAAATTTCGAATTTTAGGATCCACTAGTTGATAAGGATTAACTAGTTTTAATTAAAAGCCATTTAGTTGTTGGACGAACATAGAATTGATAAAACTCCTTCAATGGATCATGATGTCGGTCAATGTGCTTGACTAAGTTTGTTAGACTACCCTAGCTAGTCTAGGGGCCGAGTGGTCCTGGCTTAGTCAATTCCCTGGCCGTGTCCTCTGGACCGCAAGGAGTCGAATCATGACTGTGTTAGTCCATTGAATATACCTAAGTCAAATACGATAATAATCTTGTTCAAGATAAAACGTAGCCCTGCTTGTTTTAGGAGTTGGCAACTGTAAGACCCGTGTTGCGGTTGTTGAGCTACACTCAAGTTGTGACATGGCAATCTTATAGAAACCGATTTCTTGATAAACATCTTGACTTTACCCAAAGTGGCGTCTCGTGCATTCGTCGAGCGCCGGCCTAAGTCTATCCAAGAAAGTAGTCTAAGACCTGACCCAAACCGACGTGTCGTGAATACACCGAGCGGCGGGGCAAGTCAGGCTAGACATGAAAACAAGGGTCCGACTAGGCTAGCCATTGTGATTCGGATGAGCACAATCATAATCACAAATGACTAGGGGTAAAATCGATAGGAAATCATAATTAATATGATTGACGACGAGTTCGTCTACCGACTGCAGAGTCGGACAACTTGTTGAGACACACTCAAGGTTGTCGGACTCAGGGTAGTCGGATCCCTCTCTCACAAATGTTATTTTATAATAAACTGTTTGTTATTATGGCTTTAATAAATTTAGTGGGAGAATATAGTTTTATTAAAAACCATTGAAACTATACAACGACCATATACTGACTAAAGTATCTACAAAATTGCAGAATGGATTCGGGTCTTAAATATATGGTAGAGAAGAATGTGCTCGATGGAACAAACTATAAAGACTGGCTTATGAACATTAAGTTAGTCCTTTCTCTAGCCGGGATTGGATACGTGTTGTTCGAGGATGCTCCGTAGAAGCTCGATGACAATTCGACCTTCGAGGAAAAGGAAGCCTATAAGTTGTACCAGAGGGATACAGAGAAGGCCAGGTGCCTTGCTCTGGCTTCGATGAATAATGAACTGCAGAGGAAGCATGAACATATGGATGTTCAAGTATGCTTCTGAATGCACAAGAGTTATACGGCAAGCGGTCTGCAGCTGCCAAGTTTGAAGCCACGAGCAACCTCTGGGGCACAAAGATGGAGACAGGGCCCGTACAAGATCATGTTATTAAGATGATCGGGTATGCAGAAGACGCCTCCCAGTTGGGGTTTTTCCTGGACAATGAGATGTCCGTAGACATTATCCTTAAGTCTTTAACCCCGGACTTTAAGCCTTTCATTACTGGTTTCATAATGATCAGTATTGAAACAGATCTTCCTGGTCTCCTCAATATGCTTGGGCAGTTTGAGGAGATTGAGAAGAAACCGACTGTATTGGTTGTTGGCTCTGCTTCTTCAGACCAGCCGAAAGGCAAGGGAAGAAGAGGCAGGTCCCACAACCTGCTAAGGCTAAGAAGGGGAAGAAAAAGACCAAAGGGGCCTCGTCAAACTCTGAGTGCTTCCATTGCCATAAGATGGGCCATTGGAAGAGGAACTGCAAGATTTATCTTGCAGAAAAGAAAAAGGGGCATATTGATGTCTCTACCTCAGGTATAACAAATTAAATTCAATGAAGCATAATTATTTCCAATCACATAGTATGAGATACTAAGACATCTGTGTAATGTATACAGGTGGCTGATATGAGGCAAAGGTTAGAAGAAGTTTGGAGGACGGTCGGCATCTGAGCAATCGTTGCTGCTGGGGCCGTGCAAAGACTTCAAAGAGACATGAAGAAGAAGGAGCTGATACTCATTTTTTTTGAATAAAATGTATCATTCCTTAAAGTTAAAACAATGATTGAGTGTTCAACACTCAAAGTTTATTTGATAAACATATTATGGTTCATCTTTATGAATCCGTTGTTTTGAATAAATGTCTCGGAAATTGTGCTTTCTGTTGAAATTGAGATTTAATTGAGATTGGCTTAAATTTCTATAAATGTGGCTTTCTGAGTTGGTTGCAAAAATTCTCAAACTACGATGCAGAGCTTCAGAAAATTTTGATTGTTTTGAAGCTGACGTAATGTTATAGTCAATCAATAGTTAAGTATAAGTTCCAGGAGCGTATAAATTGTGTGTGATCATAATTATACGCAAATTAAGGTTAATACTTAATAAACTACATTTGATTCTTAAAGAGTTAATATTAAATGTAGTTAAGGGAAAAAGTACAGTGTAGGATGTTTGACTGAGTGAGTTAATGTCAAGATTCCTTAAACCGATCTTGACTTGACTCATTCGTCAAACCCAACCTGGCACTAGTACGTTCTATCTAAAGCACTTATCAAATGGTTATGCTCTTCATATATATATAGTCTAAATATGATATAGATATAATATTGAAGTACTTAAGCAGATAATTCTTAAAGTCAGTGGGAGCTAGTTCATATACTTAGTTCCGGTTTCTCGGACTAAGTAAAAAGGTTTCCAACTTATTTGAATCATCTATATAAAACATTGAATCAAAATCATTTTGATTTAATCGGATATATAGAGACTTAGGGTGTCATGCATGTACTTGACATGTTGACACAGAAAAATGGAATGAGCTGAGACTGACTTATAGAAATGTTAGACCCTACATCAAGATTGTATGAGCTAATTGTTAGCAATACAAAGAAAAGAAAAATTGATCCAAATCATTTTTCAAAGGATCAACCTTGTGTGATCAAGAGATGTATTAATAAATAATCCATTAAAATGCATTATAGATACTCGTTAGTAAATCCACTCTTAGGTTTGTCATATAAATATCAAAGTGACTGATATGCTATAACGGTATGAGATACCGAGATAAATAGCCTAAGTGCAAGTGGGAGATGTAGGAGGATATATGCCCATAAGGCAATTTATGCTAAGTGTACGTCTTGTTCATAAGATAGATGGTGTCTATTATCCTAAGTATAAAATCGTTTGAATATATACTTAGATAATGTCCATAGACTTATAGTTAGGTCCTTACGTATCCAGATAAGATCTCGATTATGAGTAGTAAGCGACCGTGTAGAAACATACGTATTAAACGGTTTGTGGTCATAGATGTGTCGAGAACTGGATATCGACACATCAGATAGACCACTGTGTCTTAGTCTTACCTTAGGGTAATGATGATCTCATAGTCATTCGACTTGGTGAAGTCGGAGACGAGACGCATGTGCTCATTGGAGAATGAGTTCACTGAACGACCAACTTAGAGTTGTTAAATGGTTAAATTTAACTAAACTGTCAATAATAACTCTAGGGTGATGATAGGTAAGCTGGTCCTTATGACCTGAAGTCATTTGTACGAACCTGTGAGTGAACCGTGTAGCTTAGACCTATGATCTAGCTTCGAGGCTAGGCCTGCTGAAAGATCTTAGGTTGGGTTGCACCTGAAGCTCTCGAGGCGAGTAGATGACTAAGATGGGATTCGTCACTTCCGTTAAAGGGAAGTTAGTGTCACAGGCTCAGTACGGTCTTTGTGTTAATCCTCGGCCGGGGTACATTGTAAGAAGTACAACGTGAATACAACAAAGACCGCCGTATACTGACCAATGTTGTCTAATAGGGTTGACAGTAAACCATACCCTAGGCCAACACGGACACATTCTTGACGAAGGGACTATAGCTAACGGTATTCATCACTAACACAGCCAAAGTAAATCCAACGATGCTTTTTGTTGAGTATTAGACTCTCCACCTTGATTTTGATGATGATCAAACACAAATCATTGTGACTAACTCTTGTGTTTGCAGTTAGCTGAAAAGTCACCAATTAGATTCAAGAAGATCAAAAGTGACTACATGTGTTGATTCAAGTGGAGAACTTGGTAGATCAACAAAGGTGAAGCATTGGCTTGAAGAACTCAAAGGCTACCTCAAACCTCAAGCCAATGGCATCAACAAATGAATGGAGATTCGATCCAAAGAGAAGAAAGGAATGGATGAGTCAAAAGCTTCGAAGACTATGACGTTGAAAATATTCAAGTCATTCAACTAAAAGACTCAAGACATTGAAGAATTATGGAGATCGTCGCCAAAGTACTTTTGTTCATCTCAAGCGACGTCCCAAGACTTTCTCAGAACGCATGATCGTTGTGCCTGGAGCTTCATTGAAGCTCAAGGAGTATCATGGATTCTCCATGTTGAAGCTTTGAAGACGGTTTGTCGTGTTTACTTTTATGTCTTCTAGCTTCGGTTTAGTAGAATGTTAAGTCTTGAGTAGTACTTGCCTAGAAATCTTCATAACTTTCATATCTTATCTCTAGGATTGCCTTAGAAGCCATTAGAAACTTTCCCGTAGCTTATCGCTTCATTTCTCGGCTTCTTATGCATCTTAGTTGGTTCAAGTAGAAGAACCAACCGACTAGATGACGATCTAATCGGTTGGAAATCCTTCTTGAACCGACTAGCCATACTTGTTAATTCAGCCTTTGTAATGTTGACCAGTTAGTTGGTTCAAGAAGGATGGTTAATGCATTAAAAGCCAATCTAGTCGGTCCAAGAAGGTTCACTGACCGACTAGTTGTCAATCTAGTCGTTTGATGATCCTTCTTAGACCGACTAGTTCTTACCCAGATTTCACCATCTTCTCTGTCAACCATCTAGTCGGTCCAAGAAGGTTCACTGACCGACTAGTTGTCAATCTAGTCGGTTGATGATCCTTCTTAGACCGATTAAGCAGCTTCAGAAATAGATCCGTTGGGCATTTAATGCCACAAATTTTGTGACCGTTTTCTCTCTTCCCTATATAAGTTTGTGTGCTTCAAACCAGGGATCCAAGGCTAAAATTAGAGACATTTTCACATCTTTGAAGAGATCCATTCAACTCCAATTCCAAGCTCTCTCATCTCATAAGAATCTCTCTCTTACTTTTTGAGCCTAACTCCTCAAGAGAGATTCTCATTCCTTGTGAGCTTCTCAAGCTAATAGCTTGAATCCAAGTCACCATCTACTCCCTAGCCATCTATTGCTGCTCATCTTGCTGGAGCTAGGGTTTGGTGATCTCATCTTCCTCAAAATCCATTCTTGCCCCATATTGGTAAGTATTTCTCAAGGCATAGGATTTTGTGGTAAGAAGTTTTATATTTCATTCTTTATACTTCATATTTGTTGTATACTCACGGTGGTGAGAGGATTGGCTTAATCCCAAGTTGTGGGAGTCAAGATTTCGTTTTACTCTCGATTTTTGAGAGTGTGCTTAGTCCCAAGTTGTGGGACTAAGGTTTTTGTGTGTTTCTGGGTTGTGGGATACACGGACATCGATTGTAGGTCGATTGCACTTGTTGGAGGTTTTCCGCAAGTGGGCTAAAGGAAATCTCTAGCGGTTTGCTAGAGTATCCTGAGGTGATCCGGGTGTTGCTGGAGTAGGGCACCGGTAACAAGTTGGGGGACTTGGGTGGCACCGAACCAGGGTAGATTGCTTGTTTGCATTGCATTATTGCTTGTGTGGTTGTTCATTTATTGTATTCCGCATTTGTTGGTTAACTAGGGTTTTATTTGGCGTAAATTCCTTATAATTCTATAAAACACTATTCACCCCCCAGTGTTTGTTCCTCATAGCACAGGGTCACTACACTTTTGTCAATGGATCGATCACGTTATGATGATTCTGAAACAGGGACGACAACTACTGCTCGTGGTGACCGTCGTTTAGGGGTTTCGAGCCCCAACATGTAGTAAGGTCAGGCTGTAGGGTCTCACACCGAGTAGCGTTCGTGTCTTAGTAATAGGAAGATTAATGCAGAGAGATTCATTTGATGAAATTGAATAGTTGATATTCACAAAGCTAGTTGTGAAAATAAGTCGTAGATGAAATAGGGACAATGTTGCATTCGATGCAAACAAAGATTAAACGTGTCATAAATTGGTTACGACAATATTTGTAGGAATAAATACATTTGGAAAGGGTTACCTGGCTGACGGGATCGTCCCGGTCTAAACGCAGGTTCAAACTGCGTCCAAATCGACGCTTAAACGACCCAGAAACACAAAACAGTCCAAGGCAAAGTGGGTTAGACCCACTGGGCTAACAAGCCCATCCGCGAAGGAAAACGGGAGCGGCCCGCTGGCTGCATTGGGCCAGCACCCGCAGCACAGCGGGCCCGGCCCGCTGCAGCAGCGGGCGCACGCCCGCTGCCCAGCGGGCTGGCGGCCCGCCCTCCTTGCCTTGAGAGGGTGCGCCCGCTAAGTCTAGCGGGCGCGCCCGCAACTTAAGTGAAAAATAGGGTTTTTTGAAACCCCTAATGACGGCTACGAAAGTTGATTTTTTGCCCAACTTTGGGCAATTGTTTGAGGGGTTAAACGAAGTTAAAATTCGTCGTCGTTCGTTCCTACGCGTTCACCATTCGAAGCCCTTCGAATTGATAGCTTGTTTGGTGTCTGAAGTTTATGGATAAGGAGAATTAATTCATTGAAGTTGGCATTTATGAAATGCTTACTAAAACTTCAATTAAAGCTTAATTAGCTAAATTAATTTCTCCTATATTTGTCTTAGTCCCACATTGCTCACAACGAAAGTAGAAGTGCCGACTCCCTATATAAATAGGGGTGCACTCTCTTCGTTGAAAAACGCACCAAGTCCTCAATCGAGTAGCTCCGGATTTTTGAGCAAGCTCGATCTACAACTAAAGCTATTCTCTCTCTCTCTCTCTCTTCTTCCTATTCTCCCGACTAGTCCTAGCAAGAATACGAAGGGGGTTTGGATTCGGATCCAGAAGTCTTTAAGACGCGGGGCTACTCAAGTGAAACTTTCTACCGCGTGTGATCGGCTTGGAGGCAGGAGTCGTCTCAGGCAGATCGGTTCGAGGGTGCAAGGCGCTCGGGTGGATCGAGTCAAGGCGGTTCGGCTACGAGGAGCATCAGAAAACGGTGCGGTACATCTTGCCCGCCCCAGGGTCGAGATTCCGGGTATGTGGTTAAGCAATTTTTAGTGAAGATTTGATTTTGTCGCTGTAGAATAGATCCCTCTTGGGGTGGTCAGATCCATCCCAAGTTGGCATAGATCGGGCTAGGTTCTGGCTCTCTCAGAGCCTAGATAAATTGTTTAGCTAGCTTAGTTTTTGTTTTTCCGCTGCGCTTTATGCCCCTGTGGTCCGTCCGACTTAGGACGGACACAGATCCGAGCTCTGAGGGTCCGCCAAAACCCCTACAGTGATATAGTTCATCGATGGATCCCCTCAAGGCACGAGCCGTGCATGGTCACAAGCCTTGGTTGGATCCACTAACTCCCTAATTAAATCCCAGGGATGCTCCTTAAGCTAATCAATTCCATCGACCGTGGGCATGATCTCAGTACGAGTTCCCCTAGAGATTTGGGTAGATCGACCAAAATACTCCCCCTTTACCCCTAGAGATTTGGGTCGATCAAGTTTATGATTCGTGCGGGGCCCATGATCATAAACTTGATCGACCCAGAGTTAACTCCGAAACGATGTCGTTTACTGAAAGCGCACGGTATAGTGTCAAGCAGGTATCGAACACGGGAAAGCAGTTATACTCCCTATCTACTCCTAGGTTGAGTTAGACTTGTAGGTTTATTGGTGGATATGGAGTATGGAGGGTCGTAATGGTGATGGATGCGAAGGTTGTGTCACTCAACGTCGCAAACAAGGGATTCCACACAAAAAAAGAAAGAAAGAAAATATAAGAGATTAGGGCTTTAGGACTCACCACTAGGACCGTCGGATGTCGACACTAGGCTAGGATTCTTGCATTGCATTGGGTTTATGTGGATGGTCTCTCCGCTCATACCACTCTCGTGGGTTAGAGCTTTGAGGTACTTGGTGGCTCTTATTGATGCAATGGCGGTAGCCGTCAACGTAGTGATATAGTTCGTCGGTGGATCCCCTCAAGGCACAAGCCGGGCATGGTCACGAGCCTTGGTTGAATCCACTAACTCCCTAATTAAATCTGTAGGATACTCCTTAAGCTAATCGATTCTACCGACCGTGGACACGATCACAGTTCGAGTTCTCCTAGGGATTTTGCTAGATCAACCAAAATACAACCCCCTTTATATCCAACGCATCATAAAAATCCTATCTTTGCATCTAGATCCTAAAATCCTAGGGCTAATCAAGTAGCCCTAGAAAAGATTATTCAAGCATAGCAAACATTATAAAAACAATAGAGATCATTGCTAGCATCATAGAAAAACAATAATAAGAACTAAAATAAAATTAAAGAGATAAAATACTTAACTTGATACAAGAGGATGGACCTATGGCGTAGCCTAACTTCCAACAGATCGTCTCCAAAACTTCTAAGAACTTCCTAAAAACTCTCCAAAAAGTCCCCTCTAATGACGGCTACAATTCATAAATATAGCCCCCTCAAAACCCTAGCAAATAACCTAAGAAACCCTTTGGAATTCGTGCCCAAAGCCAAATATGGACGCAACATAAGTTCTGGTCCCGCGGCAACTCGGGTCGAGTATCCCCCTACTCGGTCGAGTCAGCAGTAGGGTAGATATTCCTCCAAAACCGCTGCTCTGTCTGCTCGGGTCGAGTAGGGTCTGATCGGTCGAGTTGGTAGCTGCTCGGTCAAGTCGTCAGGAAGTCTGGATTCTTTGTCCAAAACCGCACTCTGCCTGCTCGAACCAAGTAGGGTCTGCTCAGTCGAGTAGGTAGCTGCTCGGTCGAGTAGGTGGTCGATAACAGATTTCAGCACTGCAGTATCAGCTTGCAGAAATTTCCCAGAGCTCATCCGACCTCCGATTGGCGCGTTCTTGGTGGCGTTGGAATTGTCTTGAAGTCTACTATCCGGAAAAAATATCAAAAAATACTAAAAAATCCCAGGTGATAGCAGATTTGAAAAGAGTGCAAGACTGTCATGTTTCCAACACTTTGGGTCGCTCGATTGCTTCGCCTCATCATAGCTCGATCGAGCGCTATGGAGCGCTCGACCGAGCGACCTGGAATCCATGAGTCATGGTATTATAGAACCATGCTTTCTTCATTCTCCTCTTCTTCGTTCCTTCTCTCTTGTCCCTTCCTTGCTTTCCAGCAGCTTTGAGTCACCGAATGCGGTGACTCAGGAGTTCCGGTTTCGAAGCACGCGCTCTTTCCTCCAATATTCTCCAAATCACTCGATATTCTCTGAAATGCAACCAAACGCTCTTAAAGTACAATAGTTCCAATTATTAGCGTAAAAGTGTATGAAATATGTAATTAAGCAATCATTTTGACGTGTAATCATATAGATAAAATGTGGAATAGAATGACACATCAGGCGGCGTCGACGAGGCGACGGTCGGGGTGGCGCGAGAATGGTGAAGAGGCGGCGAGGTCATAGAGCGACGGTTTCACCGCAGGGAAGGGATGAACGGGGTCGGGGGTCTTCAAAGGGGGCAAGATCTCAGTACGAGTTCTCCTAAGGATTTTGCTAGATCAACCAAAATACAACCCCTTTTATATCCAACGCATCATAAAAATCATATCTTTGCATCTAGATCCTAAAATCCTAGGGCTAATCCATTAGCCCTAGAAAAGATTATTCAAGCATAGCAAACATTATAAAAAAATAGAGATCATTGCTAGCATCATAGAAAAACAATAATAAGAACTAAAATAAAATTAAAGAGATAAAATACTTAGCTTGATACAAGAGGAGGGGGCCTATGGTGTAGCCTAACTCCCAAAAGATCGTCTCCAAAACTTCTTAGAACTCCCTAAAAACTCTCTAAAAAGTTCCCACTAATGACGGCTACAATTGATATATAAATACCCCTCAAAACCTTAGCAAATAACCCAAGAAACCCTCTGAAATTCGTGCCCAAAGCCAAATCTGGACGCAACTTAAGTTCTGGGCCCACGGCGACTCGGGTCGAGTAGCCCCCTACTCGGTCGAGTCAGTAGTAGGGTAGATATTCCTCCAAAAATGCTGCTCTGTCTGCTCGGGTCGAGTAGGGTCTGCTCGGTCGAGTAGGTAGCTGCTCGGTCGAGTCGTCAGGAAGCCTGGATTCTTTATCCAAAAACGCACTCTACCTGCTCGGACCGAGTAGGGTCTGCTCGGACGAGTAGGTAGCTGCTCAGTCGAGTAGGTGGTCAAGAACAGATTTCAGCACTGCAGTATCAGCTTGCAGAAATTTTCCAGAGCTCATCCGACCTCCGATTGGTGCATTCTTGGTGGCATTGGAATCTTCTTGAACTCTACTATCTGGAAAAAATATCAGAAAAATAATGAAAATTTCCAGATGATAGCAGTTTTGAAAAGAGTGCACGGCTATCATGTTTCCAGCACTTTGGGTCGCTCGATTCCTTCGCCGCATCATAGCTCGATCGAGTGCTATGGAGCGCTCGACCGAGCAACCTAGAAATCATGAGTCGTGGTATTATAGAACCATGCTTTCTTCATTCTCCTCTTCTTCGCTCCTTCTCTCTTGCCCCTTCCTTACTTCCCAGCAGCTTTGAGTCACTGAACGCGGCGCATCAGGAGTTCCGGTGTCGAAGCATGCGCTCTCTCTTCCAATATACTCCAAATCGCTCGATATTTCCTGAAATACAACCAAACGCTCTTAAAGTACAATAGTTCCAATTATGAGCGTAAAAGCGTATGGAATATGTAATTAATCAATCATTTGACGTATAATCATATAGATAAAACGTGAAATATAATGACACATCAAAATCCCCCCAAGCTTGCCTCTTACTCGTCCTCGAGGAAGACTAGTAAGAAGCAAACACGGGAGAGAGATACAATGGAGATGTGAGGCGGTGGCGTGTAATGGAGACATGGGGTTCAATCTTAAATTCAGAAAATATAAGAACCCAAGGTATGCAAGATCTCGTGAACACACGTTAATATGAAATTAGAACACATTAACACAGCAAATAATTAAATCTCGCTCAAATTAAAACAACGTGGATTTCGATAAATGTAATGAACTTGATAAGTGATAAAATGAGAGTAGAGTTATATCATATCATAGTTTATCATGCAATATACTAAGTTCACAGAAATGAAACCAATGTCCACAACTCATTCTCTAAGCAGTATAATATGTCATGATCAAACGTTTTCAAGCATGCGTGGTATTCTGTTATGCTTCATGGAATGAATCTAGCAAATCCAATCAAGGTAAGGCATTACCACACTACAACCATTTCAAGACTTATAGAACCTATCAACTTTGCCATATCTTTGTTCTATATAGAAATGGGGACAATGATATGGAATTTTTGTACTTTTATATTGTGTTTGGCTATACAAATATTTCATATACATTTTCTTTCTTTGTATACACGAGATAACTCAATATATACAAAAAGCGACCTATGCATCCCAGACCAGACGGTTTTAGGGCATTGGGTTACGAAGAACCCTTAGGGCCTTTTATTCAGGATATTTGTTTGATTTTTGCATTATTGGGATTTTTGCAAACTCACGTAAACGCGATGGAATGCAAAACATAATCAAAGATCATTTATTGGCTATTCACAAAAGAAAAAAGAAAAGGCATAGAATCTAGACATGGCTCGGTTTCAGGAATCCTAATCATCACTACTATGGTTGACGTGGGATTATCCTATCTCTTTTGAATCACTAAACATCCATGAAGCAATAAAATTATCAATAAAATCACGCATGAGTCAAATGATTTTCAGATTTGATTCATTTATTTTTAGCTTAACAGTTTCGAGAATATGGTTGTGAAACTATGGATTCTACTATGAAAAAGTATATTAACAAAGATACACTAATCAAGGAATCAAACTCTAATCTAACAGATATCAGAGTTCATAAAAAAATAAACCCACGATATTTCATAGAAAATGTAGCATATGAGACATAAATATAGAAGTGAACATGGTCCATATGGAAATTTCGAATGAAGCAAAGTGCTTGTACTATGCGCTCCCCCAAGCTTACCCATCACATTGTCCTCAATGTGTGTATGATATAAATAGAGGACAACGACAAGATAGGGAGGCCACTCAACAAAATAGTTTCTCCCCCAAGCTTAAACATCACATAAAAATTGGGGAGAGAGGCAAAATAAGCGCCAAATATAAGGGTGGGCATGGATGATAAATGGTGGGTTGGGTGAAAAAGATAATTGAGCCATCATATGGGGTGAATTTATTAAACTAAGAAAGCATATAAAATCATATACGGTCCTCTCGCTGTCGAGAGGATTCGTGATTATTTAAAGCTTAAAATTCTACTTTATATCTACACTACTAGATTGGTACCACCTGTAGCAAAAGGTGGTTACAATATCTTTGTCGGTGTAGGAAGCTGCTCTATATGCACTTTCCGTGGCTCCGCCAGGTGTGTATAGCCACTAACGCCAATGAACTCCAGCGATGCATCCCCTAGCATTCTTCGTAGGCACCCACCTGTATCCTGCGAAGAACGGAATGCATTAGTCCATTGTGAAAGATTGTTCCCCTGAACAAATGTTTCCCAAAGAGGGTCATCAACATAAATATTTAAAATTAAGGATGGTTGACAACACTTCCCTGGTAATAAATCTATACTCTCAAGTACCATGTCCTCTCTCTCCTCGGTGTCCTCTCCAAGATCCTCAGGTATATCCTGATCAGATGCATATATCACCTCATCAGGTGACTCCTCGTCATGCTCGTCAGGTTTTTTAAGCAATGACATGTTCAAGCATACCTCCGTTCCATAATTGTAAGTGTCATGCAATAGGTATGACGTGTCAAAATGATCTGAATCAAAATAAATATCAAATGGGATACAAGATTCAGAAATGGAGTGGGTAAAGAGGTCTTGATTCGGGTTCAATATTACATATTTAACCCCTCATTTAGCCCTATTTTGTGCTCATGTGATGCTACATTGTTCTCTAATTCATACGTATTTTCTACACATTTATTTATTAGAGAAAACACTATATTTGAGCACAAAACAGCATTTAACGATGTATTTCTGCACATTTTATATTTTTCCTAGCATCGTCTCGATCTCACGATTCCAACGACTATTTATTTGTATTTTTCTGAGATCTGTGCTAATTTCTATGATTTATTGAATGCAGAATACCATTTAAATGAAGAAATACACTAAAAATACGCGAAATACGGTCGGCAGCCAATCACAGGCCGACACGTGGCGCAAATCACGCCGTGCGACTTCAATCTAGCGGCTCGCAGACGAGAGACCCGCGCATTTTTGGTGATCGACCGATGAAGATCAAACGGCGGCTAACAATCCTTATTAGAGTTCGATCGTTCGAACGGGCGGGACACGCGTCAATAGCTTATATATTCCCGCTCTTTGATCTACGGCCAAGATGCATTTCATGATATATATGCAGCTATTCAAACGTGGGTTAATCGCGAACGCCGATTGATGATCTGACGGCGGAGAAGCAATCCGATTTGAATTCGAATGCAGCATTCTGAGTTGGCGACGTGGCCTCATCAAAGCCGCTTATCCTCGATCGGACGGCTTCCATCATTTCCGAAGCGAATGAAGCGCAGACAAATCTTGCGGAGACGTGGCCTCCTCAGCTCCGCACGATCCACATCCAACGCTCCAGATCGAATCAAAAGCAAAGTCGGATTCGCGAAGCGGGCGCGGATGCGAGAGGATCCGCTACGAAGGGACACGTGGCAAGCTGATGTTCAATCCCGCATTTGATGAGCGGCTGACGTTTGATCCGCTTTAGATCTACGGTCAGGATTGATTCGGGCGCGAAATGGATGCGGGTTTTAACCCGTTAGCAACCCCAAACCCGCAATCTTATTATATAAGCGTATTTAGGGTTTTTTGGGCGTATTCAAGCAGTTTGGGGCGTATTTTAGGCGTATTGGAGGCTCTAGAAGCCGTATTTCCCCTCTGAAAAATTCTGTAAAATTCCAGAGGCTATTTTCTTATTTCCAGAGAGTTTTGATGTATTTTCAAGGATATTTGGTGATGAATTCTTAACTTAAACTCCTTATTTAGTGCTTTTTCTACCGTATTTTGCTATGAACTTGAAGTATTTTGTTATGAAACTTGTTTATTATTGCACGATGAGTAGCTAGAACTTATTTGTGCATGGTATGGAGTAGTTAGGGGATATTATTCATGTTTATTTGGTTGAAATTCCTTGTGCTAAATCGTTTAACGTCGCTAAAATTGTAATCGTTGTTCGTAAATCGACTTTTTTAGATTCCAAAAGAATTAATTTAGTTGATGATCGCCCCAAAAGGGTGAGTTTTGATCTCCCCAAAAGGGAGTTTCATACCGTAGTTGTGATCTCTCCAAAAGAGAGTTTCATATCGTATTATAGCTTTAGCGACGATCTTTTTGAATATTTTGCTTGAACCCCCAAAAGGGCATCTTCCGATGAGTTGCTCCCAAAAGGAGAATTCATTGAGTTATATTGGGTATTTTCCGGTGAATTGCTCCCAAAAGGAGAATTCATTGTGTTATACCTATCAACCAAATTAATACGAATCGTTAACCCTAGCGAACCCATACCATGTGCAAACTTTTTATAGGTATTTTCATACACGAATTTCTTTGTTCGCACATCACCATCACGCACTTTCACAACACCGCCATCATCATTGAAGTGGTTAGTTTCTTTCCGTAGGATTTCTATTTGATTTGAATTGTGGTTGCAACAGATTTCTTCCCGTGGATTCGACATCTGGACTCCCAGATTTTACTACTTGTATGGACTCTTGCGCTTGAGAGAGAGCACCTTTTCGGAGCCCACCAGGTCTCCCTGAGTGGGAGCTGTAAGCTCTGGTGGGTGGTCCTATGAGGGATGCTCAGCCTCTGAAGAAGGTGTGGATGGCTGCGGTAGCTCGAAAGGAGGAGGGCACAATTCGGGTCCATCTGTGGGCAGATGTCATCGTCCCAAGTCACGTCCTCCTCGATGGTCTGCTCCGCTACTATAGGCACGACCTCCTCAATAATATCCTCTGATGGTATAGGCTGCTCTGACTCATGTGGGTGGCAAGGGGAGGCGACGACGGCATGAGCTGGCTCTACAGTGCTAGGTGCCGATGTCTCGTCTGCAGTGGGAATATCAAAGCGCATAATACCCAAGCTGAACGTGAATATCCTCCCCGATGGTACCTGCAGCAGACACACGACTCATAATAAAATTGACTAGCTCACAATCTTCTGGATCACTTGCCTCGACGGCTAATGAGCCAGAAGATCGAGCAGCGTCCAATAAGCTCTCTAAAGCTACTGCATATCTCAGTTCCTCGAAGGTTGACAGATGCATCCTCCTCAAGAATTCCAATAAGGGTTCCTGCAATCCTCCAGTAAAGAGAGGACGTAGCTGGAAACCATCCCACACATAGTCTGGCTCCGTTTGAAACATTCCTAACATTTCGTTGAACCTTAAAAGACTTCCCTGAAAGATTCTCCATCAGCTTGATTGAATGTAGCAGCGAGATATATGAAGGATTGTATAGAACCCGGTCGCATCATCTTTGGAAGCACCATCGTTGTGTCAACTGTACCTAATCAAGCAAAGTAGACAACCTGGAAAAGACGTCAGTGGTACAATGGGAGATAAAGATAATAATAATAGCAAGTGGTGGGGAAAAATCTCTCTCTCTGTTTTTTTTTGTTTTTTTGTTGCTTTTTTGTTTTTTTTTTTGTTTTTTTAACGCAATCTAATCAACCTAATTGTGGTAAATAGATAATATGGTGGAACGCCTCCCCGGCAACGGTGCCATAAACTTGATCGACCCAGAATTAACTCTGAAACGATGTCATTTACAGCAAGCGCACGGTATAGTGGCAAGCGGGTATCGAACACGGGGAAGCGGTGCTATACTACCTATCTACTCCTTGGTTGAGTTAGACTTGCGGGTTTATTGGTGAATGTGGAGTATGGAGGGTCGTAATGGTGATGGATGCGAAGGTTGTGTCACTCAACGTCGCAAAAAAGGGATTCCACACAAAGAAAGAAAGAAATAAAATATAAGAGATTAGGGCTTTAGGACTCACCACTAGGACCGTCGGATGTCGACGCTAGGCTAGGATTCTTACGTTGTATTGGGTTTATGTGGATTGTCTCTCCGCTCATACCACTCTCGTGGGTTAGAGCTTCGAGGTACTTTGGTGGCTCTCAGTGACGCAATGGCGGTAGCCGTCAATGTAGTGATATAGTTCGTCGGCGGATCCTCTCAAGGCACGAGCCGGGCATGGTCACGAGCCTTGGTTGAATCCACTAACTCCCTAATTAAATCTGTAGGATACTCCTTAAGCTAATCGATTCTACCGACCGTGGACACGATCACAGTTCGAGTTCTCCTAGGGATTTTGCTAGATCAACCAAAATACAACCCCCTTTATATCCAACGCATCATAAAAATCCTATCTTTGCATCTAGATCCTAAAATCCTAGGGCTAATCAAGTAGCCCTAGAAAAGATTATTCAAGCATAGCAAACATTATAAAAACAATAGAGATCATTGCTAGCATCATAGAAAAACAATAATAAGAACTAAAATAAAATTAAAGAGATAAAATACTTAACTTGATACAAGAGGATGGGCCTATGGCGTAGCCTAACTTCCAACAGATCGTCTCCAAAACTTCTAAGAACTTCCTAAAAACTCTCCAAAAAGTCCCCTCTAATGACGGCTACAATTCATAAATATAGCCCCCTCAAAACCCTAGCAAATAACCTAAGAAACCCTTTGGAATTCGTGCCCAAAGCCAAATATGGACGCAACATAAGTTCTGGTCCCGCGGCAACTCGGGTCGAGTATCCCCCTACTCGGTCGAGTCAGCAGTAGGGTAGATATTCCTCCAAAACCGCTGCTCTGTCTGCTCGGGTCGAGTAGGGTCTGATCGGTCGAGTTGGTAGCTGCTCGGTCAAGTCATCAGGAAGTCTGGATTCTTTGTCCAAAACCGCACTCTGCCTGCTCGAACCAAGTAGGGTCTGCTCAGTCGAGTAGGTAGCTGCTCGGTCGAGTAGGTGGTCGATAACAGATTTCAGCACTGCAGTATCAGCTTGCAGAAATTTCCCAGAGCTCATCCGACCTCCGATTGGCGCGTTCTTGGTGGCGTTGGAATTGTCTTGAAGTCTACTATCTGGAAAAAATATCAAAAAATACTAAAAAATCCCAGGTGATAGCAGATTTGAAAAGAGTGCAAGACTGTCATGTTTCCAACACTTTGGGTCGCTCGATTGCTTCGCCTCATCATAGCTCGATCGAGCGCTATGGAGCGCTCGACCGAGCGACCTGGAATCCATGAGTCATGGTATTATAGAACCATGCTTTCTTCATTCTCCTCTTCTTCGTTCCTTCTCTCTTGTCCCTTCCTTGCTTTCCAGCAGCTTTGAGTCACCGAATGCGGTGACTCAGGAGTTCCGGTGTCGAAGCACGCGCTCTTTCCTCCAATATTCTCCAAATCACTCGATATTCTCTGAAATGCAACCAAACGCTCTTAAAGTACAATAGTTCCAATTATTAGCGTAAAAGTGTATGAAATATGTAATTGAGCAATCATTTTGACGTGTAATCATATAGATAAAATGTGGAATAGAATGACACATCAGGCGGCGTCGACGAGGCGACGGTCGGGGCGGCGCGAGAATGGTGAAGAGGCGGCGAGGTCATAGAGCGACGGTCTCACCGCAGGGAAGGGATGAACGGGGTCGGGGGTCTTCAAAGGGGGCAAGAGAGATGTGTGTGTGTGTGTGTGTGTGTGTGTGTGTGTGTGTGTGTGTGTGTGTGTGTGTGTGTGTGTGTGTGTGTGTGTTGTGTAGAATGGGATGTGCTGCCTTTAAATAGGATTGTAGGAAACATCAGTTTGATGAGGGTGCAGTGAAGGTTGTCGGATCTGACCAACCTCGGGCGGTGGAGTTAAAAGAAAGTTAAGGCACTGAAATATTGGTTAGGGTTAAAAGTAGTAATTAGTAATATGGTTAAAAAGAATGTTAATCTCATAACATAATAATATCATTTTGATAACGTTTATAAAGAAAATTAATCGATACGGCTATATTAGTAATAATTGAATATAAAATATTATATAAATTATTTAAAGGTATTTGATGATACTCGAACTTACTAAAATATACCATAACTATTTTGATGATTCAAAATATTTTTTATAAAGAATTTTGAAACTATTTTTGATATAAAACTCCTGACAAACCATTTTAAAATACTTTTAAAATTTAAAAATACGTTGAATACGTAAATACTCGTATTGAAAAATACGTGCCGTCACAACAAAACTCAAACTGAGTACATCCCGAAATCGGGATACAAAGGAGTAAACCCTCCTAAGTGTGGAGTACACCCTCCAAGTGGAGTAAATCCTCTACAATGCTCTTACAACCCAAGAGCTAAGTTAAAACGAAATCGTATAAAACAATAACACACTCACCTATGCCTTGAATAGAATTACCTATGTGTAGATGAAGGCATGGAGTGTGAAGAACCAACGTACTTGAGATGGAGCTTGGTTGCACTTGGAAAAACTTTCCTCTTGATGCAATTCCAATGTATAACACTTTAACCACGTGAAATAAGAATGGGAGAAAGAAAAATGCTCTTAGATTTTGGCTCAAGAAAAGAGTTCTAAATGATTAGCATTGGTGCCAACATCTCTCTCAAAACCGAGCATAAATACGCTCTTAAATCGGCTCAAAACCTAAGAAAAACAACCCTGAAAAGTCACAGCCAACGGCTATAAACGGGCAGAAAATCTAGTCATTAGACCTCTGGTATAGAGTTCCCAGATGGCTGATCAACTGTTCAGACATCTGGGAACAAAGCACCAGATAGCTGACAGAAGAAATGGACAGAAGAAAAATAAAGAAGTCCACTCTCCAAGCAACCAGTCATCTGTATAACAATTATCAGATGACTGATCAATCGTTCAGTCGTCTGGTAAGCTTTCTATAGACGGTTGACAATTGGGGGTAAGAAAAACAGAGAGTACATGAAAATAACTCAACATGTGAAATCGTCTGGAGTTCATCGTCCAGAAGCCTGAGCAACTGTTCAGACGTCTGGTCTTTGAAGACCAGATGGATGACAAACAGCTATGTCAAGCTACCTAAAAATCAAACATGCCAGACGTCTGGTACGCCTACACCAAACGTCCTCTAAAAATCACTATAAAGAGTGTATTGAGCAAATGGTATGGGTTCTAGATGATTTCTAAGATACCTTATGATGGAAATGATGCATATGGATGAGTGTGTGCATCTATTTAAGGCTTAACAAATATTCTATAAAGAAAAACAAGACACATGACGAAAATATAAAATTGATTTGAAGTCTAATCTCTTTATGCAAGCTTCTGCTCTATAGCCTTGAATCCATCAACACATCATCTAATATTTTGTCTCCTTATCAAGATAATCAATTGTTAGTCTGAGACTAAAACATGTAAAGTTATTAGCAACTACATAATGTGGTGATCATCATGAAAACAATATTGGGCTAATTGGCCAATATCGAACAGAATATACTTGCCAGAAGCACTTACATGTCATGCCCAAAACTTAAGAATATTCATTAGATGATCATATAGGGCCCTTCGATCATAAAGCTCAAAATTGAGCTTTCTGCCCAAGATCAGACATCTGATGAAGAACCATCAGACGTCTGACGTGCTAGTCCATTTAGACTTAGAAGTGCTGATATGCCAGATGTCTGTAGTAGAATTCCTAGAAGTTAGCTGTAGCAATCAGTCGTCTGGGAGTTGAGACATGTGATGGAAGAGAATATTTTCTCCTCCAACCGGTTCAACTGTCAGCCATCTGAAGCCTTGATCCCAGGCATCTGAAATTTAGTCTGACGTCTGGGTATTGAACTTCAGACGCCTGGAAAATTCCGATTGAATTTCCAGAGAGCACAATTTTCTCGAAACCCCTTTTTAACCGTCTGATGCTTATGGGCCAGTGTCACGCCCCGCTTCCCTAAAATGGAGGCGAGACGTGAAAAGGTCCGCACGAGAGTGGAGCTGTGAAGCCCCAAACCCGATAAGCGTCAATCTGCATAAGCATGTCCCTGTAACCACAAACGGAACAACAATAATAACACAAGGAGAGACAGAAATAAAATCTCAAATCTCAGCATTGTCCAACATTAAAATTTGAGTTCAACATCCAGAAAAGCCACCAGGCTAAAAGGAGGAGTCTAAAGGCCCAGAACAAGGCCAACAAAAGGGACAACATGACAAAATATAGGTGCTGCGCACCGACAACTACAGCAGTCTAAAACAAAAGGGAAAAGCTCAACGAAGACACTAGGACTGGTCCCCAGTGTCCACGTACTCCTCGCCAAACACAGGCTCGGGCACGGCGTCCGCAAACACCTCGTCCTCAACAGTGAACTCAGGCTCAGGATCTAACATGTGTCACCCAAAAGAGTAAAGGGGCACATGTCAGCAAGTCTAAAAGACTTGGGCAAGGAAACTGAAAGTAAGGTAAACTAACAACCTAGCAGTTATAGTATGATGCATGACATGGCAAGTATAATATGGAAGCGACAAGTAAAGGAAAGTACAAGTAGCAAGTATGTCATGGATAGCAAGTTTTACAAGTGAAACACGGACAAGTACAAGTCAAGTGGTTCACGTCAAGTAAACACGTCAAGTAAACAAGTTGTGCACAGAGATTCCGCCTGTTGGCTAGAGTGGCTGATCGGGCCAACTCCTAAGCTCAAATGACCGTTTATCTATACCCCTCCACGTGTATCGAGCCAGGGCATTACCCCGCACACGGAATGCTCGCTTCTGGCACACGAGCCAGGAAGTGTATTTAACACATATGGCGTAGGGTTATGCCTGCAACGTAGGTGCCTAGCCAGAAACAAGTAGATCGGGCATTGGCTATCAACCAACTCACGTAGCCCGCTTCTGGAACACGAGCCAGGAAACACAAGTATTGTAGCGTGTGCTACGAATGCGACATTCAACATGGATAGCATGGATGACCATTAATTCGCGTACCGTTAATTAAAATTAAACATGACATGGTAGTTATGCAACATGATAAATGACGGATCTAGCTTCGTTGTAAAGCTAGTTCCTGAAATTGTGCCTAGGTGAGTATCATTTCGTCGCCTATCCTCTTTTACGCCTACAACAAGCAATTGGCCTAAGACATGGCCCAAAACCCTAAGTGGCAAGTTTCACTTGCCTAGCACCGAGGATGACGATCAACGAGGCCGTCACACAATTGCTAACTACGAAGAAGAGGTCGCTGCCATGGCAAAACAACATTAGAACAACATCCAACCTAGTTTTATTAGGGTTTCACAAAAACACAAATGGGTTATGAGGATATTAAGAGATCGAGTTATTACCGAATCGTTAGCGGAAGAACGATGCCGAGCAAGCACGGCAACGGAAGAAATGATCAGGGGAACCTAGGGTTCAGATCTGGAATGGATGGGGAAAATCTGGAGAAATGGGGTTTTGGGGATTTTTGGGGGTTTTCCGGTGACCTAGAGGTTGTGGCCGGCCAAAATGGAGAGGTGGAGAGGCTCTTGATGAAGGAGGAGGGCTAGGGTTAGATGGATGATGATTTGGGGAAGGAAGAGGCTCAGGAGAAATGAAAGAAGAAAAGAAAAACGTTTGGGGGTTTAAATAGGAAGTGCTGGCGGCTGCCCAGAAATTAGGATTTCGACACTGATTAGTCGGTCAAAGAGCAACCACTGACCGACTAGTTTGGGAACTAGTCGGTTGGTTGACCAACGCAGACCGACTAAGTCCAAACAGTAACTCCTGTACAAAAATAGGATTTAGATTTAGTCGGTCAAAGAACAACTACTGACCGACTAGTTTCTCATCTAGTCGATCGATGAACGTTCTTAGACCGACTAAGAATGAATAGTACTTGGTATCAAAAATGATCATAGAGCTAGTCGGTTAAAGAACGATTGCTGACTGACTAGTTTGCAACCTAGTCGGTCGACGAACGTTCTTAGACCGACTAACGATAAACAGTAACTCCTGAGTAATTTACAAAGCCAACTAGTCGGTCCATGAAGGTTTGCCGACCGACTAAATCGTCATCTAGTCGGTCGGTTCCCCTTCTTATACCGGCTAACGTGCACAGAAAGTTCCGAAATGGAGCGCGAAGCTCCGGGATCGATTCCTAAGACTCCTAGGCTTGATCCAACAATAAGATATGACCGATATGAAGCCCGTCACGAATGACTTACTCCAAAATCGACGATTCCAAGGAAGAAGCTAGAAAATCACGACGAAATGATCGAAAATGAAAGCTACGGAGACAAAAACCACACATGAGGAGAAAATCCACCAATATATATATATATATATATATATATATATATATATATATATATATATATATATATATATATATATATATATATATAATTAATCCAGATACATGAAAACCAGTCGTTACAGCCAGACATCTGAGCAGTTCACCAGACGTTTAGGAACCCTTCATCTGATATTTAGTCTTTAGATTGCATTTATTACATTGTCAGAATATTACACCAAATGTCTAACGATCCTTCTCCAGACGTCTGATCCTGCTGTCAACTAGCAGTTATAACCCGTTACAGCATTTATGGCTGCGATTTTCTTAGGGATTTGGTGGGATTCTTATAGCATTAGAAATAGGGTTTGTTGGCATTCAATTTAGAACTCTTACAACTCATTTAATCTTCATTGAATTGCATTCAAAGCTCCCTCGGCTCTCATCTCATTCACTTGTCAACAAGCTCTAAAGCTCACACCTCAAAGCATTGACTGCTTCATCTCTTGGACAAGTGGTAAGTGCTATTTCATTCTCATTTAGAGTAGTACACACACATATTGCCTACACTTCAAGTAAGTATCATTCAAGGCAAATGATTTGTGTTTATTCAAGTTTATTGCAAAACTCGTTTCCTTCATTGTTAAGAAGAAACTCTCTGGTTGTGAGAATCTCCATTCCCAGGGTGTGGGAATTGGGTGTTATTATGTAATGGATTTACACTTACTAGTATTTGGTGAGTGGGATTTTAGTTGATACTAATCTTAAGCAGGATTTGCTTGAGGGTTGCTGGAATAAGATTCCAGTGAGTCAGGATTTGACTCGAGGAATCCAAACCAGGGTACATAACTGTAGGAAGCTATATGCCCTTGAGGCAATTTATCCTAAGAAACATCTTGTTCAAAATATAAATGGTACCAAGTATCCTAGTATAAATTCAATGAATTATATACTTGGATAATTTCCTTAGACTTAAAGTGATGTCATTACATATCTAGATGTAGATCTCGATTATGGGAAGTGAATGACCGATAGAAAATTAAGTTTTAAAATGTTCATGGTCATATATGTGTCCAGAAAAGGATATCGGCACATCGAAAAGACCATTGTGTCTTTGTCATACCCTAAAGGGTAATGATGATCTCATTGTCATTCGACCTGGCGAAGTCGAAGACAAGGCACAGGTGCTCATTAGAGAATGAGTCCACTGAACGACCCAATGAAGAGTTATTAAATGGTTAAAATTTTACTAAACTGTCATTAATAACTCTATAGTGATGATAGACAAGTTGGTCCTTAAGACTTGAAGTCATTGTACGAACCTATGCGTGAATAGTGTCACTTAGATCTATGATCTAGCTTTGAGGCTAGACCTGCTGAAAGGTTTTAGGTTGAGTAACACTTGAAGCATACGAGGTAAGTAAATTGACTAAGATGGGATTCATCTCTTCCGTTAAAGGGAAGTTAGTGTCACATGCTAAGAACGGTTCTTTGTGCTAAACCTCGGCCGTGGTACGTTGTAGGATGTACAACGTGTATATAACAAAGACCGATGTATGCTAACCAGTGCTAGCTGGTAGGGTTGACGGTTTACCATACCATAGGCCATGCATGGACATAGTTATGACGAAGGGACTAAAACTGCGGTATTCATCGCTGTCACAGTCAGAGTGATCCTGACGACACGTTTGTCGATGTGTCAATCACGTAATTATCATGCTGAAACAGGGGCGACACCTGCTGCTCGTGCTTACTGTCATCTAGGGGTTTCAAGCCCCAACATGTAGTTGGGTCAGGCCGTATGGTCTCACACCGAGTTCGGTTTGCGTCTTAGTAATATGAAGAATTTGCAGTGACCCTGTGCTATGAGGAACAAACACTAGAGGGGGTGAATAGTGTTTTATAGAATTATAAGGAATTTACGCCAAATAAAACCCTAATTAACCAACAAATGCGGAATACAATAAATGAACAACAACCCAAGTAAGAAAGCAATGCAAACAAGCAATCTACCCTGGTTCGGTGCCACCCAAGTCTTCCCGACTTGTTACCGGTGCCCTACTCCAGCAACACCCGGATCCCCTCCGGATACTCTAGCAAACAGCTAGAGATTTCCTTTAGCCCACTTGTGGAAAACCTCTAACAAGTGCAATCGACCTACAATCAATGTCCGTGTATCCCACAACCCGGGAACACGCAAAAACCTTAATCCCACAACCTGGGACTAAGCACACTCTCACAAACCGAGAGTAAAACGAAATCTTGACTCCCACAACTTGGGATCAAGCCAACACTCTCACCACCGTGAGTATACAACAAATATGAAGTATAAAGAATGAAATATAAAACTTCTTACCACAAAATCCTATGCCTTGAGAAATACTTACCAATTTAGGGCAAGAATTGATTTTGAGGAAGATGAGATCACCAAACCCTAGCTCCACCAAGATGAGCAGCAATAGATGGCTAGGGAGTAGATGGCGACTTGGATTCAAGCTATTAGCTTGAGAAGCTCACAAGGAATGAGAATCTCTCTTGAGAAATTAGTGCTCAAAGAGTAAGAGAGAGATTCTTGTGAGATGAGAGAGCTTAGAAATGAGAATGAATGGCTCTTCTCAAAGGTGTGAAAATGTCTCTAATTTCAGCCTTGGATCCCAGGTTAGAAGCACACAAACTTATATAGGGAAGAGAGAAAACGGTCACAAAATTCGTGGCATTAAATGCCCAACGGATCTATTTCTGAAGCTGCTTAATCGGTCTAAGAAGGGTCATCAACCGACTAGATTGACAACTAGTCGGTCAGTGAGCCTTCTTGGACCGACTAGATGGTTAACAGAGAAGATGGTGAAATCTGGGTAAGAACTAGTCGGTCTAAGAAGGATCATCAACCGACTAGATTGACAACTAGTCGGTCAGTGAACCTTCTTGGACCGACTAGATTTGAAACTAGTCGGTCTAAGAAGGATCATCAACCGACTAGATTGGCTTTTAATGCATTAACCATCCTTCTTGAACCAACTAACTGGTCAACAGTGAATGGGCTAAGTTAGCAATGATGTCTAGTCGGTTCAAGAAGAATTTCCAACCGATTAGATCGTCATCTAGTCGGTTGGTTCTTCTACTTGAACCAACTAAGATGCATACGAAGCCGAGAAATGAAGCGATAAGCTACGGGAAAGTTTCTAATGGCTTCTAAGGCAATCCTAGAGATACGATATGATAGAAATGAAGATTTCTAGGCAAATACTACTCAAGGCTTAACATTCTACTAAACCGAAGCTAGAAGACATAAAAGTAAACACGACAAACCGTCTTCAAAGCTTCAACATGGAGAATCTGAATCCCTAGACTTCATGAAAAACTCCTTGAGCTTCAACGAAGCTCCAAGCACAACGATCACGCGTTCTGAGGAAGTCGTGGGACGTCGCTTGAGATGAACAAATTAATTTGGCGATGATCTCCATAAATCTTCATGTTCTTGAGTCTTTTAGTTGAATGACTTGAATGTCATAGTCTTCGAAGCTTTTGACTCATCCATTCCTATCTTCTCTTTGGATTGAATCTCCATTCATTTGTTGATGCCATTGGCTTGAGGTTTGAAATAGTCTTTGAGTTCTTCAAGCCAATGCTTCACCTTTGTTGATCTACCAAGTTCTCCACTTGAATCAACACATGTAGTCACTTTTGATCTTCTTGAATCTAATTGGTGACTTTTCATATAACTGCAAACACAAGAGTTAGTCACAATGATTTGTGTTTGATCATCATCAAAATCAAGGTGGAGAGTCCAATACTCAACATTCTCCCCCTTTTTGATGATGACAAACCAAATATAAACAAAACAAATAATTGTGCATTAAATATACTTACTCCCCCTGCAATGATGCCAATCAAGTTAATATCAATAATCAATTGCATCATTCAGCAGTTAATAGTGTGTGTATCACATGAGGTTGTGTATGTATCACATGAATGACCAGAAATAATATGCATACACAATACAAATCATGTAGGTGATACACATCATAAACATGAGCATGATTACCAACATATATATAATGTAATCTATATCAACCAAGGTAATCACCAATGCTCCCCCTGAATCATATACATGAACGATCAAACATAAAGTCTATATGATTCAAGTTATTGTTTAACACTTAACATTTAATAAGCACATCTTGTTTATTTCTCTCCCCCTTTGTCATAACAAAAAGATATGGGGGTATAGAAACAACAAATGCAACAATAGAGTGGAAAACATAAAGGTATAACAATTGTAAAGTTCTCTAATGTAAAGTTACCAATTGAAAAACAAGATATCGAAATAAAGATATCAAATGCAAGAGCACATATCCAACAACAACTCAATCACCCTCAATTATCACAAAAAGATAAGCAATAAGCATATGTGATAAAAGATTACAATAGATACTAATTGTAAAGAGTAGTGTGAGTAGTGTTAGAAAAGTGACAATGCAAAAATCATGACATCACTTGTGAAAGAAAAACAAGTGATCAAATAGTGTCAAATACCCAAACAAACTCAATTATCACAAAATTTATAACATGAAGCATATTGTGATAGACTGTCTTGTGATACCAACAGTATACTTGGCAAGATAAATGACATGAACATGATTAAATATATTATGGTGGAATCAAAATCATCACATTGACATAGATCAATAAATAATATCAATAAACTGAGGTCTAAGTCAAACATAAAAAATGCAACAATCATGACTATGGAAATTCTTAGCCATGTGTACACAGTTATGTTATGAAATAATAACACAAATTAAGTATAATGGCATGTGATACCAATTGTAGACATACCAAATCTAAGTGAAGTGTGCAATGTGGGCATACACAAATATCCAATCATGCAAAAGTGTTATGCCAAAATAGAGATAGTAACTTCATAAAACATATGGCATACACAATTCTAGTACACTAGGATACTAAATGACACAATGTTCAAAAGAACCATAGTACTAGCATGCATTCCAGAATAGATACTCACATAATGAGTCAAAGATAAGCATGGAATGCCATGAGCATGTAAAGATGATATCCAAAATCAATAGTCTAACAATTGTAAATATGATACCAAATGTAAATATGATATGTAGAGATGATACCAATTGTAGTCTAACAGAGTATGCAAAGCATGGCAATTTAATGTCAAGACCATGATATCACTTGAGAAGGAAACCAAGTGAACAAATAGAGACATGATTTCATCCTAGCTCAATTATCACAAAGAATTCACCATGAAGCATAATGTGACAACGCATCTTTGAGCAAAGGCATGAAGATAGTCTACGTTCAAAATCACAAGGTAGGTCATAAACGAGTAAAGTTATCATGAACATTGCAAGCATGCATACCAATTGTGCGAATAGAATAAAAAGACTTGTGTAAGCACAATATAATCAGAGGTAGCATCAAAGAAGTCATAGTGCATCAAGATATATTCATGGAAGAATATCTATGACAGAATATACATATCATCAAACACAACTTATATGATCTTGTATAGCAAAAATTATCTCTAACATATTATAAAAATATGAGCTTGAGATGAGAGATAATCAATGCGAAAAATATAGCATGAAAATCACTAACCAATATGCATGAGTGTTATGTCACTTGTGAAAATATCATACATGAGAGATTTAGCTATAAACATTAAAGATCTCTTGAATAAAATTATAGCTAAACATCAGTCATGAAGTAATTAAAATGACAATTAACATACATTGATCAACCCAAATCATATCAATACATCTCATAAAGATAATCATACAAACTATGAGAAAAGTATGAGATGTGTGGTAATACAATGAACAAATACACATAAAGATCCTAAATCATTAATCTTATACATGGCATGAATTATGTATAACGTGATGAAGTATAGCATGCCACAAAGAAATGAAAGATTCTACTAGAATGGTATGACAGATCATGATATGGTCTAAATAATCCATGAATGTAGTCATCAATGAGAATTAGGTACAAGTTGTAGAATCAAAGTAGCAATGAATCTTAAGATCAACATACTTAAAATAATCTAATAAACAAACAAGCATGTCATACACATCAGTTAGCATATCCATAATATTTAACAATCTTCACAAAGAAGCATGCATGTGAGGAAATGCGATGTGTAATGACAACGTGTTCCAAAGATATGAATATCAATAAACAACTAACCAATTCATTGACAATGTAGTCATATAAACACACAATCTTCATGAGGGTGTGACAAGAATGAGCTAATGAAGAAGTATGCTATATTACACAAATTCAATATATTAAAATACTAATTGTAAACATGGTAGTCAAAACCAATATATTAACATACCAATTGTGCAAAACACATACTTACAACCATTTAGCTTTCCATATTTGTGTGCATCTCCAATGCACCATCCTTTCCTTTGAATTGATCCATCATTTGTAAACCAAGGAGTGTGTAGGGTAGGCATCTTGCACAACAATCTGACAATACAACAATTGGTGGTATCCAAAAACTTTTTGGATCCAATAGGTTAAGGAACAAAATCAAGTAGTCCAATAACCAAACATTTACCAATTGTAAATAACACTCATCAATAGAAATGCATGACATGCATTAATAGGAGTTATTATAATCACGAAAATCATACATATAAGGAATTAACAATTCTCAATCATTAGAAATTAGAAACACCTAGACTAATAATTCCTATGCATATGATTTAGTCAAGCAACATCATTATGAATACACATATATAATACAATAGTGTGTGCTAGAAAGATTCATCGTTCAATATACATATGTGCACAAAATAAACATTCACGGCACAACACATATTGAAGGAAGGCATGAAAAGTAATACCACAAAGAGTGTGCATGAAAAGCATGAAGTATTAATTTTCAAAACCAAATTTCTCTTTCCTTTGGCATATCAACAAGATAGAAAATCACCAAGGGTTAGAGAAATCAACTAATCTATATGCACAACATAATATGATAGAAATGTAATGGCATATAATGATGTTGGGGGTAGTGGACGAACTCAACTAATCTGATACCAAATGTAATGTCCTGATAGCAATCAAACATGTCATACTCCCTCAAAATCATACAAACTAAGCAAACTTGGGAGTAGAGGACGAACTCACATACATATATGGGTACAAAAAGATAATCATACAAGCATGGTACCCCAGCAATGAAACGCAATATGAGTCGCAAGAGAATATGTCATTCCTAATATACGATTCTATATGTGTATTCATACCATGCCTAGAAACAATCTTAGGAATCCAAAAGATAGTGATTTGGGATTCTTAAGAAGAGGTTGTAGAGGCATGAGTAGGAAGTTGGGATGCACGCTTGTGAAGTGGAACATAAATATAAGCGTGTCCCGTGTGTGAAATATGCAAATAAGCATTAGTTCTAACATGAAAATATTTAAGCCACATGTTATAAATAATCCTCGAATAAACATATGAGTAACGATTATGAATACACAATGCACCTTGGTCAAGAATTTGACACACGTGAAACACATAGACATGAATGACATACGAGGCACACAATATGCAAGCATAGAATATGCGTGAGATAGTCTCAAACATAAAGTGACATCTACATGCATCCAACACACATGGAAACCAAATGTAAGAATATACTTACAACATTAAGCTCCCCCTACTTTGGTGCATCACTTAAGCAACATCAACTCCATTTGAATGAAAATCTTTGCAAATCAAAGAGTTGGTAGGGTTGGTATCCCAATGTGGATTGAACCTAGAAAACATAATTATGGTATCCAAAAACCTTTTTGGATCCTATGAGTTAGGCAACAAATTTAAAATACTAAATTCAAATAATTGTAACCCATATCCTAATGTAATCATAAACAATGTTTATATTGCATATAATCAAACATGAATATGAGCCAACGCATGTGTTGCATGAAAATATTAAATATTTTAGACATGAAAATCACAAACACAATGATTTACTAATAAACATGCAATAGAAATCAAATTCAATATGAATTTAAGTTTCTAACAAACATGAGCATCTAAGACCAAAATCCAAACAAAAGAATAAACCAATTCTAAACACAAATGCCTTGGTACCCATAAAATGAAAATAAACTAATTGTACCAAGCAAATGAAGGGTCAATGGAAACTAACCCTTCGGAAACCAAGTCCAAGAGGACCGTGATTTCCCAACATAATCATCATTCAAAATAATATTATGAATATAAGATTGCACATACATATCCTTAGCATGAGTGCTAGTATTCTTAGGACCCCAAATAGTGTATGATTTGGGAATCCTCTTCCTAGTGGTTGCATGCACAAAAGGTTGATTTCTACGTGGTGCATGTGGCCTAGGAGCATGAGATCTAGCAAGAGCATGAGGAACATTGTGTTGTGCAAAAGCATGATGATGGGCATATGATCCATGGTGTGGTGTTGCATACATACGTGGATGAATATGAGGTGTGTATGCATGTGGATGATCATGAGAATAAGCATGCATATGTGGATGTGATGTGTGATCATAAGCATGTGAAGGTGCACGAGCATGAGTACGTGCATGAGAGTGTCTCAAATGAGTGTTTGCACGTGCTCGTGGGTGTGGAGCATAAAAACCATCATTAGAATGAACATGTGGAGTAGGAGGTGTGTTCCCACGTGTCATAGTATTGGTGTACATGAATGCATGACCCTTCTTTGGAGGTCCACCCAAAGTGGGTTTCTTTCCAAAGGAGGGAGGAATAGGAGTGGTGGTTTCCTTAGTAGTAGAACTACCCAAGTTGTTATAGACACCACTCATGGATGCACCGGAGGATGGCCTCACAAAATCTATAGTTACTTCACTATAGGAGGTGCGTGCATTGGATGCACTTGCCTTAGAATAACCAAGGCCAACACGATGGTTTTCCGGTAGTTGATTCTTTAGCAAATCATCCAAATTGTCCTTTTCCTTGTTGAATCTCTCAACAATGGAGGACATGAGCTCATATTTCTTCGAAATTGAAGAAATAGTGGCATACAAGGTGGATGCACGTGTGGTGAGCTCGTGCACTTGGGATTTGAGATCCTCATTCTCAATGCCCAAGCAAGTGTTTTGAGATTGAAGATTTTCAATCTCAAGATCGTTACTATCCACAATAGAAACACGATCAAGTTGAGATTTGAGGGACTCCACCTCATTTCTCAACATGCTATTTTGAGTAAGCAAACTTGCTTTCTCAATAGCGAGTGTCTCAACAATGGTGTCATTGTTAGAGGTGCTACATGAAGATGTGTTAGAGAGACTAGCAATCTTATTCTTAGCATCACAACATTTATGCGTAAGCTTTTGATATTTATCAAATAATTGTTTAAGTTCAATTTTAAGCTCATCCGTTGTTACCTCTTCATCGTCGCTATCGCTTTCACTTGAATCGCTTGATTCGTCACTAGAGTCGTCCTCTCGTGCCATCAAACCCATGAATGAATCTCTTTCATCATTAGAGGAAGAACACTCTGAGGTGGACTCTTCTTGCTCCGCTAGCATGTGCCATATTTGATATGCCGTTGTTGCCTTGGACACATGCATAAGAATGTCATAAGTTAAATAATCAAGCAAGATATCCATTACCACTTGATGTTTCCACGCCAATTCTTTTTGCTTATTTGTCCATTCATGTTCGGGAGTGGAAGGTGCACGAAGGGGCTTCTCCACAAGCTTCCAATAATCCTTATCGATGGATTGAATATAGGCCTTCATCTTTACACACCAAATTTGATAATTGGGCCCGAGGAGATATGGTGGAAGAGGGCATCGTGTGTTGTTGTTGGTTGCCATAGTTATAACCTTGCTCTGATACCAATTGCAGTGACCCTGTGCTATGAGGAACAAACACTAGAGGGGGGGTGAATAGTGTTTTATAGAATTATAAGGAATTTACGCCAAATAAAACCCTAATTAACCAACAAATGCGGAATACAATAAATGAACAACAACCCAAGTAAGAAAGCAATGCAAACAAGCAATCTACCCTGGTTCGGTGCCACCCAAGTCTTCCCGACTTGTTACCGGTGCCCTACTCCAGCAACACCCGGATCCCCTCCGGATACTCTAGCAAACAGCTAGAGATTTCCTTTAGCCCACTTGTGGAAAACCTCTAACAAGTGCAATCGACCTACAATCGATGTCCGTGTATCCCACAACCCGGGAACACGCAAAAACCTTAATCCCACAACCTGGGACTAAGCACACTCTCACAAACCGAGAGTAAAACGAAATCTTGACTCCCACAACTTGGGATCAAGCCAACACTCTCACCACCGTGAGTATACAACAAATATGAAGTATAAAGAATGAAATATAAAACTTCTTACCACAAAATCCTATGCCTTGAGAAATACTTACCAATTTAGGGCAAGAATTGATTTTGAGGAAGATGAGATCACCAAACCCTAGCTCCACCAAGATGAGCAGCAATAGATGGCTAGGGAGTAGATGGCGACTTGGATTCAAGCTATTAGCTTGAGAAGCTCACAAGGAATGAGAATCTCTCTTGAGAAATTAGTGCTCAAAGAGTAAGAGAGAGATTCTTGTGAGATGAGAGAGCTTAGAAATGAGAATGAATGGCTCTTCTCAAAGGTGTGAAAATGTCTCTAATTTCAGCCTTGGATCCCAGGTTAGAAGCACACAAACTTATATAGGGAAGAGAGAAAACGGTCACAAAATTCGTGGCATTAAATGCCCAACGGATCTATTTCTGAAGCTGCTTAATCGGTCTAAGAAGGGTCATCAACCGACTAGATTGACAACTAGTCGGTCAGTGAGCCTTCTTGGACCGACTAGATGGTTAACAGAGAAGATGGTGAAATCTGGGTAAGAACTAGTCGGTCTAAGAAGGATCATCAACCGACTAGATTGACAACTAGTCGGTCAGTGAACCTTCTTGGACCGACTAGATTTGAAACTAGTCGGTCTAAGAAGGATCATCAACCGACTAGATTGGCTTTTAATGCATTAACCATCCTTCTTGAACCAACTAACTGGTCAACAGTGAATGGGCTGAGTTAGCAATGATGTCTAGTCGGTTCAAGAAGAATTTCCAACCGATTAGATCGTCATCTAGTCGGTTGGTTCTTCTACTTGAACCAACTAAGATGCATACAAAGCCGAGAAATGAAGCGATAAGATACGGGAAAGTTTCTAATGGCTTCTAAGGCAATCCTAGAGATACGATATGATAGAAATGAAGATTTCTAGGCAAATACTACTCAAGGCTTAACATTCTACTAAACCGAAGCTAGAAGACATAAAAGTAAACACGACAAACCGTCTTCAAAGCTTCAACATGGAGAATCTGAATCCCTAGACTTCATGAAAAACTCCTTGAGCTTCAACGAAGCTCCAAGCACAACGATCACGCGTTCTGAGGAAGTCGTGGGACGTCGCTTGAGATGAACAAATTAATTTGGCGATGATCTCCATAAATCTTCATGTTCTTGAGTCTTTTAGTTGAATGACTTGAATGTCATAGTCTTCGAAGCTTTTGACTCATCCATTCCTATCTTCTCTTTGGATTGAATCTCCATTCATTTGTTGATGCCATTGGCTTGAGGTTTGAAATAGTCTTTGAGTTCTTCAAGCCAATGCTTCACCTTTGTTGATCTACCAAGTTCTCCACTTGAATCAACACATGTAGTCACTTTTGATCTTCTTGAATCTAATTGGTGACTTTTCATATAACTGCAAACACAAGAGTTAGTCACAATGATTTGTGTTTGATCATCATCAAAATCAAGGTGGAGAGTCCAATACTCAACAGAATTTAGGAGGAGTGCACTCGGGTGCAAGAGAATAATTCAAGTCACAAAGAGTTTGTGACATTAAGTCGATCTATATTAAATGGGATTTAATAGGGTCATGTAATTTTTTGACATTAAATGAGATTTAATAATGTCGCAAAATGTTTGCGACTTCAGCATTAGTAGAATGCTGAATGAGATTATTGCATATGATGCAACCGGATTTAAAATACATTGTAAATAGTTTACGATGATATTTTGAATCATATAATGCATAGAAATGGATAAATGGCTCCTTGGGATAGTCCTATTCGAACCATGCTTTCCAACGGATCTGAAATCGGCTCAATCAGAGTTGTAGAACTCAAGTTATGCCTCAAAAGGCCAGAACTGGGTTTTTGCGCAGTTCTGGCTTGACCCAGTTGGACTGGGCTAGCCCAGCCCATGCAAGCTGGGCTAGCCTACCCAACTGGGTGGGTTAGGCTAAGCCTGCATGCCCTTGCAGGCGGGGCAAGCCCGCGCCCGCCAAAGAGGCAGGCTCAGGCCAGAGCCCGCTTGGCGGGCTCTGGCTTGAGTTCGCCCACGAGGCGCGGGTCAGCCCGCCTGCAAGGGGCAAGCTGCACCAAATTGAGCTGGGTGGGCCCTTTGGGCACACCCAGCTGGCAGGTGGGCCCCACCTGCGGGGCCCACAGTCCAGCAAACCCAAGGGGTTTGTAACGGCTGTAATTTTAGCCGATTTGTGACTTTTTGTTCAACTTTGAGCAATTGTTTGAGGGGTCAAACGAAGTCGAAATTCGTCGCCGTTTGTTTCTATGCGTTCACCGTTCATAGCTCTTCGAAATGATAGGTTGTATTACTTCTGAAGCTCAACGGTGAGGGAGATTAAATTAATTGAAGTTTAGCCTTTAAGAAAGGCAAACTAACTTAATTAATCCTTCTATTCATTAATAGTCCCACATTGCTCGTGCGACGAGCAAGGGGGTCCGGCTCCTTATATAAATAGGGGTCAACACCCTTTAAGAAACTTGCACCAAGTCTCTGAATTGAGTAGCTCCAAAAAGTTTTGAGCATGCTCGATTCAAGACAAAATTATTCTTTCCTACTTTTTTCTTCTGTTCCTTCGCTCGCGTTCTAGCAAAACGATTAGAAGGATCGGATTCGATCCGAAGTCTAAGACGTTGGATCGCTCTTAAGTGAAATCTTATTCGGCAAGTGGTTGGCTCAGAGGCGCGATGTAGGCTCGCTTCAGGTGGATCAGTTCGGAGCGCAAAGGCGGCTAGCTTTGAGGAGCAGAAGGCGGTTCGGTACATTTTGCCAGTGCAAGCAAAGTTCTGGGTATGTAGTTTAAAAAGATTTCATTTAATTATATTGCAGTAGTTTAGATCTATCTTGGGGTGGTCAGATCCACCTCAAGATAGTAGAGATCCTACCTAGGGTCTTAAAATCCTTAAGGCTTTCGTTAAATAGTTTAACGGTTGTTTTCCGCTGCTTTCTCTTTTTTGCTTCTATCGTCCGTCTGACGTTGGACAGGCATAGAGTAATACTCTAAGGGTCCCCCAAAACCCTTCAGTGGTATCAGAGCATTAGGTTTGCATGTGATCTAAGGACTGCAATATTTTAAATGATGGTATGCTTTTTAATATGCATATAAAATCTATTTAAACTTTATGTGATAATGTTAAAATGAGACCACTTGTAATTTGATGCTTTAAATAATTATTTTATGTGATAAAATCCTTTTAGTAGCATGCAAATTTTATGTGATGATTTTAAAACAAAGTTTTTGAAAGAAAAATTATGTGATAATTTTCATGAAACTGTTGATTTTTATTAGATAAAATTTTTTATGTTTTAAAATCATACTTATAATTTAAGTGTTAAATTTTAAGATTGCATATTATTATTTATAGGATAAATTTTAATATGTTGTGCATGTTTAATAATTATTTGATAATTATTAAATAGTTAGAAACTTTTTATGCGATATTTAAGTTGATAATTGTATGCTAATTTTATATGATAAAGTTAGATTATGTTTTTTAATGGCCATTCTAAATTCTTGCTTATTATTCAATAATTCAAGAAAACCCTTTTAGGTTAGCCATTAAAAACTCCTTTAAAATTTATGCGATGAATTTTACAATAACATGATATGTTTAATAAACTATTACAACATTTAAATACCTAATTCCTGATTAGGGTAGCCCTTTTTGACGACGATTATTATTTAATCGTTATAATAATAATTTTCATTAAAGGCTACAATTTAAAGTGTTGTAATTTGTATTTATTAAAATCCTAATATCGATTAGGATATCACGTTAATACAAATGAAACATTATAGTTGATAAGGACTTAATAAAAGTTATTAACGAATCCTAATAAATTTTGAATTTTTAGGATTTCACTAGTTGATAGGATAAACTAGTTCTAATAAAATCCTTTTTGTTGATGGTACGCATATAAATGATAAGTTTCATTCAATGGACCATGATCCCGACAATGTGCTTGGCTAAGTTTGTTGGATCACCCTAGTTAGACTGAGGATAAGTTATCCTGGCTTAGTCAATTCCCTGGCCGTATCCGCTGGACCGCAAGGACACGAATCATGATTATGTGACACCATAACCTATACCTAAGTCTAATACATTAATAATCTTTTTCAAGATAAAATGTAGCCCTCCTTGTTTTGGAGTTTTGGCAACTATAGGATTCATGTTATAGTTGTTGAGTACACTCAAGCTATGGCATGACAACCTTATAGAAACTAACTTATTATTACATATGATGTAGTCTAGCCTTGACCCAAACCGTCGTATCGTGAATACACCGAGCGCTGGTGTAAGTTAAGCTAGACACGAAAACAAGGGTCTAACTAGGCTAGTCATTGTGATTTGGATGAGCACGCTCATGATCATAAGTGGCTATGGGTAAAAATATATAAGGAGTCATATATGATATGATTTATGAAGTGTTCAGCTACTGACTGCAGAGTCAAACAACTTGTTGAGCACACTCAAGGGTGTGAGACTCAGTATGGTTGGATCCCTCTCCCACAAATTTTTTAATTATAATAAATTGTTTATTATTACGGCTTAAAATTCTTTTAAAATAGTAGGAGAATAAAGTTTAATAAAAACCTCTTAAACTATACAAGAACATATGCTAATTCAATTTCTATTAAAATGCAGTATGGAGTCGGGATTAAAATTCATAATCGAGAAGAACGTGCTGGATGGGACGAACTACAAGGACTGGCTGAGGAACATCACGCTGGTCATCTCGCTAGCTGGGATAGGCTACGTACAAACGGAGGATGCTCTGGAGAAGCCCGACGAGGATGCCACCAACGAGGAGAAGGAAGCATACAAGCAGTACCAAAAGGATGCAGAGAAGGCCATGTGCCTTACTCTGGCCTTAATGACTAATGACCTGTAAAGAAAGCATGAACATATGGATGTTCAAATCATGCTTTTGAACGCAGAGGAATTGTATGGCAAGCATTTTAGAGCTGCCAGATTTGAGGCCACATGTAACCTTTGGAGAGCCAAAATGACGACGGGCCATGTGCAGGATCATGTTATCAAGATGATCGGGTACATAGAGGATGCAGCCCAACTAAGATTTGTCCTCAAAAATGAAATGAGCGTGGACATAATCCTAAGGTCTTTGACCCCTGACTTTAACCAGTTCATTACGAGTTTCACAATGAACAGCACTGAAGTGGATCTTCCTGGTCTCCTGAACATGCTTCGGCAGTTCGAGGAGATCGAGAAGAAGCCAACATCGTTGGTTGTCGGCTCTGCTTCTTCTCACCAGCCTAAGGCAAGCGTAAGAAGTGGCAGATCCCTCAACCTACCAAAGAGAAGAAAGGGAAGAAGAACAAAGGGGCGCCGTCAAAATCTGAGTGTTTCCACTACCACAAGCCGGGTCACTGGAAGAGGAACTGCAAGGTCTACCTTGCAGAGAAAAAGGGGCATAGTGATGCCTCTACCTCAGGTACAAATCTTATTTAAGAGCATATAAATTTTCATAAAGCTTTGATACATGGTATGAGATACTAGTATGATTACTAAGACATCGGTATACTGTCTACTGGTGCTTGAAGCAAAGGATGGAAAAAGTTTCCAATACGGTCGGTAATCAGAGTAATCATTGATGCTGGGGCCGTCTAGGTACTTCAGAAGATATCAAGAGGCAGTCGATATTTTTTTGAATAAATATATCGTTGTTTTACTTTGAAACAATGATTGAGTGATTGTCACTCAATGTATATGTTATGAACAAATTTTTCATTTTGAATGAAATCATTGTCTTGCTGATATCTTGACAAATGTGCTCTGGTGGAAATATGATTTGTTGTGAATGGCTATTTGATTTGCTATGTAAGGCTATTTGAGTTGTTAAGTATGTTTTTTCCTGAGCTTTCGTGAATTCTTCTGAGTTAATGAGATTAATTGGAGCTGTCTGTATATTTAACTAATCCAAAGTAACGAGTAAGTCCCAGGAGCGTATAAATTAGATGTGATCTTAATTATGCGCACAATAAGAATAGTTCGTGTTGGACTGCATTTAATACTTCAAGTTAGAAGATTAAAGCAGTTAAAGGAAAGAACAGTGTAGAAAGTTTTGATTGAGTAAGTTATCATCAAGACTTCTATAGATGGATCTTGATATGACTTATTCGTCAAATCAACCTGACACTGGTACATTCCATTTTAATTAATTCAGCACAAATGGGCTGGTTATACTTAATAAATATTCTAAATAAGATTTAGAAATTTAAGTTGAAGTATTTAACCAGACGGTTCTCAAAGTCAGTGGGAGCTAGCATATCACTTAGTTTCGTTTTTGGACTAAGTAAATAAAAAAATTCCAAGTTATTGAACCATCTATAAGTGACATCAAATCAAAAAAGTTTTGATTATGTCAAAGATATAGAAACTTTTGGTGTCATTAATGAAATGGACATAATTGACACAAGAATAATTGGAATATGCTATGATATGACTGACTTGTAGAAATGATAAATATTACATCAAGTTGTGTATGCTAATCGTTGGCTGTACAAAAGGAAAATCGTTAGATAAGATCCAAAGACGGTTTCGAAGGATTACCCATGTGTGATCAAATGGTGTATTAATAATAAGACTCCGTAATACTGCATAATAGATACGTTTTAGCAGATCCCTTTTAGGTTTGACATATGAACGTTCGTAGTGACTGATATGCTATAGCGGTATGAGATACCGAGATAAATAGCCTAAGTGCAAGTGGGAGATGTAGGAAGATATATGCCCTTGAGGAAATTTATCCTAAGAAACATCTAGTTCAAAATATAAATGGTACTAATTATCCTAGTATAAATTCAATGAATTATATACTTGGATAATTACCTTAGACTTAAAGTGAGGTCATTACATATCTAGATGTAGATCTCGATTATGGGAAATGGATGCGCGATATGAACTTAAGTCTTAAAACGTTCATGGTCATAGATGTGTCAAGAAAAGGATATCGGCACATCGGACAGACCATTGTGTCTTTTTCTTACCTTAAAGGGTAATGGCGATCTCATAGTCATTCGACCTGGTGAAGTCGGAGACAAGGCACATATGCTCATTAGAGAATGAGTCCACTGAACGACCAAATGAAGAGTTATTAAATGGTTAAACTTTAACTAAACTGTCGTTAATAACTCTATAGTGATGATAGGTAAGTTGGTCCTTAAGACTTGAAGTCATTATACGAACCTGTGCGCGAATAGTGCCACTTAGATCTATGATCTAACTTCGAGGCTAGGCCTGGTAAAAGGTCTTAGGTTGGGTGACACTTGAATCATACGAGGTAAGTAAATGACTAAGATGGGATTCGTCTCTTTTGTTAAAGGAAAGTTAGTGTCACAGGCTAAGTACGGTTCTTTGTGCTAAACCTCGGTCCAGGTACGTTGTAGGATGTACAACGTGTATATAACAAAGAACGATGTATGCTGACCAGTGCTAGCTAGTAGGGTTGACAATTTACCATACCCTAGGCCATACATGGACATAGTTATGACGAAGGGACTAAAACTGCGGTATTCATCACTGTCACAGTCAGAGTGAACCCGACGACACTTTTGTCAATGGGTCAATCACGTAATTATGATGCTGAAACAGGGGCGACACATACTGCTCATGGTTACTGTCGTCTAGGGGTTTCGAGCCCCAACTGTTGAGTATTGATTCCCCTGATTTGGTTTTGATGATGAACAAACATAAATATTGTGTACTAATTCTCTTTGAGCGCAGTTATGGAGATCGTCGCCAATTTACTTTGTAGATCTCAAGCGACGTCTTAAGACTTCTTTAGAGCGCATGATCGTTGTGCCTGAAGCTTCGTTGAAGCTCAAGGAGTTGTTAATGAAGTCAAGGGATTCAGACTCATCTTGTTGGAGCTTTGAAGACGGTTTATCGTGTATTTTTATATGTCTTCTAGCTTCATTTTATAGAATGTTAAGCCTTGAGTCTTACTTACTAAGTTACCCTCATTTCTATCTTATCTTATCCCTAAGAATGCCTTAGAAGCCATTAGTTAGGGTTCTTTAGCTTATCATCTTTAACTTGGCTTTCTGTGCATCTTAGTTGGTTCAAGAAGAAGAATTAATCGATTAAAATACAATCTAATCGGTTAGGAATTCCTCTTGAACTGACTAGTCATCCTTGAGAATCTTAGCCTAATCTCTGTTGACCAACTGTCGGTCCAAGAAGGTTCACCGACCGACTAGTTCTCAAACTAGTCGGTTAGTGTTTCTTCTTAGACCGACTAAATTATCCTTATTATTTCACACTTTTCTCTGTTTCAAACCAGTCGGTCCAAGAAGGCTCATCGACCGACTAGTTCACCAACTAATCGGTCAGTGATCCTTCTTAGACTGATTAAGCTGCTTTAATTTTCCAGCCGTTGGAGATTTTATTTCCACGATTTTGTGTGATCTGTTTTGATTCTTTCCATATCTGTTTGATGCGTTTCAAACATGGAAATTCGTCTATTATGAGAGAGATTTCAGATCTACTTTTTCACTAATCGATTATCAATTTCTAAGGGCTCTCTCTCTCTCTCTTGAAAATCTCTCTCTCTCGTTTTGACCTAATTCTTCAAGGAGATCTTAAGCTTTGGTGCGATCCTTCTTCTGAAGAATTGAATCACGATCATCATCATCATCCTAGCCATCTTCCTCTGTTCATCTCAGTGGTGCTAGGGTTTCGTGATCGTTTCTCTCCACCATTCTTCCTTGCCCTAATACCGTAAGTATTTCTCAAGGCATAGGAATTTGTGGTGAGTTCTTTATATTTCATTTAACTATTTATTATAAGTTTACTCTCGGTTTGTGGGAGAAGTTCGTGATCCCGGTTTGTGGGAGTCACGATTCAATCGTTGTATTGATTTATCTTGTAGTGTTTTCTACAAGAAGTTTTTTAGTAAAAGCTTGAGTTAGTGGACTCTAACTCAAGTAGCCGGAAGGGATCCGGGTGTCTGGGACATAGCATCACCGGGAACAAGTCGACGAGACTTGGGTGGATCTGAACCAATTATATCTATTGTTTGCGTTGCGTTATTCTTGGTGTCTATCATCATCCCGCATTGTTGTTTGTGTTTGCAAATAATTAGGAATTATCCTCTTGATTATTTTAAAGTACTGTTCCCCCCCCCCTCTAGTACGTGTGCAGTAGCTTCCATGGTATTACATTTGGTATCAGAGCTTGGTTCATAGCTATGACAAACAACGACAACAAGGCCGTTCGACCACCTTTCGACTACAGCTCTTATAAGAATCGTGAAGGAGCCTCTTCAGTGATCGAAGGATACTCCTCAACCCGGCCTCCTCACTTCAACGGTACCAACTATGGGTACTGAAAATGCCGGATGGAAACTTTCCTCTGGAGCGCATCACTTTGGAGAGCCACGTTAACAGAGTACGTTGAGCCCACTGAAGAAGACTTCACAACGTGGACTGTCGCAGAGGTCACCGCGGAGGTGAGCAATGCCAAGGCAATGAATGCCTTACAATATGCACTGGAGCCTGAAGACTTCAACAAGATATGCACATGTAAGAGTGCATATCAGATTTGGAATCAACTCCTCATCTTACACGAGGGAACGATCAGGGTAAAACACACTAAACTTACTGTTGCTAACAAAGAATTCGAGTTATTTCACATAGAACATGGGGAAAAAATTAAGGAGTACTATGCTCGCTTCATGGATCTAAGCAACGAATTGGAAGCTCTTGGGAAGACCTATACCCAAGAAGAGAAAGTCGCAAAGATCATTGACGGACTTCCTTCGAGTTGGGAAAAGCGAACCTACGCTATCGAGGAAGGTAATGATATGTCAAAATATATTGTTGTTCAACTAATGGGTACCTCAAAGCGGCTATGTATGCTAGATTGATTGATAGATGCAAGGGCAGATTGCAGGGATGGTCTTCCTCTTTACTATCTATCTCTGGGCGGATAGAACTTGTCAGATCCGTTATTCATGGCATGATTGTTTTTTGGATGCAAGCCTTTCGTATACCCAAGTCTGTGTTGAATACACTTAATTCCATCCGCAGAAAGTTTATCTGGGGGAAATCTCATATATGGGCCTGGGATGATCTTTGTACCCCCAAACGAGAGGGGGAGTGGGGCTTAGGCAATTCTCTGATCTTAATTTGGCTTATGGAATCAAATTGACTTGGCGTATGTTAACTCATAATGGCATCTGGGCTTCTTATATGAGGAAGCAATACTTGAGCAGAATGGATTTTTATGTGGCAAAGAGTTCACCTATGCAATCTGGGACCTGGAAATTCATGCTTCATTGTCGTACTATCACTAAAAACTGACAAAATGCATTGTTAGGGATGGTTCCTTCGCTCTCTTCTGGTATGAAAACTGGCTTCCTTGTGGCCCGTTGTGTGATAGTCATGGGGTGCCGATTGGTGAGGAAATGAAAACTATTAGCGATTATTGGACTGATGAGGGATGGGCCGATACTCCTGTTCTTAGGCCGGTTTTGAACTTCATTGCGGCTATCTCCTTGCGGCCGGGAGTTGATTCTTGGAAATGGCATTCTAACTCTCCTACTCTTCATGAAGCCTGGGATGGATCTCGTACGGTCAGGCCTATTTTTCCTTATTATAAGGTGGTCTGGTTCCATGGGCACGTTCCCAAAATGGCTATTACGTTGCTGAGGGCTTTCCACGGGAAGCTTCTTACAAGAGACAAACTGGTCCAATGGGGAGTGCCCTCTTCCCCCTTTTGTGTTCTGTGTTCTTGCAATGTTCATGAAAGTGTCGATCATCTATTCTTTGGGTGCAAATTCACTTATTATCTCATTTGCAGGAGTTTCCTTAAGCTTGGAATCATCTCACAGCCCCCCACTACTTTGAAAGATATGGGTGATCTTTTTCTTGCGAAATTTCATAAGAAGGACAGTTTGGGCACCCTTGCAAATACGGTCCTTGCTGCTTTGGTCTGGAATGTTTGGAAGGAGAGGAACAGGAGGATATTTGAATGTGTGAGCAAACCTCAGACCACGCTATTTGAAGATATTGATGCGGATGTCAGAATCATCTTGAGGCATATGGATATGGAGCAGAATGTTGTAAATGGGCCCTTCTTTAATTGGGGCCTTACAGTGTGATGTTTTTTTTCTATACTTTGTAATAAGGTGCGCTCTCTTGGAGTAGAGAAGGGTTTTTGTAGGGGTGTGGTGAAGGCGCCTGTGCCCTAACCATGACCTACTTTTACTCTCCTGCTATTCATTGAGTCTTGTACATTTTTTGATGAGATTAACAAAGATAAACGCATATTCTCCAAAAAAAACTAATGGGTACATTAATGTCTTATGAGGTACGAAAGGACAGCAAGATCAAGATGCAGGACAAGATGAAGGCGTTCTTGAAGCAAGAAGAGCCGATGAAAAAGGCAATTGCTTTTAAGGCCGCCCCTACCACACCTATCGATAGTGTAGAATCGAAAGCTGAGTTGGACATGGAATCTTTGGCCCTCATGGCAAAGAAGTTCAACCGGTTCTTCTGAAAAGGTAATTTCAAGAACATATCCAAAGTTGGTTCTGCTAATGTCTCTGCTCCTTTATGTTTCAAATGCAATAAGTCAGGACACTTCAAGGTCGATTGTCCACTTAACAAATAAAAGGAGAAATGGAAGGCACCTAAGTACGACAAGTCAACAAAATACAAGAAGGATTACAAGAAAGGGCTTGTCGATACATTCACCGACTCTGAAGAGGATTCTTCAAGTGGTGAGTCAGAAGAAGAACAAGTGGAGAAAGCACACATTTGCTTCATGGCAAGAGAACAACATGATCAAGAGACCGCTTCAGATGAAAGCGAGGATGAAGGTGAAGAGGTAACTATGGATGACCTTAGATTAGCTAATGAACAAATTTGGTCTAAGTATTCTAAGTTAGTGAATAAATATACTAAAATCAAAGATGAGCTAACTAGTCTTCAAACCACACCTAAACCTATCATCACCAACAACGACACCGTTATTGAAGCCTTGAGAATTGAGATTGTAAATCTCAAATCTCAACTTGAGCATGTTAACATTGAGGATTCGGATGAACATGAGATAGCGGATTTGATGTCTAGAAACTCAACTTTGAGTATTGAGAATGAGAATCTCAAGTCACGTGTTTGTGAACTCACAACGCAAGTGTCCACTTTGGATGCTAAAATACTTTCTCTCACTGAGAAATATGAGTCCACATTAGGCCGGATTGAGAAATTCAACAAAGGCTAGGATCATTTGGATAATATTCTGAATGACTTACTGCCGGCCAATCATCGCATTGGGTTGGGGTATAAAAAGGAAAATCCATCCAAATCTTCCACCACCTTTGTAAGGCCATCCTCCATGCCTCAATTAGTGGGAGTAAACACCACATGGGTAGTTCATCTACCAATGGTACTTCCACTAAGTTCACATCCCCTTTTGGAAAGAAACCCACTTTGGGTGGACCTCCAAAGAAGGGTCATGCATTTATGTACACAAATACTATGCCACATAGGAACACACCTCATACTCCATATGTTCACACTTATGATGATTTCTATGCTCCACGTTCACGAGCACGTGCACACCAAGTGAGACACACTCACGCACGTGTTCTCCCACATGCATATGTTCACCCTCATCATTATTATATGAATGATTACCATCATGCACCGTATCATATGTTACCACCAACATTTCGGCATGTGCCGCATGCTTATCCACGGCATGCATACACTAGGCCACTTCCTCGTAGAACACATGCACCATGTAGAAATCAACAAAATGTGCATGTTCCCAATAGGAATAGGGCTCCCAAGACATTCTCTATTTGGGGCCCGAAGGACACTAGCATGCATGAGAAACAAGCTTATATAAACTCATATTTTATGAATGTTGTGCACAATGATGACTATCTTGGGAAGTCTAAGTCCAATTGGACTTGGCTTCCAAAGGTCTAATCCTTTAGGACCCAATGACCTTGGGTACCATGATACAATGTTTTTATCTTCAGGTACTCAAGAAAAAGAAAAGGAGCAACAAATCTAAATCTGGCTCCAAGAACGGTAGGATACTTGATAGCGGGTGCTCAAAACACATGACTGGTAAAGCTTTGTTGCTATCCGAAGTGGTACCCATTGAAAATGGAAACCGAGTGGTCTTTGGAGGCAACGAGAGTGGAACCATCATAGGTGTTGGGAAAGTTGGTAACCCGTCTAAACCTTTTATTAGTGATGTTTACCTTGTTAAAGGCTTAAATCACAATCTAATCTCAATAAGTCAACTTTGTGACAAGGGTTACAAAGTTAGCTTTGAGAAAGGAATGTGCCATATTTTAAGAAATGATAATAATAATGTGTTGTTCTCTAGCACACGCCATAAGGACTTATATATCCTAGATATTCCAAATTCCCATAAACAATGTCTTATTTCCAACACAAGTGTGCAACACTTATGGCATAGACGTTTTGGTCATGCGAATTTCGGAACAATTTTCAAACTATCCAAGCTAGATTCTATAAAAGGATTCCCTAAGATTTCTTTTAACAAGAAAAGCTTTTGCGACTCGTGTCAACGAGGCAAACTTCCAAAATCGTCATTCAAACCTAAGAAAAACATATACTCTAAACGGCCTCTAGAGCTTTTACATCTAGATCTTTTTGGGCCAACTAGAGTTGCTTCATTAGGGAATGCCCGATATGGACTTGCCATCGTTGATGACTTTTCTAGATTTACTTGGGTATTTACTTTAGTCAATAAAAATGATGCTTTTGAAAACTTCACAGTTTTTGTTAAGAAAGTACAAAATCTCATTGGAACCACCATTGTCATTATTCGTAGTGATCATGGAGGGGAATTTGAGAACGAGTCTTTCTCAAACTTCTGTGATGAGGTTGGTATTACTCACACCTTTTCTTTTCCTTGCGCACCCCCTCAAAATGGTGTTGTTGAGAGAAAGAATAGAACGCTAGTGGAATGTGCTCGCACTATGCTTGATGATAGCCACCTTGGCCATCAATTTTGGACAGAAGCGGTACATACCGCTTGCTATATGTTTAATAGAATACTCTTGAGGCCAGGCACTAAACAAACTTGTTAAGAATTGTTGTTTGGTAGGTTACCTCAAGTTAAACATTTTAGAGTTTTTTGGTGCAAAATGTTTTATCAAGAACACGTGTGGTTGTATTTTTTTTGGTTACATTTTGGTGTTTGATGTGATGTTGTGTTGATATCTGCTCGTGCACTTTATGATACTCTCTGCCGATGTTAGATACTTTTTGTTGCCTGGATGTTTCTCCTTTGCTGGTTCTATATATATATATATATATATATATATATATATATATATATATATATATATATATATATACACACACACATCTTGCTGTCGTTCGTATCTTTGTGCATGTTGTGCTATGTCTCTGTTGTTTCCTTCGTCGCTCGGCGACGATGTGAGTTTTCAAGCTCTGTTTGTATGAAAACATGAATTGTTTTCCATGCACTCAATTCGCTAAAAATTGATATTAGAGAGATAGTTCCTTTAATCAATCATATGATTTGATGTTGTTTTTGATGATTTTCGTTTTTAGACTATGGTCTAGTTGACACACTTTGTTTTCTTCGATGTTTTCCTTGGTGTCATTTGGACCGTCGTCACATTCTTCGACTCTCTTGTTTGAACTTTTGTTTAGCCATTGTTGTTGTCGTTGCCTTCCTCCCGCTCTTTTTGGATAATGCCAAAGGGGGAGAGAATTAATAATGACTTAGTGCTAAATGATAATTTAAACATTACCATGGATCTAATTCCATATGCTAGATTCAGGGGGAGTGAAGATATAAAAATCTTTGGATTCCGATCCTATATTTCAATAGTTGGATCATGTTTCATTATTTTCCCTACTGCTTGATGCTTCTGTTTATTATTTCATTATTTATAGCCCCCAAGGTAGTTATTTTAGGAGTAATTGTTCCTTAGGAACAATTTAACTAAGGTGTACCATGATACATGGCACATTATAAGCTTAAGTTGTACCATATGCATGGTACAACATAAGCTTAAGATATTACCCCTTTATTAGCCATATGTCGCATGCACTTATGCATATATAATGCGACTTTTCCATCAATCTAGAGATCCTCTCCGCAAGGGAACAGATTCCCTTTGCACACGACTTTGTGTGTGCGACGTTCGAGGTCCGTATTCCCTCGTACATCCCCTACAAGGGTGTACAAACGTCATCCATATCCAACATCTCCCACTCACACTTGAGGGGATTGTAAGAGAACGTCTTTCTCTTAGTTCTTTCATCTATCATACCGAGAAATAGACCGTGCGACCGTCATGCGCGTAGAGTCTGTTGTTGTGCACTTGTTAGAGATACACAACGACCTCGAAGGTGTAAAGTTGAGTAGTTCAACGCATGCTTTACCCTAGATTATTTCTTCACATTTCTTATACTTTAGATTCAACAATTGAATCCCATCTGGATTACAATTGGCTGGCCAGCTTTGAATCATTTAAAGTCCAAATGTGAATATGAAATCAATTTTCCTCTTCTTGCGAACCTTCTGATCTTGACTTGATTCGCTTTTCTAACGTGCCCCGCCGAGCCGAATTATCATAGCCCATTAGCAACACGCTAAGATAGCGATCATCTCGTCAAATCTAAAGGAACCAATTGGAGTCCTTGAGGGTAAGAGTTAAGACCCGTATGGCCTTTGAGTCTCACATAATAGCAAACACTATTGCTACTAACTCAGTGGTCGAAATGCATACGTGGTATGAACACGTATTACAACATCACTCCTTTCCCAGGGAGAGTATGTCTTAATGATGTTGTACGGATGAAAGATCAGACACCACAGTGCCTATCTTTTGAGTCCCCTTACTACTCATGAAATATTCCCGGACTCTCATCCTGCATAAGACAGATAGGATTTAAAATCCTATGAGATCTCTTTTTAAATATCCTTGTGATACAGATCTCAGATCTTTTGTAAGCATCCATATGATGCAGATCTTTCATTCGACTATCTTGTTTAAGTCACGACTCTAAATCATTTGTCTAATGATTTTGACTTTAAACTAGTCTCATCTCTATCTTATCCATCTGATAAGATAAGGCGGTTGCTCATGTGAGAGAGCCAACCTTAATCTGTCCGACATACACACAATAAAATGGCTGAGACTTAAACACAAATGTATATAAAATCATTTGTAAGAAACTTGTATGCAAATTAAACTTTGATCTTCTATAGACATGGGAAATATTACATGATACAGCTCAGCACCTACGCATTCCCATAGATGATAAGTGTTTGAAAAACACATCTCTGGGGATCACCTTAGTAAGGGGATCCGCTATCATCTCATGCGTGGATATGTATCCTATGTCTACTTCCTTCCGTTTGTCATAGTCCTTTGCAAACTTGAATCGAATATCAATGTGTTTGGTCTTACAATGAAATTTAGGATCTTTGACATAGGCAATCGAAGCTTGACTATCACTGTATATAGGAACAGTGCTCGAGTCAGTGGCATCCGTCAGCCTGTCTAAGAATTTCCTAAGCCAAACAGCTTCTTGGACCGCCATACTGAATGCTACAAATTCGGCTTCCATGGTTGATAGGGCAATGCAGGTTTGCTTCTTGCTGCTCCAGGATATTGCACCATTCCTGAGCAAGAAAACAAAGCCTAAGGTAGATCTTCGCTCGTCGAGATCACCTGCCCAATCAGCATCGGTATAGCCTTCGAGTCTCAAGGTATTGCCTTGATAGCATAACGCATAGTCCGTAGTCCCTTTGAGGTATCTTAATATCCTCTTCACTGCTTTCCAGTGTGCCTGTCCAAGATTGGATTGGTAACGGCCTACCATACCAACAGTATAGAAAATGTCCGGTCTGGTACACATCATGGCGTATATCAGACTCCCGACAGCACTGGAGTATGGAACCTTTTCCATAGCTTTCTTTTCTTTTGGATCTTTGGGACACATTTCCAAACATAGACCCTCGCCTTTTCTTATTGGAGGTAAAACGCGCGACAGGAGAGAAAGTCTCTTCGTAGTCTATTCCTTCCTGTTGCGTGAAACCTTTCGCAACAAGGCGAGCTTTATATTTCTCGATGGAGCCATCAGCCTTATGCTTGATTTTGAGAACCCATTTGTTCACAATGGCTCTACGTCCCTTAGGTAAATCAACCAAGTCCCAGACTTGGTTTGTTTTCATGGATTGAAGTTCTTCTTCCATCGCCGCTATCCATTTATGTTTAGCAGGGCATGTGACGGCCTGTTTGAAAATTTGCAGGTTCGTCATCATCTTGTAGTAATGTCATGAATGTTTGAGGAAATTCATCCTCAAATCTCAGAGGTGTTAGCCTCGTTCGATTACTATGTCTTGCTTGAGTTTGATCACTCCCACTTGGAATGACATCACTCCCACTCGGAATAACATCACTCCCACTCGGAATAGGATTGGTATCGTTCGTATCATCCATTGATGAAGTTTGAAACGTATTTTCTTCTTCACCAAGAATTCTCCCACTCGAACGTTCCGATCCTTCTTGATCCCAAGTCTCAAACAAGGATAAGTCTTGACTTATCTCACCCTGTCTTGGAAACTCTTTTTCCAAGAAGACAACATCCCTCGATTCGAATTCTATTAGACCCCCATTGTCCTCTTGACCGACGAAAACATATCCTTTGGAGTTTTCAGCGTATCGGATGAAGATACACTTCCTCCCACGTGGCCCAAGTTTGCCATATTTGTGAGAGGATAAATGTGCGTATGAGGCACAACCCCAAGGTTTTAGAATGCTTAAGTCTGGAGTTCTATTGTTCCACAACTCATAAGGAGTAGAACTTACCGACTTCGAGGGTACACGGTTTAAGATGAATGCTGCCGTCAATAATGCATCACCCCAAAAGGTGATGGGAAAATTTGCCTGAGACATCATTGATCGGACCATTTCCATCAATGTCCTATTTCTTCTTTCCGCAACACCGTTTTGTTGCGGAGTATAAGGCATAGTTATTTGATGAACTATGCCTTTTTCATCACAGAGTTCCTTAAAACTCGTTGATTGATATTCTCCACCCCGATCGGTTCGCAAGACCTTTATCTTGCGATCTAGTTGATTTTCCACTAAACTCATATAGTTTTTGAAGCAAGATAAAGCTTCATATTTGTGGGAAATCAAATAAATATGACCGAAACGGGTGAAGTCATCAATGAATGTGATGAAATAGGACTTCCCGCGTCTTGTCTTAACATTCATTGGACCGCAAATGTCCGAATGGATACGCTATAATGGAACTTCGGCCCTTGTGACAGTTCCAAATGGCTTGCGACAAGTTTTCCCTACAAGACAATGTTCGCAAGTTGACATTTCAACTTTTGAAACATTAGATAGCAAGCCACTTTTGGCAAGTCTATCCATTCTAGTTGGTCCAATATGACCAAGTCTTGCATGCCAACAAATGATCTCAGATTCAGAGTTAGAAGCATTTGTCAAATGGAAACTTTCATTAATAGAAGAAGAATCATCATACATTGTGTTTAAAACAATTAATCCATTACAAACATTACCCGACCCAATTAAAGAACTATTACAAACAAGGTCAACCTTTTGTTTATAGAACCTCCATTCATAATCTAAAGACATTAACATGACCACGTATACGATATTCCTTCTAATATCTGGAGCAAAGAGGACGTCGTGCAATAATAAAGTCCGGCCGTTGTCGAGAACTAGCTTGCATGTTCCGACGCCTTTGACTTCAACACGAGTGTTGTTGCCGACGTATATCCACTTTGTTCCTTGAGTTATCTTTCGATACTCTACGAAGAACCTTCTGTCCTTCGCTACGTGGTCTGTGGCCCCTGAATCAATCAACCAAAAATAGTTAGATTCAGCAAGAAACACGGAACTAGAAACACATATGTAACTAGCCCTACAAGTTACCTTATCACTTCCATCCGTACACGTACGGGCAAAGTGACCGTACTTGTTGCACTGAAAGCACTTGATCTTATTCAAGTTTTTCTTCTTTGAGTGCACATTCTTTTGCCACTTTTTGTTCTTAGTCTTCTTTGAGGTTTCCGGTTCTTGATTTCGTTCGTTCACAAACCTTAAGCGTTTATTCTTCTGCTTATTTCCTCCATGTGAGTAACTAGCGGACATGTGCACTTCTGCACTTGGTTTTGCGGCTTGAATCCGCTCTTCCTCGAGTTCGAGGTGTTTCGATACATCGCTTAAAGTTTTAATGCACTCATTATGAGTGAGGTGTATTTTCATGTTATCCCAGCTATCTGGGAGTGAACGAATGACTGCTTGGATCTGCTGTTCGTCAGACAGCGTAACACCCGCATCCTTTAATTCAGATATGAGATTCGCCATGTGGCGGAGATGCTTTTTCATAGAGTGATCTCGTCGCATTTTGTACGAATCAAATTGAATATTTAAGGAGCGGAGTTTGGTCACCGAAGTTCCACCAAACTTTATTTCTAGCTCAGACCAAATATCTTTGGCTAGGTCAAATTCCCGAAATAGACGCATTATGTCATTGTCCATTGCGGATAGTAACGTAATACGTGCTATTTTGTTCTTTCGAGTCCAAGTATCATAAGCTTCCCGGTCCCTCTTGTGTTGGGCCGTATTGTCCAACTCAGGTTCTTCCATTATGTTTTGGAGTGTTTCAAGCACATCTTGCTCCTCCAAAACATATTGGATTTTTATTGACCAAAGTTTATAATTGTCGCCGTTGAGCTTTTCACCTTTGTTAAGCTCTGCGACAATGTTCTTAGAAGCGGTAGACATATTCGAATCAAAAAACTGCAAAGAGAATGAAAAACACAATCAAAATTCTATGCATAAAGTTTCGATTCTTTAAACACTTGATAAGTTCCTTGGATGCGTTGAAATGTTACTCTAGAATCGAGAAGTTCACTACGTTCCCAACTACCATCTAGAAGTAACTTTCAAAGTATCCCTCTTACTTATCTCAAGTAAAAAAGAAATCATAAATGATACCCGTATGGTACCAGCAGCGGAAAAATATTTTTGAAAAACATATCTTTCAAAATGGAATAGGTGAGAGTTTGCGCAAAGAATTTTAGCGCAACAATTGCCAAGCCACGAGACCTGTTCTACACACCCATGGGTTAGATGACCATGGCCGGATCGTGGTAGGACTTGGAATTCTAAATTGCGCTATCCCGATTTAAGGACGGGACATAACCTATTTGAAAACATCTTTGTCAAAAATTTGAAATACATTGGCTAATCTCCGTAGAGTAGAGCATAATGTCATAAGTACATTGGCTAATCTCTGTAGCGTAGAGCACAATGTCATAAGTACATTGGCTAATCTCCGTAGAGTAGAGCACACTGACATGGCTAATCTCGCATGAAGTAGAGCACTATGGCTAATCTTCAAGGAGTAGAGCCCAAAAAAAATTTATAAAACAAGAGTAGGCGACTGTCGTTAGCCCCGTATGGGCTAATCGGCACATTCGAGTTTGACCAAGGCCTTTTGTCACCCCGTATGGGTCAGTCGGCAAGTTCGCGATCGACCAAGACCTTCTGCCGAATTGGTCGACCAAAACAACCAAATTGGTCGACCAATTATTTGGTCTGCAACTTCTCCCGGCCAGGGCCTCTGCCCTGGCCGAGGCTTGGCCAAGGGCCGGCCAGGGCCTCTGCCCTGGCCGGCCAGGGGCCCTGGCCCCTCGGCCAGGGCCTCTGCCCTGGCCGAGGCCGGCCAGGGCCGGCCAGGCCCTGGCCGAGGCCAGGGCGCCGGCCCTGGCCTCTGCCAGGGCCTGGGCAGGCCGGCCATTGCCGGCCTGGCCTTGGCCGGCCACTGCCGGCCTGGCCATGGCTTGGCATTGGCCGGCCATGGCCCCTTTGGCCATGGCTTGGCATTGGCCGGCCATGGCCCCTTTGGCCATGGCCGGCCACCCCCTTTGAATGGGGTTGCTGCACACCCCGCTGGAGGGGTGGCTGTGGTGGTTATTGGCCGTAGCCAACCCCCTCCTCATGGAGAGGGGGGTGCATAGCCTTCATGGCCCATTTGGCCATGGTACACATGCACCAAAATTCATCTTCCCCGATGGAAATAACTACCACCTTCTTCTCCGGTGAAGCACCCGTTCGTCGATGAAGCACCCGTTCGTCGAGAAAGTAGTTATTTTCTAATGGCCGTGTGCCAAAAATGAAAAATAACATACTACATGAACGGTCGGTTCTTCCCGTCACGGAGAGTTCCTGCCATATCCGTAATGACAGAAGACCCTAACGTGAAAAGAACAACCGCTGCGTTCTCTCCGTCACGAAGCGTTCCTACCATATCCGTAATGGTAGGATACCCATTCGTGAAAAAGACAACGACTCGTTCATAGTTTCGACGGGGCGGCGGTTTGACCGGGGCGAACCCGTATGGCTCTGATACCAATGTTGGATCCTGCCAAAACAGAGTTAGGATCAATAAATAAAGTTGAGACTTACGCTTGCGTATGCAGCACGGTAGTCTCGGAACTTTGCCTTCGGATTCGCCACGACGGATCGAGTCTTCTCACGAACGGAGTAAGGCTACTAAATCCACAATCTAAATCTCTACTTTTAGATTAAGAACTTGGATAAAGAGAGAGGAAGGATTTCGGCAGAGCTTCGCTAGAATGAAATGCATGCAAGAATGCCATGCAAAAGTGTAAGGAAATGGCTTACCCTTGGGTCTTATTTATAGCCCCCAAGGTAGTTATTTTAGGAGTAATTGTTCCTTAGGAACAATTTAACTAAGGTGTACCATGATACATGGCACATTATAAGCTTAAGTTGTACCATATGCATGGTACAACATAAGCTTAAGATATTACCCCTTTATTAGCCATATGTCGCATGCACTTATGCATATATAATGCGACTTTCCCATCAATCTAGAGATCCTCTCCGCAAGGGAACAGATTTCCTTTGCACACGACTTTGTGTGTGCGACGTTCGAGGTCCGTATTCCCTCGTACATCCCCTACAAGGGTGTACAAACGTCATCCATATCCAACAGAACTAACGTGCCATCAATGCAGGGGGAGTAAGTAAATTTCATTTGTTTCATTGTTATTGATTTATATTTATGTTAGTTTGTCATCTCCAAAGGGGGAGAATGTTGAGTATTGATTCCCCTGATTTTCTTTTGATGATGAACAAACATAAATATTGTGTAATAATTCTCTTTGAGAGCAGTTATGGAGATCGTCGCCAATTTACTTTGTAGATCTCAAGCGACGTCTCAAGACTTCTTTAGAGCGCATGATCGTTGTACCTGAAGCTTCGTTAAAGCTTAATGAGTTGTTAATGAAGTCAAGGGATTCAGACTCATCTTGTTGGAGCTTTGAAGACGGTTTGTCGTGTATTTTTATATGTCTTCTAGCTTCATTTTATAGAATGTTAAGCCTTGAGTCTTACTTACTTAGTTACCCTCATTTCTATCTTATCTTATCCCTAAGAATGCCTTAGAAGCCATTAGTTAGAGTTCTTTAGCTTATCATCTTTAACTTGGCTTTCTGTGCATCTTAGTTGGTTCAAGAAGAAGAATTAATCGATTAAAATACAATCTAATCGGTTAGGAATTCCTCTTGAACCGACTAGTCATCCTTGAGAATCTTAGCCTAATCTCTGTTGACCAACTAGTTGGTCCAAGAAGGTTCACCGACCGACTAGTTCTCAAACTAGTCGGTTAGTGTTTCTTCTTAGACCGACTAGATTATCCTTATTATTTCACACTTTTCTATGTTTCAAACCAGTCGGTCCAAGAAGGCTCATCGACCGACTAGTTCACCAACTAATCGGTCAGTGATCCTTCTTAGACCGATTAAGCTGCTTTAATTTTCCAGCCGTTGGAGATTTTATTTCCATGATTTTGTGTGATCTGTTTTGATTCTTTCCATATCTGTTTGATGTGTTTCAAACATGGAAATTCGTCTATTATGAGAGAGATTTCAGATCTACTTTTTCACTAATCGATTATCAATTTCTAAGGGCTCTCTCTCTCTCTCTCTTGAAAATCTCTCTCTCTCTCGTTTTGACCTAATTCTTCAAGGAGATCTTAAGCATTGGTGCGATCATTCTTCTGAAGAATTGAAGCACGATCATCATCATCATCCTAGCCATCTTCCTCTGTTCATCTCAGTGGTGCTAGGGTTTCGTGATCGTTTCTCTCCACCATTCTTCCTAGCCCTAATACCGTAAGTATTTCTCAAGGCATAGGAATTTGTGGTGAGTTCTTTATATTTCATTTAACTATTTATTATAAGTTTACTCTCGGTTTGTGGGAGAAGTTTGTGATCCCGGTTTGTGGGAGTCACGATTCAATCGTTGTATTGATTTATCTTGTAGTGTTTTCTACAAGAAGTTTTTTAGTGGAAGCTTGAGTTAGTGGACTCTAACTCAAGTAGCCGGAAGGGATCCGGGTGTCTGGGACGTAGGATCACCGAGAACAAGTCGGGGAGACTTGGGTGGATCCGAACCCGTTATATCTATTGTTTGCGTTGCGTTATTCTTGGTGTCTATCATTATTCTGCATTGTTGTTTGTATTTGCAAAATAATTAGGAATTATCCTCTTGATTATTTTAAAGTACTATTCACCCCCCTCTAGTACTTGTGTAGTAGCTTCCAGTGTATTACACCAACATGTAGTAGGGTCAGGCTGTAGGGTTTCACACCGAGTTCGGTTTGCGTCTTAGTAATAGGAAGAATTTAGGAGGAGTGCACTCGGGTGCACGAGAATAATTCAAGTCACAAAGAGTTTGTGACATTAAGTCGATCTATATTAACTGGGATTTAATATGGTCACATAAGTTTTTGACATTAAATGAGATTTAATAATGTCGCAAAATGTTTGCGACTTCAGCATTAGTAGAATGCTGAATGGGATTATTGCATATGATACACACGGATTTAAAATACATGGTAAATAGTTTACGATGATATTTTGAATCATATAAGGCATAGAAATGGATATATGGCTCCATGGGATAGTCTCATTCAAACCATTATTTACAATGGATCTGAAATCGGCTCAATCAGAGTTGTAGAACTCAAGTTATGGCTCAAAAGGCCAGAACTGGGTTTTTGCACAGTTCTGGTCTGACCCAGTTGGACTGGGCTAGCCTAGCCCATACGGGCTGGGCTAGCCTGCCCAACTGGTCGGGTAAGGCTAAGCCTGCCCGCCCTTGCGGGCGGGGCAAGCCCGCACCCGCCAAGGAGGCGGGCGGGTCTGAGCCTGCCCGTAAGGGGCGGGCTGTGCCAAATTGAGCTGGGCGGGCCCTTTGGGCATGCCCAGCTGGCAGGTGGGCCCCACTTGTAGGGCCCACAGTCCAGCAAACCCTAGAGGTTTGTGACGGTCGCAATTTTAGCTTATTTGTGACTTTTTGCTCAACTTTGAGCAATTGTTTGCGGGGTCAAACGAAGTCAGAATTCGTCGCCATTTGTTTCTATGCGTTGACCGTTCATAGCTCTTCGAAATGATAGGTTGTATCACTTCTAAAGCTCAACGATGAAGGAGATTAAATTAATTGAAGTTTAGCCTTTAAGAAAGGCAAACTAACTTAATTAATCCTCATATTCATTAATAGTCCCACATTGCTCGTGCGACGAGCAAGGGGGTCCGGCTCCCTATATAAATAGGGGTCGACACCCTTTAAGAAACTTGCACCAAGTCTCTGAATTGAGTAGCTCCAAAAAGTTTTGAGCACGCTCGATTCAAGACAGAATTATTCTTTCCTCCTTTTTTCTTTCGTTCCTTCGCTTGCGTTCTAGCAAAATGACGAGAAGGATCGGATTCGATCGAAAGTCTAAGACGTTGGATCGCTCTCAAGTGAAATCTTCTTCAGCAAGTGGTTGGCTCAGAGGCGCAGTGTTGGCTCGCTTCGGGTGGATCAGTTCGGGGCGCAAAGGTGGCTAGCTTCGAGGAGTAGAAGGCGGTTCGGTACAATTTGCCAGTGCAAGCAAAGTTCCGGATATGTAGTTTAAAAAGCTTTCATTTAATTATATTGCAATAGTTTAGATCTATCTTGGGGTGGTCAGATCCACCTCAAGACAGTAGAGATCCTGACTAGGGTCTTGAATCCTTAGGGCTTTCGTTAAATATTTTAACGGTTGTTTTCTGCTTCTTTCTCTTTTTGCTTCTATTGTCCGTTTGACGTAGGACGGGCATAGAATAATGCCCTAAGGGTCCCCCAAAACCCTTCAATAACTGTGTTTGCATTGCTCATTCTTGTTGAGTATTGATTCCCCGGATTTGGTTTTGATGATGAACAAACATAAATATCGTGAACTAACTCTTTGTGAGCGCAGTTATGGAGATTGTCACCAAATAACTTCGTACATCAAAAGCGACGTCTCAAAACTTCTCAAAGCACGTGATCGTGTGCCTAAAGCTTCGTTGAAGCTCTAGGAGCATTATTGAAGTCAAGAGATTCAGATTGAAGCTTTGAAGACGGTTCGTCAAGTTTATTTTATAGTCTTCTAGCTTCTTTTCGTAGAATGTTAAGCCTCTTCTAGCTTCTTCATAACGCTCATATCTTAGAGCTAGGATTATCATAGAAGCCCATACAAACTTTCCCGAAGCTTCGCGCTTTATTTCGCGGCTTCTAGTGCATCTTAGTTGGTTCAAGAAGAAGAACCAACCGACTAGATTGTCATCTAGTCTGTCAGTAATCCTTCTTGAACCGACTAGATTGCCTTGCTCAATTCAGCATAGACACTGTTGACCAATTAGTCGGTCCAAGAAGGTTCACCGACAGACTAGTTGTCAAACTAGTCAGTTTGGAATCCTTCTTAGACCGACTAGTTAGGACTTTCATTTTTCAGCCTGAGCTACTGTTTATCGTTAGTCGGTCAAAGAACAACAGTCGACCGACTAGTATTGAAACTAGTCGGTTGGAATTTGCTCTTAGATCGACTAGCTCTCTTTGAATTCAGCCTATTGTATTTCAACTCTTAGTCAGTCAAAGAACACTCACCGACCGACTAGTTTCCAAACTAGTCGGTTGGCAAGTCTTCTTAGACCGACTAGTTCTTACTCCTTGAATTCACTTTATTGGCTATGAACCATTTAGTCGGTCCAAGAAGAATCACCGACCGACTAGTTACAAAACTAATCGGTCAGTGATCCTTCTTAGACCGATTAGACTGGTTCAGAATAGAGCCGTTGGAGCATTAAATGCCACGATTTTGCCTCTCTCTTCTCTCTAACCTATATATACTTGAAGGGCTTCTAACCTAGCATTCAAGGCTGCCATTATTGAGTTTTAGAGATCAAAGAGAAGAGCATTTAATTCTCATTTCCAAGCTCACTCATTCTCACAAGAATCTCTCCAAACTCCTTGAGCCCTAATTTCCTCAAGAGAGATTCTCTTCATTGTGAGCCTCTCAAGCCAAAAGCTTGATTCAAAGTCACCAATCTCTCCCTAGCCACCTATTGCTGGTTATCTTGGTGGAGCTAGGGTTTGGTGTCATCTTCTTCCTCAAAACCCTCCTTGCCCTAAATTCAGTAAGTTTTACTCAAGGCATAGGTTTTGTAGTAAGTGTTTATATTTCAGATTTACATTGATATTGCAAGTTTATCTCTCGGTTGTGAGAGTTGTTTGTGATCCCGGTTTGTGGGAGTCACATTTTCATTTGTGTATGATTTGATCATGTAGAGTTTTTCTACAAGAATTTCATAGTGCAAATTTGAGTTAGAGGTTTCTAACTCAAGTAGCCGGAGGGGATCTGGGTGTTTGGGACGTAGGATCACCGGGAACAAGTCGTGGAGACTTGGGTGGATCCGAACCCGTTAAATCGTTTGTTTGCATTGGTCGTTACTTTGTTGTCATATTTTCATTCCGCATTGTTGGTTGAGTTTGCAAGATAATTAGGAATTATACTCTTGATTATTTTAAAGTACTATTCACCCCCCCCCCCCTCTAGTATTTGTGCAGTAGATATCAGGGCATTACATTTGGTATCAGAGCCAAGTTCATAGCTATGTCTACCAACGACAACAAGACCGTTCGTCCACCTTCCGACTACAGAACTTTCAAGAACCGTGAAGGAGCTTCTTCAGTGATGGAAGGACACTCCTCAACTAGGCCTCCTCACTTCAACGGTGCCAATTATGGGTACTGGAAATGCCGGATGGAAACCTTCCTCCGGAGCACTTCACTATGGAGAGCCACGTTGACGGAGTACGTCGAGCCTGATGAAGAAGACTTCGCGAAGTGGACTACCGTGGAGGTCGCTGCGGAGGTAAACAATGCCAAGGCAATGAATGCCTTACAATGCGCGTTGGAGCCCGAAGACTTCAACAAGATATGCACATGTAAGAGTGCATATCAAATCTGGAACCAACTCCTCATCTTGCACGAAGGAACGAGTAGGGTAAAAGACTCTAAACTCGTTGTTGCTAACAAAGAATTCGAGTAATTTCACATGGAACAGGGTGAAAGTATGAAGGAGTACTATGCTCGCTTCGTGGATATTTCCAACGAATTGAAAGCTCTTGGGAAGAACTATACCCAAAAGGAGAAAGTCGCAAAGATCATTGACGGACTTCGTTCGACTTGGGAAAAGCGTACCTACGCCATCGAGGAAGGTAACGATATGAATAAATATACTGTCGTTCAACTAATGAGTACCGTGATATCTCATGAGGTACGCAAGGATAGCAAGATCAAGATGAAGGAAAGATGAAGGCATACTTGAAGCAAGAAGAGCCAAAGAAAAAGGCAATTGCTTTCAAGGCCGCTTCTTCTACATCTACCGATGATGAAGAATCGGAAGACGAGTTAGACATGGAATCTCTTGCCCTCATGTTAAAGAAGTTCAACCGATTCTATTGAAAAGGTAACTTTAAGAACAAATCAAAATTTAGTTTGACTAATGCCTCCGCTCCTTTGTGTTTTAAATGCAATAAGCCAGGACACATCAAAGCGGATTGTCCTCAAAACAAATAAAAGGAGAAATGGAAGGCGCCAAAGTTCGACAAGTCTCGAAAGTACAAGAAAGGGTACAAGAAAGGGCTTGTCGGCACATTCACCAACTCCAAAGAGGACTCCTCAAGCGGAGAGTCGGACGATGAACAAGTGGAGCAAGCACACATGTGCTTCATGGCAAGAGAGGAACATGATCAAGAGTCCACTTTTGATGAAAGCGAGGATGAAGGCGATGAGGTAACGATGGATGATCTTAGATTAGATAACGAACAACTTTGGTCTAAGTTTTCTAAATTGGCAAATAGATATATTAAGACTAAAGATGAGCTAACTAGTCTCCAAACCTCACCTAAGCCTATCATCGTCAACAACGACATCGTTGTTGAAGGTTTGAGAAATGAGATTGTAAATCTCAAATCTCAACTTGATCATGTTCATATTGAGAATTCGGATGAACGCGAGATAGCGGATTTGACTTCTCGAAACTCAACTTTGAGTATTGAGAATAAGAATCTCAAGTCTCGTGTTTGTGTACTCACAACTCAAGTGTCCACTTTGGATACTTCTATACTTTCTCTCACCGAGAAGTATGAGTCCACATTAGGCCGAATTAATAAATTCAATAAAGGTAATGACCATTTGGATAATATCCTAAATGACTTACTTCCGGCCAATCATCGCATTGGCTTGGGATATAAGATGGGAAATTCATCCAAATCTTCCACTACCTTTGTTAGGCCAACTTCCGATGCCTCAACGAGTGGGAGCAAACACCCCATTGGTAGTTCATCTACCAATGGTGCTTCCACTTCGTACACACCCCATCTTGGAAAGAAACCCACTTTGGGTGGACCTCCAAAGAATGGTCATGCTTTTATATACACCAATACCATTCCACGAAGGAACACACATCCTACTCCACCGGTTCACACGTATGATGATTTTTATGCACCACATCCACGAGCACGTGCACACCAAGTGAGACACACTCACGCACGTGTTCCTCCACATGCGTATGTTCATCCACATCACTATCATATGAATGATTACCATCATGCATCATATCATATGTCACCACCACCATTTCATCATGTGCCATATGCTTATCCTCGACATGCATTTCCTAGGCCACCTCCTCATAGGCCACATGCATCACGTAGAAATCAACAACGTATGCATGCTCCCAATAGGAATAGGGCTCCCAAAATATTCACTATTTGGGGCCCGAAGAACACTAACATGCATGAAAAACAAGCATACATGAATTCCTATTTTATGAATGTCGTGCACAATGATGATTATGTTGGGAAGTCTAAGTCCAATTGGACTTGGCTTCCAAAGGTCTAATCTTTTAGGACCCAATGACCTTGGGTACCATGGAATGATATTTCTATCTTTAGGTACTCAAGAAAAAGAAACGGAGCAACAAATCCAAATTTAGCTCCAAGGATGGGTGGATACTCGATAGCGGGTGTTCAAAACACATGACGGGTGAAGCTCAATTGCTCTCCGGAGTGGTGCCCATTGCAAATGGGAACCGAGTAGTCTTTGGAGGCAACGAGAGTGGAACCATCATTGGTGTTGGTAAAGTTGGTAACCCATCTAAACCTCTAATAAGTGATGTTTACCTTGTTAAAGGATTAAATCACAATCTTATTTCAATAAGCCAACTTTGTGACAAAGGTTACAAAGTTAGCTTTGCGAAAGGAATGTGTCATATTTTTAGTAAAGATAATGATAATTTTTTATTTTCTGGCACACGCCATAAGGATATATATATCCTAGATATCCCCAAGTCACATGAACAATGTCTCATTGCCAACACAAGTGAACAACACTTATGGCATCGATGTTTTGGTCATGTGAATTTTGGAACACTTTTTAAGCTATCCAAGTTAAATTATATTAAAGGTTTTCCTAAGCTTTCTTTTCAAAAGAAAAGCTTTTGTGACTCGTGTCAACGAGGCAAACTTCCAAAGTCGTCATTTAAACCTAAAAAAAGCATTTCATCTAAGCGGCCTCTAGAGCTTTTACATCTAGAGCTTTTACATCTAGATCTTTTTGGGCCAACTAGAGTTGCTAATGCAATAATAAACAACTTCCATAGCAAAATACATCAACTTTATAGCAAAATACGCTAGAAAACACCAAAATACGGGGTTTGAGTTAAAGAAAATATCACCAAATCTCCAAGTTTCGACTTCAAACTCTCTAGAAATAATAAAAAAGGCCTCTGGAATTTTACAAAATTTTTCAGAGGGGAAATACGGCTCCTAGAGCCTCCAATACGCCCAAAATACGCCCCAATCTCCTTGAATACGCCCAAAAAACCCTAAAATACCTTATATACGCTCATTGCGGGTTTAGTATGGTTAACGGGTTCAAAACCCGCACCAATAGTAACTTAAACCCGATTCGCAGTTCGGAGCAATTCCCAGCCGTCCATCAAAGCGGGATTTAACGTGGATGAGCCACGTGTACGCCAAGATCCGCGCTCAGCCCGCATTCACTTCGAATTCGCATCGGGTTGTTTTCGGCCGTTAGATCGTGATCGGGCGATTGATAATCAGCCATGTCACCCTTCTTTTCGCGTTAACTCGTTCGCTGCGGGTCGACGCTCGACCCTTCGATCTCGATCCTACGGTCGAAAGCTGACCGCTTCGTTCGCTTCGTTCGTTCGTTGGATGAGGCGGGAATGCTGCCGATGATCGCCGCATGTCCCCGCTTCGTTCGCCGCTTCGGGCCGATCGCGGCCGTTCGATTTCGATTGAACGGTCGTAATGAATCCCGCTTGGTGCTGCTGTGAGCTGTTTGGACCCGTTGGATTATCATCGTGCGGCTACGATTACGCCGCGTCGCCGCTGTTCTGGACCGCTCGATCTGGCGGGAAAACGCTGAGATCAAGCCACATGGCGTGCCAAAAGTCGTGCGCCGACCGTATATACGTATTTTAGGCCGTATTTCGTGCGTATTTCTCCATTTAAATGGTATTCTGCATTCAAAAATTCATAATAATTAGCACAGATCTCAGAAAAATACAAATAAATAGTTGTTGGAATCGTGAGATCGAGACCAAGCTAGGAAAAATATAAAAAGTGCAGAAATACTCCATTAATTACTGTTTTATGCTCAAATAGTGTGTTTTCTCTAATAAATAAATGTGTAGAAAATACGTATGAATTAGATATCAATGTAGCATCACATGAGCACAAAATAGGGCTAAATGGGGGGTTAAATATGTAATATTGAACCCGAATCACACCCCCCAACTAGCGATTTGCTAGTCTCTAGCAAAAAGAGCGATTAATACGGATGAGTAATAAAACAATAAGTTCTTTCAAATTGCTTATGGCATGGCTCAATAATACGCATTCCAACATGATCTTGACCATCAATATACACATCCATGAACAAAATCAATCACATGATATTTTCTCTAATTTAGTATGAATAAACAACATGCAATCATCGTTTTACGCAAGCGAAAGTATAACACGTCGTTTTTCTCTAGTTTTCTTGTTTCCAAGGAATTGGCATATCAAAACAATCATTCAAGACATGTGTATTGAAGTTGCTTAGTATATTCACCATTTCTTTTCTTTTATTCGTTCCAAGTAACGCGCATCAAGCAACATTCGCAGAAAAATGTATAACTTGGATCGCTCCATCAAATGAGTGAGGTTTCGGTCAATGGCTCCCAAATCAGACGATAATATGGCATTAGGCCAAAAAGGACCCCTCGGACTGTACTACTCGAGCCAACCAAGTTATTTATTAGTGACATACTTATTCATTCATTTTTTCTTCATTTAAAATTTTTTCTTTTCTTTTCTTTTCTTCATCTTTTTGTAAGCAACTCAAAACCCATCAACATGAATATAAACATTAGTATCAATGGCCAAATTCCTCTTCAACCTGAAGACTATTCTTAAAAATTGTGTATACTTAAGCTTTTTCATCACATTAGCATGCATGAAATAAATTCAAACTATTTAGAGATATTAATCAAGGCAATTGAAAATTTTCATGAATAGCATATTAACGGTAATTCCATGAAGGAAAAAAAATAATTAACTCAAACCATAAACAATTTTTGGAACACAATCAATGTGTAATCATCCGTATTTGAGGCATATGAAGAGTTTTAAAATGATGAGATTTGGTGATTTATTCTTCTCAAAAAAAAATCCTAAGGTCTCATACACACCCCCCAACTAAAGATGGACATTGTCCTCAATGTCGAAAGGGGTACGAGTTTATTCAAGCCAGCAACCTAGAAAGCATATAAAAATCTACACCAGTGGAAAGAACACACCGTGATCAAATGGCGGATCCCGAATCTTTAATTGTGGAGGAAGTTGTTCAATTTGTTCCTTGCGCTCCTCGGCGATTATTCTTCCCCCAAAAACTAATTTGGACCCCAGCAACGTAACTCCCAGCATCTCTATAAGATGTCCACCTGTATCCTGCAAGAGATGAGTCACGTCAATCCATTTTAGTTTAAAATTCTTCGTAATAAAATTATTCCACACGTAGTAATCAAAATAAGTGAAAGAAATTAAAGCAAGTTGACGACTACTCCCTGAAAGATATGCACTACTCTCTGTACGATGCTCGATCGTTTGGGAGAGGGATAAATGATTTTGGGACAAAACTGGAGGAGGGCATGGTTCTGACTCCATGGCGATAATCTCAAAACCCTTTTCCCTAGCTGTCTCCTCCTCTCGTTCATCCAAAATTGCTAGCTCGTCCTCTCTTTTGCACACACTTTCTGCCATGTGTATATTTATATTCGTGTCCTCAACGTGACATGGCTTGCTCGATTTTCCTGCAATAGAAGATAAACTCGTATTAGATTCTTTAAATTGAGTTTCAAAAGAATTATTTTCTTCTAAGCAAGCGGCAATCAAATTAAGATCTTCAATGGATTTCTGAATCTGCCGACTCTGAGCAAGGAAATTCTCTTGGAATTGAAGGGATGTGGCCTCCTGTGTCTGAATAGTCAGGTAAGCTTCCTCTTTCAAGGATTGCAAAGGTACGTCTACGCTTTGCTCTTCTTAATCAAGGCACGAAGGATCCATTGAATCGCACTCTGAAGTCTCTTCCATGGTTTCTTCATTTTCTTGCAGAGACTCCATGTATTCCCACGCCTCTGTCGGCGTCATGCCTCCCAATAGTTCCTGCAGCTGTGGTTGTAGTCCATCTAGGAAGAACGCCATAAGCTCTTCATTTGTGTACCCATGCTACAGATAGCTCGATATTAGGTCTGTGAACCTACTCCAGACCTGAAAGAAAGTTTCATAGTCAGTTTGATTAAAATTAACGATTTTGAGCTTTTCCATCCTATGTTTGTGTGCATTAGCGTACCTTGCATCATACAGATTGTTCATGCAATAAAAATTCATATACTCCATTTTTAAAAATTAAAATAAAACAATAAAAAAAGTTTATGTACAGTAAAGTGGAAAGATCTCACCGAAGGTCCTCTGAATGAAATAAACCGTAGTCACAAACCATTCCTCCCCGGCAACGGCGCCAAAAACTTCCATAGAAAAATGCAATAATAAACAAACTTCCATAGCAAAATACATCAACTTTATAGCAAAATACGCTAGAAAACACCAAAATACGGGGTTTGAGTTAAAGAAAATATCACCAAATCTCCAAGTTTTGACTTCAAACTCTCTGGAAATAATAAAAAAGGCCTCTGGAATTTTACAGAATTTTTCAGAGGGGAAATACGGCTCCTAGAGCCTCCAATACGCCCAAAATACGCCCCAATCTCCTTGAATACGCCCAAAAACCCTAAAATACCTTATATACGCTCATTGCGGGTTTAGTATGGTTAACGGGTTCAAAACCCGCACCAATAGTAACTTAAACCCGATTCGCAGCTCGGAGCAATTCCCAGCCGTCCATCAAAGCGGGATTTAACGTGGATGAGCCACGTGTACGCCAAGATCTGCGCTCAGCCCGCATTCACTTCAAATTCACATCGGGTTGTTTCCGGCCGTTAGATCGTGATCGGGCGGTTGATAATCAGCCACGTCACCCTTCTTTTCGTGTTAACTCGTTCGCTGCGGGTCGACGCTCGACCCTTCGATCTCGATCCTACGGTCGAAAGCTGACCGCTTCGTTCGCTTCGTTCGTTCGTTGGATGAGGCGGGAATGCTGCCGATGATCGCCGCGTGTCCCCGCTTCGTTCGCCGCTTCGGGCCGATTGCGGCCATTCGATTTCGATCGAACGGTCGTAATGAATCCCGCTTGGTGCTGCTGTGAGCTGTTTGGACCCGTTGGATTATCATCGTGCGGCTACGATTACGTCGTGTCGCCGCTGTTCTGGACCGCTCGATCTGGCGGGAAAACGCTGAGATCAAGCCACGTGGCACGCCAAAAGTCATGCGCCGACCGTATATGCGTATTTTAGGCCGTATTTCGTGCGTATTTCTCCATTTAAATGGTATTCTGCATTCAAAAATTCATAGTAATTAGCACAGATCTCAGAAAAATACAAATAAATAGTTGTTGGAATCGTGAGATCGAGACCAAGCTAGGAAAAATATAAAAAGTGCAGAAATACTCCATTAATTACTGTTTTATGCTCAAATAGTGTGTTTTCTCTAATAAATAAATGTGTAGAAAATACGTATGAATTAGAGATCAATGTAGCATCACATGAGCACAAAATAGGGCTAAATGGGGGGTTAAATATGTAATATTGAACCCGAATCAATTGCTTCATTAGGGAATGCTCGATATGGACTTGGCATCGTTGATGACTTTTCTAAATTTACTTGGGTATTTTCTTTAAGTAATAAAAATGATGCTTTTGAAAACTTCACAATATTTGTTAAGTACAAAATCTCATTGGAACCACCATTGTCACTATTTGTAGTGATCATGGAGGGGAATTTGAGAATGAGTCTTTCTCAAATTTTTGTGATGAAGTTGGTATTACTCACACCTTTTCTTTCCCTCGCACACCCCCTCAAAATGGTGTTGTTGAGAGAAAGAATAGGACGCTAGTGGAATGTGCTTGCACTATGCTTGATGATAGCCAACTTGGCCATCAATTTTGGGTGGAAGCGGTACATACCGCTTGCTATGTGTTTAATAGAATACTTTTGAGGCCCGGCACCAAACAAACTTGTTATGAATTGTTGTTTGGTAGATTGCCTCAAGTTAAACATTTTCGAGTTTTTGGCGCAAAATGTTTTATTAAAAACACGTATGGGAGTTTGGACAAATTTGATCCAAGATCTGATGAGGGTATATTTGTTGGATATTCCTTGCGTAGCAAAGCCTACCGGATATACAACAAAAGAACTTCAACGATCAAGGAATCACTTCATGTTTCATTCAATGAAAATTTTGTCCCTCCTAGAATTACCAATGATGATGACTCCATGGATGTTTTATGTGATTCTATTGGTAATTCTAATTCTATTGATTCTAATGTTACTAATCCTACTGATGATTCTTTTGAGAATGTTCCTAGTGATCAGGGAATTCCCAAATGGCTTCATACAGTTCGTGACCATCCCCATGAGCAAGTCATTGGAAACATACTTGATAGTGTCAAGACGAGATCTCAAGTCAACTACTTCGCTCATTGTGCATTTGCCTCTTCAATAGAGCCAAAGAATATTAACGAAGTGTGCGAAGACAGTGCTTGGATCCTTGCCATGGAGGAAGAACTCATTCAATTTGAAAGGAATGAGGTTTGGAAGCTTGTTTCATTGCCTTCGAAGAACCACACCGTTATAGGAACGAAGTGGATTTTCAAGAACAAGACCGGCGAGAACCAAAACGTCGTCCGGAAGAAAGCTCGGTTAGTAGCTCAAGGCTACCGGCAAGAGGAAGGTATAGATTTCGAAGAATCCTTTGCTCTGGTAGCTAGATTAGAATCTATTAGGTTGTTGTTATCTTTTACATGCCATAAAGATTTTAAACTCTTTCAAATGGATGTAAAAAGTGCATTTTTAAACGGAGATGTCGTTAGGAAGTTTACGTTTCTCAACCTCCGGGTTTTATAAATGAAAATTTTCCAAATCATGTTTTCAAACTTACGACAGCACTTTATGGTTTGAGACAAGCTCCTTGAGCTTGGTATGACCGCCTAAAGAACTTTCTTTTGGATTTGGGTTTTAAAATGGGTGAAGTTGATTCTACACTATTTGTTAAGTATTCGAATCATGATATTATTTTAGTTCAAATTTATGTTAATGATATCATTTTCGGTGCTACTAACTTCACTCTTTGCGAAGAGTTTTCTAATGTCATGAAGGACCAATTTGAGATGAGCCCCATGGGTGAGCTCAAATATTTCTTAGGTCTCCAAATTCGCCAAATGAACGATGAAATCTTCATCCACCAAACCAAGTACATGGTGGAGTTGCTAAAGCGATTTGGAATGGAGAATGCCTCAGGCAAGAAGACTCCAATGAGCACTACTACACATCTTAATAAAGATACGGGCGGCAAAGATGTAGACATTCGTCTATATCGAGGTATGATAGGTAGTTTATTATATCTTATTGCCAGTCGGCCCAATATTATGTTTGTTGTATGTGTATGTGCTCGTTAGCAGTCTCAACCTAAGGAATCTCACTTAGTAGCGGTAAAACGTATTTTCCGTTATTTAAGTTACACACTCGACTACGGATTACTTTATCCAAAGTCTAGCACATATGAGTTAATCTCATATAGTGACACAGATTATGTTGGATGCAAATCCGACAGGAAAAGTACTATTGACACTTGCCATTTTATAGGAAATTCTCTTGTCTCTTGGTCTTCCAAGAAGCAGAATTCCGTATCACTTTCAACCACCGAGGCGGAATATATTGCCGCCGGTGTTGCGTGTGCTCGGGTTGTTTGGATGAGACACACTCTTAAAGACTTCAGCATAAACTGTGATACTTGCCCTATCATGGTGGACAACCAAAGTGCAATATGTCTCTCTAAGAATCCGGTACACCATTCCCGTTCCAAACACATAGATGTCCGTCACCATTTCCTAGATGATCATGTTGCTAGAAAGGACATCATTTTAGTGTACGTTGAAACCCAGAAGCAGTTCGCCGATATTTTCACGAAACCACTCAAGGAAGACTCCTTCGTGAGGTTACGTCGAGAATTGGGAATTATGGGTGAATCCGAGATTTAGTATTCATATGTTCAATAATCTTGCATGATAATAATTTCTTTTATATTTGCTCATGCTAGAATTGTTGGGATTTTCTGGATTTGTGATTGGATTTTCGGAATTTATGCTAGATATGTTCATGCACGTCGTATTTAAGATTTTCTATGTTTTATGGGGTAGAATAATGAGTGTATGAGAGTTTTTCGTTGTTTCGTCCAAGTGCGCTTAAGAGAGAACTCAAAACTTCACAATTTCAATTTTTTGGACTCTCTTAGTCGGTCCAAGTTCAATAGCCGACCGACTAGATTCAGTTCTAGTCGGTCAGTGAATGAACTCAGACCGACTAATTCATGCTCTTAATTTGGCTTCAGTTACTGTTTGCACTTAGTCGGTTCAAGCTCATTGGCCGACCAACTAGATTTCATTCTAGTCGGTCAGCACTTGAACTGTGACCGACTAAATGCGTTAAGGCACTTTGGTCTTTTCCTCTTTCAATCGACTTATACTCTTGGGGCACCGATTAGATCTCATTCTAATCGGTGCGATATTTCACTCTCAGCCCTAAAACCCCTCGTCTCCTCTCCTCCCTCCGCCGTGCACCGCCACTTCCGGCCACCGACTGCCAGTGCCGATCAATCTCCTCCTCCAGTCGACCTTGGGTACTTCCTCTCTCAGCTCTTTTGGGTTCTATCTAACCCTATTTTGTTCATACTTCTATTTCTATCTCGACTTAGGGTTTCACTTCTAGCTTTATTTCGTTTGATTTCTCCTTTGATCTCGTGCGTTGGTTTGCGTTGTCTCGTCTCACGATCATGGCGAGAACACGTATTCCTATCCGTCCCTCGAGTCCGTCTCCCATGACCGTCGAGTCTCCTCCTACCGACCCTCCTCAACCCAAACGCCGTACCAAATCGACTCGTCCATCCTCCTCTTCGCCTCCTCTTAAGAAGAAGAGGACAGCAACTGCTAAGCCTAGAGCCCGATCGTCTTCTCAGCCCAAGCCTCAAGCTCAATCTAAGCCTACCTCCTTTCGTGCACCCACTCCTCCCGCTTCTGACTCCGACAAAGAGTATATTCCTGAGTCTGAGCCTACCGATAAGGCTTCTACTCCTCCTCCTCGATCTTCGTCTCGTCCGTCTAAGGGGAAGGCCCCCATGCCTTTGGGTGGTATAGATATCTCGTTATGTCACGATGACCCGATGTGTCTCGCGGCATACAATCGTATTGAGCATTGTCCTTTGATTCTGGAGCACTTCGTCCAGTTTTCTGACTTTCCTCAGCTTGCGGATCTTCTCTCCTATAGCGGCAACTAGACTATCTTCGCCATGACCCCAAGGCGAACCCTCATCCGTATCCCCGTCTCGTCAAATTATTCTATGCCAATCGAGTCCGTGGTGAGTATGATGACACCCACTCCATTGAGACCACTGTCTTGGGGACACCTATTGTCCTCACGGCGGAGATTTTAGGGGAGTTGATTGGTGTCTCATCCTTTGGCCTGCTCCCTGCTGATATCTCCATGGATAATATCCACGATCTTGACCAGACCATACTTGCCGAGATGTTCCACGTCATCCCTCCCGCCATGATTGGCGTTCCCTCAAAATCTTTTAAGCCTAATGCTTGGGTCCTCAATCTTATCCTGAAGTCGTGCCTCCTACCGAAGTATGGCTCCTCTAGCTTGCCCTCCCAGCCATTTCTCAAGCTTATCTACGCTCTTTTCATGGGGAGCGAGATCAATTGGGCCCGGATTATTCTTGACAAGATGGATTCCTTTGAGTCCATAAGGAAATCTACCAAGTCTGCTCACATTCCATATCCTTGCCTATTGACTCTCGTATTCCGTCACTTCGACGTCCCTCTCCCTCCTGATGACCAGCATCCTTTGGGTCCTCATCTGAACGCGAGTGCCTTCAAGAAGTCTCTTGCGGCCTTGCGTCACGTTCAGCAGACTACCCCCTCTGCTCCTTCTCAGCCTCCTCGCCCTGACTCTTCTGCTTCTCAGAGCCATCAGGAGGCTCGCATTGCTCGTTGTGAGGAGATGCTCGCTCGCATTTGTCATCACTTGGGCATTGAGGTTCCTCCTACTGTTTCTGACGATGAGGTGATGGATGAGGCTAATCTTGAGGAGCATGTTGGATCTCCTGCTCGTGCCCCCGAGGGTATGTCTGCTGCTGCTACGTCTGCTGGTGCTCCCGAGAGCACACCTGCTGCCACCATTCCTTCGGTGGATACATCTGCTGGTGCTCCCGAGACCACTCCTGTTGCCACTCTCCCTTCGGTTGCCACTCCTCCAGTCGATCCAGAGACCACCACCTCTTCTACAGAGCCTGCTACTGCTGCTGACCCTGCCTCCGCCTCCTGAGCTTGCGTTGGAGGACTCTCCCATGTGCACTTGGATGATATATTTGTTGTGAGAGAGTGGGGTAGGATAGTTGGGTGGTTATGCTTTTATGATGTATTTTTGGATGTTTTGATGATACATTTTGATGTATAGATGTGTTGGTGATACATGTTGTTGTATGTTCGTTTTGATGTCTGTTGAGACATATGTTGTTGGCGGATGTATACTTTTTGATGTACCATGTTACACACACACACACACACACACACACACACACACACATCGTGTTGCCATTTACTTCAGTGTGCACTTTATATTTTTTTGTCTCTGATGTTTGATTTCGTCGCTCGACGATTAAATTGATTAAATAGAATTCTTTCTATGAAAACATAGAATTGTTTTCCATGCACTAAATTAACTAAGTATGTTGATATTGGAGAGTATGTTACATAACTCAATACGTGAAATTAATTTGAGTTTTGATGATTTCATTTTTCGATTTTCGACTATGGTCTCGTTGGCACGCTTTGATTTCCTTCGTTATTTTACATTGGTGTCATATGGACCGTGGTCGTATTCTTCGACTCTCATGCTTTTATTCTTAGCCATTGTTGTTGTCGTTGATCTCCTCCCGCTCTTTTTGCTAATGCCAAAGGGGGAGAGAATAAATAATGACGATGTGCTAAATGTTAATTTAAAGCAATTTACCATGAATTTAATTTGATATGTTAGATTCAGGGGGAGTGAAGATATAAAAATGGATTTCAAATCCGGATATTTCAATAATTGGATTATTTATATTTTATACTTTCCTCGTCTGCTTGATGCGTATGATTATTATTTAATATGGAATTAACGTGTCATCATGCAGGGGGAGTAAGTAAATTACATTTGAATCTTTATTATTGATTATTATTTATGTTGGTTTGTCATCACCAAAAAGGGGGAGAATGTTGAGTATTGGCTCCCCGGATTTGGTTTTGATGATGAACAAACATAAATATCGTGAACTAACTCTTTGTGAGTGCAGTTATGGAGATCGTCGCCAAATTACTTCGTACATCAAAAGCGACGTCTCAAGACTTCTTAAAGCACGTGATCGTGTGCCTAAAGCTTCGTTGAAGCTCTAGGAGCATTATTGAAGTCAAGAGATTCGGATTGAAGCTTTGAAGATGGTTCGTCAAGTTTATTTTATAGTCTTCTAGCTTCTTTTCGTAGAATGTTAAGCCTTGAGTAGGTCTTACATAATAATCTTCATAACGCTCATATCTTAGAGCTAGGATTATCATAGAAGCCCATACAAACTTTCCCGAAGCTTCGCGCTTCATTTCGCGGCTTCTAGTGCATCTTAATTGGTTCAAGAAGAAGAACCAACCGACTAGATTGTCATCTAGTCGGTTAGTAATCCTTCTTGAACCGACTAGATTGCCTTACTCAATTCAGCCTAGACACTGTTGACCAATTAGTCGGTCCAAGAAGGATTCCAAACCGACTAGTTTAAGGTTCACCGACCGACTAGTTTGAAAACTAGTCGGTTTGGAATCCTTCTTAGACCGACTAGTTAGGTCTTTCATTTTTCAGCCTGAGCTACTGTTTATCGTTAGTCGGTCAAAGAACAACAGTCGACCGACTAGTTGTGAAACTAGTCCGTTGGAATTTGCTCTTAGACCGACTAGCTCTCTTTGAATTCAGCCTATTGTATTTCAACTCTTAGTCGGTCAAAGAACACTCACCGACCGACTAGTTGCCAAACTAGTCGGTTGGCAAGTCTTCTTAGACCAACTAGTTCTTACTCCTTGAATTCACTTTATTGGTTGTGAACCATTTAGTCGGTCCAAGAAGAATCACCGACCGACTAGTTGCAAAACTAATCGGTCAGTGATCCTTCTTAGACCGATTAGATTGGTTCAGAATAGAGCCGTTGGAGCATTAAATGCCACGATTTTGCCTCTCTCTTCTCTCTAACCTATATATACTTGAAGGGCTTCTAACCTAGCATTCAAGGCTGACATTATTGAGTTTTAGAGATTAAAGAGAAGAGCATTTAATTCTCATTTCCAAGCTCACTCATTCTCACAAGAATCTCTCCAAACTCCTTGAGCCCTAATTTCCTCAAGAGAGATTCTCTTCATTGTGAGCCTCTCAAGCCAAAAGCTTGATTCAAAGTCACCAATCTCTCCCTAGCCACATATTGCTGGTTATCTTGGTGGAGCTAGGGTTTGGTGTCATCTTCTTCCTCAAAACCCTCCTTGCCCTAAATTCAGTAAGTTTTACTCAACACATAGGTTTTGTGGTAAGTGTTTATATTTCATATTTACATTGATATTGCAAGTTTATCTCTCGGTTGTGAGAGTTGTTTGTGATCCCGGTTTGTGGGAGTCACATTTTCATTTGTGTATGATTTGATCTTGTAGAGTTTTTCTACAAGAATTTCATAATGCAGTTTGAGTTAGAGGTTTCTAACTCAAGTAGCCGGAGGGGATCCGGGTGTTTAGGACGTAGGATCACCAGGAACAAGTCGGGGAGACTTGGGTGGATCCGAACCCGTTGAATCGTTTGTTTGCATTGGTCGTTACTTTGTTGTCATATTTTCATTCCGCATTGTTGGTTGAGTTTGCAAGATAATTAGGAATTATACTCTTGATTATTTTAAAGTACTATTCACCCCCTCTAGTACTTGTGTAGTAGCTATCAGGGCAGTACAATTCTCTGTGTTGTTGTCTCTTCTCTGTAATTCCGCACATTTGGTTGTTAGGGTTTTAATTAGGCATAAATTCCTTTTCATTATCATAAAACACTCACCCCCCTCTAGTGTTTTCCATCATAGCTATAGGTCCTACAATGTGTGTGTGTGTCCGCGTGCGCGCGTGTGCGTGCGTGTGTGCGTGTGTGTGAATAATGGGGTATCATATGACCTATGACGCTAAGCCTCATATGCGACCTTAAAAGCTCCATAGCATGATATTTTTCGGATGATCAGAACCATTCATTTTGATGTTTATATTCTAAAACATCAAAACACCGAATTTCGGGTGAACCCAATGGGTTTTGCCTGTTTATCCACCCGTTGCAAAAAATATATTCATGTTAAACCGTTAAATTTGTGAAGGGTAAATGAATGGACAAAACCCATTGGGTTCGCCGAAAATTTAGTGTTTTTGGGGTTTTAGAATATGTAGATCAAAACGAACGGTTTTGATCCTCTGAAAAAAGGGTTGGAGTTTTAAAGCCGCGTATGTGGCTTAGACTCATATGTCATATGCTACCCATTATTCACACACGCACACACGCACACACACACCTACAAGCGCGCACGCTCGGGGAGAATGTGCATATGCATGTGCATATGTAAGTTACATGCGCACAAGCATATTTTCCCCATTCTTAGTCAAAAATGGAACTAAGTAATATGCTCGATCCCACTGACTTTAAGAACCATTTGGTTAAATACTTCAACTTAAATTTCTAAATCTTATTTAGAATATTTATTAAGTATAACCAGCCCATTTGTGCTGAATTAATTTAAAAAGGAATGTACCACTGTCAGGTTGATTTGACGAATAAGTCATATCAAGATCCATTTATAGGAGTCTTTATGATAGCTTACTCAATCAAAAAACTTCCTACACTATTATTTCCTTTAACTGCATTAATCTTCTAACTTGATGTATTAAATGCATTCCAACAAGAACTATTCTTATTGTGCGCATAATAAAGATCACATCTAATTTATACGCTCCTGGGACTTACTCGATACTTTGGATTAGTTAAATATACCGACAGCTCCAATTAATCTCATTAACTCAGAAGCATCTACGACAGCTCAAGAAAAAAACATACTCAACAACTCAGATAGCCATACACAGCAAACAACCATTCACATCAAATCATATTTCCACCAGAGCATATTTTACCAAGATATCAGAAAGACAACGATTTCATCCAGAATGAAAAATTTGTTCATCACAGATACTTTGAGTGACAATCAGGCAATCATTGTTTTAAAATAAAACATCGATACATTTATTCAAAAATAAAAAAGTATCGACTGCTTCTTAATATCTTCTGAAGTCCCTAGATGGCCCCAGCAGCTACGATTACTCTGATTGACGACCGTGTTGGGAACTTCTTCCATCCTTTGCTTCAAGCACTTGTAGGTAGTATACAGATGTCTTAGTAATCATACTGGTATCTCATACCATGTATCAAAGCTTTATGGAAATTTATATGCTCTTAAATAAGATTTGTACCTGAGGGAGAGGCATCACCATGCCCCTTCTTTTCTGCAAGGTAGACCTTGCAGTTCCTCTTACAATGACCCGGCTTGTGGCAGTGGAAGCACTCAGATTTCGACAGCGCCCCTTTGTTCTTCTTCCCTTTCTTCTCTTTCGCAGGTTGAGGGGTCTACCTCTTCTTACCCTTGCCCTTAGGCTGGTGAGAAGGGGCAGAGCCTATAACCAACGCTGTTGGCTTCTTCTCGATCACCTCGAACTCCCGGAGCATGTTCAGGAGACCATGAAGATCCACTTCAATGCTGTTCATTATGAAACTCGTAATGAACGGGTTGAAGTCAGGGGTCAAAGATCTAAGGATTATGTCCATGCTCATTTCATTTTCGAGGACAAATCCTAGTTGGGTTGCATCCTATATATACCCGATCATCTTGATAACATGATCCTGCACAGGGCCCGTCGTCATCTTGGTTCCCCAAAGGTTGCAGGTGGCCTCAAACCTGGCAGCTCTAGAACGCTTGCCATACAATTCCTCTGCGTTCAAAAGCATGCTCCGAATATCCATATGTTCGTGCTTTCTTTGCAGGTCATTGGTCATAGAGGCTAGAGTAAGGTACCTGGCCTTCTCTGCATCCCTTTGGTACTACTTGTATGCTTCATTCTCCTCGTTGGTGGCATCCTCGTCGGGCTTCTCCAGAGCGTCTTCTGTCAGTATGTAGCCTATCCCAGCTAGCGAGAGGACCAGCTTTATGTTCCTCAGTCAGTCCTTGTAGTTCGTCCCATTTAGCACGTTCTTCTCGATTATGAATTTTAATCCTGACTCCATACTGCATTATTAATAGATATTGAATTAGCATATGTTCTTGTATAGTTTAAGAGGTTTTTATTAAACTATATTCGCCCACTAATTTTAAAGAATTTTAAGCCGTAATAATAAACAATTTATTATAATTAAAAAATTTGTGGGAGAGGGATCCAACCACCCCGAGTCTCACAACCTTGAGTGTGCTCAACAAGTTGTTTGACTCTGTAGTCGGTAGATGAACTCTTCATAAATCATATCATATATGACTCCCTATATAACTTTACCCCTAGCCACTTATGATCATGAGTGTGCTCATCCAAATCATAATGACTAGGCTAGTCAGACCCTTGTTTTCGTGTCTAGCTTAACTTGCGCCCGCGCTCGGTGTATTCACGATACGACGGTTTGGGTCAAGGCTAGACTACATTATATGTAATAAGAAGTTGGTTTCTATAAGGTTGCACTTTCACAGCTTGAGTGTGCTCAACAACTGTAACATTGATCCTATAGTTGCCAAACTCTAAAACAAGGAGGGGCTACGTTTTATCTTGAAAAAGATTATTAACGTATTAGACTTAGGTATAGTTGAGGGTGTCATATAATCATGATTCGCGTCATTGCGGTCCAGCGGACACGACCAGGGAATTGATTAAGCCAGAATCACTTATCCCCAGTCTAGCTAGGATGATCCAACAAACTTAGCCAAGTACATTGACCAGATCATGGTCTATTGAATGAAACTTATCATTTATATGTATGCCGTCAACTAAAAGGCTTTTATTAGAACTAGTTAATCCTATCAACTAGTAGAATCCTTAAAATTCAAAATTTATTAGGATTCGTTAATAACTTTTATTAAGTCCTTATCAACTATAAGGTTTCAATTATATTAACGTGTTATCCTAATCGTTATTAGGATTTAATAAATACAAATTACAACACTTTAATGTGTAGCCTTTAATGAAAATTATTATTATAACGATTAAAATAATAATCGTCGTCAAAAGGGGCTACCCTAATCAGGAATTAGGTCTTTAAAAGTTGTAACAGATTATTAAACATAGCGTGTTATTATAAAATTCATCGCATAAATTTTGAAGGAGTTTTTAATGGCTAACTTAAAGGGTTTTCTTGAATCATCAAATAATAAGCAAGAATTTTAAATGTCCATTAAAAACATAATCTAACTTTATCACATAAAATTAGCATGCAATTATCAACTTAAATATCGCATAAAAAAGTTTCTAACTATTTAATAATTATCAAATAATTATTAAACATGCACAACATATTAAAATTTATCCTATAAATAATAATATGCAATTTAAAATTTAACACATAAATTATAAGAATGATTTTAAAAACATAAAATTTTTATCTAATAAAAATCAATAGTTTCATAAAAATAATCACATAATTTTTATTTCAAAAAACTTTGTTTTAAAATCATCACATAAAATTTGCATGCTACTAAAAAAAAATTTATCACATAAAATAATTATTTAAAGCATCAAATTACAAGTGGTCTCATTTTAACATTATCTCATAAAGTCAAAATAGGTTTTTTCTATGTATCTTAAAAAGCATACAATCATTTAAAATATTGCAATCATTAGATCACATGCAGACCTAATGCTCTGATACCACTGATGGGTTTTGGAGGAACCTTAGGGCATTATTCTATGCCCGTCCTACGTCGGACGGACGATAGAAGCAAAAAGAGAAAGCATCGGAAAAAGAATCGTTAAACTATTTAACGAAAAACCCTAGGGATTCAAAACCCTAGCCAGGATCTTTGCTATCTTGAGGTGGATCTGACCACCCCAAGATAGATCTAAACTACTGAAATATAATTAGATGAAAGCTATTTAAACTACATACTCGGAACTTTGCTTGCACCGACAAAGTGTACCGAACCGCCTTATGCTCCCCGAAGCTAGCCGCCTCTGTGCTCCCGAATCGATTCACCCGAAGCGAGCCGACACCGCACCTCCGGGCCAACCACTTGCCGAAGAAGATTTCACTTGAGTACGATCCAACGTCTTAGACTTCGGATGGAATCCAAATCATTCTCGGCGTTTTGCTAGAACACGAGCGAAGGAAACGGGAGAAAAGAGGAGAGAATAATTTTCGTCTTGAACTGAGCGCGCTCAAAACTTTTTGGAGCTACTCAATTCAGAGACTTGGTGCAAGTTTTTCTAAAGGGTGTCGACCCCTATTTATATTGGGAGTCGGACCCCCTTGCTCGTCGCACGAGCAATGTGGGACTAATTAAGTTTAGGAGAAAAAATTAAATTAGTTTGCCTTACATTAAGGCTTAATTTCAACTAATTTTATCTCCCTCACCATTGAGCTTCAGAAGTGATACAACCTATCATTTCGAAGGGCTATGAACGGTGAACGCATAGAAACAAACGACGACGAATTCTGACTTCGTTTGGCCCCTCAAACAATTGCTCAAAGTTGAGCAAAAAGTCACAAATTGGCTGAAATTCGTAGCCGTCACAACCCTATATGGTTTCTGGACTGTTGGCCCCGCAGATGAGGCCCACCGGCCAGCTGGGCATGTCCAAAGGGAGTGCCCAGCCCACTTGGGGCGCCCACTCGCACCTGGGTGGGCAGGCTCGTGTCCCGCCCGCCCAGGTGAGCAGGCTTGACCCGCCCGCATAAGCGGGCGGGTCAGACCCGCCTGCTTGGCGGGTAGGTCCAGCCCGCCAGCGGGCTGGACCCCCCTTGTAGGCAGGGTTCAGCCCGCCTAGCGGATTTGGACCTGTCCGCCCAAGATAGGCTTTGGGCCAGAACTGGTGCCCAGTTCTGGCCTTTCAGGCTGTTTCTTGAGTTCTACAACTCCGACTGGGCCGATTTCAGATTCGTTGGAAAGCATGGTTCAAATGGGACCATCCCAAAGAGCCATCTATCCATTTCTATGTGTTATATGATCTAAAATATTATCGTAAACTATTTACGATGCATTTTAAATCCGTTTGCATCACATGCATTACTCCCATACAGCATTCTACTAAATGCTGAAGTCGCAAACATTTTTCTACATTATTAAATCTCATTTAATGTCAAAAACTTATACGACCCTATTAAATCCCTTTTAATATAGACCGACTTAATGTCACTAACTCTTTAGTGACTTCAATTATCCTCGTGCGCCCGAGTGCACTCCTCCTAAATTCTTCCTATTACTAAGACGCAAAACCGAACTTGGTGTGAGACCCTACAGCCTGACCATACTACAGGTTGGTGCTCGAAACTCCTAGATGACAGTAACCACGAGCAGCAGGTGTCGTCCCTGTTTCAGCATCATAATTACGTGATTGACCCATCGACAAAAGTGTCGTCGGGATCACTCTGACTGTGGCAGTAATGAATATCGCAGTTTTAGTCCCTTCGTCATAACTATGTCCCTGCATGGTCTAGGGTATGGTAAACCATCAACCCTACTAGCCAGCATCGGTCAGCATACTTCGGTCTTTGTTATATACACGTTGTACATCCTACAACGTACCCCGGCCGAGGTTTAGCACAAAGAACCGTTTTGAGCCTGGGACACTAACTTCCCTTTAACGGAAGAGACGAATCCCATCTTAGTCATTTACTTACCTCGTATGCTTTAGGTGTCACCCAACCTAAGACCTTTCAGCAGGCCTGGCCTCAAAGCTAGATCATAGATTTAAGTGACACTATTCACGCACAGGTTCATACAAAGACTTCAGGTCTTAAGGACCAACGTGCCTATCATCACTATAGAGTTATTAATGACAGTTTAGTTAAAGTTTAACCATTTAATAACTCTACATTGGGTCGTTCAGTGGACTCATTCTCTAATGAGCACCTGTGCCATGTCTCCGACTTCGCTCGATCGAATGATTATGAGATCATCATTACCCTTTAGGGTAAGACAAAGGCACAATGGTCTTTCCGATGTGCTGATATCCTTTTCTGGACACATATATGACCATGAACGTTTTAAAACTTAATTTTCTATCGGTCATTCACTTCCCATAATCGAGATCTACATCTAGATATGTAATGACCTCACTTTAAGTCTAAGGAAATTTTCCGAGTATATAATTCATTGAATTTATAGATAATTAGTACCATTTATATTTTGTACAAGATGTTTCTTAGGATAAATTGCCTCAAGGGCATATATCTTCCTACACATTGGTGTGTGTGTGTGCGCATGGGTGTGGGTGCTTGCATGGGGGTATGTGGGTGCATTGGTGGGTGGGTGGGTGTGTGCATTGGGGTTGGTGTGCGCATGGGTGGGGTGGGTGACACCCACACACACACGCACACGTGCACGCACGCACGCGCGCGCATACACACACCAATGCACACACCCATCCCAAGCACACACCGATGCACACACACCGATGCATATACCCATGCACACACCCTAACCTCAACAAACACACCCCACGCGCGTGCGCACACACACCCATGCATGCACCCACATCCCATGCACATACCCAACCACCAATGCGCGCACACACGCCCCATGCACATAACCCACACCACCTAAGCACCCACACCCCACGCGTGCACATGCACACTCACACTCACACCCCAAGCAAGCGCGCGCGCGCACACATACATGCAAGCACCCACCCGCCATGCATTCACCGACCCACCCATGCACACAACCCACCCCATGCACACAACCCACCCCACCCATGCACACACTCACCCCATGAACGCACGCACACCCACACCACACGCACCCCCCATGCACACACACCCATGCACCCACCCACCCCCATGCGCATACACCCCCATGCACACACACCCACTCCAAGCACACACACCCCCACGCGCGCTTGCGCACACACACCCATGCACCCACCCACCCCATGCACACACACCCCCGAGAGAGAGAGAGAGAGAGAGAGAGAGAGAGAGAGAGAGAGAGAGAGAGAGAGAGAGAGAATGGGGGAAAGAGAATCTGTAGAGAGAGAGTCGGTAGAGAGAGGATGTGTGTAGAGAGAGAGAGAGAGAGAGAGAGAGAGAGGGAGAGAGAGGGAGAGATGGCTGGTATGAGGGGAGGGGTATTTCCGTCTAAATTTATTGTTTTTTGGATGGAAAATTTAAAATAGGTATCAACTTGAAACCGGAGCCAAATGTTTGGGTATTAAAATTGATCAAAATGAACTTCAGAGTATTTACTTAAAATGGTCCAAACGTGAGGGTATTTTATGCAATTTACCCTACTTTTTAAGCCCCAGTCTACCCCTTGCAAATTCAACAGTCTGAAAAACTTTCTTAAAAACTGTTGAAGTTACACGAGGTAGATGGTGGATCAAAAGGAATTGGAATCACTTGATTTTTTGTATGTTGATCATCCAATAGGTAAACAACAAGCCTAGGAAAAAATTGCAAAAAAAATAAAAAACGGGGGAAATAGTGCATGTGCGCATGTAACTTACTTGCGCACATGAATATGCACATTTTCCCCTACACACACATACATACATACATGTGTGCGTATCTGTATGTGTGTGTATGTGTAGTGTACTAGATATGTGCTGTCAGCGTAAGATATTTCTTAACCTGATAGCACAAAAAGTATTTTCCCAATGGTTTTTGAATTTTTTTTCGATATTATTGTACACAGTTTTAAAACCTTAAAATTACAAATATGGATGAATGGCAGGAAGATTTGAACTCATTCTACCTGTTACAAAAAGTTCTATTGTTCTTACACTGTTGAATTTGCAACAATCGGATCAAGGGTTAAATAACGTTAAATTTGTTTGATTTTAGATATGTTGATCATTCATAATGTATAGAACACATCTGTTTTTTAAAGAAATAAAAATAAATAACGTATATGTGCGTCAATAAGGAAAAATTTCCTGTGCTTAAGCAAACGTACATGATGTTGTAAAAACTCCCCCGTACAAACACCACGAGAAAAGTGTCGTTGGTGTTTTTTAAGATCCATGCCGTTGAATGTGATTTATACGTAATAATACATCCACAAACCAAAAAAATAAAAAACACCCCTCCTATTCGACCATCGATCCGAGCGTCAGAAGTTGTTTAATTGTTAAATTTGTAATGGCTTGATCGAAGATGAAATCTCTTTATAGCTTACCCATTATTATTCTAAAGGTATATATATGTATTAAACTGTTTAAACTTTTTTGGAAAAAAAATGTTTTCGATACCCTGCTGGTGCAAAACAATAACACACATATATGAGATAAGTTACTATCCTTTTTTTATTGCAGGCTAGTCAATGCTACACATCCACACAATTTAGCATGACAATAACAACCTAACCAACACTATTTCATATTAAATTTTTTCAGTTGTAAAATGTAATCAAGAAACTTGTTTACTTATATATTTTTTAAAAAATAAAAATAATTTGAAAAACAAAACAAAACAAAATACGGGGAACTGTTAATTACTCAAGCCCGACTATATTTACTACTCCTAGCTGTCACACCGCTAGGGATCCGCTGCACAGTCCAAACGCCAAACAAGGAGAGAGACCCAATCAGATTGTTACACGTGCCGGTTGGGCCAGTAAGTCCGTGAGACACGGGGGCTGGTGGAGTGGAGCCCGCAAAGACCGGGGAAAGAGTTAAGACCCCCCTGCGAGACAGCTCACCTAGCTTGGTCGAATAGTAACTCATTAAGTATTATTTAAATATGCGAGTTAACCCGAATTCGAAAATAATAATATTTTTGCTTAAAATAAAACAAAATACGGAATTTTGCAATTGACGGAAATGCGAGCATCGCGATTTGGGGAACATAAATACTTAATTGGCGCAGGGTTTTAAAAACGCAGGGCTGAGCCGACGACCGCCGGCATTTGGTTGAACCGCGAGGGCGGGGAGAAGAGGGAGATTGAGGAGCGGGAATCTCGAGGCGGACTGGACGGCGCTGATCCGTTGTCGTGGTAGTCGAGATCGAGGTGCGTTGCTGGATCTCGCTTTTTGTTGCTCTTGTGAATCTCCTGCGTTTTTTAAGACTTTCGATTTTTTTTCTATTTTTTGGGGTTTTTGTAATTGAAGTTTGCTGATCAGCGAAGGAATTTGGGTATGTGGTTCTTTTTGTGAAGTTTTGATCTTTGATTCGTACATTGACGATTTTGGTTCTGATTTTTAATTTTTTTAAAATTTTGGGACACAAATTAACCTAGTTTTCAGATCCAAAGTAATGCTGCTTAAGTCTCGCGATAAGGGATGCAGGTTTCTTTTTTGTTGGGGGGTTTTAAAGCTTTCTTTAAACATAATCCTCAATGCCTTTGCTAAAGTCTTCTTAGATGATGAATTAGCTTGAACTTATTACTGAATTACGGTTTTTCCCCTAATTTTTTTAATTTTGTGGCGAAAAGTTATGATTGGTGCTGCTAGAATAAGAGCATCGCTTGAGTGATTAACGCATGGTTTACTGTTTGTGATTTGAAAATTTCCGACTTCCTGTGTTTTTGTTTGAAACTTTTTCTATCAAAATTTGATTCTGGAGATGCGATGGTTTTAGTCTTTTGGAGCACCTGAATCAATCTTATTGATAACACTTTTTGATGAGCAAAACCGGTTGAATCCCTTGCAATAGTTTGATTTTGTTTAAAATATCCTTTCAAATTTGCAGATTCTCTGCATTAATACTTCATTCAGCCATCTGGCAATTGCCCTAGATGCCAAAAGGCTAGCACCAAATGGGAAGCTCCATGCATTGATTTGGTCAGAATTGAAAACTCCGCAAATTAGACGGCAACAGCGTGAATGATTCTGTTGAATTGAGCTGAAAGAAACCCTAACAAGAGAAGTAGAAGGAAACAGAGAAGAACAATAATGGCGAGAGAAGGAAGGAGAAGGGAGCGGCTCCGATGGAGCAAGCTCTACTCTTTCTCTTGCGTGCGGCCCTCGGTTCTGGAAGACGCGGAACTTCCTCAGTCCCTCCAGGGTCCCGGGTTTTCGCGGACAGTCCACTGTAACCAACCCCGAGTCCACCGGACAAAGCCCCTCAAATACCCGACCAATTATATCTCAACTACCAAGTACAATATCATCACCTTCCTCCCAAAAGCCATCTTTGAGCAGTTCCGACGTGTTGCCAATCTGTATTTTCTCTTGGCAGCCATCCTTTCGCTTACGCCAGTTGCCCCCTTCACTGCTGTTAGTATGATTGCGCCGCTGGCTTTCGTTGTTGGGCTTAGTATGGCAAAGGAGGCGTTGGAGGATTGGCGGAGGTTTATGCAGGACATGAAGGTTAATATCAGGAAGGTTGGCGTTCATAAGAGGGATGGAAGATTCGTTTACAAGCACTGGCAGAAGCTTCGCGTAGGGGATATTGTGAAGGTGGAGAAAGATCAGTTTTTCCCTGCTGATTTGCTACTATTGTCTTCAAGCTTTGAAGATGGTATTTGTTATGTTGAAACCATGAATTTAGATGGGGAGACAAATTTGAAGGTTAAGCGATCTTTGGAGGTTACATTGCCTTTGGACGATGACGATGCTTTCAAAGATTTTAGTGCTACCATCCGGTGTGAAGATCCAAATCCTAACCTTTATACGTTCGTGGGCAATTTTGAGTACGAGCGGCAGATTTATGCACTTGATCCTAATCAGATTCTCCTCAGAGATTCAAAGCTTCGGAATACTACCTATATATATGGAGTGGTTATTTTTACTGGCCATGATACCAAAGTTATGCAGAATTCAACCAAGTCTCCATCTAAAAGAAGCACAATCGAAAGGAAAATGGACAGAATCATATACATCCTGTTTACCTTTCTTGTCTTGATCTCGGTGATTAGTGCAGTTGGTTTTGGTGTGAAGACAAAGTTCTACATGCCACACTGGTGGTACATGCGGCCGGATAAAACTTCAAGTTTATATGACCCAAAAAAACCTTTTACATCAGGCGTCTTTCATTTTGTGACGGCGCTTATCCTGTATGGATATCTCATTCCTATATCTCTTTATGTGTCAATTGAGGTTGTCAAAGTATTGCAGGCCATGTTCATCAATCAGGATATACAAATGTATGATGAGGAATCAGGAAATCCTGCACAAGCTCGGACCTCAAATTTGAACGAGGAGCTGGGGCAGGTGGATACAATTTTGTCAGACAAAACAGGCACTTTGACTTGTAATCAGATGGATTTCTTGAAGTGTTCCATTGCTGGGGTTTCATATGGTGTGGGTTCTAGTGAAGTGGAGATTGCTGCAGCAAAGCAGATGGCTTCTGAAGCTTCAACGCATCGCAACAGTGGAGAGTTGTGGGGGGATGGTGGCGGTGCCCGTGATTCATCAGAAATTGAACTGGACGGTGGTTTTACTGTTTCAGCCAAAACAGAAAAAAAGCATATGATTAAAGGGTTCAGCTTCGAGGATGACCGTCTCATGCATGGAAATTGGACAAAAGAGCCAAATGCTGGTAACATTATTTTGTTCTTCAGGATCCTTGCACTCTGTCACACAGCAATACCTGAGCCAAATGAGGAGACGGGTGGCTTTACCTATGAAGCAGAGTCACCTGACGAGGGTTCTTTTCTCGTCGCAGCCAGAGAATTTGGGTTCGAATTTTGTAAGAGGACACAATCAAGTGTCTTCATCCGGGAAAGAATCCCTCCTGGAAACCCAGTTGAGAGGTTAGCTATGAACTGAAATTAGATGGCACTAGTTCATTATTTGTAATAATCATTCGGAGTATTGCATACATGTTTTGAGGGTTTTCTCTTCTGTAGGGAGTTCAGGATTCTCAATCTACTCGAATTCAGCAGCAAGAGGAAAAGGATGTCAGTAGTTGTGCGAGACGAGTCTGGGCAGATTTTTCTTCTGTGCAAAGGTGCTGACAGGTACGAAATTTTTTGCCACAGTAGTTTTCTTTGAGACAATAGGATGGATCAGAAGCTTCAGCCATAAACTATATATAATACAAGGTTGTAAAAAACGCTAGGCGCTAGGCGTTCGAATTGCTAGCGCCTAGCGCCAGAGCATTAATCAGGGATTAATCTGGGATTAATCGGCCCAGGCGGATTTGCATTTTTTAATTATTTTATTTATTTTATATAATATATTTATGTTTATATATAAATATATATAAATATTATTTAAAATACATCAAATATTTAATACATACTAAATCAAATCCAGTTTTCCTACTTTAGAGTATTTGTGTGCAACAAAATAAAATTTAAAAGATACTCTTGTGCAATTAAGCCATTTACCAAAAACGCTCAGGAACCACCTTGGAACCGTCCAGGAACCACCTAGGAACCGCCCAGAGCGTTCAGACACCGTCCAGAACGCTTAGGCGGCCGATTAATCCCAAAAACGCCCAGATTGACCGCCCAGGCCATACTCGGAGCGTTTACTGGCCGCCTAGCGCCTAGGCGCCGCCTAGACGGCCGCCCAGGCCGATCTTTAGAACACTGATATAATATGATATAAAGGTTAGCTACATAAACAATATGCTGAGTGGCAAGCTCCGCTGCAACCAGAAAAAACACAACAGCTTACAGAACAAGCGAATACCAAACTACCTGTGCTTTATCTTAAAACAAGACCAACAATGGAGCACAAAACTCCAAAAAAGGAAAAAAAATTAGAAAACCTAAACCTCTCCCTCATAAACCACCACCACCACCACCACCAATCACCAACCACCAACATAACATCAAGGATCGGAGGAAGCTCTCAAGAGTCCGTCGGCAGCAGTAAAGGAACTCTGATTAGCAACAGACGAGACCCCAGCAGCCAAGTCAGAACTTCCCAAAGCAGGAATAGAAGGATCTGAAACATGAAATCTTTTGCGGGCATTAGCAAGAACAGAAGCATCCACTGCCCTTTTAAGAGGAGTTGATACATTCATTGCCCAAAAATCCACATAAACAAAATAATATCCAGGATATTAGGCTATTAGAAATAGAAGAAACTTTAGAATTAAAAATGATTTACTGTCAGCCCAACAACCCAAACAAACACCATCATTAGCATATCACAGAGAAGTTTAATCCTATGTTTGATAGCCTTCTCCAACTAGCCCACCAAACATGAAGAGAACTAAGTTTACTAGTCACGGGGAAAAAAGTTGCAGATAAACAAGACCTCAAGAATTTCCAAATATCAGATAATGCATGACACTTGGGGGCAGTTCTGCAAGTTGAAAGTTGTTTTTGGAAAGTTGATGGGGTGTGCAATACTGGATTGAGAAAAGTAAACTTTTGTGTTTCTTTGGGCTTGAAAGTGGTGTGCAAAGTGGGTTTGAGAGTTTGTTGCGGGCCTACGAAACTTTTTGGTGTTTCTTTGGGATCGAAAGTTTCATGGGGATGTTTGATGTGAGGTCTACGGTTTAGAAATAATAAATAATTACTTGTAATTATCCATCTTTAATTAATTAAAATTGTTTTTATAGCTATTAGACTAACCTATTTAATAATTAAAATAATTAAAATACTGTTGAAAATTAAAATAATTATTAAACTAACCTATTTAATTAACCTATTTAATAATTAAAATAATTAAAATACTGTTGATAATTAAAATAATTATTAAACTAACCTATTTACTAACATATTTAATAATTAAACTAACCTATTTAATTAACTCCGGCATTGTTAGTGAACAATGCTTCTGAGAAATAAGACAATTTCTCGGAAGCATTGTGAACAGTGTCCTGAGCGGAAAAAAATTAAAAAATACAAACGGGCACGCTGCGATTGGCCGAGAGAAAGGAGAGAGAAAGAGGGGCCCACATTCAACTTTCTGAAATCCACGGATTTTTCGTGGATTTCGTTCGAGAGAAATTTCTCTCCACCTCGGCTCCACATTGGAGCCATCGTGGCAGAACATTTTTGTGTAAATGAACAGAAGCCCCGTGAATCTCCTCTAGAAAGTGCTCTACATTGAATGAATACGGTTTAAACGGTGTAAAAATCCCACTTTCTAGCCCATTTACAACGTGTGGAACATGCCCTTAACGAACACATGTTAATCAGATTCACAATTAGGGCACAAGGGGTGTGCATTACAATAACCTGTTTTTCCTCAAGATTAGCAACAGTAGGAAGCTTGTTTTGCACAATTAACCAAACATGAATTGTAACTTTAATGGAAGAAATATTGACTACTGTTATTGAGGAGTTTATAAACCAAATTCAAGAACAACTGTCATGAGGGACTCCCTTGAACTGTTGAACATAAGCATCAGTAGAAAGACCAATGACACCACTTTTAAGAAGCAAATTCAATCCACAAAGGTAGGCAACGACAAACAATCTATAGGACAATATGCCTACTGAAAAGAATTTTCATCTCGAAGACCCGCAATGATAGAATATATCATTATCCCTAGCAAATAGCAAAGCAGATGGGATAATTTTGTGCCATAGTAATTGTATCATGTGACAATGATTTCCTTACATCGTCTAATCTCATGCTATTTGATGCTTAACCAACCATGCTCCATCTTTAAAAAAATTCTATGTTTGTTTCTTACCAGCATTATATTAGAAAGACTGTCAAAAAATGGAAGAATGTACGAGGAAGATACAGCTAGGCATCTAAATGAATATGGGGAAGCTGGCTTGCGGACATTGGCACTGGCGTACAAAAAGCTTGAAGAATCTGAGTACTCAGCTTGGAATGTCGAGTTTCTTAAAGCAAAGACTACTATAGGGCCAGACAGAGAAGCCCAACTTGAACGAGTGGCTGATATGATCGAGAAGGATTTGATTCTTGTTGGCGCAACAGCTGTTGAGGACAAATTACAGAAAGGAGTAAGCATCAGTCGCTCATTTTTACTTATGATTTAATGGCATTGTCTGTCTATTGACGTTCTACTTACTGTCACAGGTTCCCCAATGTATTGATAAGCTAGCACAAGCTGGTCTCAAGATATGGGTTTTAACAGGTGATAAAATGGAAACCGCGATAAATATAGGGTATGCCTCTCTTCATACTTTCTGCGTTTGTCACAATTTTTGGAGCATGCCATAGTCAATGGTGTACCAAATACTTAAATTAAAACGTGTTTCTGTGGCAGATTTTCATGCAGTTTACTTAGACAAGGAATGAGACAAATTTGTTTGTCCACAATGAACACAGACCTCATAGCGGAAGATGCAAAGAAGGTATGATTTTCAATTGTCTATCCTTACTGTTTCAGGAGTTTTGTATGGAAATTTAATTTTATGGCTGGTTGTCTTTTATTTTGATGACTTGTTAGGTGATAAGGGAGAACATGTTGATGCAAATCACAAATGCTTCTCAAATGGTCAAGCTTGAAAAGGATCCTCATGCAGCTTTTGCCTTGATCATTGATGGCAAAGCTTTAGCATATGCCTTGGAGGATGATATCAAAAATCAGTTCTTGAATCTGGCGGTAGATTGTGCTTCTGTGATATGCTGCCGGGTCTCTCCAAAGCAGAAAGCAATGGTTAGGCTTCGTTGCTATGCAATCTATGTTTATTTAACTACACCAAAAATGATTATCTGCATGTCATTTTAAAATCATACTGTGATCCTATTGCTTTAGGTGACCCGTTTGGTGAAAGAAGGAACAGGCAAAACTACTCTAGCAGTCGGTGATGGGGCAAATGATGTCGGTATGATTCAAGAGGCTGATATTGGTGTCGGTATAAGTGGCGTCGAAGGAATGCAGGTTAGTAACCAATATTATGAAACCTGTAGATGTCTTTAACAGCATATGGTGCTGATGAGAAAGTACATGCATGACTTTCTAGCATGTTTATTGATGTCATTCTCTTTGCAGGCTGTAATGGCAAGCGACTTTTCTATAGCGCAATTTCGTTTCTTAGAACGCCTTCTTGTTGTCCATGGGCATTGGTGCTATAAAAGGATTGCCCAGATGGTAAGATTCTGAATGAGACTTCTATTATGTTTTATGCGCCCCTTTCTTTATGTTTTGAGAATCCTTTTATGCACTCCTGCTGCAAACATCTACCTGCCTGAATCCTATGCCTGAATTTTTATTGAATGACATTCAGGTATGCTATTTCTTCTACAAGAATATAGCCTTTGGCCTCACAATATTCTATTTTGAGGCATACACTGGCTTCTCAGGGCAATCTGTGTATGATGACTGGTACATGCTACTCTTCAACGTCATTCTTACCTCATTGCCTGTTATTTCACTTGGAGTCTTTGAGCAAGATGTTTCCTCTGAAGTATGCTTGCAGGTAGTTTTCTGTTCCAAGAGTCTGGTTATTTTTTTTTACGTAATTGGGACCAGTTTTTCTACATAATAAAATGCTCTGATCTTGAATGTAGAAGAATATTGTATGCACACACAGTCTGCTGTTAAGAAGCTACTGGTAGTTTCCACGGGCTATTTTGGTGAATAATTTTTGTAGGGACTTGGGATGGATTATAATCTCAGTTGGCCATTCAGCTTCAATGTAACCATATTGTTGCCTACTTTAACTCTTGCAGTTCCCAGCCTTGTACCAGCAAGGGTCGAAAAACCTCTTCTTTGATTGGACCAGAATCTTTGGCTGGATGGTAAACGGTATATACTCGTCCCTTGTCATCTTCTTCCTCAACCTCAACATATTCTGGGATCGGGCCTTCCGCAGAGGCGGGCAGACGGCGGACATGGCCGCCGTGGGCACCACCATGTTCACAAGCATCATCTGGGCTGTCAACATGCAGATCGCCCTTACGATGAGCCACTTCACGTGGATCCAGCACCTCTTTGTATGGGGCAGCATCGCCACGTGGTATCTCTTCCTCCTAGCCTATGGCATGTCGTCTCCACTCATCTCTGGCAATGCCTACCAGATACTGATGGAGGTCCTAGCTCCGGCGCCCATCTACTGGATCACCACGCTTTTGGTGACCGCGTCCTGTAACATTCCCTACCTCACCCACATCTCCTATCAGCGGATATGCAATCCGATGGATCATCATGTGATCCAGGAGATAAAGTACTACCGCAAGGATGTGGAGGACCAGCGGATGTGGAAGAGGGAGAGCTCCAAAGCGAGGCAGGAGACGAAAATAGGGTTTTCAGTGAGGGTGGACGCGAAAATTCGACAATTGAGAGCGAAGTTGCATAAGAAATCCTCTGCAACGAGCAATCAAACTGTGCCATAATGTGTTTATTGCTTGTGCATCCCCTTTTTTCCCCTTTAAAAAGTATATTTTCCTTTTCTTTCCTAGCTAGTTAGGGCAGGGGGTTCAAGTGTTTTTTGATGTTTTATCTATCAATTGCTTTGTGTGTGTGTGTGTTTGCTATTTTCATGGGGATGGTTCAGTTTTCCCCAATATAGAATCCTGAAGTTTTCTGTACATTATCTGCAACTGCTAACTGTGAGATGTACGTGTACATATATCAGCTTTGTTTATGAAAAAATGTCATTACCCCAAGACTTGGGGGAAATAATGTGGTTTATTCAATAGATAAACATAGAGTTGTTTGTGGTTACATAATCAGAGAATCAAGTTGTGCTAGTTGCATTGATTACCTAAGCAAGCATCCAATTTGCCAAAGTATTTGCTTAAGCAACAACAAGTTGCCATTGAATTTTACTACTACTACTACTACTTAGGTGAAACTAAGTAAATTTCACAAAGAGTTAAAGTTTTTGAACAAATTTTAATTAAAACTTGCCACATCTTAAAAGCTCAGAAGCCCAAAAACGGGTGAACTCTGGAAGATTTATCACTAGATCCACTCGGAGAAGTTCTATTATTTTGAAACCGTCCAGTTTTGTAACCCTCTGAGGGTCAAATACTCAATAAGCCACTAATTTTGTGTAGGACTGGAATGGTTGATGACAGTTGAAGCATTTCTTCTGCATGGCAGCCCCAAAATAATTTTGTTGGTTGTTTGACAACCAAGCAAAGCAGCAGCTTTTGCATTGTCCTTGAACTCAACTGTCTTGATTCTCAATTTTTTTATATATTTTATTTTTATAAGTTTATTGACTTGATTCTCAATTTTTTTATATATTTTATTTTTATAAGTTTATTTTCAAAGTTATATTTGTTGTAAATTGGAGGGATGACCATGGGGTCAGGCAAGACCGAGGGCTTGGAATGCGGCCCGAAAAAAGCATGTCATCGTTCGCACTTTGAGTGGCCGTCTTACTCACCGAGTACATCCGAGGGCATTTTTTGAAATTTGACATTGGGAGCACCCATTGAGTAATTTCAGTGGCAAATCTATAAATAAACGGTGTGTGCACGGAGATAATGGCAAACTTTTAAATAAATGGTTTGTGCGCCGAGTAAAATGATGGGTGCGCAAATCAATCCCCTCTATCAAGACATGGTTAGAGACTGGGGCCTAAAGTTAATGCCATTAAACAAAAAAATACCACCTTTAAATTGCAGATATGTAAAGATCTTATGTCCTACGTTGTTATTTAATTCCAAAATACATGATAATCATCCCGAGCCATAAATTTTATTTCTGTAGCCATTAAGACGTGTCCAAATCCATCCATTGGTTTTATGTATCTTTTCTTGATAATCTAAATATATTGTTCTCAATTCACAAGATTTCAATTGGGATAATTATTCATTTATTTCGTGTTAAAGAAAATTTGATTTGGACCGGCCTATCGGGCCATCTCAATGTAAAGGCCCCCAGTAAGGCCGGGCCCTACCTTAAGGAAAGACCCGGGCCGGGCTGCCCACCCTGGACACTGTCCGGCCCGGACCCATTTACTTCCTTGCCGCAAGGCGAAGGGCTTGTGATTTACATCTAATGGGCCGGACCACGGAAGGAATCCGTACTTGATTTACCATGTTGATTATTAGGGTAAATTCTGAAAACCCATCATAAGCTTTGCTTTGAAAACCCATGTAGAAATTTATTCTTTGTTTTTAGTGGCTTCTTTCCTATGCCTTAGCAGTGGTTCTCCTTGTAGGGTTTACTGGAGAAGTGAAGCTTTCTTATCTTCATCCGCGTGTGTGTAGATGATATTGCTATGGTAATTTTGGAATTCTATTCCAATAATTACCTTGAGGATCATATTTGGGCCATCAATGTACTGGGTCTAAGTGTGTGTGTTGGGCGTATCAAGCCCTAATTGGGTATATGAACTCTAATTGTAACGACCCACTCTCTGGGGTCATTAATATTGGATACATTTGCAGGTCTTGCATTGAATCAGTGAAAACAATATAGTATGCGATGCAGAGATGTACTAAATACTCAAATAAACATCCATTTATTACAATCCATATCTGAAATACAACACACTCCAAACAGCTCTCACAGGAAATACATGAAGGGAAAATGCAGAATATGCATATAGTAATACATCACGCACACGACTCAAACTCTAAAAGTCTGTTGCATCTGGATCGAACTCAGGCTCTTCAAACTCAGGAGCCTCTTCGTCAACCTGTGCGTCGTCTGACGGTACCACGAAGAGGGGAACCGTATGGAAGTCACAACAATTTTAGAAATGGAAATAAAAGCAGTACACAAGCGTGAAATATGGCAGGCCGTGAAAAAGGAACTAAGGATGGTCATACAGGTGGGATAACTAAACTAAATGCAATAAGTAACGTACGAGAGCAAATAACTGTGGCAAGGCATACACGACATGTTAGTACCAACATCTTAACCAGCATATCGGGTGATATCAATAGTAATACAAGCAGGCAATGACAGTAATAACAAAAAGGCATGCAAAGCAGTAATGGAAATAAAACGACACAGTTTTATAGTTGTGCAAGTAGTAGCTAACCTAAAAACAATGTGACTCCAGCCGGAGAGTATAGTATGCAACAATTGAGTTCATCTCTTGCATGAGTGCGCTTACTATTGTCCTTGAAATTTATAGGCACACGCGCGTCGTCGTAGCGCTAACGGGTCATCCACATGAAGGTTGTGTGATTGAGTACTAGCTAAATCATAGGTTGTGTTAGCTACGTGAGAAGGATATGCAGAATAGGGAGAATGTAATAGAATGAAAGGGCTCTATGGCTAGGTCTCACTCTAATGTGGCTTGAGCACGAGAATGAACTCGTTGCATGGCTATCAAATCGATCATATGGCGAGGTTGTTTGACCTAGAGAAAATCACCTACCCCACACTTTCGTGATGCTATGATAGAGTCATCTCTCATGTTATCTCAGCCCTCCACTTTCGTGATGCTATGACATGAGTATCACTCATTCGACCAAGCCTACTTCCGTAGCACATGACCACATGATGGATGCATTAAGTGGACAATATTCCCCAACCATTGCTCAGTCACTCTCATGGTCAGAAACTCGGTCAATACTAGGAGGGCTCTCATTACGCCCCAACTTCTATTGGCGACGTACTTAGCATGAATCGCACATAGGGATTGAAAACCCTAGAGTGACCCCAACTTCTGTTGGTGATCAATATAAAGTGACCAATATATATGGATAATAATCTTACTAAGCATTATCATATTTAATCATTCAATAGCCAAGCAATTGGCTCAACTCATGCTCAAATCCACACACAGGGATCCACCAAGCCCTAGATTAAAATACTACTCACAACACATTGATAATCACATAGATGAAAAAATAGAACAATTAGATAACAGTAAACAATTATAAAATACGAACACAAGCAAGAAATACTTATCTTCCAATGGTATCAATACAACGAGTTGTTAATTCCAAGCCTACATCATGGAGAAAAGCATATAAAACTAATCTAAACATACTCCTACTCGTAAAACTACGAAACAAAGTGAAAAAGGGATGAAAATGCCTCCAATGGCCATTTCCCTCGCTCTGGCGGTGCACAAGTTTTTAAATAGGAACCCAACCCTAGCTGAAATTGGGTGAAAACCGACCCGACACGACCGCGTCAGAAATCGATGCGGTCACATTGTTCTTCTCTAGAACTTGGCCTTCAAACCCTCTAGGAGATGGAGATCGATGCGGTCGCATCGATCTGGGAGAATTTATGCACTTGGGACTCCTTCAGAAACTAAGCTTCGACGCGGTTATGTCGATTTGGGTTAGACTGTGCCGATCTAGGAATTTAGTCCCTTCGGAGCTTGGGTGACGCGGTCGCGGGTTCCATGCGATCGCATGTATATTAGCTCAAGAATTCTAGAAAGTTGCTACCCTCGATGTGACTGCGTGGATGGATCCACGTGACTGCGTCGATTCACTTTTCCTTCTCACATTTTGCTTCACTTTTGCTTCTTCTTATGTGGCCGCGTGGGATATATCCACGCGGTTGCATCAAATTCTCCAATTTGCTTGCTTTGGCCTTCGATTAGCTCCCTTCCACGCGGCTGCATGGGGTATCCCATGCGGTCACGTGGAGCTACTTTTCTTCAATTATTTGTTCTTTTGGTTTTATCTCTTCGCCTTGTTTGCTCCTTTCACTTCTTTGACTTTCTTTAGCTCTTTTCAGCTGGATTGTAAGTTGAAACGAGTATGAACACACAAGGAGTGAAAGTGAACGAAAATATGATAAAGTAGTAAATAAAATGGGGGTTTGTATGTTATATTGCATGGATAATTCTCACTAGAAACATATGAAATAACCATGTATCAAAATCACCCAAGCTAAACTCTTCCTTGTCCTTAAGGAAGATAAAGAAAGAGTAAAGAGTGTGGTATGTATACATGGTATAATGATATTAAGAATTTCACAATGACAAGTATATATAAATGGAAAAAGAAAATTTTCAGATTATGCAATTAATAAGCATGTCAATCTCTATCAATCTATCAAGACATAACATAGAGCATTATATTTAGTATAAATCAACATGCAATATACATTACCATAGTTTTGCTCGAATCCTAAAATATTTCCTCTCTCCCGCATATGCTATTAGAATGGGAATCGAAATTATGCGATGGATTGAGGAAGCGTAAGTATTGTATAATGGGTTGTGAATCCATCAAGGAGGTGGCACTCACGACACACTATCGTTCCTTGACTCTTGGGATTGCTAACTTCATTTATGTTCTTATTTTCATCATTGTTGGACTCTTAGTTAGTTTGTGTAAGGAGCGTTGGGTCGATGACTTCCACGTCATGCGACCTTACGTCGTCGGGCCAAGAAGACCCCTCAGACCTACTAGCTCAAGCCAACTAAAAACCTTATTCCTATGCACTCTCCCAAGCTAGACCTTTCGACGCGAATCCACAATGCTTTCTGAGGCACGGGGACCTGTCTACTCAATGTAGCTGGAAGAACGGTGCATAATTATTTTCTCCAACTTTTTTCTTTCTTTCCTTTTTTTTCAGAAATGAACAAGCCAACCCCACCACTCGGTACTAGATAGGCATGTAGTTAATCATAATCCTATGAGATCACCAACCATTAACCTCAATTAGAATATCTAAGATACACTCATAAGATGGGTTCCCAAGAAAAAAAATAACCTACACCTGTTTCGAGTACCTCTATTCTAAAGATTATGAGCATAAGCATAATAAGCGTTTCCAATGAGATTTAACACTAAAGACATCCCCTAAGCATATATCATGATAAATGATGAGAGATCGCACAAAGAGAAGTATAAATATGAAAATTTCCAGAAAAGTATACATGCATATAAAAACTTGACGTGGTAGGATTCTCAATTAGAAATATGCACAAATTGTGCACGAAGTGCACCTCCACCAAGCTTGAATCAAGTATTGTCCTCAATGCTAAAGAGTGGAAAATAGGGCGGTGTAAGTAACACATGCATGAAAATTCCTCCCTCAAGCTAGCATAAAAGTATACCATAATATTTAAAATAGAATGAAAGCTAGGCTGTGTTTGGGGTGGGTGGGTTATGTTTGTGCATGTTTCAGGTAGAAATCCAGCTTAAAAGAGCTAATTGGACTCAATGAAGTGAAATGAAGAAGAGAAGCGGAGAAATGAGATCAATAGATGAGAGGATGGTGGAAATCCAATTCCACACGACTATTTGTGGTGACCTCACCACAAACGGTTGCGTCACCAAAAACCAAGCCATCTTCATGTGGAGCTGAAGGGGTATCAAAGCAGTCGTTTGGCATCGGAGGAAACCAAGAGAAGCCTAAAGCAAGTAGCTATGAGCAATCGAGGCGACCGCATGGATCCTTCGATGCGACCACGTTGAGCGTACTAACGCTCTAGAAATTTCGAGCCAATATCAACGCGATCGTATCGATCTTGAAGCGACCGCGTAGAAGAGCTCAACCCAAGACAAAGAGAAGAGGAGCCACGCGGTCGCGTGGCTACCCCGCACGACCGCGTGGCTACCCCGCACGACCGCGTGGAGAAGATGCCACAAGAAAATGCACAAGCATTGCAAATCTGCTCATGACTTTGTGGTTATCTTCACTTATCTTTATTTTTCCTTAGAAGAGCATCTCGTCATGATTCCAACACATATTTATTTGTATTTTTTTGAGATCGAAAAGATTTTATACATTTTCTGGAAGAAGAGACTGCACTGCAAGATTGCAGCGACGCGACCGTGTGAAAATTGACGTGACCACATCGCTGCAAGTACATAAAACATATTCTGGAGTGCAGAACAGATGTGACTACATGGATTAACCCACGTGGCCGAGTCAGGTCAGGTTTTGCCCGATCCATTAGGGGTTCTATGGGTTTATTTAAGGGTTTTGTGCACCGTTTTGAGGGGGGACGACATTTAGACTCGTTTTCTTCTCTTTTTCATCTCTTTCCTTAGTTTTACGAGTAGGAGTATGTTAGATTAGGTTTTTGGATGTGTTCTTTGATTAGTGCAAGCTTGTAATCTTCATATCTTTGTATTGCAACTATCAAGATAAGTTTCCTCCTCTTTGTTTTGATAATTTTTATTTGTTTATGCTGTCTTGTTATTTCTTTGTGCTATCTTTGTGATTCTATATATGATTTGTGAGTAGATTTTCATTTAGGGTTTGGTGGATCTCTTTTGTGGATTTGGCCATGGATTGATGAAATATTGAATAATTGTTGAATAACTGGAGTTAGGGGTATGCTAGGATGATTACTATCAATGCACATTGATATCCTCCCTTGTGGATAAATAGATTAGTCAATGGCGGGAGCCGGGGCTAATATAGGGTTTTCAAACTCTACATTGATCCATATTATCCATGCGACTGATGGGAGTCAGGCATGAATAAAGCCCTTCTAGCATAGATCCGAATCTTAATCCATGGAAGTGGTGTAGATGAAGAATGAGGACATTCGTCGGACTTAATGCACCTAACGCATATCGATGCACCAATGGGAGTTGGCATCGATATGGGTTAGGTAGTCATATCATAGCATCACGAGAGTGAGGGGTAGGGATAACATAAGAGAATATCCTATCATTGCATCACAGAAGTGGGGGTGTATGATAATGCCCTTAGGTTAGACGACCTCTCCTGCCTTTAGGTTAGACGACCTCTCCCGAGTCCCATGAATTCAATAATCGGTCAATCCTATTCAATTCTAACCTTAATCCATATTAGAAAGAAATCTAGCCTAAGAGCCATTTTATTCTATTTGTTCCTCCCTATTCTGCATATCCATCACACGTAGCTAACCACAGTCTAGGATTATCTAGTACTCAATTACCCAACCTTCATGCAGATGATCCGTTAGCGCTACGACGATAGCCGTACGCTTACGGTTATAAATATTAAAGCTCTAACAAGTTTTTAGTGCCGTTGCCGGGGAGGTTGCGCTTGATTGATATTAGTTTAATTCTAGGTTAGTTAGCCTACATGTATATAAAAATAAATAAATAAACAAACAAATTTTTTTTCCCCACCACCTTATTCATATTCATGCTATTCTCTTTATAGTACTGACGATATTCTCTTTGTTCTTTCTTATTTTTGTTTGACGATCGTCTCTTTGTTCTTTCTTAATTTTTTTTGACAGGTGCGCGTGAAGTACAAAATGATGATGCCCGAAGAAGATGCTCTTTCACTCCTTGCTAGCTAGATAGACATGTTGGAACAACAGATTTATTGGTGGACGTTAGAGGCATATGCCCCTGTCCCTCCAGCATTCATTCCACCACCTCAGAAATCCAGATTAGAAACTTTTATGGAGACTTACATTGAAGCTCAAGGGCAAAAGAACGACGACTTTCAGAACTCTCTGCAATAGCTTACCGATGCTACCAAAGTGATCGAGAGCCAGTAGGCATAGCTTACATAGAAGATTAGCCAGAAGTTCCACGAAATGAGCCTAATTACCGCGTCTCGTTGCCATTCACAAACACAGGCAGGGCAGGATTTCAGGGCTCCAATCATGGATGATGAATCACAATTTGAAGGACAATTGGAGGAGTCCACCACCATGCCAGCAAAAGATAACCCATCTGAATCAAATATTTTACATTTTATTATGGATTACTTCTTCCATGCAGGTAAAGCCAGTTATAATTTGTATGCTAGTTGGGATGGAGACACACTACACCTACATTTTGATGGAGATGGAGAGAAGATGTACAAAGGCGAGGATGTGATTGTTGATGTTGCAGGTCCCTAGCCTTGCCTCCCTTCAGAATCATCATCCCAGCCTGAAGCATACCAGAGCGACGAACTGACTACAGAGCATGAGCCCATACTTGAAGAAGATGTGCACGTGAGCATGCATACGACGATTGATATCAGAGAGCCATACTGGCATCCACCTCTGTACTTGCCATCGTAGCTACCATCCACCACTTCTAAGGATGAACGTCTATCTGAGCTTATATGCATCATAAGGGGGGCTTCTTGAAACTCGAAAAATCCCCTTTTGAATCTCAAACTTCATTTCAACATCATATAGATTCATGTACTTTTAACATGATGTACTTCTCGCAGGGCACATCTGAAGGGTTTTGGCAGACCCTTAGGGCTCAGATCGATGCCCGTCCTACGTCGTACGGACACCAGAGGGATAAAATTAGCAGCGGAAAAAACACAAAACTAAACAATTTATTTAAAGCCCTAAGGCGAGCCAGAACCTCGCCAAGATCTATACCGACATGGGGTGGATCCGACCACCCCAAGAAGGATCTAGCCTACTGCAACATTATTAAAATTATTCTAAAAACTACTAACTTAACATAGAATCTTGGCCCTGGGGCAGGCAAGATGTACCGCACCACCTTCTTGCGCTCCTTGTAGCCTAGCCGCCGTGCGCCTTCGAATCGATCTACCCGAGCCGCCTCCGAGCCGATCACTTGCCGAAGAAAGTTTCACTTGAGCAGACCTGCGTCAAAGACGTCTGAATCCGATCCAAACCTCCTCGTAGTCTTACTAGGACCTGACGGGAGGATATGAAGAAAGAGGAGGAATATTTAAGTACTCGATCGAGCGTGCTCAAAAATCAGGAGCTTATCGAATCAGAGACTTGGTACATTTTTTCTCTTAGGTGCTCACCCCTATTTATATATGGAGCTAGACCCCATGCTCGTCGCACGAGCAATGTGTGACTAAATTAGTGAAGAGGGACCTAATTCAATTTAATTTAAGTTAGTTTACGTTAGTAAGCCTTTTATAAAGGCCTAACTTCAACCAATTAAATCTCCCTCACCATTGAGCTTTAGAGACGATACGAGCTATCATTTCGAATAGCTTCAAATGGTGAACGCGTAGGAACAAACGTCGATGACTTCGTTTGACCCCTCAAACAATTGCCCAAATATGGGCAAAAATTCATCCATCGTAGCCGTCACAAGGGTTTCAAAAAATCCTAAGTTAACTTAAGTTGCGGGCACGCCTGCCAAGGGCAATGGGCGCGCCCACATTGGGCGCGCCCGGAGCAGGCGTGCGGCCTGCTGCTCTCAGCGGGCCGCGCCTGCTGGTTCAGCAGGGCCGCACCCGCTGAATACAATGAGCCGTGCCCGCTGGTTCAGTGGGCCGTGCCCATTACTCTTGCAGGTGGACCCGCTTGCCCAAGTGGGTCTGACCCACTCTTGCCTTTGATTGTTTTTGCGTTTCTGGGCTCGTTTGAGCTCCGTTTTCAACTCGGTTTGAACCTGCACTTAGACCGGGACGATCCCGTCATCTAGGTAACCTTTCCGATGCGTTTATTCTATTAAATATTTTCGTAAACAATTCACAAAACAATTAATCTAGTTTGCATCATATGCAAAATTTGTCCCATATCAAAACTTGAACCCACAATAAACTTGTGGACTTAAATATTCCATTTCGTCGAATGAATTCCTCTTAACGTTCTTCCTATTACTAAGACATGGATACTACTCGGTGTGACACTACTATAGGTTGGGGCTCGAAACCCCTAGCCGACAGTAACCACGAGCAGCAGGCGTCGTCCCTATTTCAGAATCATACTTACGTGATCGACCCATTGACGAACGTGTCGTTGGGATCACTCTGATTGTGTCAATGATGAATTTTGCAGTTTTGGTCCCTTCATCAAGACTGTGTCTCTGCATGGCCTAGGGTATGGTTTACCATCAACCCCAATAGCCAGCATCGGTCAGTATACATCGGTCTTTGTTGTATTCACGTTGTACATCCTACAACATACCCCGGCCGAGGATTAACACAAAGACCGTACTGATCCAGTGACAATAACTTCCCTTTAACAGAAGAGACGAATCCCATCTTAGTCATCTACTTCTCTCGTGAGCTTTAGGTATCACCCAACCTAAGATCTTTTAGCAGGCTGAGCCTCGAAGCTAGATCATAGATCTAAGTGACACTATCCATTCACAGGTTCGTACTGATGACTTCAAGTTTTAAGGACTAGCTTGCCTACATCACTCTAGAGTTATTATTAACAGTCTAGTTAAAGCTTAACCATTTAATAACTCTAAGTTGGTCGTTCAGTGAACTCATTCTCTAATGAGCACATATGTCTCGTCTCCAACTTCGCCAAGTCGAATGACTATGAGATCATCATTACTCTAAGGTAAGCCAAACACACAATGGTCTAACCGATGTGTCGATATCCTATTCTCGACACATCTATGACCATGAACCGTTTAAGACTTAAGTTTCTAATCGGTCACTAACTTCTCATAATCGAGATCTTCATCTGGATACGTAATGACCTGACTATAAGTCTAAGGAAATTATCTAAGTGTATGATTCTACGAATTCATACTTAGGATAATTAATAACATATTATTATTAGAACGAGATGACTATCTTAAGATAAATGCCTCAAGGGCATACGTCTTCCTACACCTCCCACTTGCACTTAGGCTATTTATCTCGGTATCTCATACCGCTATAGCATATGAGTCACACAGGACATTCATATGTCAAACCTAAGAATGGATCCGCTAACATGTATCTATTTTGCTTTTAATGGAGTCTTATATATACATCATTTGATCACACCAGGTTGATCCTTTGAAATTGCTTTGGATCCTATCCAACAATTTTCCCTTTTGTATGGCTAACAATTTAGCTTATACAATATGATGTGGTGTTAGTCGTTTGTACAAGTCAGTCATGGCTCATTCCAATTATTTTTGTGTCAATTATGTCTGGTACATAAGTGACACCATGAGTCTCTATATGCTTGACATAATCAAAACTATTTTGATTTAATGTCGCATATAGACGATTTAATAAGTTGGAAACCATTTACTTAGTCCGAGACGAAACTAAGTTATATTGCCAGCTCCCATTGACTTTATATCTAGTTAAGCACTTTCACTTAGGTATCTAATCATATTTAGACTATTTATTAAGTATAACCAGTTCATATGTGCTGAATAGAAATACACCAGTGTCAGGTGGGTTTGACGAATGAGTCATATCAAGACCCGTTTATAGGAGTCTTGATGTTGACTTACTTAGTCAAACATCCTACACTGCACTTTCCTTTTACTACATTTAATCCTTTTCTTTTAAGGTATCAAATGTAGTTAGATTAACAATTAATCTTAACTTGTGTGTAATTTGGATCATATCCAATTTTACGCTCCTGGAACCTACATGTAACTATAGAATGGCTATAATATATCGTCAATTCCAAACCAATCAAATTGAGTCAGAAGCTCTACATGATAACTCAAGAATTTATGCATACCAACACAGACATTCTTATCCACAACAATCAACCATTCACAATAAATCGCAATTTTATCAAAGCACATTTTCAAGATATCATTCAACAATGGATTCAATAAAATTGAATCAAACTTGTTTATCAAAAATAAACATTGAGTGATTAACACTCAATCATTGTTTTAAACCAAGCATCGATACATTTTATTCAAAATAAGAAAAATATCGATTGCTTCTTCATCATATCTCTCGAAGTCCTTGTACGACCCAAGCAACAACGATTACTCTGATGCCGACTGTCCATGGAACTTCTTCCATCCTCTGCTTCGCTATCAGCCACCTGTATACAATACACAGATGTCTTAGTATCTCATACCATGTAACAAAGAATTTATGGAAATTTTATGCTTTATTAAAAAGGAATTTTGTACCTGAGGGAGAAGCTTCAATATGCCCCTTTTATTTTCTGCAAGGTACACCTTGCAGTTTTTCTTCCAGTGGCTTATCTTGTGGCAGTGAAAGCATTCGGATTTCGACGGAGCCCCCTTTGTCTTCTTCCCCTTCTTCACCTTGGCTGGTTGTGGGACCTGCCTCTTCTTACCCATGCCTTTCAACTGGTCTGAAGAAGCAGAGCCAACAACCAACATAGTCGGTTTCTTCTCGATCTCCTCAAACTGCCTAAGCATGTTGAGGAGACCAGGAAGATCTGTTTCAATACTGTTCATGATGAAACTAGTAATGAATTGTTTGAAGTCTGGGGTTAAAGATTTTAGGATGATGTCCACGGCCATCTCATTGTCGAGGACAAAACCCAACTGGGCAGCATCTTCCACGTACCCGATCATCTTAATGACATGATCTTGCACGGGGCCCGTCTCCATCTTAGTTCCCTAGAGGTTGCTCGTGGCTTCAAACCTGGCAGCTCTTGACTTCTTGCCATACAACTCATCTACATTCAGAAGCATGTTTTGAACATCCAAATGTTCGTGCTTCCTTTGCAGGTCATTGTTCATTGAAGCCAGAGTAAGGCACCTGGCCTTCTCGGCATCCCTCTGGTACTGCTTAAAGACTTCCTTCTCTTCATGGGTTGCATCTACGTTAGTCTTTTCCGGAGCGTCCTCGAGCAGCACGTATCGTATCCCAGATAGTGAGAGAACTAACTTAATATTCCTTAGCCAATCTTTATAGTTAGTCCCGTCAAGCACATTCTTTTCAATCATGTACTTCAGACCCGACTCCATTCTGCATTTAAATAGATATTTAATTAGCTTATATTCGTTGTACAGTTTAAATGGTTTTTATTAAACTATATTCTCCCACTAATTTTAAGAATTAAATCCACAATAATGAACAATTTATTATATTAAAATATTTGTGGGAGAGGGATCCGACTACCCCGAGTCTGACAACCTTGAGTGTAGCTCAACAAGTTGTCCGACTCTGCAGTCGGTAGACGAACTCTTCACCAATCATATAAAATATGATTCCCTATGAGTTTTACCCCTAGTCATTTATGATCATGCGTGTGCTCATCCAAATCACAATGACTAGCCTAGTCAGACCCTTATTTTCACGTCCAGCCTGACTTACGCCGCCGCTCGGTGTATTCACGACATGTCGGTTTGGGTCAGGACTAAACTTACATCAATGGCTCAACTTATGCCAGCGCTTGGTGTATTCACGACACGACGGTTTGGGTTTAAGTCTAGACTACATCATTGGCTCAACTTACACCGGCGCTCGGTGTATTCACGACACGACGGTTTGGGTCAAGTCAAGATTTCGTCATATGTATTTAAGAAGTCGATTTCTATAAGGTTGCCATGTTACAGCTTAAGTGTAGCTCAACAAGTGGAACATGGATCCTACAGTTACCAACTCCTAAAACAAGGAGGTTTACGATTTATCTTGAACAAGATTATTATCGTATTTGACTTAGGTATAGTCGATGGACTTACACAGTCATGATTCCACTCCTTGCGGTCCAGCAGACACGGCCAGGGAATTGACTAAGCCAGGACCACTTAACCACTAGTCTAGCTAGGATGATCCAGCAAACTTAGCCAAGCACATTGACCGACATCATGATCCATTGAAGGAGACTTATCAATCTTATGTTCATCCATTAACTAAAAAGGCTTTTTAATACTAGTTAATCTTTAGCAACTAGTGGATCCTTAAAATTCGAAATTTTATAGACTTTTCCAATAACTTTTATTAGATCCTTATCAACTATAAAGTTTGTTCGTTCATCGTGCTACCCTAATCTTTATTAAGATTTTAATAAATCAATTACAACATTTGAAATAGTAATCATTAAAAGAGAATTATTATTAAAACGATTAAAATAATAATCGTCGATTAAAGAGGACTACCCTAATCGGGAATTCGGTTTAAATGTTGTAAGTGTTCATTAAAACATAGCATGCCACATTTAAAATTTATCTTATAAAATTTTAAAGAATTAATGGCTAACCTAAAGGGTTCATGGATAATCAAATTATACATCATTGCCATTAATATCAACCAACATTTCATCGCATAAAATAAAGGTTCAACTATGTGACATTAAAATAGAACATGCAAGTAAAACCATCTATCAAATAAATAATCAATATGCTCTCATTAAAATTTAACATTTAAATTAAAAGGATATGATTTTAAAAACTTAAAACGTTTTATCTAATAAAATGTTGGTTTCATAAAAAATCATCAAATAATTTTTTAATATTAAACCTATGTGTTTAAAATCATTAAAACATTTTGAATGCTTATTAAAAGTATATTATCTCATAAAATAATTTTTAAAAGCATTTAATCATAAGAGGCTTATATAAAGTTTATTGTTATGAGTTGAGGGAGGCCTTTGGCCTCCCCCCTCATCATCACACCATTACTCCCCACTAAGTTAGTGGGGAGTCCCTTGGACTCCTATTCTCTAATTGAATATATAGAGAGCCATGGCTTGTGCCATGGCTACTCTTGATGAGAGATTGTTTACTCTCTTCTCTAAAATCCTTCAACACGTTATCAGCACTTCCGCTCTTTTGAGCTTTTCTTCCTGTCTCCTCCCAAAAATCAAACCCCTGCGCGCGAAGGAATCTGTTGTTGCGGTAAAACTTTGCGGGGATTTTTCTTTGGAGCGTATCGGGAGTGGTTTTATCTACGGATTTTTATTTACACGATCTTCCCTAGATCTTTGATCTAGAGGTAATTTCTTTTCGATCTCGTAGATAACTACATATTATAGTAAGCAAAGATTTTACATAGCCAATTCTATAGGCTTGTATTACTCTTCACCATTTTTGATAATCAATAAAAACATAAAATAAAATAAAATACAACCCATGAACCTTTTGGCTGCCCTTCATGTCTTTCGGATCATCTGCCGTCGGCCCCCCGGACGGGGGGCCCTGTCGTCGCCGGCCCCCCGATGGGGGGGCCCTGTCGCCGCCTGCCCCCCGGAAGGGCGGGCCTCTGTCGCCGCCGCCCCCCAGACGGGGGGCCCTGTCGCCGCCCCCCGGAAGGGGGGGGCCTCTGTCACCGCCACCCCCGGATGGGGGAGGCGCTGTCGCCACCTGACCCCCCCGGACGGGGGGGGGGGGCTCTGTCGGGCCTCGCCCTCCGGCGATGATACCCCCCCGAAGGGGGGCTCCGGCATCAATCCCCCCTGATCGGGGGGGGGGGGGGGTCCTCTGTCGGGCCTCGCCCTCCGGCGATGATACCCCCCCCCCCCCGAAGGGGGGCTCCGGCATCAATCCCCCCCCTGATGGGGGGGGGGCTCCGGCATCAATCCCCCCTGATCAGGGGGGGGGGGGCTCCGGCAATGCTACCCCCCGAAGGGGGGCTCTGGTGATGATACCCCCCCGAAGGGGGGGATCCGGCGATCAAACACCCCCCACTAGCGACGGGGGGCTACGACGTCACCCCCCACCCCCAGACATCGTGGGGGGGGGGGGGGGGGGGCTCTGCTGCGCCGAACCCCCCTCCCACCGGTGGGGTGAGGGGGGCCTCTGTTGCGCCGAACCCCCCCGGCGAGGGGGGGGGGGGGGGCTCTGTAATCATGGCCTACGACCTCTGTAATCGACGGGAGGTGGAGAGACTTTTGCTGAGGGGCTATGTTTGGATTTTGGGTTATTGGGGACTCTTCAAATCCCCTAACAAATATACCAAAAATTTGATTTTAGGGCTTAAGATTTATATTCCCTAAAAATAAAATTTTGATTATTACAGTAGTTGGGCTGTTTATTGGGCCTGAAGCCCAGATTATACATGAAAATAAGTTTTATGGGCCTGCAGTCCCATTCAGCTTAATTATTATTTTGGTTTTCCCAATTGGGCCAGAAGCCCAGTAAATCCAATTGCAAACTTAATTTGTTAAATAAAATTTTTGCCTATCGGGCCTGTAGCCCAGTAATTCCAATTGCAATCTTCAATATGTTCAATTAAAATTTTGAAACTGGGCCGGAAGCCCAAATATTAACAATATTTTAATTTGATTTATTGGGCCTGAAGCCAAGTTAATTAAATCGCAGTAATTAGTTTGTTAATTTTTGGCAAATGGGCCTGCAGCCCAAATATTTATAATATATTAAAATGATTAATATTTATGGGCCTGCAGCCCCATTTAAACTATTAATTTATTTTAATCTCTTGCCATGGGCCTGTCGCCCAGTCTTTCATATTGCTAAAATTATAACACTATTGCATTATTATTAAAATATGGAATATTAGGATCTTTTCAATATAATTATCTTAAGGATCATGCGACCGCTCTGCCGTTAGTAAACTAACCTAACGGTGTATGACATCTCCCCGTGGTCCGAGAGATTATTATATTTTATAGTCTATTTTTCCATATTATATATGCATGTGTTATATAAATGCGTGGTTGTTTATTTTGTGCCTGTAGCATTTATAAACTGTGTGGATGTTAATATAAGCTAAAATGTGATTTTTGGGATCGGCCAATTTGATACCCTTTTTAAATTCATTGCAATTTTATTTTCTTTTTGAGAGAATTTGTAAGTGAGGAATAAATGTATTAATGCCAAAGACCGGTGCACCGACAAATGAAGACGGAGGCGAAAATTGGAAAAAATAGGGACCCATTCTGGGTTTCCAAATTGTACTTTTCTCTTCTTTATGGACTGTATATTCGGACTTTGGCCTGTATTCTTTTGGGTATCTGGCCGATCCCTACATTTTACTTATTTTATTTTTTAATGCGTGAATTTCAATTTTAGTTAATTCATGCTTATTTTAAATTGCGTAGATATATGGCAAAATTGGCAAGCGTCGATTTCGAGGTCCTCAATTCTGAAGAAAAAAATTTACCTGAGTTGGCGAGTGGACCTGAAGTTCCACTTGCGTTCGATGGCCCTACTTGGCTCCTCCTTCGGCCCCAGCAGCGGCCGATGCTTCTGCTACATCTAGCAGTAGTACTCCTACCACTGTCTCCGACATGGATAAGGCGAAAGCCGTAATCTACATTAGGAAACATATAGATCAGACCTTAAAGGCCGAATACCTAACGGTAGAGGACCCATTGGAGCTGTGGACAGCGCTGGAGGCACAGAATAAACATCAAATTGATGTAATATTACCGCGTGCCAGTTATGAGTGGGAAAACCTCAGACTTCAGGACTATAAGTTCGTCGCTGAGTATAATTCTGCACTTCATAATATCACCTCACGCTTGAAGTTGTGCGGTGAAGAAGTGACAGAACAACGCATGTTGGAAAAGACATTTACCTAGTTTCACGAGAAAGATGAAATCCTCATGCAGCAATATCGTGAACGCAACTTCACGAACTTCTCTGATCTGATCTCATGCCTTCTTAGGGCAGAGCAGAATCGAGATTTACTACTAGCCACTCATAATTTACGTCCAGCTGGCACTGCACCTATCCCTGAAGCCCACCACGTTTCTCCCCAGAAGTGGAAAAACAAAAAGAAGGCTAATAATAACAAAGGGAAAGCTATGATGAAGAATGTACGAGGAGCACCAACCCTGTCCAATAACAACAATACAGGAAAGAGTAACTTCATATGGAAGCAAAAGAACACTGATCAAGTATCACTTCCTAAGAAGAACTGGGAGGATAAATGCCATAGATGCGGCATGACTGGCCATTGGTCCAGAATCTGCCGCACTCCTCGCCACCTCCAGGAACTATATCAGGCGAGCCAGAAGTCTCTGCCTGAAACAAACTTGGCGGCTGTTTAGCCACCAACGATGTTCACTACAAAAGACTTCGAGAACGACGACCTGCTCGATTAAGCTTCATCTTTCATCTATGCATTTAAAATTCGATGTTGCTTCATCTTTAATTTGCTTAAGTGCGAACTTTTATTTTGAATGTCTTTTTCGTTGACTTAAATAAAATTTCGTTTTACTTATAGATGAAGTATGGAATATTGTGGACAGTGCCTCGTTGCACTGGTGTAGCATTGATATTGCTCGACATACAACGAGACTATAAGATGCAAATTCTCCTCTTAAACATATAGGAAATCTCCAATTTTCAAGTATATTTCTTTTAACGAAAATAACTTGAAAATTATGGATAATATATTGAATATCAATATGTAACTCGTCAAGAAAATGGCCAGAAGACCATCTACTTACGATTTCATTGGACCCCCGTCGGGCCCCTATAATTACAGATATTCATCCTATAGAAAGCCAACTCGACTGAGCACCAGAAGTGTCTTTCTTTGCCATATATTTTAAATCTGGCAAAATGGACTTGGTCATCCTGGGAGAGTGATGATGGACGCATCATCAAAAGAATCCATCGGAGAACCTGAAGATTCTTCAAAAGGTTGAGTTTCCTTGTCCCCCTTTGTTATAAGGGAAAACTAATAAAGAGACCTTCCCTCCTGAAAGTGGGTTTAGAGTTTCCTAGCTTCATTGAGAGAATACATGGTGACCTTTGCGGGCCTATTCACCCCGCAAATGGCCCATTATCGGTACTTCATTACTGTACTGATATATGCATCTACTAGATGGCCTTATGTGTGCCTTTATATTCACTAGCAACCTAGCTTTCTCAAAAGCTTATAATGTGGGTGAATTTACTACACATATCATTCAAGACTTCTGCCAAGCAAATGGCATTAAAATTGAACATCCTTCAGCATGTTCAAACTCATAACGGGTTAACAGAGTCTCTAGTAAAGAGACTCCAATGGATTTCACGTCCATTGTAAAATCGCAGTTGCCTGTTGATGTTTGGGGACCATCTCACTGCATTCCGCATCGCTTATCACAATACGGCCCGCTTGTTGCCATATCTTATTGCTGATGCTGCTTGCTCATGGTTTACCACCAAGTCTTGATAAATGTGAATTTTATGAGCAAAATCTCATTGAAATAGGCACGCAGTCTAAAGAAGCCTGAAGCTTCTGAGACCATATCATGGGACACAAAAGTCCTCATCTCGTTATGATCCGCATACTTTTTCTGTGTGAAGTTGAGATCCAGAAGATCCTTCACATTCAGACTAAAGTACATCAATTGATGGATAAATTTGCGGACGACCAGAAGATTGTTCGTTCACACGTCCCTGCTGCCAACACGCCAGCTAGGATTGACATTCCCAAAGATGGATGCAATCCACCGGCAGCAGAATTGGCTGTACTTCAATTGAAAAGAGGACGCCTACCAGGTTCAAAATATAAAATTCCTCATAATAGGAAGATTCCTGGATATATCAAAATGATCCAACCACAGGATGCTGAGCTCAGACCAGCAACCTCTCCCCTCCTAATTTCCCCTGCAGAGGAAACAACAGGAGAACCATCATTATATTACGTACGTACTGGAGAGGTACTGGTCAGATATAGCACAGTCGTCGACGACGGTTTTGCTTTCACTATTGCTGTTCATGGTCGGGCCCCGTATATACACCCGGGAGAACGATTGTAGCTTTACCACAAGCGCACGGCGTAGTGGCAAGCGGGTATCGAACTCAGGGAGGTGGTGTTGGTTCCAATCTATCCTAGGTTGGTTTGACTACGAATGTTTTATTGGTGGAGATGGTTATGGAATGATATAATGGAAATGGTGGTGGATGTCGATGTCAGTGATAAAGAAGTCGGTCAAATATCGATTCAAATACAATATAATAAAAGTGTTTAGGGCTAGGGAATTCCCGCTACGGATCGTCATTCATCCTTGTAAATAGTGAATTCAATATTACTAGACTTGAATTGAGGTGAACTAGTCGTAACTGAATAGAGAACCAAGCTCACGCTCTCTCGCTATTGTCGGTCTATAGCAACCTAGGTTAGGGCCCACTCTCGTGCAAACTCCAACCTAAGCCACTAGCATTAGGATCGACATCATCGTTCAATTGCCCCTCGAGCCCACTCTCGTGCAAACTCGAGTCACGATCTAGGTTGTGATAGCTCGTATTCATCCAATATCTTGCAAACAAATATGTGTATAGATTTATAATAAAAATCCTAGCTTTGGTCCAATCTCTTGCAAACCAAGTCTAGTGGATTTTGATTATAAACCTAAATCGAATATCTAGGCCTTCCCATCGATTAGAATCTAATCTCTTGCAAACCCCAATCGATAGAAATCCCTAGCTATCCGTAATAAATCAATCCCAACCTAACCACTTTAGAAATTCTAGCAACATTTCAATTCATTCATCACAAATCTGAAATTAGATCCATAGGGTTCATCCCCATGCCCTAGAACAACAAATCTATTCAAGCATAGCAATAACGATATAAGAATCAATAAAAATCATTGCTTGCATACAAAAGATAGAAAAAACAAAGATTCAAATAGCAAGAACAAAATACTTAGCTTTGATGAAGATATTCAATCCAAATACAAGCTTTTAGATCCAAGAGGGGGCCTAGGGCATGGCCTAACCTCTAAAATAGAGTCTAAGAAAACATCATGGAAACTCCCCTCTAATGACGGCTATAAACCCCTTATATAACCTCCAAAAACCCCTAGCAAATAGCCCCTAAACCCCTCCGAAACCCGCGCCTGAAATCATGTCCGCGTGTAAGTTAAGTTCTGGGCAGGCAGCGACTCGGCCGAGTGGAAAGCTCACTCGGCCGAGTGGGAATTCCTGCAGAATTTTCAGAAAACAGCACTCTGTCAAAAACTGGCAAAAACTGGTCACTCGGCCGAGTGGAAATGTCACTCGGCTGAGTGACACTGACATGCGAATTCCAGCATTGCAGCATCGACTTGCAGAAATTCCCCAGATTTCATCCCACCTCAGATTGACGCGTTCTTAGCAGCGTTGGAACCGTCATGAAGTCTATTATCCATAAAAAATATAAGAAAAATAATTTGACCTCTGGAATGATGGCATATTTCAAAAGAGTAGAAGGATGTTTGAAAATCTGGGCGCTCGTGTCATCGGCTTCACTCGGCCGAGTGGGATTCTTCACTCGGGCGAGTGGGCTTCTCTACTCGGCCGAGTAGGTCTCCAAAGGATCTATGAAAATTCCAGTAACTTCTGCCTTTTCTCTGGACGAATTCTCTGTACCACTCGAGCGAGTGAAGTTTCTCACTCGGCCGAGTAGGCTTTCTTTGTTCGGCCGAGTATACGCTGAAGACTTCGTCTTCGTATCCGTTCTGTTCGGCCGAGTGGGGCTTCTTGCTCGGCCGAGTGAGAGGTCTACTCGGCCAAGTGATGTGCTGCTGTGCTTGTTTCTTCTTCTTTTTGACTCCTCGTCGATTCTACCAAATTCTTTCCTTCTCCACTCATCCTCTAACGCTGATATCTCCTCAATAAGGCCATGAGCGGTGCTTCGTTATGCGCTCAAGTCCTTTAAGCTCAGTTTTGCTCCCAATTGCTCCATATTTCCTGAAATCCGACAAAAACAAGAAATGGTGAAAAGTAACGCAATATCATCGAATAATCGGGAAAATCGCAATATGAGCAATCGAAATGGCGTGCAAACATGCGGGAAAAAGGTGTAAAATATGGAGTGATCAGTTCACGTCGCTGAATACGACGATGACGTCTACCCACTTTTCTATAGCATAAACGCATAGATTGGCCAAAGTGGGACGAGGCAATAAGAGTAGAGCTGGACTCACTTTTGAAAAGCAAATTCTTTGGACCAGTAGTCCATACACCTGAATGTGTAAAAACCTGTGGAATATAATTCGAATTTCATAAAGAAATTTAAATGAAGGAAATGCGATCATTTTCCTACTAAGCCTAAACTTCTCTGAAAATGCCAATACATGCAGCTCATGGACGTTGTGACTGCATATATATACGGCAATATAGATATAGAGATCTATATAAAACTTCCAGAAGGGTATACTCTACACTCAGAGATGAAAGAGAGACGTAGAAACGTCTTCTCCATAAAGGCTACAAAGATCATTAGTTGATCTTAAGCAATATTATGCCCTTGTATCTTTTTTGAAAGATCGTTGACAGGATTTGTGATATTCGCCGTACATGTGGTTGACTTAAAGCTAATAGGATCTCCTACAGAGACCATTGAGATATCAGATAGCTTTAAGCATACCTTGGAAATGAAAAACCTAGGTATAACAAGGTATTGTTTCGGCTTACATATTTAACACCTTCGTGGTGTAACCCATTAATATCCTTCATACACCTGGAGTTTATGAAGAATGATGTCCATTTGCAACCTATTAAAAATGGATGCTTATTTATGATACCTTCCAGTAGCTGGAAGAGGGGGAGAACATCCTAGGTCCAGAAGAGCCTAGCTCTAGTGTACTTGTTACAGTTCTTTACCTGGCCAACTGCACGTATCTTTTATAGAACGTCTCCAGTAAAGTTGTTAACCAGATACAGTGTTGTCCTGGAGAGCAACACTAGACCAAGGATAAGTTACTTCTGCGCAACTTCCAAGGGTCAAGGAATATATATTGCATATGCAGGTTTAAAGATCATCGCGATGACTAAAACACAATAGGCCGGCCACCTCCTAAATATCTACACATCATCCTCCAATGTCTACATCTTCTGAGAAGCTCATCATCCAAGGAGCAAGTATTAAAAACGCTCAGCCAGTTCCAACAGTACCTTGCAGACACACTGAAGACTGATTCAATGAATACTTTAGTGGCGTCATCTACCAAACTTCGAAGAGCATTCCACTCCAGAACGCCACTGTTTTACTATAACCGCTAGATGAGTGAAACTTGTATAGATGAGTGATGATTGTATTTTCTTTCAGAACATGATGGATGTATAGATGAATAGGAGATGATTGTATGGATACATAGGAGATCTACAAGCCTGAAGCTTGTACAGATCAGGGGGAGTCCCTCGATAGTTGTACTCTTTTCCCTTAAGATGCTGGTTTTTCCCACTGGGTTTTCTACAGCTAAGGTTTTAACGAGGCTACCACAGTGGCTCTGGATCCAGAAGTATCCACCCCATTATCATACTGAATCCTGAAGTATTCATATGCTTAACCCAAGGTAATGGAGAGATGAGGGGGAGTGTTGTGAGTTGAGGGAGGCCTTTGGCCTCCCCCCTCACCATCTCACCATTACTCCCCACTAAGTTAGTGGGGAGTCCCTTGGACTCTTATTCTCTAATTGAATATATAGAGAGCCATGGCTTGTGCCATGGCTACTCCTGATGAGAGATTGTTTACTCTCTTCTCTAAAATCCTTCAACATTTATCACATAAAATTTAAAATGTCTCTTAAAAAAATTTCCATGCTATAAAAACAATTTTTAAAACATTTAAATGAAGGGTTCATTCTTATTTTAACGTTATCAAATAAAATTAAAATCTTCATTATCAGATAGAAAGCAATTTAATAATTAAAACAACATTGCAGCCTAAGATCATGCAAACCTAGGCTCCGATACCACTGAAGGGTTTTGGCAGACCCTTAGGGCTCAGATCTGTGCCTATCCTACGTCGGACGGACAACAGAGGGAAAAAATTAGCAGCGGAAAAAACACAAGTCTAAACAATTTAGCTAAAGCCCTAAGGCGAGCTAGAACCTCGCCAAGATCTATGCCGACTTGGGGTGGATCTGACCAGCCCACAAAGGATCTAGCCTACTGCAACATTATTAAAATTAGTCTAAAAACTACTAACTTAACATACCTGGAATCTTAGCCCTGAGGCAGGTAAGATGTACCGCACCACCTTCTTGCGCTCCTTGTAGCTGAGCCGCCTCACGCCTTCAAACTGATCTATCCAAGCCACCTCCGAGCCGATCACTTTGATTTGGAATATAAATTGCACATTCCCCCTATTTCTGGGTATTTTATGTGTATATCTTGTTATATTGTCTTTAATACGTGTTTTTTGCGATATTGTGTAATATTAGAGCCTACTCCCTTTTTATACATAAAATACGATTTCTATGGACTAATTTTAGCTTCTATTATTTTTCAGTTACTCCTGAGATTTTTCTGGATTTTCTGGAATTTTTCTAGGATTTTTTGGAGCTTGAAGATATTTTGGGGATTTATTTCAGCCAAAGATGCTATTCTGGAATTTTTAAAATAGAAAGCAAAAAAACATTTAAAATCAATTTTTGTGGGCCGGCCCGCCTGGCCGGCCCGCCTGGCCGGCCCGCCTGGCCGGCCCGCCTCCGCCATTTGCCCAGCAGCAGGCGGGGCACGCACAAAGCGCGTGCCCCCGCCCCCCTCGTTTAATTTCTAAAGCGGGTCGTGCCCCGCTTTTCGTTGCAGCGGGCCGATGACCCGTTAATTTGATGCGGGCGGGCGAAGAAAATGGCCGGGTCTTCGACCCAGCCAACAACCTCTGAGCAGGCGCACACGTCTGTAGCTGCGGGCGGGTCGGGCACAAAGAACCCGACCCGCAAGACCCATAACATACCCGGATGCACAAATTGGGGGTTTGGGAGCTGCTGTTCGGTTTTCAGGGACTTCACTTCGATTTTTTTGTTCTATTAGGGGGGTTTGGAGCCTATCTTCTTCCCTAAAAAGACTAGGGCTAGGGCTTGGAGGCCATGCAAGGTTAGAATCTTAGAGGATGAGCAAATAGGAGGAGGCAATGGCTCATTTGGGAGACATCTTGGGTGAAAGATTTCCTTTTCCTTTTGTATTTTGATATCTCTCTTTTGTATTAAACTTGGGATGAATTTTTATAAGATTCTCATCTTGTTTATTATGATTGAGTAGTGTTAATTTGCTTGGGTTGTGATTCATTGTGATTGGTTGTTAATTATAGCTTTAATTACCTCTTGCCTATTTCAATGTATATGTTGGAAGAATCATTAGGGCACAATTTTATTGGTTAAGTCCCAAGAGGGCACACTTTGAGAAAAGTCCATGATACTTATTTTAATTAGTGCCATGATGATGCATCCATCCTTATTGCAAATTATTGTGTTCTTGAATGCTAAATATTCCGATTGAGTTTCCTTAGCCGGATGATTGATTGAATTATTTGAGGCATTAGAGCTTAATTGACACCAATCTTAGTGAACCCACAACCCATGCTCTCTCTCCTAGCTATCCTAACTCCCCATTTGGCTTTCTAACCCTATTTACTTAGGTTAGGAATATAGATTCACCACACGTTTTCCACTTCCATTCACGTAGCGAGGTGGTTGTCACATGCTATTACCTTTCTTAATCGATAGATTTTGCAAGTGTAGAACTACTTGTCCCTGTGATCCGACCCGGTACTCACCGGTTATAAATTATATATTGCATTGACGCTCCTACGCTTGGGAGCGGAAGGCGTGCTTCCTTTGCGCGTCCTCCGATTCAATCAATTGGCACCGTTGCCGGGGACAACGGTTTCTATTATTTGCATTTTTGATTGATCTTGAACGTTTTAGTGTGATACTTCTATCTCTTAGTGTTGTGTCTTTCCATTTTATTTATTTTCCACTATTGAGTCTTTTGGTTGTTTATTTTCATTTTCTTGAGAAAATGTTTTTACACAACAAAATGGCATCATCTTCAGATTTGTCCGACATTGATTTGGAGGATATCCCACTCCCGCCATACTTTCATGGTTCAGAGTGGGAGAACCCTCATTTACATATGAAAAAGTTTGAAGAGTGGATGTATTCTTGTCTTGGTGGGAATATTTGTGATGATTGCAAATATTTTAGATTCTTCTCATATTCCTTATAAGATAATGCTAGATTGTGGTTTGATTCATTGTCTCTCGACTCACATTTTATGTGGTTGTCATTTCAGGCTGCATTTCTCCGAGAGCTTTTGCCTACTTTCTTGGAGCAGGTACATGGGCAGCAGGCCATGGAGCAACATATAGCGAGCTTTACCCAAGCTGACAAAGAGGCCTACCATCAGGCTTGGCAGAGGTTCAGTGATTTGATGCTTGTGTGCCCACACCATTGTTTCCACGAGGATCATCTCCTGCAGATATTTTATCCAGGATTATCACCATTTGGGCGAGATTTCGTGTAGATGAGCTGCGGTGGGGAATTCTTTGATTATTCGATCGAGGATTCATGGTGTTACCTGAGGGACCTTGCAGAGTATGAGGACGCGGTCCAGCAGGTTCCGGAGCAGCCTGACGAGCCAGCTGTGGGCTCATTCAGATGTGACCCTATGGAAGAACGAGAAGTACAGGATGATGGGGTGCATTGGAACCAAGTGGAAGGAGCTGAATATCCATATCTTGGTGAGCATGAGGAGATGGTTGATGGGCTGCGTGTCAACCATGTTGAGGACATGATGCATTTTTATGTTGGTGGTGATGTTTTGGTGGATGCATGTGAAGGCACGAGCGACATGGATGATATTAGAGAGCCTGAGTTTTGTTTCCCGTCTACTACATCCGCCCATTTTGAGGTGTACGAGTGCATGTGACGGACTGCTGAGATGGCTTACTTTGATGATGAAGAAGATGATATGGGCGAGGGAGTGAGTTTACATACCATGACGGAGCCTGAGCCAGACATTCCTCCTACTTCAGTGCAGCAGGTCTTATACCCTTCACCTCGAGATGTGCACCAGGCCATCATTCATGGAGATTTTCAGGATACACTTCATAGTCTGGGGAGGTCTGCAGAGCCTACACTTTCTGATAGTGAGGACGATTGCGAGATGGTCTACATTGAGCCTGAGCCGTCGTCTCCTCCAGATTTTCTTCTGCAGCCGCTTTCTCCTCCTCCTAAGGCAGAGTATCATGCCACACCTAGCACCATTATTCAGGAAAGTTTCCATCATATCATGCCTTGTATTTCTGAATCCCAATTTGCACTTCCGCATATTTTTGATTCAGATTGTCGTCGTTTACATTTAAATTATTTTTCTGACGACCCATTTTGGAGTGCTTTTGTTGCAAGGCATGAGGGCATGGATTGGATTGATGCAGCTCGTCTCCCACAAGATTCATTTATCCAAAGGGGACGCTGGGAGTTGTATTGCTGGAATCCAAGGAGGTCAGTGGAGGCCTAGCTCCAAAGCAGTTGGCGGAGGAGCGAAAGGAGCTGATGGATCAGCTACCTCCACCGTTATACATCCGAGATCTGACCTTCGATCACGGTGCTTTCTATCCATTAGTGTAAATAAATAAAAATTAGATTTTCAGTTTTATTTGTGTTAGTAGCATGTTTTTCTTTTTTATATGCTTTTGTTCTAGGATCTTTTGTGAGATCTAATACTCTGCCAACATGGAGGACAATGTTTATTTTAAGTTGGGGGGAGAGTGTTAAAATCTTTAGGATTTTGATTTTAGCTTAAATTTTTTTGAGATACCTCCATTTTGCCAGCACCCATTGCTCTTTATTGCATATCCTATTTTTCCACCTCGTCCCTAGGCCGCTAGCTTTATGCGTTGTCCCTGCATGATTAATGCCATGCAATTTTTTTCGGATTATTATTTTGGTATCAACTTCTTAGATGTTTGATTGGCACGTTTTAATTTCTTTTCAATTTGGAGTCAAATGTTAATATGCCATGTATAAAACTATTTTATACGACATGATACCTCTTTGAAATAAATTAGGAATAGTTTGGTGCACGTGATTGCATGAATTGGGATGAATGACTTAATTTTTGATTGGAAAGGGTGTGGCCATTTGGTTATGTTTTGTTTTCCTCCTAAGGAGTGGGGGGATGAGTTGATAACTCGTGTTTAGAATGAGAAATAAAGTTATATAAGCGAATGGTTTTTCTAATCAAATTGAGTAGCCGGTGCCCCACGAAACATTGGGGAGGACGTCAAAGATGAGATTTAGGAGACCATTCCATCCCTTTGCCTATATAGCGTTATCGCGTGTATGCAAAGGTGGCGGTGTTTGCATTTCATAGCATGATTGCGTGAATGCAAAGCATAAACATAAAACATACAAAAAAAGAGATGAATAGAAAAGAAAAAAAACTAATGAATAAATGAATGAATAAGCAACATGTGCGATATAATCTCATCTCCCACAACTTGAATGGAATTTCTTTTGTTTTGGCCACTTCCTTGAAAATTAGAAACTTTGCCATTTGTGATATATCCCAAAGAATGTGATACAGTGCTTATTTCCTTACTTTTCTTGGAATTGGATTGAGGAGGATGTCATTTGTTATTTATTTTCATACATTATGTATATTGGCTTTGAAATCATTTGGAAATAACATTTGTGGTATGCCATGATGATATCTTAAATTTGGTGCATGTTTTCACTTTAACCTGAAATTATCGCATATTTTGCTAGGGACTAGCAAAAATCTAGTTCGGAGGTGTGATTCATGATTTAAATTGCATATTTCCCCCCATTTCTGGGAATTTTATATGTATATCTTGTTTATATTGGCTTTGATACGTGTGTTTTTGCGATATTGTGTAATATTAAAGCATATTCTCTTTTTATACAGAAAATACAATTTCTATGGACTAATTTCAGCTTCTATTATTTTTTAGGTACTCCTGGGATTTTTTTGAATTTTCTGGAATTTTTCCAGGATTTTTTGGAGCTTGAAGCTATTTTTGGGGATTTATTTCAGCCAAAGATGCTATTCTGGAATTTTTAAAACAGAAAACAAAAAAAAACATTTAAAATCAATTTTTGTGGGCCTGGCCGGCCCACTCGCAACAGTACCCCACCCTAAAGCGGGGCGGGTTGATTCGCGGGCCGGCCCGCCTGGCCGGTCCGCTTCCGTCATTTGCCCAGCATCAGGCGGGGCACGTGCAAAGCGCGTGCCCTCGCCCCCCTCGTTTAATTTCTAAAGCGGGCCGTGCCCCGCTTTTCGTTGCAGCGGGTCGACGACCCGCTAATTTTATGCGAGCAGGCGAAGAAAATGGCCGAGTCTTCGGCCCAGCTCGCAACCTCTGAGCGAGCGCACGCGTCTGTAGCTGCGGGCGGGTCGGGCACAAAGAACCCGACCCGCAAGACCCGTAATATACCCGGATGCGCACATTTGGGGTTTGGGAGCTGCTGTTCGATTTTCAGGGACTTCACTTCGATTTTTTTGTTCTATTAGGGGGTTTGGAGCCTATCTTCTTCCCCAAAAAGACTCGGGCTATGGCTAGGGCTTGGAGGCCATGTGAGGTTAGAAGCTTGGAGGAGGAGCAAATAGGAGGAGGCAAGGGCTCATTTTAGAGACATCTTGGGTGAAAGCTTTCCTTTTCCTTTTGTATTTTTTTATCTCTCTTTTGTATTGAACTTGGGATGAATTTTTATAAGATTCTCATCTTGTTTATTATGATTGAGTATTGTTAATTTACTTGGATTGTGATTCATTGTGATTGGTTGTTTATTATAGCTTTAATTACCTCTTGCCTATTTCAATGTATATGTTGGATGAATCACTATGGCACAATTTTATTGGTTAAGTCCCATGAGGGTACACTTTGAGAAAAGTCCATGATCCTATTTTGATTAGTGCCATGATGATGCATCCATCCTTATTGCAAATTATTGTGTTCTTGAATGCTAAATATTCCGAATGAGTTTCCTTAGACGGATGATCGATTAAGTTATTTGAGGCATTAGAGCTTGATTGACACCAATCTTAGTGAACCCACAACCCATGCTCTCTCTCGTAGCAATCCTAACTCCCCATTTGGCTCTCTAACCCTACTTACTTAGGTTAGGAATATAGATTCACCACACATTTTCCCACTTCCATTCACGTAGCGAGGTGGTTGTCTCGCGCTATTACCTTTCTTAATCGATAGATTTTGCAAGTGTAGAATGACTTGTCCCTGTGATCCGACCCGGTACTCACCAGTTATAAATTTTATATTGTATTGACACTCATATGCTTGGGAGCGGAAGGCGTGCTTCCTTTGTGCATCCTTCGGTTCAATCAATTGGCGCCGTTGCCGGGGACAACGGTTTCTATTATTTGCATTTTTTGATTGATCTTGAACGTTTTAGTGTGATACTTCTATCTCTTAGTGTTGTGTCTTTCAATTTTATTTATTTTCAACTTATTGAGTCTTTTGGTTGTTTGTTTTCATTTTCTTGAGAAAATTTTTTTACAACCAAATAGGCATCATCTTCAGATTTTTTCGACATTGATTTGGAGGATATACTACTCCCACCATACTTTCATGGTTCGGAGTGGGAGAACCCTCATTTACATATGAAAAAGTTTGAAGAGTGGATGTATTCTTGTCTTGGTGGGAATATTTGTGATGATTGCATATATTTTAGATTTTTCTCATATTCCTTGCAAGATAATGCAAGATTGCGGTTTGATTCATTGTCTCTCGACTCACATTTTACGTGGTTGTGATTTCAGGCTGAATTTCTCCGAGTGCTTTTGCCTACTTTCTTGGAGCAGGTACATGGGCGGCAGGCCATGGAGCAGCATATAGCGAGCTTTACCCAAGCTGATGAAGAGGCCTACCATCAGGCTCGGTAGAGGTTCAGTGATTTGATGCTTGCGTGCCCACACCATTGTTTCCACGAGGATCATCTCCTGCAGATATTTTATACAGGATTATCACCATCTGGGCAAGATTTCGTGCAGATGAGCTGCGGTGGGGAATTATTTGATTATTCGACCGAGGATTCATGGTGTTACTCGAGGGACCTTGCAGAGTATGAAGACGTAGTACATCAGGTTCCAGAGCAGCCTGACGAGGCAGCTGTGGGCTCCTTCCAATGTGACCCTATGGAAGAACGAGAAGTACAGGATGATGGGGTGCATTGGAACCAAGTGGAAGGAGATGAATATCCATATCTTGGTGAGCATGAGGAGATGGATGATGGGGTGCATGTCGACCATGTTGAGGACACGATGCATTTTTATGTTGGTGGTGATGTTGTGGTGGATGCATGTGAAGGCACGAGCGATATGGATGATATTGGAGAGCCTGAGTTTTGTTTCCCGTTTACTACATCCGCCCATTTTGAGGTGTACGAGTGCATGGGACGGACTGCTGAGATGGCTTACTTTGATGATGATGAGGATGATATGGGCAAGGGAGCGAGTTTAGAGACCATGACGGAGCCTGAGCCAGACCTTCCTCCTACTTCAGTGCAACAGGTCTTATACCCTTCACCTCGGGATATGCAGCAGGCCATCATTCATGGAGATTTTCAGGATACACTTCATAGTCTGGGGAGGTCTGTAGAGCCTACACTTTCTGATAGTGAGGACGATTGCGAGATGGTCTACATTGAGCCTGAGCCGTCGTCTCCTCCAGATTTTCTTCTGCAGCCGCTTTCTCCTCCTCCTAAGGCAGAGTATCATGCCACATCTAGCACCATTATTCAGGGAAGTTTCCACCATATCATGCCTTGCATTTCTGAATTCCAATTTGCACTTTCGCATATTTTTGATTCAGATTGTCGTCGTTTACATTTAAATTCTTTTTCTGACGACCCATTTTGGAATGCTTTTGTTGCAGGTGATTCGGGTTCAATATTACATATTTAACCCCCCATTTAGCTCTATTTTGTGCTCATGTGATGCTACATTGTTCTCTAATTCATACGTATTTTCTACACATTTATTTATTAGAGAAAACACACTATTTGAGCACAAAACAGCATTTAACGACGTAATTCTGCACTTTTTATATTTTTTTCTAGCTTCGTCTCGATCTCACGATTCCAACAACTATTTATTTGTATTTTTCTGAGATCTGTGCTAATTACTGTGATTTATTGAATGCAGAATACCTATTAATTGGAGAAATACGCAAGAAATACGGTGGAAAATACGGTATACGGCGGCGTATGCGTATCAGATCAGATGCGGGCTACATGGCGCAATATAGGCCGCCCGATCTTCATCCGACGATCCGCAGCCGAGCGGAACGTAGCGGAGACGTGGCCGCTTGCGAGCCATCGGATGGATATCCGACGATCGAAAGTGAAGCGATGAGGATCAGCGCTTGCACCGTTAGATTGAGCTTTGACGGTCCAGATCGACTTCGCATCGTATTCGGATGGAGCGCAATCCTGACCGTTGGATCTCGATCCAACGGGTTTCATCATCCCTCAAGCGCAGCGAAGGCGGGCGATCCCAGCGGCTACGTGGATTCATCTGGGACGCAGAACGAAGATCCAATGGCCAATGAAGCTTCGATCATAGAGGGAGACGCGGCAACTCGATGGCCGCTAGATTTCGATCGAACGGTGGAAAACATCTCCGAGCGGAGCTCAAACACAGCAAATCCGCTGCCACGTGTCACGCCGTGGTCAAATCCCGCTTGCGATGGACGGTCGAGATCGCGAGCGGTTGTGGGTTTGGTTCTAAATGCTATTGGGTGCGGGTTTCAACCCGTTAAGCCCAATAAACCCGCAATGCCTATTATATAAGCGTATTCTAGGGTTTTTGGGCGTATTATTGGCGTATTGGAGCATCTAGGAGCCGAATTCTCTCCCTGAAAAATTCTGTAAAATTCCAGAGGCTTGTCTTAGTATTTCCAGAGAGTTTGAAGTCGAAACTTGGAGTTTTGGTGATATTCTCTTTAACTCAAACCCCGTATTTTGGTGTTTTCTAGCGTATTTTGCTATAAACTTGATGTATTTTGCTATGGAAGTTGTTTATTTTTGCATGATGTGTAGCTAAATCTCTGTTGTGCATGATATGGAGTAGTTAGGGGATGTGATTCGTGTTATTTAGGTTGAATATTGTTGTTCTTCATCGTAAAAGTCGCTAAAATTGTATGTTTTTGCTATTTAATCCTCTTTTCGTCTTCCAAAAGAAGCGAATACGTTGATGATCACCTCACAAGGGTGAGATTTGATCTCTCCAAAAGAGAGCTTCATACCATATTCGTAGAACTATAGTTTTAGTGACGTTTTTATTCATATCGTGTTTGAACCCCCCAAAAGGGTATTTTCCGACAAATCGCTCCCAAAAGGAGGATTTGTTGAGTTATATTTAATCAACCAAAATACACGAATCGCTGATCCTAACGAGCCCATATCATGTGCATGTTTCTCATATATTTTCATACACGACTCTTTTGTTGTTCGCTTTGATTACGTATTCACGACACACTTTCACACCATCATCACTTTCATTATTACAGTGGTTAGTCTCTTTCCGATAGATTTCTGTTTGATTTGTGCTGTGGTTTCAACAGATTTTCTCCTGAGGATTCGACATCTGGACTCCCAGATTTTACTACTTGAACGGACTCTTGCGCTTGAGAGAAGCACCTTTCGGAGCCCACCAAGTTTTTGGCGCCGTTGCCGGGGAGAACGGTTTGTTACTACGGTTTATTTCATTCAGAAGACCTTCGGTGAGATCTTTCCACTTTATTGTATATAAACTTTTGTTTGCTCTTATATAAAAAAATTTTGTGCTAGTTTATGTGGCATAGGACTCCTAGGACACATAGGTTGACTCGACGTTTTGATATGGCTAATAATAATATGGATGAAAATTTTAGCAACAACAACGAAAATAATGTGCAACCTGGAGTGCCTAGGACTTTAAAAGATTTACTTCGACCCACCAGGACTAGCACTGCTTCATGCTTTGTTTTACCTGCCGATGCAAATTCTTTCAATTTTAAACCTGGGGTGATCTAACTCTTACCCACCTTTCATGGGTTAGACAAGGAAAATACATATCTTCATATTAAAGGATTTGAGGAGGTTTCCTTGACATGCTTTGATGGGAAAACTAGTGAGGACCCGATATATCTTAAACTGTTCCCATTTTCATTAAAAGACAAAGCTAAAAATTGGTTGAATGCATTGCCATCACGCTCTATTACTACATGGATTGATTTGCAGGCTGAATTTCTAAAGAAGTTTTTTCCTATTCACAGGACACTGAAGCGGCAGATTATGCACTTTGCCCAGAAAAGCGAGGAAACATTCTACCAGGCATTTGAAAGGTTCAATGAGTTGCTTCTCGCATGTCCGCACAATGGCTTCGACAAAAGCAGGATTATTGGCTTCTTCTACGATGGACTACAGCCGCAAATGAAGCAATTTGTAGAGATGATGTGCAATGGAGGATTCTTTGATAAAGAGCCAGATGAAGCTTGGACATACCTGGAGGAGATAGCAGAAAATGCACAGACATGGGACACTACGTCAGACTACGAGAGAGGAGGCCACTCTGCACCATCCCATCCCACACGAGGAGTGGTATTCAATTTGAAGCAAGAGGATGCGTTGGAGGCAAAGATGGAGGCCATGATCTCAAACAAGCTTCATGCCATGAATTTGAAAGAGGCCAAGGCGGTTGAGATAGAGCAGACTTGCGCACTTTGCGACGTCAGTGGCCATGACACCAGTGCATGCCCCACACTTCCAGCCTTGAAGAGCATGCTAGGAAATCCTACTGGGGTGAATCAAGTGTCTTCGAATTACCAGAACTTCAATTCCAACAAGAGGTGGCGCAACAATCCAAACTTGAATTGGGGCCCCAATCAACAGACTCAGCAGCAGCAGGCTCCCCCTCAGTTCCGACAACCTCAATACAACAGCAACAACTATCAAGGTGGGAACCAGAGGAGGGACCATGAGCCGATGCAACAACAGCAGATGCAACCATTTGGCGATGCACTCAGCAGCTCATTCAGTTGCAACAAGCTCAGATGCAGCAGCAGCAGGCTCAATTTCAGGCTCAGCAGACTCAGAATCAGCAGATGAGCGAGAGCTTGGCGAGGCTTACGGCGACATTAGAAAAAGGTAAGCTTCCATCTCAGTCAATTCCAAATCCTAATATGGGCTCATCTTCGTCTGCAGGTAACAATATGAAGCCTTGCCAATCGGTGTCCACTCTGAGGAGTGGAAAAGAGATTCAGAAGCCTGACCCACCGAGCAGACAAGCTGAGCAAGAAGAGGGAATTCAGACCCAAGAAGAGGAAATTCAAGAGCAAGAGGAGGTGCAGGAAGAGAGCACGGACGTGGGTTTGAGCAAAAGCATCATTAAAGAGAAGGAACCCGCAGCATACGTACCTGCAGCACCCTACCCTCATCGGCTACTTCAGAAAAGCAAAGATAAGTATCAAACTGAGATTCGAGAAATTTTTCAGAAGTGCCAGATCAATATTCCATTGCTTGATGCTATTAATCAAATACCTGCCTATGCTAAATTTCTGAAAGATTTGTGCACTGTTAAAAGAAAGCTAAATGTGAAAAAGAAAGCATTTTTGACTGAACAGGTTAGCTCTATTGTGCAACATAATACACCACCTAAATTTAGAGACCCTGGATCACCCACCATCACTTGCACCATTGGCACTAAAAAGATTGGAAATGCTTTATTGGATTTAGGTTCTAGTGTCAATATCTTGCCATATCCTATTTTTGTGCAGCTTGGGTTAGGACAGCTAAAGCCTACATCTGTTATATTGCAACTAGCTGATAGATCTATTAAAGTTCCAAAGGGATACATTGAGGATGTCCTCGTTCAGGTGGACAAATTTTACTACCCCGCGGACTTTATAGTTCTAGACATCCAAGGACCCCAAACTGCCAATGCTACTCCCATCATTCTAGGTAGACCATTCCTAGCGACATGCAATGCTTTAATAAATTATAGGGATGGTCAACTGAAAATTACTTTTGGCAACATGACTTTGGATTTGAATATTTTTAATACTTGCAAGTTGCCACATGTGGATGATGAGATTGAGAGGGTGCATATGATTGATTCATTGGTGGATGATTATATTTGTTCTGAATTTTGTGATGATGCTTCTATTGTTGAGACTTTTATTGGTGATTCTGATGACATCTCTTTTGTGCAGGAGAACGTGAAGGAGCTTAACGCGGTATGGGAGCCTAGGTTCGAGGCTTTGCCACCTAATGCATCAATTCAAATTTCATCTGGGGTGGAGGATCCAAAGCCCGAATTGAAGCCACTTCCTGAATATCTCAAGTATGCCTTCCTAGGAAATGAAAACAGCTTCCCTGTGGTAATATCTTCCAAACTCTCTTTAGAACAGGAAAGCTCTTTACTTGATGTGCTAAGAAAACATAGAGGTGCTATTGGTTGGTCCATTGCTGACATAAAAGGTATTAGCCATATTGTATGCATGCATCACATTTATTTGGGGGATGACGCCAAACCCACTAGAGAAATGCAACGTAGGTTAAATCCAACATTAAAAGAAGTGGTGAAAGGCGAGGTTTTAAAATTATTGGATGCATGCATTATTTATCCTATTTCTGACAGCAAGTGGGTTAGCCCTACACAGGTTGTTCCTAAAAAGTCTGGCCTCACCGTGGTTAAAAATGAGAATAATGATCTTATCCCAGTTAGAGCCACCACAGGTTGGAGGATGTGCATAGACTATAGGAAGTTGAACTCCCGAACTAGAAAAGATCATTTCCCTCTTCCATTTCTTGACCAAATTTTAGAGAGGGTAGCTGGACATGAGTACTATTGCTTTCTAGACGGTTATTCAGGTTATTATCAGATTGAGATTGCACCTGAGGACCAGGAAAAGACTACTTTTACCTGTCCCTTTGGTACTTTTGCATTTAAAAGAATGCCGTTTGGTTTATGTAATGCTCCAGCTACTTTTCAGCGATGCATGCTCAGTATTTTTGATGATATGGTTGAGAAAATTGTTGAGGTATTTATGGATGATTTTTCAGTATATGGTAGCTCTTTTCATGATTGTTTAGCTAACTTGGCTCTTGTTCTTGACAGGTGCATTGAAAAGAACCTCCTATTGAATTGGAAGAAGTGTCATTTTATGACCACAGAGGGACTTGTCCTAGGTCACCTGGTTTCTAAAGATGGTATACAGGTAGACAGAGCCAAGGTAGCAGTAATTGAGAAGCTACCAAGTCCTAAATGCGTGAAGGACATCAGATCATTTTTGGGACATGCATGATTTTATAGGCGGTTCATCAAAGATTTTAGCGCTATATCTCGTCCTCTTTGCAACTTACTTACTTTAAATGTGGATTTTATTTGGACACCTGAGTGTCAACTTTCTTTTGAAACTTTAAAGAAGTTGCTGATTTCTGCTCCCATTTTGCAGGTGCCAGACTGGTCCCTACCATTTGAAATAATGTGTGACGCAAGCAATTACGCAGTTGGTGCAGTCCTAGGCCAAAGAAAAGACAAAGTTCCAGTAGTGATTTACTACGCTAGCAAGACACTAAATGATGCTCAGAGGAATTATACAACCACAGAGAAGGAGTTGCTGGCTGTAGTATTCGCGTTGGAAAAATTCTGGAGCTATATTTTGGGATCACCAATTTTGATATATACTGATCACTCTGCTTTAAAATATTTATTGTCTAAAAAAGATGCTAAGCCTCGATTGATACGATGGATTTTATTGTTGCAGGAGTTCAATGTCACAATCAAGGACAAGAAAGGCGTGGAGAATCTAGTAGCTGACCACTTATCACGATTGACAGTAGGCCTTGATTCAGCAGATGTGCCTTTGAAGGACTCCTTTCCTGACGAGCATCTTTTTAGTGTTTCCACCTCTCCATGGTATGCTGATATAGTTAATTATCTGGTAACTGGTAAGACTCCTGACACTTGGTCTCTTCAAGACTTTAAACGGTTCAAGTATGAGGTAAAATATTTCTTCTTTGATGATCCGTACTTATATAAATATTGTAGTGACCAAATTGTTAGGAGATGCATTCCTGATCATGAAATAACCAGTGTGATACAATTTTGCCATGATGGAGTATGTGGTGGACACTTTTCAGCGAACAAAACTGTGGCAAAAATCTCGCAATGTGGCTTTTATTGGCCAACTATGTTTAAAGATACATTTCATTATTGCAAGACTTGTGCTGCATGCCAACAATTAGGGGGTATTACTAAACGTAACATGATGCCTTTAAACCCCATTTTGGAAATTGAAATATTTGATTGTTGGGGCATAGACTTCATGGGACCTTTCCCACCTTCATTTGGATATGCTTATATTTTGGTTTGTATTGATTATGTTTCTAAATGGGTGGAAGCTATTCCTTGCAGGTCGAACGACACTTCCGTTGTGCTTAAGTTCCTCAAAGAGAACATTTTCTCTAGGTTTGGAGTGCCAAAGGCCTTGATCAGTGATGGAGGGTCTCATTTTTGCAACCGCATGTTCGCTACTTTAATGAAGAGGTTTGGGGTCACACATAAAGTTTCTACTCCGTATCACCCCCAAACCAATGGCCAAGCAGAGTTGGCAAATAGAGAGATCAAAGGAATTTTGCAGAAAACGGTGAATCCTTCAAGGAAAGATTGGAGTTTGCGCTTACCTGAAGCGTTGTGGGCTTACAGGACGGCCTACAAAACAATTTTGGGGATGTCACCTTACCGTCTAGTTTTTGGGAAGTCTTGTCACTTACCTGTTGAGATAGAGCATAGATCTTACTGGGCTATAAAGAAAATGAATTTTGATACTGATGTCTCTTTTTCCTCTCGCAGGTTACAATTGTTGGAGCTGGAGGAGTTAAGGAGAAATGCGTACGACAACGCTAAAATATCAAAAGAGAGGATGAAATCCGTCCACGACATGATGATCTTGAGGAGGGAGTTCACCCCAGGCCAAAAAGTACTCCTATACAATTCCAGGCTACACATCTTTCCTGGGAAGCTTCGCTCTAGGTGGTATGGACCTTTCATAGTCAAAGAAGTATTCCCACATGGCGATGTGCTCTTACTTAATGAAAAAGACGGAAGTGAGTTCAAGGTGAATGGCCAACGATTGAAGCATTTTCACGAGCCTTTGACCAAGGAAGCGAGCACCATGGATCTCACAGACCCACCTTCGGGTGGGAACTAATCAGGTGTGTTCTTTCCATGATTCCCTCTTCCTAACATTGAGGACAATGTCTATTTTTAGTTGGGGGGAGGGAAATAACTTTTAGGATTTTTATTTTATTTTCTTTTTCTTTTTCTTTTATGGTTTTCCCTTTTTAGTTCCCTTTTTGCATTGAAAAAAAAAATCTCTTTGAGTTAAGAAATATCACCAAAACCTATTTTTTTACCTAGAAATGAATCTCATGTGATGAAATTTCTCGTTATTTATTCACCACCGTACACTCGTGATTTATTTTCCCCCACCACTATTGTTCAACATTTCAGTCTCATTTTACATGAATTTGAGTGCTTGTGGTGAATTTCTTTTTACACATCTCAATGGCAAGATTAATCGATGACTTAATGAATCTAGAAATTATGGATTAGCAAGTGGCATGCTTTCATTGGAACACACCAAAGTTCATGCACCAATAATTCATAAATTAACTAGAGCATTGTTCTTTATCTCGTATTCATTGCTATTTGCATGCTCGGTGTGATTTTGGGTAGAAAAAAACGTACCACGTCTTTTGAAATGATTAGGATACCCATTCCTGTGAAAAACTAAAGAAGAGGAAGTTATCTTGCCACGTTGTTTATGCACACACAAAAGAAGAAAAAAATGAGATGAATGAGGAAGAAAAAAAATGAATAGATGTGCTATTAAAGAAATAACTTGGTTGGCTCGAGTAGTACAGTCCGAGGGGCCCTTCTTGGCCTAATGCCCTATTATCGTCTGATTTGGGAGCCATTGACCGGAACCTCAATTATTTGATGGAGCGATCCAAGTTATATACTTTTCCGTGAATGTTGCTTGATGCGCGTTACGCGGAACTATGAAAAAAAGCGAAAGAAAATAGAGAATAAGTGTGCATGATTAGCGAGGCAAGAGAACTTCCAAAGCTTTAAAAAACACACAAGATGTGGTGTGAGCCCCTATGAATAGAGATTGAAGTGTGTACGCTTTAATACCATTTTATTTTTAATGCTTGCTTTGCATGAAAAATTCACGCTCCAAGTTAAAATATGTGATTGAATGGTGTGTACCATTGCTTTAGTATACTATGAGCCATGAAGTAATTGATAGTGAATTTGAGTCTATTTTATAACCATTTGAGATGCTTGACATTCATTTTTGAAAACCCACAAGTACCATTACTTGATGAGCTTGAAATTTTGATATTAGTGTGTGGTTATCTCTTTTGTCGTTGTAGTATGGTGGTGAATGACTTGAGACCTGATAAGGTGATCTAGGTGTATTTTAATCGCTCTTTTTGCTAGAGACTAGCAAAACGCTAGTTGGGGGGTGTGATTCGGGTTCAATATTACATATTTAACCCACCATTTAGCCCTATTTTGTGCTCATGTGATGCTACATTGTTCTCTAATTCATACGTATTTTCTACACATTTATTTATTAGAGAAAACACACTATTTGAGCACAAAACAGCATTTAACGACGTAATTCTGCACTTTTTATATTTTTTTCTAGCTTCGTCTCGATCTCACGATTCCAACGACTATTTATTTGTATTTTTCTGAGATCTGTGCTAATTACTGTGATTTATTGAATGCAGAATACCTATTAATTGGATAAATACGCAAGAGATACGGTGGAAAATACGGTATACGGCGGCGTATGCGTATCAGATCAGATGCGGGCTACGTGGCGCAATATAGGCCGCCCGATCTTCATCCGACGATCCGCAGCCGAGCGGAACGTAGCGGAGACGTGGCCGCTTGCGAGCCATCGGATGGATATTCGACGATCGAAAGTGAAGCGACGAGGATCAGCGCTTGCACCGTTAGATTGAGCTTTGACGGTCCAGATCGACTTCGCATCGTATTCGGATGGAGCGCAATCCTGACCATTGGATCTCGATCCAACGGGTTTCATCATCCCTCAAGCGCAGCGAAGGCGGGCGATCCCAGTGGCTACGTGGCTTCATCTGGGACGCAGAACGAAGATCCAATGGCCAATGAAGCTTCGATCGTAGAGGGAGACGCGGCAACTCGATGGCCGCTAGATTTCGATCGAACGGTGGAAAACATCTCCGAGCGGAGCTCAAACACAGCAAATCCGCTGCCACGTGTCACGCCGTGGTCAAATCCCGCTTGCGATGGACGGTCGAGATCGCGAGCGGTTGTGGGTTTGGTTCTAAATGCTATTGGGTGCGGGTTTCAACCCGTTAAGCCCAATAAACCCGCAATGCCTATTATATAAGCGTATTCTAGGGTTTTTGGGCGTATTATTGGCGTATTGGAGCATCTAGGAGCCGAATTCTCTCCCTGAAAAATTCTGTAAAATTCCAGAGGCTTGTCTTAGTATTTCCAGAGAGTTTGAAGTCGAAACTTGGAGTTTTGGTGATATTCTCTTTAACTCAAACCCCGTATTTTGGTGTTTTCTAGCGTATTTTGCTATAAACTTGATGTATTTTGCTATGGAAGTTGTTTATTTTTGCATGATGTGTAGCTAAATCTCTGTTGTGCATGATATGGAGTAGTTAGGGGATGTGATTCGTGTTATTTAGGTTGAATATTGTTGTTCTTCATCGTAAAAGTCGCTAAAATTGTATGTTTTTGCTATTTAATCCTCTTTTCGTCTTCCAAAAGAAGCGAATACGTTGATGATCACCTCACAAGGGTGAGATTTGATCTCTCCAAAAGAGAGCTTCATACCATATTCGTAGAACTATAGTTTTAGTGACGTTTTTATTCATATCGTGTTTGAACCCCCCAAAAGGGTATTTTCCGACAAATCGCTCCCAAAAGGAGGATTTGTTGAGTTATATTTAATCAACCAAAATACACGAATCGCTGATCCTAACGAGCACATATCATGTGCATGTTTCTCATATATTTTCATACACGACTCTTTCGTTGTTCACTTTGATTACGTATTCACGACACACTTTCACACCATCATCACTTTCATTATTAGAGTGGTTAGTCTCTTTCCGATAGATTTCTGTTTGATTTGTGCTGTGGTTTCAACAGATTTTCTCCCGAGGATTCGACATCTGGACTCCCAGATTTTACTATTTGAACGGACTCTTGCGCTTGAGAGAAGCACCTTTCGGAGCCCACCAGCAGGGCATGAGGGCATGGCTTAGATTGATGCAGCTCGTCTCCCACATGACACATATTATCCAAAGGGGACGCTGGGAGTTGCATTGCTGGAATCCAAGGAGGCCAGTGGAGGCCTAGCTCCAAAGCAACTGGCGGAGGAGCGAAAGGAGCTGATGGATCAACTACCTCCACCGTTATACATCCGAGATCTGCCCTTCGATCACGGTGCTTTCTATCCATTAATGTAAATAAATAAAAATTAGAGTTTTAGTTTTATTTGCGTTAGTAGCATGTTTTTATTTTTTTATATACTTTTGTTCTAGGATCTTTTGTGAGATCTAATACTCTGCCAACATTGAGGACACTGTTTATTTTAAGTTGGAGGGAGAGTATTAGAATCTTTAGGATTGTTAAGATTTTGATATTATCTTAAATTTTTTTTGAGATACCTCCATTTTGTCAGTACCCATTGCTCTTTATTGCACATCATATTTTTTTCACCTCGTCCCTACGCTGCTAGCTTTATGCGTAGTCCCTGCATGCTTACTGCCATGCAATTTTTTTTCAGATTATTATTGGTATCAACTTCTTAAATGTTTGATTGGCACGTTTTAATTTCTTTTCCATTTTGGTGTCAAATGTTAATATGCCATGTATGATACTATTATATAAGACGTGATATCTCCTTGAAATAATTTGGGAATAGTTTGGTGTAAGTGATTGCATGAATTGGGATTAATGACTTAGTTTTTGATTGGAATGGGTGTGGCCATTTGCTTATGTTTTGTTTTCCTCCGAAGGAGTGGGTGGATGAGTTGATAACTCGTGTTTAGAATGAGAAAGAGAGTTATATAAGCGAATGGTTTTTCTAATCAAATTAAGTAGGCGGTGTCCCACGAAACATTGGAAAGGATGCCAAAGATGAGATTTAGGGGACCATTCCATCCCTTTGCATATATAGCGTTATCGCATGTATGCAAAGGTGGCGGCGTTTGCATTTCATAGCATGATTGCGTGAATGCAAAACATAAACAAAAAACATTCAAAAAATGAGAGAAAAAAAGAAAAATAAATAAATGAATAAATGAATGAATAAGCAACATGAGCGATGCAATCTCATCTCCCACAACTTGGAAGGAATTTCTTTTGTTTTGGCCACTTCCTTGAAAATTAGAAATTTACCATTTGTGATATATCGCAAGGGATGTGATACGGTGCTTATTTCCTTACTTTTCTTGGAATGGGATTGAGGAGGATGTCATTTGTTGTTTACTTTCATACATTGTGTATATTGGCTTTGAAATCATTTGGAAATAACATTTGTGGGATGCCATGATGATATCTTAAATTTGGTGCATGTTTTCACTTTAACATGAAATTATCGCATATTTTGCTAGGTCTTCGATGACCCGCTAATTTTATGCGAGCGGGCGAAGAAAATGGCCGGGTCTTCGGCCCAGCTCGCAACCTCTGAGCGGGCGCACGCGTTTGTAGCTGCGGGCGGGTCGGGCGCAAAGAACCCGTCCCGTAAGACCTGTAACATACCCGGATGCTCAAATTGGGGGTTTGGGAGCTGCTGTTCGGTTTTCAGGGACATCACTTCGATTTTTTGTTCTATTAGGGGGTTTTGGAGCCTATCCTCTTCACCAAAAGACTAAGGTTAGGGCTTGGAGGCCATGGGAGGTTAGAAGCTTGGAGGAGGAGCAAATAGGAGGAGGCAAGGGCTCAGTTGGGAGACATCTTGGTTGAAAGCTTTCATTTTCCTTTTGTATTTTGATATCTCTCTTTTGTATTGAACTTGGGATGAATTTTTATAAGATTCTCATCGTGTTTATTATGACTGAGTAGTGTTAATTTGCTTGAGTTGTGATTCATTGTGATTGGTTGTTAATTATAGCTTTAATTACCTCTTGCCTATTTCAATGTATATGTTGGAAGAATCATTAGGGCACAATTTTATTGGTTAAGTCCCAAGAGGGCACACTTTGAGAAAAGTCCATGATCCTATTTTGATTGGTGCCATGATGATGCATCCGTCCTTATTGCAAATTATTATATTCTTGAATGCTAAATAATTCGATTGAGTTTCCTTAGCCGGATGATCGATTGAGTTATTTGAGGCATTAGAGCTTAATTGACACCAATCTTAGTGAACCCACAACCCATGCTCTCTCTCCTAGCTATCCTAACTCCCCATTTGGCTTTCTAACCATATTTACTTAGGTTAGGAATATAGATTCACCACACGTTTTCCCACTTCCATTCATGTTGCAAGGTGGTTGTCACACGCTATTACCTTTCTTAATCGATAGATTTTGCAAGTGTAGAACTACTTGTCCCTGTGATCCGACCCGGTACTCACCGGTTATAATTTTTATATTGCATTGACACTCCTACGCTTGGGAACGAAAGGCATGCTTCCTTTATGCGTCCTTTGGTTCAATCAATTGGCACCGTTGCCTGGGATAACGGTTTCTATTATTTGCATTTTTTGATTGATCTTGAATGTTTTAGTGTGATACTTCTATCTCTTAGTGTTGTGTCTTTCCATTTTATTTATTTTCCACTTATTGAGTCTTTTGGTTGTTTATTTTCATTTTCCTGAGAATTTTTTTAAACAAAATGGCATTATCTTCAGATTTTTCCGATATTGATTTGGAGGATATTCCACTCCCGCCATACTTTTATGGTTTGGAGTGGGAGAACACTCATTTACATATGAAAAAGTTTGAAGAGTGGATGTATTCTTGTCTTGGTGGGAATATTTATGATGATTGCATATATTTTAGATTCTTCTCCTATTCCTTGCAAAATAATGCTAGATTGTGGTTGGATTTATTGTCTCTCGACTCACATTTTACGTGGTTGTCTTTTCAGGCTGAATTTCTACAAGTGTTTTTGCCTACTTTCTTGGAGCATGTACATGGACGGTAGGCCATGTAGTAGAATATAGCGAGCTCTACCCAAGCTGATGGAGAGGCCTACCATCAAGCTTGGCAGAGGTTCAGTGATTTGATGCTTGCGTGCCTACACCATTGTTTCCACGAGGATCATCTCCTGCACATATTTTATACAGGATTATCACCATCTGGGCGAGATTTCGTGCAGATGAGCTGCAATGGGGAATTCTTTGATTATTCGACCAAGGATTCATGGTGTTACCTGAGGAACCTTACAGAGTATGAGGACGCAGTCCAGCAGGTTTCGAAGCAGCCTGGCGAGCCAGCTGCGGGCTCATTCCAATGTGACCTTATGGAAGAACGAGAAGTACAGGATGAGGTGGTACATTGGAACCAAGTGGAAGGAGCTGAATATCCATATCTTGGTGAGCATGAGGGGATGGATGATGGGGTGCGTGTCGACCATGTTGAGGACACGATGCATTTTTATGTTGGTAGTGATGTTGTGGTGGATGCATGTGAAGGCACGAGCGATATGGATGGTATTGGAGAGCCTGAGTTTTGTTTCCCGTCTACTACATCTGCCCATTTTGAGGTGTAACGAGTGCATGGGATGGACTGCTGAGATGGCTTACTTTGATGATGATGAGGATGATATGGGTGAGGGAGTGAGTTTACATACCATGACGGAGCCTGAGCTAGACCTTCCTCTTACGTCAGTGCAGCAGGTCTTATACCCTTCACCTCGGGATGTGCACCGGGCCATCATTCATGTAGATTTTCAGGATACACTTCATAGTCTGGGGAGGTCTGTAGAGCCTACACTTTCTGATAGCGAGGACGATTGGGAGATGGTCTACATTGAGCCTGAGCCATCGTCTCCTCCAGATTCTCTTCTGCAGCCGCTTCCCCCTCCTCCTGAGGCAGAGTGTCATGCCACACCTAGCACCATTACTTAGGGAAGTTTCCACCATATCATGCCGTGCAATTCTGAATCCCAATTTTCACTTCCGCATATTTTTGATTCAGATTGTCATCGTTTACATTTAGATTCTTTTTCTGACGACCCATTTTGGAATTCTTTTGTTGCAGGGCATGAGGGCATGGCTTGGATTGATGTAGCTCGTCTCCCACATGACACATATTATCCAAAGGGGATGCTGGGAGTTGCATTGTTGGAATCCAAGGAGGCCGATGGAGGCCTAGCTCTAAAGCATCTGGCGGAGAAGCGAAAGGAGCTGATGGATCAGCTACCTCCACCGTTATACATCCGAGATTCGCCCTTCGATCACGGTGCTTTCTATCCATTGGTGTAAATAAATAAAAATTAGTGTTTTATTTTTATTTGCATTAGTAGCATGTTTTTCTTTATTTATCTGCTTTTGTTCTAGGATCTTTTGTTAGATCTAATACTCTGCCAACATTGAGGACAATGTTTATTTTAAGTTGGGGGGGAGAGTGTTAGAATCTTTAGGATTGTTAGGATTTTGATTTTAGCTTAATTTTTTTTGAGATATCTCCATTTTGTGAGCACCCATTGCTCTTTATTGCATATCATATTTTTCCTCCTCGTCCCTACGCCGCTAGCTTTATGCGTAGTCCCTGCATGCTTAATGCCAGGCAATTTTTTTCGGATTATTATTTTGGTATCAAATTCTTAGATGTTTTATTGGCATGTTTTAATTTCTTTTCCATTTTGGAGTCAAATGTTAATATGTCATGTATGAAACTATTTTATACGACGTGATATTTCTTTGAAATAATTTGGGAATAGTTTGGTATAAGTGATTGCATGAATCGGGCTGAATGACTTAGTTTTTGATTGGAATGGGTGTGGCCATTTGGTTATTTTTTGTTTTCCTCCTAAGGAGTGGGTGGATGAGTTGATAACTCATGCTTAGAATGAGAAAGAGAGTTATATAAGCGAATGGTTTTTCTAATCAAATTGAGTAGCCGGTGCCCCACGAAACATTGGGGAGGACGCCAAAGATGAGATTTAGGCGACCATTCCATCCCTTTTCCTATATAACGTTATCACGTGTATGCAAAGGTGGCTGTGTTTGCATTTCATAGCATGATTGCGTGAATGCAAATCATAAACATAAAACATACAAAAAAGAGAGAAAAAGAAAAGAAAAAAAGAATGAATAAATGAATGAATAAGAAATATGAGCGATGCAATCTCATCTCCCACAACTTGGAAGAAATTTCTTTTGTTTTGGCCACTTCTTTGAAAATTAGAAATTTTGCCATTTGTGATATATCCCAAAGAATGTGATACGGTTCTTATTTCCTTACTTTTCTTGGAATTGGATTGAGGAGGATGTCATTTGTTGTTTACTTTCATACATTGTGTATATTGGCTTTGAAATCATTTGGAAATAACATTTGTGGTATGCCATGATGATATCTTAAATTTGGTGCATGTTTTCACTTTAATCTAAAATTATCGCATATTTTGCTAGGGACTAGCAAAAAGCTAATTGGGGGGTGTGATTCGGGGTATAAATTGCATATTTCCCCTCCCATTTCTGGGCATTTTATGTGTATATCTTGTTTATATTGGCTTTGATACGTGTGTTTTTGCGATATTGTGTAATATTAAAGCATATTCTCTTTTTATACTTAAAATACGATTTCTATGGACTAATTTTAGCTTCTATTATTTTTCAGGTACACCTGGAATTTTTCTGGATTTTCTGGAACTTTTCCAGGTTTTTTGGAGCTTAAGCTATTTTTGGGGATTTATTTCAGCCAAAGATGCTATTCCAGAATTTTTAAAACAAAAAACAAAAAAAACATTTAAAATCAATTTTTGTGGGCCGGCCCGCCTGGCCGGCCCACTCGCAACAGTACCCCGCCACAAAGCGTGGCAGGTTGATTCGCGGGCCGGCCCGCCTGGCCGGCGGCGGGCCGGCCCGCTTCCGCCATTTGCCCAGCAGCTGGCAGAGCACGCACAAAGCGCGTGCCCCCGCCCCCTCGTTTAATTTCTAAAGCGGGTCGTGCCCTGCTTTTCGTTGCAGCAGGCCGATGACTCGCTAATTTGATACGGGCGGGCGAAGAAAATGGCCTGGTCTTCGACCCGGCCCGCAAACTCTGAGCAGGCGCGCACATCTGTAGCAGCGGGCAGGTCGGGCGCAAAGAACCCGTCCCGTAAGACCTGTAACATACCCGGATGCTCAAATTGGGGGTTTCGGAGCTGCTGTTCGGTTTTCAGGGACTTCACTTCGATTTTTTTGTTCTATTAGGGGGGGTTTGAGCCTATCTTCTTCCCCAAAAAGACTAGGGCTAGGGCTTGGAGGACATAGGAGGTTAGAAGATTGGAGGAGGAGCAAATATGAGGAGGCAAGGCCTCATTTGGGAGACATCTTGGATGAAAGATTTCCTTTTCCTTTTGTATTTTGATATCTCTCTTTTGTATTGAACTTGGGATGAATTTTTATAAGATTCTCATCTTGTTTATTATGATTGAGTAGTGTTAATTTGCTTGGGTTGTGATTCATTGTGATTGGTTTTTAATTATAGCTTTAATTACCTCCTATTTCAATGTATATGTTGGATGAATCACTAGGGCACAATTTTATTGGTTAAGTCCCAAGAGGGCACACTTTGAGAAAGTCCATGATCCTATTTTGATTAGTGTCATGATGATGCATCCATCCTTATGGAAAATTATTGTGTTCTTGAATGCTAAATATTCCGATTGAGTTTCCTTAGCCGGATGATCGATTGAGTTATTTGAGGCATTACAGCTTGATTGACACCAATCTTAGTGAACCCACAACCCATGCTCTCTCTCCTAGCTATCCTAACTCCCCATTTGGCTCTCTAACCCTACTTACTTAGGTTAGGAATATAGATTCACCACACGTTTTCCCACTTCCAATCACGTAGCGAGGTGGTTGTCACATGCTATTACCTTTCTTAATCGATAGATTTTGCAAGTGTAGAACTACTTGTCCCAGTGATCCGACCCGGTACTCACCGGTTATAAATTTTATATTGCATTGACGCTCCTACACTTGGGAGCGGAAGGCGTGCTTCCTTTGCACGTCCTCCGGTTCAATCACACTTGTTGAAGAAAGTTTCACTTGAGCAAACCCGCGTCAAAGACGTCTGGATCCGATCCAAACATCCTCGTAGTCTTGGTAGGACCCAACATGAGGATAGGAAGAAAGATGAGGAATATTTAAGTCCTTGATCGAGCGTGCTAAAAAATCAGGAGCTTCTCGAATCGGAGACTTGGTACATTTTTTCTCTTGGGTGCTCACCCCTATTTATATAGGGAGCAAGACCCCATGCTCGCCGCACGAGCAATGTGGGACTAAATTAGTGAAGATGGATTTAATTCAATTTAATTTAAGTTAGTTTAAGTTAGTAAGCCTTTCATAAAGGCCTAACTTCAACCAATTAAATCTCCCTCACCATTGAGCTTTAGAGACGATACGAGCTATCATTTCGAAGAGCTTCAAACGGTGAATGCGTAGGAACAAACGACGATGAATTTCAACTTCGTTTGTCCCCACAAACAATTGCTCAAAGATGGGCAAAAAGTCATTCATCGTAGCCGTTACAATGGTTTCAAAAAACCCTAAGTCAACTTAAGTTGCGGGCTCGCCAGTTAAGCTTAACGGGCTCGCCCGCCAAGGGCAATGGGCGCGCCCACATTGGGCCCGCCCGGAGCAGGCGTGCGGCCCGCTTCTCTCAGCTGGCCGCGCACGCTGAACACAGCGGGCCGCGCCTGCTGGTTCAGTGGGCCGCACCCGTTACTCTTGCGGGTGGACCCGCTTGTCCAAGTGGGTCTGAACCACTCTTACCTTTGACTGTTTTTGCGTTTCTGGGCTCGTTTGAGCTCTGTTTTCGACGCGGTTTGAACCTGCGATTAGACCGGGACGTTTTCGTCTTCCAGGTAACCTTTCTGATGAGTTTATTCCATTAAATATTTTCGTAAACAATTCATGAAGCATTTAATCTAGTTTGCATCACATGCAAAATTTGTCCCCTATCAAAACTTAAACCCACAATAAACTTGTGGACTTAAATATTCCATTTCGTCGAATGAATTCATCTTAACGTTCTTCCTATTACTAAGACATGGATACTACTCGGTGTGAGACCCTACAGCCTGACCATACTACAGGTTAGGGCTCGAAACCCCTAGACGACGTTAACCACGAGCAGCAGGCGTCGTCTCTGTTTCAGAATCATACTTACGTGATCGACCCATTACCGAACGTGTTGTTGGGATCACTCTGACTATGTCAGTGATGAATTACGCAGTTTTGGTCCCTTCGTCAAGCCTGTGTCTCTGCATGGCCTAGGGTATGGTTTACCGGCAACCCTAATAGCCATCATCGGTCAGTATATAGCGGTCTTTGTTGTATTTACATTGTACATCTTACAACGTACCCCGACCGAGGATTAACACAAATACCATACTGATCCAGTGACACTAACTTCCCTTTAATGGAAGAGACGAATCCCATCTTAGTCATCTACTTCCCTCGTGAGCTTCAAGTGTCACCCAACCTAAGATCTTTCAGCATGCCGAGTCTCAAATCTAGATCATAGATCTAAGTGACACTATCCATTCACAGGTTCGTACTGATGACTTCAGGTCTTAAGGACCATCTTGCCTATCATCACTCTAGAGTTATTATTGATAGTCTAGTTAAAGCTTAACCATTTAATAATTCTAAGTTGGTCGTTCAATGAACTCATTCTCTAATGAGCACCTGTGTCTCGTCTCCAACTTCGCCAACTCGAATGATATGAGATCATCATTACCCTAAGGTAAGACAAAGACACAATGGTCTAACCGATGTGTCGATATCCTATTCTCGACACATCTATGACCATGAACCGTTTAAGACTTAAGTTTCTAATCGGTCTCTAACTTCTCATAATCGAGATCTTCATCTGGATACGTAATGACCTGACTATAAGTCTAAGGAAATTGTCTAGTATATGATTCTACGAATTCATACTTAGGATAATTAATACCATATTATTATTAGAACGAGATGATTATCTTAGGATACATGCCTCAAGGGCATATGTCTTCCTACAACATGTGCTCATTCCATTGAGGTACGCTGGGTCGTGTCAGCACCTGACAAGGATAGTGGAAAAATGAACGTGGAGATGATCGATCCTTAGAGAACAACACATCATTCCCAGGGAGTATCTTTCATTCGAATTCTAATTTAACATTTCATTTTGACGATCCTCTCTGGGATACTTATATTTCGTGGAGAAATTTTTCCTATCAGGTTGACGCCCCTCGTCTTTTGCAGGTAACAGGTGGACGCCTATGCATGATACTTGGAGGCGCGTTTGTTGGGACTTGGTGGATCTCATGGCACCAAGCTTTTAGCTGAGCCACCCGAAAAGAGCAGCAAGAACAGCTGCCTGCTCCGTTGGAAATTCTTGATCCAACTTTTGATCTAGTGAATCCTACTCCAGTATTGTTAATATTTTATTTGCTCTCTATGTAGAGTGAATAAACTCGTCTCCTCTCGATAGCGAGGGAAGCGTACTCAGAATGCTTGATTTTTTTAGATCTCTTTCGAATAAATCTCATCTCCAGCGGCACACCCAATCATTTTAACCCAAAACCCCATCTTGCGCTATATTGCCCATTTCTTTGCCTTGGTTTCACATTTATACGACTCCAACACTCGGCACCCACCCCACACACATACGCCCAATTCTCATTATGATTTTCATATCGGGGTATGCTTTTATGCTAGCTTGGGGGGAGGCAACTCTAAGCATGCATCATTTATATTCCCACATTTTCCAGTCTTTAGCATTGAGGACAATGCTTGATTTAAGCTTGGGGGAGGTGCACTTCATGCATCTTTTGTGCATATTTCTTATTAACAGTCACACCGCACCAAGTTTTAGGGGAGGTGAACTTCTTTCTCAGTTGGAGGGTTTCATGCTCCTTGTTGTAGGAAGTTCATCTCCTAGTTGGTAAAGCTAGCTCATCCCCTGAGGGAATAGCTTTTGATCACACAGATAGTCAAGCCGACGTGAGGGTATAGATGGGTCATCCCTGCTCATATAGCTAGGTCGGCCCACGAAGGGGATGTCCATCCGTTTGTATAGCCGAGCGAACCGTGAGGGTATGGATAGGTCATCCCCGTTCGTATATTTAGGTCGGCCCGCGAAGGGGATGCCCCTCTGTTTGTATATCCGAGTAGCCCAGTAAGGGTATAGATAGGTCATCTCCGTTCGCATAGCTAGGTCATCCACAAAGTGGATGCCCCTTCGTTCGTAAAGCCGAACATCCCCGCGAGGGTATAGATAGGTCATCCCTGTTTGTATAGCTAGGTTGGCATGTGAAGGGGATGCCCCTCCTTTTGTATAGCCGAGCAGTTCGCGAGGGTATAGGTAGGTCGTCCCTGTTAGTATAGATGGGTCGGCTCGCAAGGAGGATTCCCCTCCATTCGTATAGCCGAGCAGCCCACGAAGGTACATATAGGTCATCCCCATTTGTATAGCTAGGTCGGGGATGCTCCTTCATTCATATAGCTGAGCAGCCTGCGAGGGTATAGATATGTCATCCCCGTTTGTATAACTAGTTCGGGCTGCGAAGGGGATGCACATCCGTTCGTATAGCCGAGAAGCCTACGAGGGTATAGATAGGTCATCCTCGTTCGTATAGCTAGATCGGCCCGCGAAGAGGATGCCCCTTTGTTCGTATAACCGAGCAGTCTGCAAGGGTATCGATCGAATGCACAGATCTGAGTACTCGAAAAGGAAACAAGGTCGACAAAATGATCCTCGCTAAAGTACATTTGGCACAGGAGCATTAGCTCGATAGAACGAAAACATTGGAAGAAAGAGACTTTATTTATTAATTTCATAAAAGAAAGTAGGTACAATGGAAATCCATACATGTGTTTATTCGATGTGAGGTTTTAAGTGTCACCATGCATATTTTAAGAATCTGACCAGTGAGACCTCCTTCATGGATCATTCAACAACTAGGGTAACTGGCGAGTCTGGGATGACCCCTTTGCCTTTGTCTTTGCCTTTTCAGGTTCCCTCAGTTGCTCTCATCTCTGGGTTGTCGACGAATTTCTTCAAGTGGCCACGTTTGATCAAAGCTTCAATGTCCTTTTTCAATGTCCATCAATCCTCGATGTTATGGCCATTATCTTTGTGATACCGCAAACTTTGAGGTCATCCATCTTCTCATACTTACCCTTTGCATGGGAGGAGGTCAATCGAAGTAGCTCTCGCCCTTTGCGTAGGCCAGTACTTCTGCCTTGGAAGCGTTCAGTTTGGTGAAGGTCTCGTCAATTGCACGTGAACGACCCTTGGGGCTCCTTTCTCGTTATCGCATGTCTTTAGTCTCTTATCGAGATCTGTCATGGGGTCGAGCTTCTCTTCTTGCCTCTATTGGGAGCTTGGAAGCGCTTTTGTTCCAGGTGGCCAGTGTTTTCTTTGCCAGAGTGTACCATTCCATCCTAGTGAGGAAATGGTCGAGGTTACGTGGCGGGCGGTGGTGCAGAGAGTTCATTAGATCATTGTAGCAAATTCCTTTCTTGAGAGCGATGATGGTGATATCATCGTTGCAGCCCTCGACTCTCAGCCTCTCAAGCTTGAAACGTGTGAGAAAATCTTGCAGCGTTTCCCCTTCACTCTGCTCCAGATTAAACAAGTGATCAGAATTCCATTTCCACATACCGCCTGCCATGAACTATTGGTAGAAAGCTTGAGATAAGCTCTTAAAGGACCCAATACTAGGATTGGGGGCCCATTGTACCATTCTTTTGTCGCTTTGTGCAACGTCGTATGAAACGATCAGAATAGGAAAGGTTCATCTGTCCTATATATCTCCTTCACACTCTTGTAATCATGGACATATTCACAAGGGTCGCCCGAGCCGTCATATTTGTCCAGGGGCATTTTGAACTTGGTCAGCCGCAGAGCTGAGGTGATATTCATCTTCAGTGGGTTGTGCTCGTCTTCTAAACTTGAGGATGGAGAATTTGGATGCTGCACACCGCCGCAACGTCTAGTCTGTCAAAATGTGGAGGCACTAGTTGAGTCAGCGACATCCCCTTCCGAACCTTTGGGGGAGTTCGGATGGGTAAGATTGTCTCCCCGACTCTTCTGCTTCCGCCCCGACTTGGGCTACTGAGGAGGGCTACGGCTTTGATCGTACATGTGACGAGCGTTTGCTCGATCCATGTCGCTCTGAGTAGGACGACGGGAAGCTTTACCATTGGAGGAGGGTCCCGGGCATTTAGGCTCGGTAGAGTGGTTGTTGTTGTCCCTTTCGCCATCGTGAGCCCCATCAAGATTATGACCTCGGTTTTTTGTCGCAGTGGGGGACTAACATTAGTCAGAGAGATGACTTTCCACTCCAAGTTTGATGCGTCGTTCATCTGGCTCTTGGGTGTGGATAGCTGCCCCTCGGGCCCTATCCCATGTTAATTGGATATGAACCGACAACCCCTATGGCGGTTGGTTTGCCAGTCGCTCTATTACGGTAGTCAATGCCTGGATGTTGGCATTGACCGCCTAAGATAATGATTGGAATATGCTCCAGTGTGACCAGATGTGACTCTTGTTTCTCTGGGAAGAGGAGATATAATTTCTTGGAGGATTGGGGCATCTGCATCCCCACTGAGGAATGGTCCTGTGGACCCTTGGTTGGTGGGACGAGCCGACATTGTTGACAACAGGAATGTTGACTCTGATTTTCCACAGACTGCACCAACTGTTGACGGGTGAATTCGTCACACAGTGAAGTGGTGCTGACGAGGACGCCTCCGGTGACGTGGTGCTTCGTCGGTAGAAGAGTGGGACCCGAAGATGGGTGAAACCGGGTCAAGGTGAGCTAAGTTCGAACTATTGAGTGAAGCTCGACCTAAGTTCCAGCTTTTTGTGAGCTATCTGCAGTATAGAAAAATCGTCAGGGGGGTCGGATCTGGGTTCCAACCCAAATCCTCTCTGATGCTTAAGTCAGTAAGAGACTTAAAAGATGCTCGGGGTAGCTAGGTCCGACCTAAATGGAGGCCGTCTGATCACTGTCACGCCAAGCTATGGAGGAAGAAATGTAAAGTGGAAGTAGCCGGGTAAGTTGTCAGAGAACCTTAGTGTTTAGTATCTCTGGAGCCCCCCCGTCTCCTTGCTGTTAAGACTATTTATGTGTGAGGGTGTCCCCTACGTGCCGTTAGCAAATAACGTCTTTGTTTTAATAGTGACATGATTGTCCCTGAAAAAGGGCATAATTGCTAGCCATTTATTCAGCCATTAATATCAAGTCCACTATCAACTGATCCCTTAGAGCTCGGAAGCTCAACGGGCAAACGTGGCTTGGTCTTGGCTGGGCAAGCAATTCACTTTCCACGAGAATTCTTCGGGCCTTTGGGCCACGGCCATGCGTTCCTTACAGGCTTCTTCATCCGAATGAAGTGTGTTCCCTCCGCGTCGTGGGCGTCCCAATGCAGTAACAATTGGTTAGCTCAATGGCATGACATGCAATTACTCGGGGGATGTCAACACCTTTCAAGGTTTCCTCGCGGCGATCGTGTGCAAGGAGGTTGAGAAGCTTTATCTCCCCATGTTTGATCCAATGAATGTATAATACTCAGTTCATCCAAATGCCTAAAATCAGCACACACTGTTGTGAAGAGAAGAATACATATTCTATGAGGGAAGAATATTTCTCTTCAATGCAAAGTTCATAGGATTCGGCTCTCTTATTGAATGGATCATGTTATACATCAGATCCCAACCTTTAAATCTTATGTTTGATCATTTGTTTAATCATGCAAAATTATATCCACAATAATGTTTAGATTTTTTTAAGGGGAGAGGGAGAGGGAGAGGGAGAGGGAGAGAGCCAATAAGTAGCTTGTGATTGAAAACTACACCATCTCTTTTTCTATCATCTCGATGTGTATGTATTGACAAATACCTCCGGCCATTGGCGAACACGACAAGCATCTACGTTCAAGCTTAATAATAAAAGAAACGAAACAAAATTAATAATTCAAATTTGTATTATTATGTTCCATTTGAATCTCCAACGAAAAAAACAAGGCCAACAACAAGGGTATTTTTCGGGGAGAAGGCCTTTTCCATTCCCCATGGCTCTCATCTCCACTCCCAACAAGCGACATCTCAATTCCTCGTTACTGTGATTGTGTTTACACTCGTATTTATTTATTTGTTCATGTTTTGTGGGGGAGATCCATGCAACTATCTCAATGTGATACCATTATTATAGAAACACTAGAAATATTCCTCAAAAGTTAACCCAGACAAGCTTTGTTCTATTGTAATATGGAGTACTAATACTAGCTAAACATGGTGTAAGTTCCGTAAATTTTCTTGATTATAGGTAAACCTGTGTCAATTAAGAAGAGATTTTTTTCGCCAAATGACTGTGGTCCAGTAAATTCAGTCCAATAGAATTTACCTTCGCTTCTCATTATGGCCAGCTAGAATCGACCCCTGGTAGATGCGGAATGCGCACGTGCATTTAAACATCTTTCCAATGTATCAAAAAAATATATATATCAGATATCGAGACCATATCGAATGGCGGATTTCATTTTAGAATGGCGGATTTCATTTTAGATGGCGGATGTTGGGTGATATTTATAAATGAGAATAATGGAAAACACATGACTAGGGATGGGCATCGGACAAATCCGATTTTTTTTGGAAAATCCGAATTTTTTTGGAAAATCCAAATCCAAGTCCGAATTAATTTGGATGGGAGAAAAATCTAACTTCCGATTCCGACATATCGGATCTGGGATTCGGGTTTGTCCGAATATTCGGAATCGGGTCCAGGTTCGGAAGCGGATTCGGGATTTTTGCACGCCCCTACACATGCCATATGGATAAGTCAAACATGCAACCCTCTAAAAGTCATTCTTTCCATATATTTTTTCGGAAGATTGAAACCGTTCATTTTTGTTCTTCATGTTCTAGATCCTCAAAACACCAAATATCACGAGAACCTAAGAGGTTTTGCATGTTCATCCGCACTCCATAAAAAGTTCTATTCAAGCGAAACCATTTAATTCGGGACGTGTGGACCAACGAGCAATATCCCTTGGGTTGATATTTGGTGGTTTGGGGTTTTCGAATACAACAATCAAAATTAACAGTTCTAAGCATCCAAATAAATAGTAGATGATGGAATTTTTGAGATGCTTATGTGACTTAGCCACATATGTCATGTGTGTCCCCATATTCTCATTATAAATAAGAAAATCTTAATAAATAAAGTGTGGCTATAATATTTTAAATGTTTGTATTTGATTATATCACCAATATTTCATCAATATGATCAAACAACCTCACAATGACGCACTAAATAAACCATTAACATATTTATAAAATATAACTTGAATAGAATATGTATTCTGAGCTTTATAAAGACCAATTAGACGTCATCTTTGCATTGCATTTGTGAGTTAGCATTTGAATTTACATGCTGCTAAGATCAATGCAATTGAAATAGCCGAATATAAAAAATTACCTGTAAAGTGAAGGATAAATATTGAAAATTAAGCATTCATCCATCCGTTGAGTTTTTTTTGTTGAGATAGACAAAAACCTATTATCACAATCACAATATTCATGCATTTCTCCAACAAGTTGCAAATAATTTGCAAATAATACGGATTATTCTTATTTTTAATGGAGGCTGATGAAGAACACGAGATGGGAATACGTACAGAATAAGGAATAGAAAATTGTGGCAGAAAATGACAAGAAAAAGAATAAACTTAAAATTTGACATCCTTGCCTTGCATTGAAAGAGAGGAGGAGGAGACAATGAAACCTCCGGGATTTCTATTCCACATATTTATGCCCATTTGTACATAGTTTATTAGCTTATTATATATCAAATGGTGGGTTATTTTAGACTTCTAATTTTGTTTTTAAATGCTAATATAATTGTGTTGGAAATGACCTTGGTTGACTCCTGTTGTGGTTTGTTTAGCACTTTGGATACTGAAATAATAATAGTAATAATAATAACAAAGTACAACATGCAGTATGTCCACACTATTATGCAATCAGAATATCATTCCAAATGGCAAGACGGTTAATTTCATTAAAAACTTTTAAGGTTTGGACCATTTTTCATAAATCTTACTGATGCTGTGTGTTGGGGGAGGCTTTTGGCCTCCCTCTAATCATTATCTCCCCATTACACCTCACACCTCACTACTTAGCAGCGGAGGTCCCTTGGTATTCTTAGTACACCATTGATGATGAATATATAGAGAGACATGGCTTAGTGCCATGACCATTCAACCATTTTAGATTGAGACCATCTCTTGAGCTTATAACACATTATTCACTTTAGCTCATGGTTCTTGAGCTTCTCCTTTTATCCCCTCAAATCATCCTCACCACATTTTGGAATCTTGGTTGTTGCGATCCGTTGCGGTGATTTCCACGGTTCATCGGGACGGTGATTCATTTTACGGATTTAATCTTTATCCACGATCGTCCCTAGATCTAACAGATCTAGAGGTAAACAAACGAAATCCCTAGATCAATTTTTTTTTGCGTGCGCATGATAAATATGTGTCTATATTTTTCTAAGAGATTTATAGCGATATTTTTTAATCAAGATCTATAAGAAAATCTTTTCATCTACACAAAGATTTACTATTACATACCCCTTTCTAATCTGTTTTTTAATATATTACATAAATTATCTTAAAAAAAACCCCTAGGGGCAGTCGAAGCAAACCCCCCTTTCGAATTGCGCCGGAGTAAACCACCACGTTGAGGGGGATTTCGGATCACTAGAGCGCCACAGGGCGCCCGGCCTCTCTGATCGCCACCCCCTCCCTATCGAAGGGGGCCCTCCTCGCACGCCGCCCCCTCGGGAGGGGGTCCTGCAGCTCCGCCCCACTGTCGAGGGGGGCTCCGGCGGTGCAACACCCCCCTAACCGGGGGGGGGGGGGGGGGGGCTTCCTTCCGCGGCGGAGAGAGCGCATGTCAGAGGGGGCGAGGGGAGCGTCGGTCACCCCTTTCAGGGGCCTGCCTCCGGATCGACACCGACAGGGGGCTTGCCTCCAGATCCCCGCCGACGAGTGGGATTTTTAGAACGCCTCACCCTCCCAGTCGGAGGGGTGCCCTCCTCGCGCATCTCCCCCCTTACGGGGGCCTTGCATATCCACCCCTCCCTCCCGGAGGGGGGGTCTGCTTGCTGTCAGAAATCGTCGCCCCCTACTTTGCGGGGGATCAGACGCCAATGATTCGCCCCGAGGGGGGGGGGGGCGCCACCCCATTTTCCCTCCTCTGAAGAGGGGGGGCACCTCCCACTTGCCCCATTAACTTCCCCCCTGCTGAAATCGAAATGGAAGGGGAGGGGGCACTGTTCTGTCCCAATAAAGAAAAACAAATTAATAAAAACTGGGAACGTTCGCTTAGCCACCTAGCTGAGATCACAGAGGGGCAGGGTTTTTGATTCCGAAATCAAATTGAAAGGGGCGGGGCCTGCAGCGTTTCGAAAGGGAAGTGAAAATGGGGGTCTTTTCGACTACCTGGCGGCTGACTCATACCATCCCACTCCCCCCATTAAAGCCTTAATTAGAGTTAGGGGGAGAAGTGGCATGGGCCTCACCTGATGGGCCAGAAACCCAATAAATAAAAATATTAAAAATAAAAACTGGGTATATTTTGGCTAACGGGCCTGCAGCCTGCAGCCTGCCCGCGGGCCACTGGCCCGCAGGCCAATTTATTATTAAACTCAGAAAATACCCATTTTTAAATTCTGAAAAATCAGGGAATATCAGATTAATGATAATGAGTTTGATTAACAACTTTTGGGGTATTTGGCGCATATTATTAATAAAATGTTTATGAATTTTATGCTCAATTCATTATTTATTGCTTTATTTTTTAATTGAATAAAAATAAATATTAGTTTACGTTTAAACCATTACATGGATCCTAAGACCGCTCTGTCGTTAGGTTAGTTATCTAACCTAACGGGTAATGACGTTTTTCCGTGATCCAAGTAACTTTTTAACATAAATTTAATATATTTATCCAATAAAATTGCCTGCGATGTTGAATAATTGTATTAATTATGCCTGGGTGTTTGCGTGGTTGATTTTTATATTGCATGTAGCATATATAAACTGCGTGGATATTGTAAATAATTCAGTCTTGTGGTTTAGGATCGGCCATTTTGAGATACACCTTTTTATAATTCTCGCTTTATTTTTCTGTTTTGAGAGATTTTGTAGTGAGGTTATAAATGTAAAATGCCATTGACGGAAGCTCTGCCAAATAGAAGACATAGATGAAATCTGCTTTATGCTGGGAACCAAAATGGGTTTCCAATTTGTATTTTTCATTTCTTTTGTATTTCATCTTCATGGACTGTATTCAGACACTTTTTGGACATTTTTATTTCTAAAGGTATCTGGCCGATCCCCACATGACTGATTATTTATTTATTTTTGCGTGAATTTATTTTTCACAAATATTAATTCATGTATATTAAATTGCATAAATAAATGGCAATATTGGAGAGCGTTGATTTTGATGTACTGGATGCGGCAATAAAGAACTATCTGAGCTGTAGGGTGGACATGAAGTTACACTTGCGCTCAATGGCTCTTATGAGTACGAATCTGGCTCCTACTACTGTGCTTGCGGCCCCAGCAGCGGCCCATGCTACTTCAACCGTGACCCCTGAAGCGGCGCAGTCATCTGTCTCTTATATAGATACTGCGAAGGCCATTATCTACATTAGGAGACACAAAAATCGGACCTTAAAAGGTGAATATCTGACAGTAGAGGATCACTTGAGTTGTCGAGGTCATTGGAGGCACGTTATAAACATCAGATTGATGTTATACTGCCCCGTGCTAGTTATGAGTGGGAACACTTCCGACTTCAGGATTTCAAGTCCGTGTCTGAGTATAACTCATCACTCCATAATATCACCTCACGCCTGAAGCTGTGCGGTGAAGAAGTCTCAGAGTAACGCATGTTGGAAAAAAATTTCACGTCTTTCCATGAAAAGGATGCAATCCTCATGAAAATGATGCAAGACCTGCTGGGACTGCTCCTTCCCTTGAATTCCATCTTGTTTCTTCCCAGAAGACGAAGAACAAGAAGAAGACCAGAAATTAAAAGGGTAAATCTGTGATGTAACCGGCTAGAGGACCTCCACAGAACAATAACAACAACCAGGGGAAGAAAAAGAATACGTGGACAAGTAACAACAATGGCCAACCGTCTATTCCCAAGAAGAACTGGGTGGACAAGTGCCATAGATATGGCATGACTGGACATTGGTCCAGGAACTGTCGCACTCTACGTAATCTCCAGGATCTTTATCAGGCGAGCATGCAGCCTCGTCCTGAAACAAATCTGGTTGAATCTCATCCTTCAACCAAGCTGCCCGCAAAAGACTACGATCACGACGACTTGCTCGACTGAGTCTTATCTTAGTTTGCTTTTATATATGCATTTTAAATACTAGTTTACTTCATCTGTATTTTCTTTTTAAACTAAAAACTTTATGAATGCATATTTAGCTTTATTTTATAAAGGCTAGTTATTCAGATATATAGATGAAGTGTGATATATTGTGGACAGTGCCTCGATGCACTGATGAAGCATTAAAATTGCTCCCACATACAACAAGACTATAAGATGCAAATTTCTCTCCTTAATCACATTGGAATCTCCCAAGTTTCAAGGATATTTCGTTTAAAAAGAACATACCTTGGAAACTATGGATAATAATAGTGAATATCTTTATATAACTCATCAAACGGATGGCCAGAAGACCATCTGCACACGATTCGTTGGACCCCTGTCGGGTCCCTATCATTATAGATATTCATCCTATATAAAGCCAACTTGACTGTGCACCAGAAGTGCATTTCATTCCCAGAGTTTTCAACTCTGGCACAATAGACTTGTTCATCCTTGATCAACGATGATGGACGCATCATCAAATGAATCACTTGAAGAAACTGAAGATTCTTCAAAATTAAGGTTGAGTTTCCTTGTCCCCCTTTGTCAAAAGGGAAAACTTATAGAGAGACCTTCCCTCCAGAAAGTGGGATTAGAGTCTACTGGCTTCATTGAGAGAAAACATTGTGATTTTTGCGGGCCTATTCACCCCGCAAGTGGCCCATTTCGGTACTTCATTGTACTGATAGATGCATCTACTAAATGGTCTTCTTTCTCAAAGGGCACATTTAAACAGGTACAAAACCGATTAGATTATTTCTGCTTTGGGATGTACTTCACATGCTTTTGCTGTTGATTTCTTCAATCTTTTTCAACTTCCCCACAAATCCCCAACAAATCCCCGTTCTTTCATAGCTTCTCTTTCTTTTTCTAAAAAAATCTCATAAGAAAAGCACATGACACGGGGAGAAGCTCTAGGAGAAAAGGGGCCTTGCTCTTATACTTTGTTACTCTTATACCAAATATACACTTCTGCAATCGGTATCTTTGAATTTTGAAGTTTGAAGTTAAAAGGCTGGGGAAATCTCAGCCCAAAAAAACCTTAACCGCCCATAACCATTGTATTTTCTTCATCTTTCCCAACAAAGCTCATCCTCAGATTTTGAAGCTTCGATCTCCAAGTTCCAGAACGACATCACCCTCTTGCTCTATTGTACCTGCAAATAAAGTTTTAGATACTTAAAGCGAGAAATCAGAATTGAGTTGGCTTGGCAACAGTTGGTCGTCGCTGCCAAATCAGAAGTGAGTTGGTTTCAATCCATTCTCTTTTCATCTTTCTTCCTGTTAAATCATTTTACTCTGTTTTTATGCTTTAATTTTACTCTGTTCATGGGCCAAAATGGATATTTTAGTTATCGATGTTTCTTTCTTCCTATTGAGTATGTGTCGGCCATTCTGCATGTGGTGTCGTTTACTGCATTATATGTGAAGCTGACTGCAACATAGTCATCGGAGATTGATCCTCAGGTTTGACCTATGTGCGGAATGTACTATTTTAGCGTCAAGGTTGTTGCAACTAGGGGTGCAAAATAAGCCCGAACCGAACCGAACCGAACCGAACCTGGCATCCTTAACCGGGTATGGGAAGGGGTCAATCCGGGTCAAGTAGGAAACGGGTGACCCGACCCGACACGAATAAAATCCGGGTCGGGTATGGGTTTGGCATGTCAACCCGGATGACCCGAATTCGACCTGTTTTACTTTCTGTCTATATATAAAAATTTATATAATAACTTCAATACAAAGTTGCTATGGGAGTTGTGCTTATACGATTTGAATTGTGGTCCTCTTCTTTAAGATGTCTTGAATTTAATTCCCTTTACATACAAATTTTTTGTTAATTTTATTACTTTCGTTAAAAATGGTAACGTTAATTATACTTCCTTACTGTCGTCAATTCGGTTTAAGCGACGAGCTACTGGAAATTATGCAACACTTAATAAATTGTCGGTGGCTCTTTATAAATAGCTAGATATCGAAAAAGGAGCAGTAGTGTATAAGTCAAATCTTAACCCGACGGGTTAACCCAAACCCGACCCAGAAATTTTCCGGGTCACCCAAACCCGACCCGGATTCAATCCGGGTCGGGTTAGGGTTTACCCTTATACAGGTCTGGTCAAATCTGACCCGAACCGAACCCACCTGACCCGTTTGCCACCCCTAGTTGCAACTGTGAAAAGTAAGGGGCTTTACGCAGCAAATGTGCCTACACACAATGACACGTAACACACTTCGGAGATGTTTGGCTTTAGACGCTAGCTAACATTTCTCTGTGTAGCTTTTCTTGATGCTCTACATGAGGAAATTTTTTTGTTTTCATGAATGTATTTTTTTGTTGAGTTTTTTGTTCTGAAGCATGCAGCTGACAGAATTTGGCTAGGAATGAATCCATGCAGAGGAGTATTCCGATGATAAATACTTGGGTATCTCAGGGATCTGATCAGCTTATAAATGTGTAGTTCATAGATATTGTACTGGGATGGACCCACATTAGAGGATTGTGGTTTCACATTAATTTAGTGAAGTGCAGTCTTCTCCAACTAACTGCGGTACACATATTTTGAATCAAATGAACGACATCTTCTAACATTGGAATTCAGAAGATGAAGCTGATTAAGATCTATACCATACATCTGAAATATAGATATATGTAGGGAAGGTGCCATCAATTTATTTTAGGCCCACTTTACAATGACTGGAAAAAAATTGTGCAATTTCAAATGGACTTTTTTAGCTGAAATGAACATTTCATTCTATGTCATTTTTACTTTATTATATCATGTACAAATTTCTTCTTATATGCTGCTCATCTATATACCTTATTAATTTTTTTCATTTCAATTGGTAATTTATAGTTTCTATCTGTCAAAAGATAGCATTAGACAAATTATAAAACAGCTAGCATAAAAAAGAGTGACGCTATCTTTGGAATTTCCTCAAAGTTTGGGTTTATGGTCCATTCAATCAATATATATTTGCTATGGTGCTAAATTTTAGAGCAGCACATGCCCCGTAGCCACCATGTTACTCCGCCCATTGATATATATGGTAATCATTCTGAGTTCAATACTGATATGAAGTGGGTTAAGCAGAATGATGAACACTAACTCTCATCTGAGTCCAATATAACAATATATATTTTGCCTGTTTTTCGATGATAAAAAGGTCTTTATCAGTTTTTTTTTGAATTTTTTGTTTTGGGTTTTGTTCTTTTGTTTGGCCAATTTCAATAATAATGTTTTGTCGAACTATAAAAATGTGAGCGCAAGGTGCTAATTTGTTGATTTTTTTACTTTGCGGCAACCCTTTTGAGTGCATGTTATTCATCTTTAATGGGCATCTCTTCTTTAGTGTTTTTTGTTAATGATTCGTCTAATTCACTAGGCAAATGGTTAAACTAACAGGATGGCGACGTATTCATGAGAAGAGTGTCTAGGTGAGGTCACATCGAAGGTTAGTTCAAATTTTGCTAACATCTGAAATTATGACAACGTGAATTCTGACCAAATTCCAGACACTTCACCTACAATCATGTTACTAGCAAAAGTTGTGCTACTGAAGGGCATATTTCCAGCCGAAAAAAAATCTTTGAACAGACACCATCTTGTAACGACTGCTTTTCATGAATCTGGATTTAATATAATATAATATATGTTTTGGTGGATTTTCTCCTCATATGTGGTTTTCGTCTCCGTAGTTTTCATTTTCGATCGATTCGTCGCATTTTCTCGCTTCTTTCTTAGGATTGTCGATTTCGAAGTACGTCGTTTGTGACGGGCTTCATAACGGTCATATCTAACTATTAGATCAAGCCTAGGAGTCTTAGGATTCGATCACGGGGCCTCGCGCTCCGTATCAGAACTTTTCTGTGCTCATTAGCCGGAGTAAGAAGGGCCACCGACCGACTAGATGCCGATCCAGTCGGTCGGCAATCCTTCTTGGACCGACTAGTGAGCTTTCTAATTTCCTGAGGAAGCTACTGTTTATCGTTAGTCGGTCTAAGAAGTTTGGTTGACCGACTAGGTTGCAAACTAGTCGGTCGGCGATGCTTCTTGAACCGACTAACTCATCATCTTATTTTTGTATCAGTTACTGTTTACTCTTAGTCGGTCTAAGAACGTTCATCGACCGACTAGATGCTAAACTAGTCGGTCAGTACTTGTTCATGGACCGACTAACTCTAGAATCCTATTTTCGTTCAGGAGTTACTGTTTGCACTTAGTCGGTCTGCGTTGGTCGACCGACCGACTAGTTGCCAAACTAGTCGGTCAGTGGTTGCTCTTGGACCGACTAACCAGTGTTAAAACCCTAATTTCTGGGCAGCCGCCAGCCCAACCTATAAATACCCAACCCAACCGTTTCCATCTTCTCCAACACGACCCAAAACCCTAAAAACTTCCCCCTTCAGCCCCCATCTTCCTCCAAGCTTCTTTCCTTCAATCCAAACCCTAAATCCATCATCCAATCCATCCATTCCCTCTATCCACCCCTCATCTTCCCCAAAATCTCACCGAAACCCATCAAATCCCCAAAATCCCCCGAAACCCTAGTTTCCCCAAACTACTCCAATCTTCTCCAGATCTGATCCTAGGGTTCCCCGAAGTGTTACTTCCGCCTCCTCTCGGTAAGAAATCGATCTACCGTTGTTTTCTTATCTTATTGTAATTTTTATGAAACCCTAATAAAATACTTGTGTTTTGATGTTTGTTCCCCATAACAGCGATTTCCTCGTAGATAGCATCCGTGTGACGAGGTTGATCGTCATCCCCGGTGCTAGGCAAGTGAAACTTGCCACTTAGGGTTTAGGCCATGTTTTAGGCCATTTGCATGTTGTAGGCGTAAAAGAGGCTAGGCGACGAAATGATACTCGCCTAGGCGCAAATTGGGGAACTAGCTTGACAACGAAGCTAGTTCCGACATTTAGCATGTTGCACAATTACCATGTCATGTTTACCTTCCATTAACGGTACGCAATTTAATTGCCATGTCATTGCATTTTGCCTGTCACGTTTAATTTAAATTAACGGTACGCAAATATCTGTTCATGTCCTTGCATAGTGATTATTCAACGTGATTGTGTAGCGCACGCTACAATATTATATTCCTGGCTCGTGTTCCAGAAGCGAGCTTAGTGAGTTGGAAACCCCAACGCTCGACACATATGGGTGGGGTAAGAGATAAGCGGCCTGAGCTCCGAGTTGGCCTGATCCGCCACTCCGGCCAGCAGGTGGACTCTCTAGTGCACAAGTGATTAATAGTGATAGAGATAAGCGTCCTGAGCCACGAGCTGGCCAGCAGGTGGACTCTCTATGCACTAAGTGTTTACCAGTGACAAGTGATTAATAGTGGTAGAGATAAGCGGCCTGAGCCACGAGCTGGCCAGCAGGTGGACTCTCTATGCACTAAGTGATAAGTGATAAGTGATAAGTGATAAGTGATTAGTGATTTGGTAGCTTTTGCTACATTGTGCATGCTTGCCTCTCTTTTAAACTGTTGCATCATGCTTAACTGCCATGTCATTACTTAATACTATAACTGCTAGGTTGCTAGTTGCCTTACTTTCAGTTTCCTTGCCCAAGTCTTTTAGACTTGCTGACATGTGCCCCTTTACTCTTTTGGGTGACACATGTTAGATCCTGAGCCTGAGTACCTTGTTGAGGACGAGGTGTTTGCTGACGCCGAGCCCGAGCTTGAGTTTGACGGGGAGTACGTGGACACTGGGGACCAGTCCTAGTGTCTTCGTGTGTTTTACTTTTGTTAGACAGTTGTTTTGTTATCGGTGCGTGGCACCTATACTATGTTATGTCGTTTCTTTTGTTGGCCTTGTTCTGGGCCTTTAGACTCTTTTCTTTTAGCCTGGTGGCTTTTCTGGATGTTGAACTTATTTGTGATGTTGGACAATATTTGTGAGATGTGAATTTTATTTCAGTCTCTCCTTGCGTTATTATTGCTATTCTGTTGTGGTTACATGGACCTGTTTTTGTATTGTGGACGCTTATCGGGTTTGGGGCTTCACAGCTCCACTCTCGTGACCTTTTCACGTACTCGCCTCCATTTTAGGGAAGCGGGTCGTGACACATCTCCTCAGAAAAAAGACACATCCATTAACAATATAACCTGGTTAGTTATGTGGATTCATGTCTCTCTTAGCGAGACGCACAATATTGACTCTGCTCTCGAGATTCTGAAGAAGAAAGAGAAGCTGATGATGTGGTCAATGAATTGGTGACTATTTTTGCAAGTTACTTTGGGCAACGAATTGGTCATCTAGAAGAAAATTTATTATCGTTCACTTATCAGTTGCTAAATTTTTTACGCTAATTTGTTGTTCCACGTCGAAGGCGTTCGCGTCGAATTTATTGTTCCGCGCCAAAAGTGCCCGCACGTTGTTCCGCGCCGAAGGCACCCCGCTAATTTTTTTACGCTAATTTGTTGTCCCGTGCCAAAAGCGTCCGCGCCAAATTTGTTGTTCTGCGCTGAATGCGCTCGCGCGTTGTTCCGCGCCAACAATCGGCGCCCGTGCAATTTTTTTACGCTAATTTGTTGTTCTGCGCCGAAGGCGACCGCGCCGAATTTGTTGTTCCGCGCCGAAGGCGACCGTGGCGAATTTGTTGTTACCCGACGAAGGCGTCCGCGCCGTATTTGTTGTTCCGCGCCGAAGGTGTCCGTGCAGCTAAATATTTTTACGCAAATTTGTTGTTCTTTTAAATTTTGGCTGTGGAAATAATTTTTTGGGGAATAAAGATTTCGCGTGGAAAATATTAAATGAACCGTACCCGCGGTTATGACTAGTGTAACTTTATAGAGCAAAGCTTACACAAACCTTCAACAAGCTAGTGATGGGGGGAATATAATAAGAATGAAGCAAGGCATACTGATAAATTTGGCTGAAATATTACTTTCCTTCTTGCTTTCAATATTCAATTTCTTACAAACCAAAAACATTCCCAAACATTCTTCAGAAAAATTTAGGTGAAAATATCATATAAGCTTGTGTTCTTCACTTCTTCATATCAATCATTTAGACTGTCAAAATGATGTACAGATGTTGGGTTTGTAAGTAGTCTGCATGGACCACTACTATACTACACAGGAGCCAAACCTCCTTTCTGAGTGTTCATGATTTCAAACAGTCATCAAACAATGAAGCTCGCTGGACTCTCTTTGGATTTAAAATTTTCCCCCTTATTTTTATGTTTTTCCCATTCATTTAGAAAAGAAATCCAGAAGAAAAAGATTTGAAAGTTCACATATGTAAGGCTGAGAGGACTGAATCTTCTTCTAAAAAGGAGAGTTCACATTGACATAAGCAAGCTACTCAAAATTCAATCAATCTCCTAATGATGGTAGTGTAAATGGTGAAAAGCTGAAAGATGGGTTGTTTTTTGTTCTCTTTTTACCACAAATTTCTATGCTTTCCCCCAATGAGCAATGCAAATCAACAGCCCATCATTCCATTCCTGCTGAAAATAATCATGCCCTCCTTTTATCCCAACTTTATAAAACTTTTCTAACACAAAGTTATCAACACTAATCTTAGATATTGCCAACCCAACCCAAATATTAAACAGACAGAAAATAACGGAAGGGAGTAGAAACCCTAGGCCAGCTATTATTTATTTGTTTATTGTTTAATAATCAATATAATTATGTTTATTTTTAAAAAAAAAAGATTAAAGAAAGTGAAGGGGGGGAAGGAATTTATAGGTTTGCGCACAATGGAACAAAAGGATAGAAAAGACAGAAAGTGCAACATCAAGTGTAGGGCTGTAGGGCTTGGGTATTATTGAATGGGTGGACAATTGCACACTTGCTTCAATCCCTCATCCTTTCATTGAGACTACATACTCCTCTCTCTCTCTCTCCTCTCTCTCTCTCTCTTCTTCAGGCTCTCGTTTTGGGTCTCTAGCATGTTTATATCAAGTTTCTCATGATTTTTATCTTTGGAAATTACTCTTTGGAGAAGTGGGTCTTGCTTGATTTGTTCATATCTACACTTTCCTTTGCAAAATAAAAATAAAAATAAATCCTTTGGTGGAAACATAGATCCAAAGCCTCCTCTTTCACCTCTCTCTCTCTTTTCTTTTTTGTTTTTTTCTTGTTTCTTGGTGTCAAGTTTGGGTTCTCTCATGGAAGAAGCTCTGTAATGAAGATGCCAATTTCATCCTTGTTTTATAATATTATTGTATTTCACATAGGATTATGGGATATCCTTGAGGGATGCATGTCAGTGGTGGTAGTCTTTTATGACTAGAGATACTTCTCTTTTCTTGCTGTCTTTGCTTTACAATCCACATGCTTAGTTAGTCCCCTAAGTTTCCTAATTTCATACCATTCAACCCCCCAGCTCTCTCTCTCTCTCTCTCTCTCTACCTCTCTATCCCCCCTCTCTCCTCTTGTTGAATTCAAAAGTTATCAAGAATGATGAAAGGGCTCCTAATTCAGCAGCAGCAGCAGCAGCAGCAGCAGAATCAGCAGCAACTGCTGATGGTAGAAGAGAACATGTCCAACCTCACCTCAGCCTCAGGTGAGGCCAGTGCCTCCTCCAACCAGCAGCAGTCCTCTTTTGCATCCCCCAACCCAAACCCAAACCCAACCAAGAAGAAGAGAAATCTCCCAGGCAACCCAGGTCTCAACTCTTCCAAATTTTTATCATTTTTACATTTTTTGGGGTATTTAATTGTGTGGGTATTGAACTACTTGGATCTCTACCCATGAACCAGACCCAGACGCTGAGGTGATGGCGCTGTCACCAAAGACCCTGATGGCAACCAACAGGTTCGTGTGCGAGATCTGCAACAAAGGGTTCCAGAGGGACCAGAACCTGCAGCTCCACAGGCGAGGCCACAACCTGCCATGGAAGCTGAAGCAGAGGAGCAACAAGGAGGTGAGGAAGAAGGTCTACATCTGCCCCGAGGCCTCCTGCGTCCACCACGACCCGTCGAGGGCCCTCGGCGACCTCACCGGCATCAAGAAGCACTTCAGCCGCAAGCACGGCGAGAAGAAGTGGAAATGCGACAAGTGCTCCAAGAAGTACGCCGTCCAGTCCGACTGGAAGGCCCACTCCAAGATCTGCGGCACCCGCGAATACCGCTGCGATTGCGGCACCCTCTTCTCAAGGTAGTAGAACAACCGATCCCTCAAGATCCTCCTCCTCACAAGCTTCTTGATCTGTTGTTGGTTGGTGTTTTGTTTTCCTTGCAGGAGGGATAGCTTTATCACCCACAGGGCTTTCTGTGATGCTCTTGCCGAGGAGAGTGCAAGGGCAATCACCGCCGCAGCAAACCCTTTGGCCAACCACCACCATCCACTGCTCGACCACACCCTCCCCTTCCCAGCAACAAACCCAATGGCTGCCCAGTTCCCCCACCACTTGATGGGCATGAGAAGCTCAGATGCCAGCTCACTCCAGGAGCTCACCCTGAAGAGAGAGAACCAGTTCAACAACAACAACAACAACGTCCCCCCCTGGCTTGCCTGCCCCCCACAGGGCCCCGCATCCCTCAACCATTTCGACCTCCTTCAGGAATACAGCAGCTCTCAAGACCATCAGAGCGCTCAGCCCCAGCCCCTGGCTTCAGCACACATGTCAGCCACTGCGCTGCTGCAGAAAGCAGCGCAGATGGGTGCAACAATGAGCAGGCCTGCAGCTGCACAGATGGCGCCAGCGCATCACTCATCCAACGCTGCATTTGGGCTCGGGCTGTCCTCAAGCCACCAGGAGATGGGGAGCAACAGCAACTCGATCATGCATCAGGACATGATGATGGCTGCTGCTGCTGCTGGGTTTGACCACGGCCAGTTTGGGGAGGCCTTTGGGGGGATGCTGGGGGGATCAAAGAGTGAAGAAAGGAAGTTAGGGGGAGGAAACAACAATGGCAACAATGGAGGGACTAATGATGGGATGACTACCAGAGATTTTCTTGGGCTGAGGCCATTATCCCATAGAGAGATACTCAACATGGCCGGATTGGACCATTGCATGAGCTCATCCTCCTATGATCATCAGACACAACCAAACTAAGAAGCCATGGAATTAGCTTGGTAAGAGAAAACTGAATTCTAAAACATGGAAAAATAATAATAAGAGGAGGCAAAAAAACTGGTCAAATGTTATCAATTCTTTTGTTAGGTATAAGGAGTCTATGTCTCTCTCTAGGGGAAGAAAGTTTCTTACCATCATCACTGTTTTTGTGGGAAGGGGAGGAGAGGGCCTAAGGCACCTTTTGATTAATTTGTTTTTGCTGTATGAATGAATGTGATAATTTCTCCTTGTTTTTGTAATAAAACCTTGTTATGTTGTCAACGGTAGTTCTCATTTGTAGTCTTAGTCTACAAAAAAATAATATTGGAAATGCAATTTCCATTAATCTTGAAGCGATGCTTCCCCTTAGATGTCATAAAAACTTAGTTAAGTAGTGATCTTTTGTATTTTGATGTTATCTTTAATTCAATCCTCAACTGCAATTATCTAGGGTTTAAAAACCCTAGGGCTCACATTTGTTTCACATGACACAATTTTCATACTCCTCAGTGTATGCAGGGAAATGTACCCTAATTTGGGCATCTATATCAGCCTTGTTCTGTTAAGCATGCTAAAGTTTTCTCTCACATGACAAATGATATACAAGTGTGTGGGGGTTCTGGAGTGTGCTTAGGATCAGGATGGTGAGATTTATTTTTTAATGTTTGGCATGATATATATTGTGCAGCTTTTTTCTTCCTTTTAGGGCTTTGCTTTGTTGTTATTTTATTTGGTTAAGACATCATTAAGTGATGTTAATGGAAGATTAAATATTTAATAAGAGCATTAATTAATTAGTGTAGACAGCACAAAGGGCATATGGCTCAGATGGATATTCTTTTGGATGTGATCATGCAAAAAAAAGGCATCCCAGTTTGAAAAGCTAACAATTATTAGGGAGGTGATTGCTTGCAATGCCTCTCTCTCTCTCTATCTCTCTCCAAGTCTCACATATTAACCCACTGAGCTCATGTGTTACTCTCCTGCTCTTGCTTTATCATCAACATCAAAGACAAAGGACATGCACGTATGTGAGAGAGAGAGAGAGGGAGAATCTCTAAAAGTAATATTGCTACGATGCAATAATGCTGCTTTGTCGACTAAAAGTGTCAATTCTCTTTTTGAAGTAAACTTGGTCTGTAGAATGTTAAACATAATGTTATCATTAAATTTATGATGTTCATGGATGAGCTAATGTTCTTAAATATAACAATATATAGTTAGTATCTCAATAAAAATGTTCTCAACCTCTGTTACTAGAGAAGAATACTTAATTTTAATTAAAATGGAAGGAACCATAGGTAAAACACAATTTCAAGATGCTCCTAGATGTAGGGTGAATCTTTGTTGGTTCTTATGTATAATTTTTTATTTTTTTATTTTTATGAATTTTTTTTGGATAGGTAAGAATTATATTAAAACGAAGGCCCCGATGGGAAGAATACAAAGAGTTTTGTGTGACATCTTTGGTCCAAGAAACTATATCGTTCTACACGTTTAAAAGTAGAGATATTGGAAAGAAAATAAAGTCTAACTTCTCTCTCACATCTCTTGACAATATTAACTTTGTATGTTGAGGCACCTTCAAAAATTCTCCGATTCTTCTCCCTCCAAATGTGATAAATTGCCGTATTGATAAAGTCACAAGGGACAATTCCCAACTTCTTCTTCATCCGAATATAAGATTGAATGTATTGTTGCATCACCATCTCAAGATTTCTCATAGACCATGAAATTCGAAGAGTACGTAGCAAGGATTTCATGATCCACTTAGGGTAGGAGCATTGAAATGATATTCGACACATCGGTTAACTAAATATACACACAGCTTTTGCATCCGGTCAAGAGTGAGAAGCCTACCTTGGTACATGAGCCATGAGATGAAAGAATGGTGAGCTATGTTGTGTTTAAATCAGCACCACTCCGACCAGCAAGAAGTAGGGAGGTAATCTCAGATAAGATCTGGCAGAGGAAGAGATAGTTTTTGTCTCCATGATCGCAAAAATTTATTCAATAATACGTATAACTTGTTGCATACAAATCATCATATGCAATTTACTGTATCACATAAAGAAAATTTAAACTGTGATATATTTCAAATTCAGAAACAAGGGTGTATATTAATGTATAAGTTCTAATTGATGTTTTGAATAACAATTCCAACCCCCAAACAAACACTATGATGTTGACTGGCCTCTGCCATATCTTGTGCTTTTACAAAGAGAACTTATATATAGATTCCTTGCTAGAACAAAAGTGTGCTCACAAAAATCTATCCTCTTATGTATTTGCCTGTGGTACTGTTGCTAATGGATTGTGATGCAAGAACACCATGGATCAGCACAAAATATGTCTTTAAGAAGAACCCTATATGTGCTAGTTACAAAAAGACAGTTTAATATATGATGTCCATTTTGGATCTACATAGCGTCCAAATCATCAAGCAAAACATTAGTTCTAAACTAATAAGATTTGGGTGATTTGCTATAGTTTTTTTAAGTCAATAATGAGTAATACAAAGGACACTTTTCATGCATCTTTGGCTCATTAATCCATATTTAACTTCACATATGCATTGGGAAGTTAGAATAGTTAATTAGGGTAGTGATGCAAAAGGCATTTTTAGATCATCATGCAATTATAGTGGATAATTAGGTGCTGTATTATTTTTTTGATCAATCAAAGTGTTCCACTTTCTAGTGCAAATTCCAAAATGAAAACTGCATGGTTATATACAGTTATTTGTATGGACAATATGAGACAACAAGCAAATGTTCAGTGTACTATATTTCAATTTTGATATTATTAAACTCTCTAATTTATTGCTATTTTAACATTAAGACTCCTCTTATTGTTGCATTAGTACCAAAATAGCACATTAGGTATGGTACTAGTATAATACCTCCCAATAAATAATAATTAAAAAGTGATCAATCTAGGCCGGCATTGCTTTTCTGAAAAGATGTCTAGCATTAGCTAGAGATAAAAATTATAATATTGATAGCCATCTCTTGAGCCATTTGACACATATGATGTGGCTAGCCAAGGACCAAAAATCAAGGACTGTGTTATATATACCCTTAAAGAGGGGGTGTATGCAACATTCATTGTCAAAAATGGAAAAAATTAGAAGAGATAGAGATTGAGGAGACACGTGATGTGACATATTTTCCATTTTTGACAAATAAACATTGCATACACACCCTCTTTGGGGTGTCTATAGCACATGCCAAATTCAATAGCAGGGACCAATTTTTTATTTAGTTATTTTTATCAATCAAAGCTCGAGGTCGGCAAATTTTGAGTCTGATTACCCTTATCCATATTGTAGATTATTAGGGCAACTTGTGATGAAGGCCACTAGTGAGGACAAAATATGGGCTAATTTATCTTAGACAATCCAATATTGTAAGGGCAACTAGCTAGAATTTGAACCAGAGACCCACCATATTCTTTAAGTGTCTTGAGTGTCTATGTATGATCTCATATAATGTCCTCAAGCATTATAAATCCAAGTTAAATGTAATCATACCATGTCATTATATTAAAAACGGGTGGTTACAATGTCAACATTTTATATTGTAAAACCTAGGTTACTCAGAGAGTCCATCAGCAAAACAATTGCACGGGACCTAAAATCAGAAAATGACCTAATCTTATTGAATTTTTCCAAGTGACTGCAGCTGTCATTCTCTTACATGGTTATGGTCATCTTATTAGTTCTTCATCCTTAACATAGTTAAATGAAAATTCTTGTGTAGTTAATTAAAATCCTCATGATCCACACATCTCTCTCATCTCCTTTTATGTTAAAAAAACTCACATAGAAGTTACCCACAAGACAAGAATATGGCACTTGTCACCATCCATTTGTCATCATGTCTAAGCCTTTTTTCATTCAAAAAATTCATCATACTGTTTTTGGATGCAAACAAATAGACACCTTACCCTACAATCTATGAGGCAAGGAAAGAGAACAAGAGCAATAATGCCAAAGGGGATGCAGCTATATATATTTATAATAATCCTAACAAGAGATATACAAGCCTCAACAGCTTGAATTAAGCAGCATGAAAACTTTGCATTTAGTCTGTAGCCTGGCCTTTGTTTTGATCCATGTCAACGGCCCCTAGACAAAGACTAGAGCACTTTAAGCCCCAGTCAAGACCAGGCCGAGACAATGAGAAATGGCCATGAGAGCAAGTTCTTGTAAAGAAATGAAAAAGGTTAGTAAAAAAGAAAATGATAGAAAGAAAGAATCTCTCTCTCTCTCTCTCTCTCACTCAAAATTCATCCTTTTTAGAGCATGTCACAGTCTCTGCAGCAACAAGCAGCATTCACGAGGTTGGTGGAATTCTCTCTCCCTCTCTACATTGTGTCTCGTGAGCCTAAAAGAAATTGTGGGGGCAACTAAAAAAGCTGGTGCATACCTTGGCTATGCAAGTAGCTGCAGTCAGAGAGGGTGAGAGTGAAAAAAGAGCGTAAAAAGGAGGATTGAACAAATTGTTGATAGTTAAAGTTAGCTAGGGTTGTTTGGTTTTGTGTCTAAAATAATGATGAATTCCTTTGTAATCAAGCACGTAGAGCGTAGGAACTGAGTTAGGTTAAAACTAAAAAGACCATGCAAAGAGCTGCAAATGTGTGGGGTCAACGTGGACTGCATGGATGGCCTACATATAAAAAAGTTGAGGGTGACCCAACGTTGTTGACCTTGAGACTAACGCAAGGTTGACCAGTTTTGCGATTCCTTTTCTTGGTTGTCATCAAAAGCTGCTGATTTCTCTCAGAGTAAAAGCAAGGGATGTCTCGATCTCTATGCCTTTGAGTCTTGGGGTCCTGCTGCGTTACTGATCATAGCCAATTATTGATGTCTAGATGAGGCAATATTAGTCTAGGTGATCATTATAAATTTGACTAAGTTTTAGTTAGGGGGGAGAACACAATATTCGATCGGTGGCCACCTTTGTTGAATGAGAGAGATCAGTGGCCACCGTGTGGGGCTAAACATGAGTGGGGCTTGACGAGAAAATGCGTAGGTCTTCAATCAGGACTTAAAATTTCAATTGGTGTATCAAACGTTTGCTCGTTTTATCTGCCATCCTTGTTAAATGTTAGAAGTTTATCCTTCAAAACTTCCCTGAACTTTCTGCTACCCGAAGACGTCTGATGGTATGCCATCAGCCATCTAATTCAGCCCCTCCAAGCAGACATACATGTTAGGCTTCTGATTCTATACTATATATACGTCTGATTGGGTGCCTTTAGACGGCTGGATGGCATGGGACGTAATTTCCCACAACTCTCTGGAATTTTGCCGCCAGCGCAGTCTAATTTATCTCACGTTTCACCGCACTGGATCAGACGTCTGACAACGCAGAGAGATAACTGATGCGGAATTGAATCTCGTTGATTTGATAGTTAATCAAATCTAACGGCCATGACTTGTTATGGCTCATATATCCCTAATTAGCAATTCATGATCTAGAGCCGCAGGCAACTCTAAGCAATAGAGGCGCAAGCAAAAGAGGTCTTTTGCGTTGAAAAGAGGAAGAGGACGACTACGCGCGTAATTTGGAAGGAGAGTTAGTCCATGTTCTAGGGTTTCTTGTAGATCTCTTCATTATTGGATTTTCACTCGTACTGCCGTTGGATCCATAACAAATGCCTGAGAGATAAAACCAAAATGCTTTTCATAATGATGCATGACGGTCCATAACAAATTATACTTGCATTACATTTTATGATTGTTATATGAAGGGGCATTTGAGAAAATCCAATAATGAAGCTTAACTTGTTGGCTCTAAACTTAACCCGACAGTATTATCATGCAGTGAGCTCTAATTTATGCCCAACTATCATTGGCGACATAAATAGTGTAAATCAACATAGGGATTGAAATCCATATATTAGCACTAATTATTTAGCGACTAATCCAATAATCCACAAGGGAGGAGATCGTGTATGCTGATAATAATCATCCTAAGCAAAACACTAATCAACATTTATTCACTACCAAGCAATAATGGTTCAATCCATAGCCAAATCACAATAAGGTTCAACCCTAAGCCCTATATATAAGACTACTCACGATCCATGGCAATAAATACAACCGGATTGATAGATGGATGCATAAAAAATAGCAAAAGAGAGATAGAAATACTTATCTAGAGAATCCACAATGAAGAGAGGAATAAAACCCCAACCTTTGATTGAAAATCAATAAAAAACTCCAAACCTTATACAAGAAATAATTAGCTACAAGCATGAATACGATCTAGAAAAGCTGGAGAAAAGTAGAATAAAACACTGCAAAAGCTCTCCAAAAGCTGCTCCAAAAAATCCTCCCTAAAGAATAAACCAAAAACCTATTTATAGTAACCCAAAATAAACCAAAAACCAAATAGTCTGCACAGGGAATCCTTCAGAAAACCTAGCCCGAAACGGTCATGTAGAGATCATGCACGACCATATGCGCTTGCAATGCTAAAAAAACTGCTTCTGACTTCTTTCTGGCCCTGCAGAGACACTGTTGTGTCAATTTCTTTCAGCTCTTCAAGAAACAGCTTACATGATCTCGTTTTGGGCCCTCTTCTATGTTACTATACACGGTCGTGTATGACACAGCACACGGCCCTATCTATCTTCAATCTTCATCATCACATTGGGGCTTCAAATTACTCGGTCGTGTGTGTCAGGCACACGACCATGTATATCTTCATGTCATATTCACTCCTTTGATTGATTTGGATCCCTCGCTCCTTTAATTTTCTTCCAAGCCTTCATCCTCGCTCTAGGGTCCCAAAACTCCACGTTTTCACCTAAAATACACCAGGAAAATCCAAGTGTAAAAAGAAACCAAAAAGATGAAAGAAACGATATGAAATGCATGATTACGAGGAGTGACTGCACGAATAAACTATATGAAAAATATACAAAATAAACACTCATTAATAATCTCGAAGTACTATCTTGAGACGTCTGACTTGAGAATCAAGCATTGCAAGCATATAAACTCCTGAACAAAATGTGAGGACGCCCAGTACTATTAGAAAACATGGAAAAAGAAAATCACCAAGTTTCAAGGATATTCGTCGCTGATGGACCGTAGTCCAGCGACATATCCATCTGCCTCCCTCAGGGGCGACCAGGCTTCGATCCCTAGTGGGCACTGGGTTCGCGCACTCTTAGCCAAGTTTCTGGTGGATCAAAAAAGGATATTCGTCAATACCAAATCCATATTGAAACTGAAAAATAAATACCAAATATTTGTATAGAACGACCCAAGAAAATTAAATGGATTGAAAACCATACTTGAGCATTTGGATGAACCTTCAAAAGGCCCATATAATAAGAAAATCGAAGAATGGAGTAAAATTAACGGAGCACACAAATGTGCCCAGACCCGTATAAGTTTATACTTTGAAACGAGTGGGTTAGACACCCAGGATCGATGATGATGACATCCATGCTATCCCAATACTATGAAAATAATCTGAAGAAAATGAAGATTCTGTAGACGGGTGAATCTCCACTATTATGGAGTAAAAACCAATTATGAAGAAAAATTCCATTAAAATAATAATAACCAACCTTTTTCCTTGAGAATACTTTAGGGATATTTATGGATTTATCCACTCCCCGTGAAGGGCTGATAAAGTAGCTAACTGTACTTATCATCCTCTGAATGGTCAAAAGTAGGCCTATTATCCAACCGTAGTCCGGCTTTTCTAAAGCTATTAGGACAAATTTGCGGGCACATTAGATAATACTGGGATATAAATTATAAATTTCAACTAGAATAAAAATTGAACACGCTGAAGCATGTGTTCACACCCAAAATGGGTTGCATAAGTCAATTATTTAAACGACTACAATGAATTACACTTCCATTGTTTCTAGTTGTTGGTGACTGTATGGGACACGCAATCTTACATGTTGCTTCATAAATTAGATTCAGACCCTTGGGAAATTAGAGTTATTCTCCGATGCAACTAGCATACGGAAAACCGTCAAATATCTCTTAATCGAGAATCTTTGGCTGCGTAGTTTACATCTCCATAGCATCATCATAAAGAATAAAAATAGGACATCAGCGCCGTCTTGGAATCTATATTGGGTTTAATTCATCCTAGAAACTATATAACTTGCACCCCCAAATGGGGGAGGAGTTCAATGCACGTCTCGAAAATTGTGCATAGATGTGTACACATTTCCAGTACTAGGCTCAACTCGGTTGAACCATCAAGTTCTACTGACCATTTAAGATATCAAAAATAAATAAATAAAAATCTATTATCTGAAAATTATGAAATGTGATAAAGATATCTTGAAGATCCTCCACATTCAAGAAAACTGTCCAACAGTTACCAGACATAGTTTGTGACAACAAGAAAATTTGTTAGATCACACATTACTGTTGCTAATACTCCAGCTAGAATTGACATCCCCAAGAAGGGATGCAATCCACCACAACCAAAAGTGGATGTTCCTCAACCTAAAAGAGGCAAACCATCAGGCTCCAAGGATAAAATTCCCAGAAAAAGGAAAACACCTGGAGGTCTTGAGACAATACTATCACAAAAAAATAAGCTCATGTCCATACCCTTACCTCTTCTGGAACCCCAAAAAGAGGATATTTCGGGAGAAAATGAAATATCATTAAATGTTGTACATGCTTGGGACAAAAAGAACACAAATTGTTGACAATATATTCACATATTATATTGCCACTTACATCACAAAAGCGATGATTATTATATATTGATCCACACTCCACTGCTAAAATGCAAACGTAGAGATTGGCCAATATGGAACGATGCAATAAAAGCAGAGTTGGACTCGCTTATGAAACGTGAAGTGTTCGGACATAAAGTCCAGACATCAAAAGGTGTCAACCTGTGGGCATAATGAGTATTGTACAAATAATATAAATATGAAATCATATGCTATAAGGTACAACCTATAGCTCAAGGGGTTTTCACTGAAACTAGGGAATAAACAATTAAAATGAGCTTGACTCACTTATATAAATAATGCATCAGACTCCATAGTTAAAAGTTGTGAATACCTTGCGATTTGGCAAAGCAAATTCTGGATATGCTGATATTGGATGTTGAGATAGCATACTCCTATAGATATTTGGATAAAGATAAATTCATAATTTTCTTAAATGCTTGAATAGACTTTGGGACGTCTATTCTATTAAAGAAATAATAAAATAAAATATTGTGCAACCAAGTGAATCTCTTGACAAAGTAAAGATTCCTTCTAAAGTTTGTCTTTGCATATTTATAAAGAGCAAAGAACATGATTTGAGATTATGGTTTTAAACAACTTAAATCTCATTGGATCTACTAAAGTGAAAACTAAAATATCTGTTCTAGCCTGACTATCAAACATGATATAAAAGACCTATGCAAAATTATGATATGTCATGGTTCACAGATTTATCTAAAAGATAAAATCATGATACATTAGACTTCATACACCCTGAGCATGTTGAAGAATTTACACAAGGACTATTGTCATCTACTAAGTACACATATGGTAGTACGTTCGATGGGTGTACATAAAGACCCCCTTCCGCCAGCTAGAAGAGGGGGATGACATTCTAGGTCTTGTAGTCCATTATTGAAGTGAAATTGGAGCACTTCTCTATCTGGCTAAATGTACATGTCCCGATATAACATTTGCAGTAAATTCACTAGCCAGATACAGTGCTGCGCCTACAAAACGACACTGGACCGGCGTTAAGTATTTTCTACGTACCTTCAAGGGTTGATAAATTTGGGCTTATAATAAAAAGAATTATCGTCCATGCTTATGCAGATGCAGGTTACAGGTCCGATCCCCATAATGAGAAGTCATAAAGTGGGTTCCAACAGTGGGACGATCTACTGTAGATTTGCAAAGCAAACTATGAAGGCAATATCATCCTATTTATTTGAGATCATCACCATTCCAAAAAGAAACCAAGGGTGTGTTTTGGGTGCGCCTAGTGGTACATCACATCCCAGTGATGACTGGGTCAAAGGTTGGTGATTTGGAGCTGACAATGTCACGCTCCGCTTCCCATTCTACCGAGAGCAAGGACGCGAGCGGGTCCGCGATGTCCTTAAAATAAGGAGGAGTACTTTTTCTTGTTTTTTTCTTTTCTTTTCTTTTCTTTTCTTCCTCCTTGGCTTAAACACACCAAGCGTCTGTGTAAAAACTGCATGTCCATGCATGCAAATTTAAGAAGTAGTCCAAATAACAGTATTACATATCCAGCGTACAATAATTAAGATACATCTTGGGCCTAGCATGCCAATACAAACAAAAGTACACAAATTACATTATTTCAAATATAAAGGTGCAGTCACGAAGGTGATCGTCCAATCTTCAGCGGGCAGGTACTCCACGTATTCTTTAAGTACTGGCTCAACTCCTATGGCAGTGTCTTCAGAGAACTCACTATCGATAACTGACGGACATTTTGTAAAACAACAAAGTGAAATGTCCGTCAGCGAGGTTTACTTGGCAAGATAATCTCTAAAACAAAAAAGTTAGGTATGTAAAATTGAACCAAGCTGAACTTTAAAGACAAGCAATAAGTTTAATTTAAAAGAGTTATAGTAGTTAAACATTCGCAGCAATTTGCAACATGCAGCAATTTAATCATTTGATAGCCATTTGCAATACTATTTGCGACCTGTAACAATTTAACATTTAATAACGAAACTGTAACGTTGTCAGCAACCTATAGAAAAAGAGGTTAGAACAATATTTGAAAACCAGTCTATTCTAGTGATAAGTCCATGTCCAAGAGTACGAGAGATGACCAACATGCGCATTGTGACTGGAGCCAATCTGTGACGCTGCTCACCGACCATATATGGCGACGATCAAGCTCTAACCTTTGTAATGTGTTGGAGGTTTCAGTATGGGTGCATCCAGCCACTCCATAACACTTATGATCATAAACTACCACAAGTCAAGTCAAGTGCCGGGGTCAACAGTACGTGTACTATCTATTTATATTGATGTATTCATTTATATTAAAGTTCTATCTTCCATTCACTTATATTGAAGTTCCATCTTTTATTCATTTATATTGAAGTTCCATCTTCCATTCAGTTTATTCAGTTCATTTGCATCGTATTAGATGTGTAAGATGTCTCATTAGTCTATTCAATAATCTCATCCAATTTCATAGTTTTATAATTTAGCTACGCAGTTATATACGAAGTATAGAAATGCACAATAATTTAAAGAAACGAGCATATAAAACGGTTTTGACTAAGCAACTGAGGATAAATAAGTTTAAAATATTTTTCTAAGGCTATTAAACATCTTTCAAGATCTTAAAATAATTAATGGGGATTTTTCTTAATATATATGACAAAAAACTGATTAAAATGAGAAAACGATTTTTTATTATATTTTTCAAAGATTTCTCTAGGGCAAACCATACGTCGAAATTCTTCCACCAAGGAGTCAAAACGACTGTATCAACTAGTGCTACAACATATACTTTTCTAGTACGTCAGTGTACGTGAAAATTGCATGATATGAATTTTAAAAAGAATTTAGCTTTATTGAGTTTTGCCATTGAAAAATCATTGTGTGAGATGTACTTGCCTTTGGCGATGAAACCAGCGCCAACGAGTGCGTTTCGTCGTTTCTGATTTTCTGGGCTTGGTCTCATATTTCTCTGAGGCCAGTATAATTTAATATTAATTTATATTACAATTCACTCATTAATATATATACACACACATATACGTATTGAATAGGTATTCATCTTTACTCACATCCCTCTCGCTCTTTCACTTCGAAGAGCTGAGTGGCTTCGTCGGACAGTGGCGGTGGGCTGAGCTTCGGGGTTGGGCGGTCGCAGACGGGACGCGGTGGCAGCGGCGTGTCAGGGCAGAGGTCGGGGCTGTGGTCACTGGAGGCGTCGAGGTGCACGACGACACTGAGGAAGGGCAGAGGTGGGTTGATCGGAGGTGCAGCTGCTCGTCACGTCGTCGTCATCGGAGAGGCGAGGGACCTCAGGCAGGCATGGGGTGGCGATCTAGGCGGTGGGGGAGGTGGTACGGCGGTGCGAGTACTGTGGAGTTGCTGGTGCTTCGATGTAGCTGTAGAGGGAGTCGGGGCGCTTAGCGATGGGGTGTGGTTGCTTCGATGCCGTCGGAAGGTGGAGGCGAACTCAGGCGGAGCTTGTGGCGACTCTGGGAGGCAGTGGAGCTCCGTTGAAAGGTGGATGCAGCGGACAAGTGTGGGGAAGCGGTGACAGTCGGATTTGGAGGGAAGGAGAGGAGGATGGGTTTCGGGCTGTTCGGGGAGTGAGAACGAAGGAGAGGGTGGCGTCGGACCCCAGAGGCGACGGCGGAGGGAGCTCCAGCGGTGGCGTAGTCCAAGGGGAGAGGGGCAGTGCGGGCATGGGTGGAGTCTGGGTGAAAGGGAAGTCGACATCGTCGTGGAGAGGAGCTCGAGCTGTTGGAAGAGGAAAGGGTTTAGTTATATAGGGTTATAATGATATAACTAATAATAATGATGATAATAACAATAACAATAATAATAATGAGTATTGTTGGATCTGCCAACTTTAGGAGGTGGGTTAAATAGGTGGGTTAGGGTATTAATTAAGTGGGGTTAGGGGTAAAAGTAAGAGTAATTGAGTAATTAGTAATAGTAAAAACGTCATTAGCGATTGTAATTAGTAAAAATGACGTAATACTACGATGTTTTCGCATACGACTCCGAAAAATTACGAAAACATAACCATGGGTTTATATCATCGCGAGGATCGCGAATATGAGTTTCATTTCAATGTTTGAGCTATGGAGATAAGAGTTTTCGGCCAAAATGTTTGGAATGCGTATTTGCGGGTTCTAGGTCGATTTGACTCCAGAAAAATACGAAAATAATATGAAGGGCACTAATCGACCATAGAATCATAATGTAGAAGTTTGAAATTGTTTTGATAAATTTTATATAGAAAATTAATTCATACAGCTAAATCAAAAACAAGTGAATATAAATTATTATAAAAATTATTTAGAGGTATTTGATGATACTCGAACTTACTGAAATACACCATAACTTGTTTGATGCTTCAAAATATTTTTTACAAAGAATTTTGAAATCATTTTTGATATAAAACTCCTGACCAACCATTATAAAATACTTTTAAAATATGAAGATACGTGAAATACGTAAATAGTCGTATTGATGATTACAGGTTGTCACATCCTACCCTCCTTAAAATAATTCCGTCCTCGGAATTTAGAAGACCGATCATTGCCTAAGCAATTTAAACGATCGAAAGGAAGGCTTGAGGAACGATTACTATATAGGAAAATAAGTTGTTAATAGCATAAAATATAATGTGATATCATAGCATCAAGAAAACAAGAGTTATTACTAATAAATATATATTATTAACATCACCATAGCTTCCGTAAATAGTCCTGAGACTAGTATCGTCATAATAATTAACTAGACTTTTCAAGTAGCCAAAAGTTAATATGATCTGATGGCATTACATGAAGATGATAGTTATTATGATAGCATCTGTTCGAACTTGGATTTTGAGGTGATAAGCTAGTAGCAAACTAATCAATCACATCAAAAGAAAGATCATAAAGTTTAAAATTTCAACTCGGGCTAATGAGACTGACGGTCTAATCAAGAAAGTCCTCAATAATATAGCATACAAAGACATAAAGACTAATTCATATGTGTTCATGTTGTTACACCTAACCAGCCAATCGACAATGCCATCAACTCCCATAATAACCAACAACAAGCCAAAATCTAGATCAACATCAAAAACCAAATACAAGGCCAACTTTGCAGGACCATACTTATCGCTATAACTCCTTCCAGCAATACCCATAACAGCCAACAACTAGCCAATACCAAAACCGTCTTCCAAATCTAAGCACAAGGCCGACATCCAACTTCAACACCTAAGGCCAATAGCAAGACAGTACTCATCCCCAATGATACCCCTTGCCAACACCATTGGTTGACATCCACGGTTATCACCATCAACCCTAAGCAAGTCAACGACCAAGAACACACAGTCCAACAAACACGAAGGAGTGGGCCCGAGAAGAAATCGAAGCGGGACACCTTTAGGGGCAAGACCTAGGATAAGGAGCTCGAAAGAAACCAAAGAATCGCAACTTTCCAAGATCTCAACAACACGGCAACAACGAGGGTGGAGGTGGGGGTCGTCGCTAAACCCAAAAATCCTAAAACAGAACGTCGGAGGACTATTGGCGGTTGTTGATCATTTCGTGCGATGACGGAGTTTACTCAGTGACGACGGGTGGCGTAGCAGAGCTCCGAGTGAGGCCGGAGGAGCTTGAGGTGAGAGGGGTTGGGCTTGCGAAGGGAGAGGCATGGTGAAGGGGTGGGCGTCGTCGCAGTGATGAGGAAGCCACGAGATGGGTTTGGTGAGGGGGAGAGATGAGGGGTTTAAAGGGGGCGTCAAAGTCGTCGATAGGGTAGGGTAGGGTAGGCAGGACCGAGGCTCGAGGAGAGGATGCAGACAAAAGGCAATAAAGCGGGTGAGATGGTAGGCGGGAAAAGGATTCAAACCCATGGAAAATCGGGCACAACAAAGTGGTGATGTGTCCATATTTTACATATATTTTCTACATCATTTCATATCATATTCACCTCCAAAGTCTACATTTTTATATATTATCGCGCTTCTAACGCCATATTCGAGCTTCATATAGCTTTGTAGATCTTCAGGAGTTTATGAGCGAATTGGAGCTATTTATGGACATGGACACATCTGACACGTCCAGGACGTCATTGGCGAGGTTCCTGTTGGATATGGATGACATGTATACACCCATGAGGGGATGTATGAGGGTCTATGGACCTCGGATGTCGCGTACATGAAAGCATGTACGAAGGGAACCTTTTCATGTGTGAAAAGGACCACTCGATAAGTGGAAAAAGTCACATTATAAGTGCAAAAAGGCACTTGATAAGTGCATGAAGAAGAGGATATGCAAGGGTGTTAATATAAGCTAATAAGCTTATATGTAGTTATTTCCTACAATAACTACCCCTAAAGCCTATAAATAGGACCCAAGGGTAAGGCATTTTAGGCTAATCATTCATGCCATAAGTTTGCATAAGGCAATCTTTTTCCTCTTCTCCCTTCCATCAAGTTCTTCTCCTAAAGTGAAATTTAGACGGTGAAAACGCTGCTTCGATCCTCTGTGACAAAGTACCGATCGTTGTGGCGAATCCGAGGGCAAAGTTAAGAGACTACAGCGCAGCGTACGCTAACGTAAGTCTCTCCTCTCATTCGATCCTACATCGTCCTTTTGACAGGATCCTTCATTGGTATCAGAGCCACACGGGTTCGCTCCGGTCTCACCGATGAATGACGCGTTGTCCCTTTCACGAATGAGTTTCCTTCCATTATGGATATGGTAGGAGCGCATCGTGACGGAGAGAACGCAAAAGTTGTTCTTTTCACGTTAGGGTCTTTTGCCATAACAGATATGGCAAGAACTCTCCGTGACGGGAAGAACTAAACCTTCTCATCAGAAAAGACGCATATCTCCTTGGTGTGCCGGCCCGGGCCTCTGAGGCCAAGGCAGAGGTTGGCCATGGCCTGCCCTAGTTAGGGGGGGTCTGCATGGCCGGCCCATACGGGACCGGCGGCAGTTGCATACGGCAAAACCCCATGCAAGGGGAATCCGGCCTTGGCACGGCCACGGCTCGACTCCGGCAATGGCCGGGGCAGGCCACTACCTCCCGCTGCAAAATACGTCTGCAAAATACGTTTTCAAAATACTTTTTTTTTCTAAAACGTTTTTCCGCTGCAAGTACTATAAGAGTACTATTGTTTGATAAGTGATGGGGAAATATTGAAAGTTGTTCTAGATGGTTCCATAAGAGTTCGCCGAGGCAAGGAAGAAAATTAGAGGAGAGGAGGAGAAGAGAGCGAGAGACAAGAACTCTAGGTATACATGTATTCAGTTTCCCAGGCTACTCGGTCAAGTGCATCAGCCCTCGACCGAGCTGACGTACAGACGTTGCAGCAGAAACGGACAGGTCCCACTCAACCGAGCAGCAAAGCCACTCAACCAAGCTGATCATCTAGTTGACCCGAGTCGCAACCAAACAGAGTAGTGTTCTGGAGGGAGTTCAAACCTACAGTAGCTCAACCGAGTGGAGGGACTACTCGACCGAGTAGCATATATCAGCCAGAGCTAAAGAAGCAGCAAAGCAGCAGCCGCATGCAACTCGACTAAGCGGCACCCTACTCGGTCGCTCGACCGAGTGACACCCTACTCGACCGAGTAGGGCGACACAACCAGTTAAGTTGGTGGGCCCAAGTGCCCAGATTTTCTGAGATTTTATGGGGTCCATACCCCTTGTATATAAGCACAATTTTAACTTTTTAGGGAGCTTGCTTATTTTCCTTAGTTTAATTTTAGTTTTAGATCTAGAGAGAGTTTTGTGACGTCGCTAATTGTTGAAGAAAAAGTTGGGATTTTTATTGATCTCTTTTGCGTGGAATCTTAGATCCTTAATTCTCTGGTATTGATTATCGCGTTGCGACGTTTTGGTAACGATTTCTTACTTTTCTATTGCTTTTTATGTCTTCAATTGCGATAGTGATGTCTTCTCTTCTCGTTAAATATTTCATTGTTTTTGCTATGATTCAGGAGTAGTCTTTTCTAGAGCTAATGGATTAGCCCTAAGATCTTAGGATTTAGATGTAAAGTTGGAATTTTTAGGTTGTGTTGGCATGAAAGAGAAGTGTTTTGGTTGATCTAGCCAAATTTGTAGGAGATCTCGTTCTAGGATCGTGACCACGAGAGTGGCGCGATGAATATAAGGAGTATCTTATGAATTTAATTAGGTAGGTTAGTAGATTCAATTAGGGTTCGTGACCATGAGAGTGGCATGCACCTTAATGGGATCTACTGACGTCCTATATTACTATTGATGACTACGAGAGTAGTGTCAATGAGAGCATACCAATCCATACATCAAAGCTCTATCCACGAGAGTGGCATGAGTGGAGATCATTCTATCCACGAGAGTGGTATGAATATTGTCGATCGTAATGCACAGATCGCATGTTACGCCTATCGCGAGAGCGGATAAGCATGCGATACGTTAGACCCACGGCATGTCGAGCCATGAGTTCTACATCGTAGATGCGTCAATCCCTAATAAAGCCAATGCAACGTAAGAGTTCTAACCTAGCATCGACATACGAAGATCTTAGTGGTGAGTCCTAACGCCCTAGTCTTTTATTACTGATTACAATCTTGCTTGATAGATAACCTTGCAACAACCAATTTTCTGAACTCGACTGCTAACATTATTCTAAAGATCTAGAGATTACCTAAGATCATAATAGCATTCACCTCCCAGTGGGATCGATATCTTTTATACTATAACTTGACACCGTACACTTGCGATATTATCTGAAGTTACATTCTGGATACGTTAAGTGGGTAGAAGAGAAATACGAGCTCAAGAATGATGAAGAAGACGTAACAGCCTACACTTGCACATCGTGGTTTGGTTCGTCTCAAATTCTCTAGAACCATCCTTAAATACTTCTGAGCATCCTTCGATCTGCTTCTGTTGTCGAACTCGAACTTCGGATGATCGAAGAATTTGAATGCTACCCTCCTTATAAAAGAGCATAGCCATAGCTTAGATGAACTAAACGCGACTAGGAAATATTCTCAGAATAATTAGGACGATTGGAAGGCTATTACAAGAATGATGATGGTGATGTAATGAATAGAAGGTTCTATCTTACGGAAGGTTGCTATATTTGTTAGCAAAGGAATTTTCTAGATTAAGATTCACCAAAATGGAACATGAGTTCCTAGTTGAGGGTTCAAGAGTTTGAAGAAGATAATGAGGATCGATGGAGATGGATCATTGCAACTTTTGTGAAGCAATGGGCAACTTCTAAATCAAGAAGGGGGGATGCTACAAAGACAATACTTATAGTATGATAATGTATGCTAGCAATGATAATAAAGGCGTTGGACGTCAAATTGGTGTAAAGGGGAAAGGTTCAAATATACCAATGATTATTGGCTCTGCAGCCTCAGCTTCTTTAGTTGTCATGATGGATGCTTGACACCTGACCTGGGCCTATTGGAATGCCTTTTGCTGTGGAGCTAGGTGTGGCTACGTTGTACTGATCCAGAAACTCATGCTGTCGTAGTCGCTTTCTTGTTAATTTGGCGGGGACATTCCTGATAGAGTGCTCAGATGCTCCACAGACCAAACATTGATTCATCAGCAGGCGATAGTTCTTCTTAATATGTCCCTTTCGGTTGCAATGGAAGCACACCATCGGGATCGATTGTAAACTGAAGATGCAGGCCTCTTGAAAGTAGTCTTCATCGGTCGGAGGGCATCTCCTGGTGGTTCCATAGGATGCTTCCCTTGGGATGCTTTACAGAGTTTACTAACAGCCTCATCGAGAATTTGGCGTTGAATTTCCAGTGTTTTTGTTACGACACCCGAGATGTTGTTGTCGGTGATGCTGTGAGTATTTTAATCAACCTGCCGTACTTCAAGACAAGCCGCTATGTAAGTTAGGTGAAAACAATCTATTCTAGTTGTACACTTAGATATTAATGTCGTTTAAACCGTTCTTAAAGTATTTGCAAAAGCATGACATGCATGTGCCGCCACTAAAACCTGTCACGCTCTACTTTCCAGTCTACATGGAGCGAGGATGCGAGCAGGTCTGCGATGTGCTTAAAACAAGGAGTAGTACTTTTTGTTCTTTCTTTCTTTTCATTTTTTTCTTCCTCCTTAGCTTAAACACACTACGTGCCTGTGTAAAAACTGCAAGTCCTTGCAAGCAAATTTAAGAAGCAGCCTAAACAACATTATTACATATCTAGCATACAATAATTAAGATACATCTTTGGCCTTGCATGGCCAATACAAACAAAAGTACACAAATTACATTATTTCAAATATAAAGGTGCAGTCGCGAAGGTGATCCTCAAGTACTCCACGTATTCTTTGAGTAGTGGCTCAACTCCTATGGTAGTGTCTTCAAAAAACTCACTATCGATACCTGACGGACATTTTGTAAAACTACAAAGTGAAATGTCTGTCAGCGAGGTTTACTCGACAATATAATCTCCAAAACAAAAACGTTAGGTATTTAAAATTGAACCAAGCTGAACTATAAAGACAAGCAATAAGTTTAATCTAAAAGAGTTATAGCAGTTAAACGTTCGCAGCAATTTGCAACCTGCAGTAATTTAATTATTAGATATCCATTTGCAATACTATTTGCAACCAGTAACAATTTAACATTTAATAACAAAACTATAACGTTGTCAGCAACCTGTATTAAAAGAGGTAAGAACAATATTTAATAACCAATCTGTTCTAGTGATAAGTCCATGTCCAAGAGTACGAGAGATAACCAATATGCGCCCTGAGACGGGAGCCAATCAGTGACGCTGCTCACCGACCCTATATGGTGACGGTCAAGCTCTAACCTCTGTAATGTGTTGGAGGTATTCGTTATGGGTGCATCCAGCCACTCTGTAGCACTTGTGATCATAGACTACCCCAATCCCACAGATCAAGTCAAGTGTCGAGTCAAGAGTATGTGTACTATCTATTTATATTGAAGTTCCATCTTCGATTCATTTATATTGAAGTTCCATCTTCCATTTATTTATATTGAAGTTCCATCTTTCATTCATTTATATTGAAGTTCCATCTTCCATTCAGTTTATTCAGTTTATTTGCATGGTATTAGATACATAAGATGTCTCATTAGTCCATTTAATATCTAAACTAATTTCACAGTTTTATGATTTAGTTACACAGTTATACGAAGTATAGAAATGCTCAATAATTTAAAGAAACGATTATATAAAACAGTTTTGACTAAGCAACTGAGGATAAATAAGTTTAAAATATTTTTCTAAGGCTAGTAAACATCTTTCAAGATCTTAAAATAATTAATGGGTATTTTTCTTAATTTATATGACCTAAAAACTGATTAAAAATGAGAAAACAGTTTTTCATTATATTTTTCAAAGATTTCTCTAGGGCAAATCATATGTCGAAATTCTTCCAACTATGGGTCAAAATGACCATTTAACTAGTACTATAACATATATTTTTCTCGTACGTCAGTGTACGTGAAAATCGCATGATATGAATTTTAAAGCGAATTTAGCTTTATTGAGTTTTGCCTTTGAAAAATCATTGTGCAAGATGTACTTGCCTTCTGGCAATAAAACCAGTGCCCACGAGTCCGTTTCATCGTTTCTGATTTTCTGGGCCTGGTCTCGTATTTTTCTTAGGCCTGTATAATTTAATATAAATTTATATTACAATTCACTCATTAATATATATACACACATATATGTATTGAGTACGTATCCATCTTTACTCATGTCCCTCTCGCTCTTTCGCTTAGAAGAGCTGAGTGGCTTCGTCGGACGATGGCGGTGGGCTGAGCATCGGGGTTGGGCGGTTGCCAACAGGGCGCGGGGGCCGTAGCATGTCAGGGCATAGCTAGGGCGGTGTTCGCTAGAGAAATCGAGATGCACGATGATGCTGGGGAAGGGCGGAGACGGGCTCGATCGGAGATGTAGCTGCTCATCGCGACGTCGTCGTCAGAGAGGTGAGGGACCTCAGGTGGTTGTGGGGTGGCGGTCTAGGCAGTGGGGGAGGCGGTACAGAGGTGCGAGGGACGTGGGGTTGCTGGTGCTTCGCTGCAACTGTAGATGGAGGGAGTCTGTGCACTTGGCAATGGGGTATGGTTGCTTCGATGCCGTCGGAGGGCGGAGGCAAACTCGGGTGGAGCTTGCGGTGACTCTGTGAGGCGGTGGAGCTTCGTTGCAAGGTGGAGGTAGCAGATGAGCGTGAGGAAGTGGCGGCAGTTGGAGTGGGAGGGGAGGTAGAGGCGGATAGGTTTTGGGCTGTTTGGGGTGTGAGAATGAGGGAGATGGTGGCGTCGGACCCCAGAGGCGACGGCGGAGGGAGCTACGGCGGCAACATAGTCCAAGGGGAAGAGGGGCAGTGCGAGCATGGGTGGAGTCGGGGTAAGAGGGAAGTCGACGTCACCGTGGAGAGGAGCTCGAGCTGTTGGGAGAGGAGATTGTTTAGTTATATATGGTTATAATGATATAACTAATAATGATGATGATAATAATAACAATAATAATAATGAGTATTGTTGGATCTGCCAACTTTAGGGAGGTGGGTTAAATAGGTGGGTTAGGGTAGTAATTAAGTGGGGTTAGGGGTAAAAGTAAGAGTACTTGGGTAATTAGTAATAGTAAAAACATCATTAGCGATTGTAATTAGTAAAACTGACGTAATACTACGCCGTTTTCGCATACGACTCCGAAAAATTATGAAAACATAGCCACGGGTTCGTATCATCACGAGAATTGCGAATACGAGGTCCATTTCAATGTTTGAGCTATGGAGATACGAGTTTTGGGCCAAAACATTTATGATGCGGGTTTGGGGGTTCTAGGTCGATTTGACTCCAGAAAAATACGAAAATAATAGAAGGAGCACTAATCGACCATAGAATCATACTATAGAAGTTTGAAACCATTTTGATAATGTTTATATAGAAAATTAATTTATACAACTAAATCGGTAATAATTGAATTTGAATTATTATAAAAATTATTTTGAGGTATTTGATGATACTCGAACTTACTGAAATACACCATAACTAGTTTGATGCTTCAAAATATTTTTTACAAATAATTTTGAAGTCATTTTTGATATAAATCTCCTGACCAACCATTATAAAATACTTTTAAAATTTGAAGATACGTGAAATGCATCAATAGTCGTATTGATTAATATGGGTCGTCATAGACAACATAGTCTGAAGACCATGCCACATGCTTACCCCCAACTTCGAGGAAACCACATCAGAGACAACAATACCATGCACACCTCTTTAGAGCTCTTTTTGGATCCAGTAGCTGCCTAACAATGATGATATCTGTAATTTGTACATATGTTTCGGATTTTTGTAAATAGGATTGTTAAAAACGCCTAAGACACCTGAAAGCCTAAGAGCTTGTACAGATCAAGGAGAGTTAACATAGAATTGTACTTTTTTCATTAGCATGGTTTTTACACGATGTTTTCCATAGCCAAAGATTTTAACGAGGCAAATCCTATTAACTCAGTATCTCGAAGTATCCACCCCTTCTGAAAATCATATAATGCTCAGAATCTCGAAGTATTTATGAGCAAAATTCACACTTATGACGGGATAAGGGGGAGTGTTATGAATGTATTACATAGGCCAATGTAAGAACCTATGGAGGGCTTATCCTATCCAATAGGAGATTAGGAGTTTTTATCCTACATAAACATTGTATCCTATTATTGTATGAACTCTTTCTATTTACCTATAATAAAGGTAAATAGATTAGCCGTAATCAATTACGTTGCCATCCTGTTGGACCGCAAGGATGTGAATTATGATAATGTGACATCGTCGATTATATCTAGTCAATTACGTTAAAAATCTTCTTCAAGATTAGCCGTAATCTCCTTGTTTTAGAGGTTGGCAATTATAGGTTCTTTGTTATAGTTGTTGAGCACACTCAAGCTATGTCATAGATACTTTATGGAAAACATCTTCTCAATGCATGAGATGTATTCTAGACTTAACCCAAATCGGTGTGTCGTGCCCATACACCGAGCGCCAGTGTCAGTTAGGCTAGACACAAAAACAAGGGTCCGACTAGACTAGTTGTTGTGATTTGGATGAGCACACTCATGATCATAAGTGGCTAGGGGTAAAAACCAATAAGAGAATCATATATGATATGATTGATAACGGAGTCATCTACCAATCGCAGAGTCAAGCAACTTGTTGATCACACTCAAGGTTGTGATGCTCATGATGGTTGGATTTCTTTCCCATTTAATTTAATTTAATTTAATCGTTCATTATTATGGCTAAAAATGATCGCAAAAATAGTGGAAGGATATAGTTAGATAAAAGCCATTTTATCTATATTTAAAATTGAACATATGCTAAACCAGGATATTCTATATTTACCAATGGAATCAAAAACATAATATACTAAGAGAATAAGTTAACTAGTGAAAATGGTTCGTTATAGGAATACCAGCTCAAATTCTAATTGGTATACTAAACCATGTTCTCAATGACATTAAAAATGACCCTTCTTAGCACAAGCTTGAGGACAATGATTTCCTTGAGCTCTGGGTCCAACAAATTAAATGCACGCAACCTGTCACTCGCCTCTATGAGGGGCAGCTTGAACATAATGATGTTCAAAGCATGTTTCTCCATACAATTTGTTGAGTCAACTCAATGTTGTATGAAAAAGGGTTTCGATCCGCAAAGTTCGAAACTTCGGTCAAATTGTTTGAATCGAAGATGAGTGCATGAACGGTGCAAGACTATGTATCCCAACCGGATCTTGAGACAAGTAATTTTTTGAGCATACTCAAGGTTGCAAAGCTCAAGCGTTTGGATACATGAGATGTTTGCACTGCTATTATTTGTGTTGAGACACGGAATATCTAAATGAGATTTAGAAAAGGAAGAAGGCATTAAGGAAAGCCAATTGAGAAAGAAAATTTTATCTATCATTAGTAAAGGAAAAAGTAGGAGGGACTGAAAATATGACATATTTGATGTCATGACTTCAAGATAATCGTTATACAAAATAGATTGTCATATATGTTGAAAAAAGTGGCAATTGTGTAATGCCCTGATAGGTACTGCACAAGTACTAGAAGGGGGGTGAATAGTACTTTAAAATAATCAAGAGTATAATTCCTAATTATCTTGCAAACTCAACCAACAATGCGGAAATGAAAATAGACAACAAAGAAACGACCAATGCAAACAAATGGTTTAACGGGTTCGGATCCACCCAAGTCTTCTCGACTTGTTCCCGGTGATCCTACGTCCCAAACACCCAGATCCCCTCCGGCTACTTGAGTTAGAAACTTCTAACTCAAATTTGCACTATGAAATTCTTGTAGAAAACCTCTACAAGATCAAATCACACACAAATGAAAATGTGACTCCCACAAACCGAGATCACAAACAACTTTCACAACCGAGAGTAAAACTTGCAATATCAAAGTAAATGAAATATGAAATGCTTACCAACAAAATCATATGCCTTGAGTAAACTTACGATTTTAGGGCAAGGAGGATTTTGAGGAAGAAGAAGTCACCAAACCCTAGCTCCACCAAGATGATCAGCAATAGGTGGCTAGGGAGATGTTGGAGACTTGGATTCAAGCTCCTAGATTGAGTGGCTCACAATCAATGAGAATCTCTCTTGAGGAATAAGAGTGAGGGAGAGATTCTTGTGAGAAATGAATGAGCTTGAAATGAGAATTAAATGCTCTTCTCTTTGATCTCTAAAACACAATAATGGCAGCCTTGAATGCTATGCAGAAGCATCTCAAGATTATATAGGATAGAGAGGAGAGAGAGAAAAATTCGTGCATTTAATGCTCCAACGGATCTATTTCTGAAGCAGTCTAATCGGTCTAAGAAGGATCACTGACCGACTAGATTTGAAACTAGTCGGTCGGTGATTCAACTTGGACCGACTAAAAGGTTCACAGCCAATAAAGTGAATTCAAGGAGTTAGAACTAGTCGATCTAAGAAGACTTGCCAACCGACTAGTTTGGCAACTAGTCGGTCGGTGAGTGTTCTTTGACTGACTAAGAGTTGAAATACAATAGGTTGAATTCAAAAAGAGCTAGTCGGTCTGAGAACAAATTCCAACCGACTAGTTTCACAACTAGTCGGTCGACAGTTGTTTTTTGACCAACTAACTGTAAACAGTAGCTCAGGCTGAGAAATGAAAAGACATAACTAGTCGGTCTAAGAAGGATTCCTAACCGACTAGTTTGACAACTAGTCGGTCGGTGAACCTTCTTGGACCGACTAACTGTAAACAGTGAATGAGCTGAAATAGACAAGGCAATCTAGTCGGTTCACGAAGGATTACTGACCGACTAGATGACAATCTAGTCGGTTGGTTCTTCTTCTTGAACCAACTAAGAGGCACTAGAAGCCGCGAAAAAAAGCGCGAAGGTTCGGGAAAGTTTCTATGGGCTTCTAAGATAATCCTAGCTCTAAGATATGAGCGTTATGAAGATTATAATGTAAGACCTACTCAAGGCTTAACATTCTACGGAAAGAAGCTAGAAAACTATAAATAAAACTAGACGAACCGTCTTCAAAGCTTCAATCCGAATCTCTTGACTTCAATAATGCTTCTTTAGCTTCAATGAAGCTTCAAGCACATGATCACGTGCTTTGAGAAGTCTTGAGACGTCGCTTTTGATATACGTAGGATTTTGGTGACGATCTCCATAACTACGCTCACAGAGAGTTAGTTCACGATATTTATGTTTGTTCATCATCAAAACCAAATCCGGGGAATCAATACTCAACATTCTCTCCCTTTTTGGTGATGACAAACCAACATAAATAATAATCAATAATAATGAGTCGAAAGAAATTTACTTACTCCCCCTGCATTGATGACACGTTAATTTCATATTAAATAATAATTATACACATCAAGCAGATAAGGAAAGTATAAAATATGAACCTAATTATTGAAATATAGGATTTGAAATCCATTTTTATATCTTAACTCCCCCTGAATCTAGCATTTCAAATTAGATTCACGATAAATTGCTTTAAATTATCATTTAGCATATCGTCATTATTAATTCTCTCCCCTTTGGCATTAGCAAAAAGAGCGGGAGGAGATCAACGACAACAACAATGGCTAAAAAATATAAAAGCACGAGAGTCAAAGAATACGACCACGGTCCAAATGACACCAAGTAAAATCATGAAGAAAATCAAAGCGTGCCAACGATACCATAGTCGAAAATCGAAAAACGAAATCATCAAAACTCAAATCAATTTCACTTATTGATTTATGGAACATACTCTCCAATATCAATATTCTTGATGAATTTACTGCATGGAAAACTATTCTATGTTTTCATAGAAAGAATTTCTATTAAATCAATATAATCGGCGGGCGACGAATTCAACATCAGAGACAAAAAGATATATAATGCGCACATTGAAGTAAATGTCAACACGATGTATATATATATATAACATGGTACAACAAAATGTATACATCCGCCAACATACATAAACACGATCGAAAGATCAGTGCACACATACAACATATGTCTCAACAGACATCAAAAGGAATATACATCAAAAGTGTATCATCAAAACATCCAAAAATATCAAAAATCCATAACCACCAACTATCCTACTCCACTCTCTCACGACTAAATATATCATCCAAAGTGCACAAGGGAGAGTCCTCCAACGCAAGCTTAGGAGGTGGAGGGAGGAACAGCAGCAGCAGCAGGCTCTGCAGAAGGGGTGGTGGTCTCAGGAACGACCAGAGTGACATCTGAAGGGAGAGTGGCAACAGGAGTGGTCTCGGGAGCACCAGTAGAAGTATCCACCGAAGGAATGGTGGCAGCAGGTGTGCTCTCGGGAGCACCAGCAGAAGCAGAAGCAGCAGACGTACCCTCTGGGGAACGAAGAGGAGATCCAACAAGCTCGTGGAGATCAACCTCATCCATTTCCTCCTCGTCAGAAACAGAAGGAGGAACCTCAATGCCCAAGTGAGAACAGATGCGAGCTAGCATCTTCTCAAAACGTGAAACACGAGACTCAACACGTCTCAGAGAGACATCAAACTCAGCGAGTGTAGGAGCAGGAGGAGGAGCAGATGAAGAGGTACCCTCGATGGCAGAAGGGGTAGTCCTCTGAACGTGACGAAGCGTCGCAAGAGACTTCTTGACGGCCGTCGCATTCAGAGGAGGACCCAACGGACGCTGGTCATCGGGAGGGAGAGGGACCCCGAAGTGACGAAAAACGAGGGTCAAATGGCAAGGATATGGGATGTGAGCTGATTTGGTGGACTTTTGGATGCATTCAAAAGAGTCCATCTTATCTAAGATAATACGAGCCCAATTTATCTCGCTCCACATGAAGAGAGCGTAGATAAGCTTGAGGAACGGCTGAGAGGGCAAGCTAGAAGAGCCGTACTTCGAAAGGAGGCACGACTTCATGATAAGATTGAGGACCAAAGCATTAGGCCTAAATGATTTGGAAGGGACGCCAATCATGGCGGGAGGGATAACATGAAACATCTCAGAAAGCATCGTCTGGTCAAGATCATGGATATTATCCACGGAGATATCGGAAGGAAGCAGGCCAGAAGATGAGACACCAATCAACTCCCCTAAAATCTCTGCCGTGAGGACAATAGGTGTCCCCAAGACAGAGGACTCAATGGAGTGGTGTCATCATACTGACCCCGAACACGATTCGCATAGAATAATTTGACAAGACGGGGGTACGGGTGAGGGTTCACCTTGGGGTCATGGCGAAGATAGTCTAAAAGCCCACTATATGAAAGAAGATCGACGAGATGTGGAAAATCTGAGAACTGAACAAAGTACTCCAATATCAATGGACAGTGCTCGATACGATTGTATGCTGCGAGACACATCGGGTCATCGCGACATAACGAAATATCGAAACCACCCAAAGGCATGAGAGCATTCCCCTTAGATGGACTAGAGCTAGATCGAGGAGGAGGAGTAGGAGCCTTATCGGTAGGCTCAGATTCAGGAACATACTCTTCGTCAGAGTCAGAAGTGGGAGGAGTGGGTGCCCGAAATGAGGCTGGAGACACAATCTGCTTCTTAGGCTTGGGCTTGGGTTTGGGTTGAGATTGAGATGAGGGTTGGGGTTTGGGCTTTGGCTTGGAAGTCCTCTTCTTCTTAAGAGGAGGCGAGGAAGAGGTGGGAAGAGTGGATTTAGCTCGACGTTTGGGAGGAGTAGGGGTGGTTGACGGCTCTATGGTCATGGGAGACGGAGAGGATGGACGGATAGGGATACGTGTTCTCGCCATAATCGAGACGAGACAACACAAACCAACACATGAGATCGACACAAAATCGAACGAAGAAACCCTAATACAAACCCTAAATCGACGGAAACCAAAGATTGACCTAGAATGAAACCCTAAATCGCAGAGAGAAAGTGATACCTAGGTCGACTGGAGGTAGGAAGAGATCTGCGACGGCGGACGGAGGTAGGAAGTGGCGGAGCACGACGGAAATGGCGGAGGGAGATGGAGGGTCGCGGGGGTTAGGGGGTCTGAGAGGAGAGATTGCACCGATTAGAGTGAGATCTAATCGGTGCCCAAGGAGTTTAAGTCGATTGGAATGCCAAAAGACACAGCTACCCTTGCGAGATTAGTCGGTCTAAGTTCAAGTGCTGACCGACTAGAATGCAATCTAGTCGGTCGGCCAATGAGCTTGGACCGACTAAGTGCAAACATCAAGCAAATTCAAAAAATGGGGCATGAGTTAGTCGGTCTGAGTTCATTCACTGACCGACTAGAACTGAATCTAGTCAGTCGGCCAATGAACTGGGACTGACTAAGAGAGTCCAAAAATTTGAAATTCAGAAATTTGAGTTCTCTCCTAAGCGCACTTGGACGATACATCGAAATACTCTCACACATCATTATTCTACCCCTTAAAACATCAAAAGATATAAATACGATGTTCATGAACAATTCTAGCATAAATTCCGAAAATTCAAACACAAATCCAGAAAATCCCAACACATCTAGCATGAGCATATATAAAGAAAATTATTATCATGCAAGATTATTGAAAAATATGAATCCTAAATCTCGGATTCACCCATAATCCCCAATTCTCGACGTAACCGCACAAAGGAGTCTTCCTTGAGTGGTTTCGTGAAAATATCGGTGATTTGCTTCTGGGTTTCAACGTACACTAAAATGATGTCCTTTTTAGCAACATGATCATCTAGGAAATGGTGACGGACATCTATGTGTTTAGAACGGGAGTGGTGTACCGGATTCTTAGAGAGACATATTGCACTTTGGTTGTCCACCATGATAGGGCAAGTATCACAGTTTATACCAAAGTCTTTAAGAGTGTGTCTCATCCAAAGAACCTGAGCACACGCAGCACCAGCGACAATATATTCCGCCTCGGTGGTTGAAAGTGATACGAAATTCTGCTGCTTGGAAAACCAAGAGACAATAGAATTTCCTATAAAATGGTAAGTGCCACTAGTACTTTTCCTGTCGGATCTGCATCCCGCATAATCTGCGTCACTATATGAGATTAACTCATATGTGCTAGACTTTGGATAATATAATCCGTAGTCGAGGGTGTAACTTAAATAACGGAAAATACGTTTTACCGCTACTAAGTGAGGTTCCTTAGGTTGAGATTGATAACGAGCACATACACATACACATACAGCAAACACAATATCGGGCTGACTGGCAGTAAGTTATAATAAACTACCTATCATACCTTGATATAAACGAATGTCTACATCTTTGTCGGTCATATCTTTATCAAGATGTGTAGTCGTTCGTGCTCATTGGACTCTTCTTGCCTGAGGCATTCTCCATTCCAAATCGCTTTAGCAACTCCACCGTGTACTTGGTTTGGTGGATGAAGATTTCATCGTCCATGTGGCGAATTTGGAGACCTAAGAAATATTTGAGCTCACCCATGTGGCTCATCTCAAATTGGTTCTTCACGACATTAGAAAACTCTCCGCAAAGAGTGAAGTTAGTAGCACCGAAAATGATATCATCAACATAAATTTGAACTAAGATAATATCATGATTCGAATACTTAACAAAAAGTGTTGAATCAACTTCACCCATTTTAAAACCCAAATCCAAAAGAAAATTCTTTAGACGGTCATACCAAGCTCGAGGAGCTTGTCTCAAACCATAAAGTGTTTTCTTAAGTTTGAAAACGTGATTTGGAAAATTTTCATTTATAAAACCAGGAGGTTGAGAAACATAAACTTCCTCAACATCTCCGTTTAAAAATGCACTTTTTACATCCATTTGAAAGAGTTTAAAATCTTTATGCCATGCAAAAGATAACAACAACCTAATAGATTCTAATCTAGCTACCGGAGCAAAGGATTCTTCGAAATCTATATCTTCCTCTTGCCGGTAGCCTTGAGCTACTAACCGAGCTTTGTTCCAGACGATGATTTGGTTCTCTTCGGTCTTGTTCTTGAAAATCCACTTCGTTCCTATAATGGTGTGGTTCTTCGAAGGCAATGGAACAAGCTCCCAAACCTCATTCCCCTCAAATTGAATGAGTTCCTCCTCCATGGCTAGGATCCAAGCACTATCTTTGCAGGCTTTGTTAATATTCTTTGGCTCAATTGAGGAGGCAAAGGCACAATGAGTGAAGTAGTTGACTTGAGATCTCGTCTTGACACTATCAAGTATGTTGCCAATGACTTGCTCATGGGGATGGTCATGAACTGTATGAAGCCGTTTGGGAATTCCCTGATCACTAGGAACATTCTCAAAAGACTCATTAGTAGGGTTAGTATCATTAAAATCAATAGAATTAGAATTACCAATAGAATCACATAAAACATCCATGGAGTCATCATCATTGGTAATTCTAGACGGGACAAAATTTTCATTGAATGAAACATGAAGTGATTCCTCGATCGTTGAGGTTCTTTTGTTGTATATCCGGTAGGCTTTGCTACTGGAGGAATATCCAACAAATATCCCATCATCGGATCTTGGATCAAATTTGTCCAAACTACCATACGTGTTTTTAATAAAACATTTTGCACCGAAAACTCGAAAATGTTTCACTTGAGACAATCTATCAAACAACAATTCATAAGAAGTTTGTTTGGTGCCGGGCCTCAAGAGTATTCTATTAAACACATAGAAAGCGGTATGTACCGCTTCCGCCCAAAATTGATGGTCAAGTTGGCTATCATCAAGTATAGTGCGAGCACATTCCACTAGCGTCCTATTCTTCCTCTCAACAACACCATTTTGAGGGGGTGCGCGAGGGAAAGAAAAGGTGTGTGTAATACCAACTTCATCACAAAAATTTGAGAAAAGCTCATTCTCAAATTCCCCTCCATGATCACTACGAATAGTGACAATGGTGGGTCCAATGAGATTTTGTACTTTCTTCACAAATATTGTGAAGTTTTTAAAAGCATCATTTTTATTACTTAATGAAAATACCCAAGTAAATCTAAAAAAGTCATCAACGATGACAAGTCCATATCGTGCATTTCCTAATGAAGCAACTCTAGTTGGCCCAAAAAGATCTAGATGTAATAGCTCTAGAGGCCGCTTAGATGAAATGCTTTTCTTAGGTTTAAATGACGATTTTGGAAGCTTGCCTCGTTGACACGAGTCACAAAAGCTTTTCTTTTGAAAGACAAGCTTAGGAAATCCTTTAATAGAATTTAACTTGGAAAGCTTAAAAAGTGTTCCAAAGTTCACATGACCAAAACGTCGATGCCATAAGTGTTGTTCACTTGTGTTGGCAATGAGACATTGTTCATGTGATTTTGGAAGATCTAATATATAAATATCCTTTTGGCGTGTGCCAGAGAATAACACATTATTAGTATCTTTACTCAAAATATGACACATTCCTTTCGCAAAGCTAACTTTGTAACCTTTGTCACAAAGTTGGCTTACTGAAATAAGATTGTGATTTAATCCTTTAACAAGGTAAACATCACTTATTAGTGGTTTAGAAGGGTTACTAACTTTACCAACACCAATAATGGTTCCGCTCTCATTGCCTCCAAAGACTACTCTGTTCCCATTAGCAATGGGCACCACTCCGAAGAGCAATTGAGCATCACCCGTCATGTGTTTTGAACACCCGCTATCGAGTATCCAATTATTCTTGGAGCTAAATTTTGATGTTTTGCTCCTTTTCTTTTTCTTGAGTACCTAAAGATAAGAAATATCATTCCATGGTACCCAAGGTCATTGGGTCCTAAAAGATTAGACCTTTGGAAGCCAAGTCCAATTGGACTTAGACTTCCCAACATAATCATCATTGTGCACGACATTCATAAAATAGGAATTCATGCATGCTTGTTTTTCATGCATGTTAGTGTTCTTCGGGCCCCAAATAGTGAATATTTTGGGAGCCCTATTCCTATTGGGAGCATGCATACGTTGTTGATTTCTACGTGATGCATGTGGCCTATGAGGAGGTGGCCTAGAAAATGCATGACGTGAATAAGCATATGGCACATGATGAAATGGTAGTGTCGACATATGATATGATGCATGATGGTAATCATTCATATGATAGTGATGTGGATGAACATATGCACGTGGGGGAACACGTGCGTGAGGGTGTCTCACTTGGTGTGCACGTGCTCGTGGACGTGAAGCATAAAAATCATCATAATTGTGAACCGGTGGAGTAGGTGTTGGATATGGACGACATGTATACACCCATGAAGGGATGTATGAGGGTATACGGACCTCGGATGTCGCGTGCATGAAAGCAAGTACGAAGGGAACATTTTCATGTGTGAAAAGGACCACTCGATAAGTGGAAAAAGTCACTTTATAAGTGCAAAAAGGCACTTGATAAGTGCATAATGAAGAGGATAAGGAAATGTGCTAATATAGGCTAATAAGCTTATATATGGTTATTTCCTATAATAACCATCCCTAAAGCCTATAAATAGGACCCAAGGGTAAGGCTTTTAAGTGTAATCTTGAATGCCATAAGTTTGCATAAGGCAAAACTTTTGCTCTTCTCCCTTCCATTTTGTTCTTCTTCTAAATAGAGATTTAGACGGTAGAAACTCTGCTTCGATCCTCTGTGACGAAGTACTGACCGTTGTGGCAAATCCGAGGGCAAAGTTCAGATACTACAGCGCTGCACACGCTAACGTAAGTTCTCTTTCGATCCTCCATCCTCGCGCGACGAGATCCTACATTGGTATCAGAGCCATACGGGTTCGCTCCGGTCTCACTGATGAACGAGGCGTTTTCTTTTTCACGAATGAGTTTCCTACCATTATGGATATGGTAGGATCGTATCGTGACGGAGAGAATCACAGCAGTTGTTCTTTTCACGTTAGGGTCTTCTGTCATTACGGATATGGCAGGAACTCTCCGTGACGGGAAGAACTGACCGTTCATCTCGCCAAACTCGCACTCTTCATGGATGCTGAGTCTCCATTCAATAGGGAATGTGAACTCTCTTCATGTGGAGCGTGAAGTTTGCGGTCGTGAAGGTATGTTATTTTTTGGCACACGGCCATTGAAACATAACTACTTTCTCGACGAATGGGTGTCTCATCGGAGAAGATGGTAGTTATTCTCAACAAAGAAGATGACCTCTTTGGTGCATGATCGCCATGGCCATATGGGCCATTGAGGCTATGCATCCCCCCTCCCCATGCGGAGGGGGTGGCTACGGCCAATGACAACCAAGACCCCCCCTCCGGAAGGGGGGGTGTGCAAACCGGACCCCAAGGAAGGGGAGGCCAGCCATGGCTAAGGGGCCACGGACGGCATGCACAAAGGCCGGCCTGGCCTCGGCCAGGGCCAGGCGCCCTGGCCCCTGCCAGGGCCGGGGGCGGCCCTGGCCGGCCTCGGCCAGGGCAGCGGCCCTGGCCGAAGGGCCAGGGCCCCCTGGCCGGCCTTGGTCGGCCTCGGCCAGGGCAGCGGCCCTGGCCAGGGGGGCCAGGGCCCCTGGCCGGCCAGGGCAGCGGCCCTGGCTGACCAGCCAGGAACCCCTGGCCGGCCTCGGCCAGGGCAGCGGCCCTGGCTGAGGGGACATGGCCACGCCGAGGAGCCCTACAGTTCCGTCGTTTTCGGCCCCGGCCACCTGTATGGCCGGCCCATACGGGACTGGCGGCAGTTGCATATGGCAAAACCCCACGAAAAGGGGAATCCGGCCTTGGCACGGCCACGGCTCGACCCCGGCAATGGCCGGGGAAGACCATTACCTCCCGCTGCAAAATACGTTTGCATAATACGTTTGAAAAATACGTTTTCAAAATACGGTTTTTTAAAAACGCTTTTCCGCTGCAAAGTACTATAAGAGTACTGTTATTTGATAAAGTGATGGGGAAATATTGAAAGTTGTTCTAGATGGTGATTGAGATCGTAATGACTTTTCCGATTATAGAACAACATCTTCAATATTTTTCGAAAGTAACTTATCAAATATAATAATATCATTCCAAGTGGGATTTTCCAAGTGGGAGTGATATTAATCTAGTCTGAAATTTTCACATTCGATTGATTCAGCATCTCAATGGATCATGATTCGACCAGTGGTCTTTTGGACTAGTTTGTGGGACACCTCGGCTCTGTCTGGGGGGTAGTGAACCATGGACTAGCCATTCCCCTGGTCGGTCCGCTGGACCGAGACTGCTGAATTATGAAAATGTCTAAAATAATGACTATAAATATGAAATTTATGCAATGTTTTTGATCGAACCTTCGTTTTATGTCTTTTGCAGCATTTTAAAGCTAAAATGTCTTCTGCCGCTAAGAACATCGTCGCTGAGTTGAACAAAGGTGAAAAACTCAACGGCGATAATTACAAACTATGGTTCACAAAGATATAATATGTTCTAGAGGAGCAAGATGTGCACGAAACTCTAAAGAACATAATGATTGAACCTGAGTTGGGCACTACGGCCCAACACAGAAGAGATAATGAAGCTTTCGATGCTTGGTCTCGGAAGAAAAAGATTGCTCGCATTATGTTGCTATCAAGTATGGCAGACGACATAATGCGGATCTTCCGAGAGCATGACCTAGCCATGGACATATGGTCCAAGCTAGAAGAGAGTTTGGTGGCACCTCGGTGTCCAAACTTCGTCCTTTAACTATAAGATTCGATTCGTACAAGAAACGTCCAGATCATTCCATGGGGAAGCATCTGCGACATATGGCGAATCTCATCTCAGAGTTAAAGGATGCAGGTCATGTGTGTAATGCCCTACCAGCTACTGCACAAGTACTAGAGGGGGGGTGAATAGTACTTTAAAATAATAAGGAGTATAATTCCAAATTAAATTGCAATCAACTACCAAATCAATTTGCGGAAGCTTAAATTGAATGACGACAACGAAATTAACAATGCTAACAAACGATGTTAATGGGTTCGGATCCACCCAAGTCTCCCCGACTTGTTCCCGGTGATCCTACGTCCCAACCACCCGGATCCCCTCCGGATACTTGAGTTAGAAACCCTAACTCAAGATTTCCACTATGAATATCTTGTGAAAAACCTTCACAAGATCAAATCATACATGCAATGGCAAAGTGAATCCCACAACCCGGGATCACAAACTTCTCTCACAACCGAGAGAGCCAATAAGCAATATAAAAGAGTTTAGATGAAATAAATACTCTTACCACAAAATCCTATACCTTGAGTTTTTCTTACCCAATAGGTGGAATGAAGGATTTGAGGAAGATGAAGTCACCAAGCCCTAGCACCAAGGAAATGAGCAGCAATGGGTGCCTAGGGAAGAGTTGGAGACTTGGATCAAGCAATAGCTTGAAAAGCTCACCAAGAACAAGCTTCTCTCTAGATCTAGAAATGAGAGAGAATGGGTTTCTTGTGAGGAAGAGAGCTTTAGATTTGAGGGAGAATAGCTATCTCTTTAGAACTCAATGAATCTCTTAATGGCAGCTCTATTGAAGATAGAAATGACCTAGGTTCATATTTATAGGGTCCCATAAAAACAAGTTAGGTCATTCACCAACGGATAGAAATCTGTGAGACGTAGTCGGTCAAAGAACAGTCACTGACCGACTAGTTCATCAACTAGTCGGTCAGCCAAACAACGTGGACCGACTAAGAGTAGATCTGAGAAGAAAGAGAATTTCAGACCTAGAAATCTAGTCGGTCCAAGAACACTTTCTGACCGGCTAGTTTCACAACTAGTCGGTCAGTCAATGAACGTAGACCGACTAAGAGGCAAAATAACTTAGTCTGAATGCAAAGTGACTTAGTCGGTCCAAGAACAAAAGTTGACCGACTAGATTGTCAACTAGTCGGTCATCAAACGTTCTTAGACCGACTAACGGTAAACAGTAGCTCAGGAGAAATTTAGAGTGAACAGTAAGTCACAACTAGTCGGTCAAAGAAGCATCACTGACCGACTAGTTCACAAACTAGTCGGTCGGTGAGTCAACGTAGACCGACTAACTGTAAATAGTAAAGTCCAAGAAATTAAGGAATCAAACTAGTCGGTCCAAGAACAGTTGCCGACCGACTAGATCACCATCTAGTCGGTCAGTACTTGTTCTTGTACCAACTAACATGCACAACAAAGTCCGAATCGAAGCGCGACGCTTCGAGGAAGTTAGAATGAACTTGTGCAAGGATCCTAGAGCTATGAAATGAGCGTAATGAAGATAGAAACGTAAGATATACTCAAGGCTTAACATTCTATCAATCGAAACTAAAAGACTATAAATAAAACCTTAATAAACGGTCTTTGAGAGCTTCGATTGAATCTTCATATCTTCCAAAGCATCGCAAGAGCTTCAACGAAGCTTTAGGCATGAATATGAGCTTTGGGAAGTGTTGAGATGTCGCTTTGAATATTCTCGTGAAATTGGCGACGATCTCCAATAATGCGCTCATAAATTGTTAGTTCATGAATTATTTATGTTTGCTCATCATCCAAAACCAAATCCGGGGAGTCCAATATTCAACATTCTCCCCCTTTTTGGTGATGACAAACCAACATAAATAATAATCAAAGATAATAATTCAAATGTAAAATACTTACTCCCCTTGCATTGATGACACGTTAATTCCAAATTGAATATAAATGAATTGCATCAAGCAGACGAGTAAGATAAATAAAGTGAATTGATTTTTGAAATATCGGATTTTGAAAATCCTTATATATATCTTAACTCCCCCTGAATCTAACATATCAAACTAGATTCTTGGAAATTGAGTTAAATTTTCATTTGCGCTATTTATTATCATTATCTCTCCCCCTTTGGCATTATCCCAAAAAATAGGGGGCATACAACGACAACAATTAGGAAATGTAAAATCCAACATCGGGAGTCGTAGACAAAGACAATGGACCAACTTGACACCAAGGGAAAATTGTGGAAATCAAAGCAAGGTGTGCCAAATTTTCCATTATCAATAAAAATCAACGATAATCAAAATCATCAAAAATACCAAATGTTTATTCATTTCTTGAATAAAGAAACATACTCTTCAATATTCAATATTCTTGGTTAAGTTTGTGCATGGAAAACAATTCTATACAATTATATAATTTAAATCTATTTAACCAAGTTTTTATGCGTCGAGCGACGAAATCACATTTCAAATGTATTCAACGAATATTAAAATTTGCACGACGAATAAAAGACAAAGTGAACGATGATGAACACATATATATATATATATAGAGACAACATGAGTACATCCAAAAAGATATCACATCGAATATATGAGGTACATCATATGAAGTGAGACACATCATCTATATAAACAACAAAAAGTACATCATCATCATCAACATCGTCATATCATAACATCCAAAACCGACATCCAGAAAGCACAAAAAAATACATCAAAGCATCTCTCAACCCCATCCTAACCCAAAACACTCTCACTAAAATATATCATCCAGAATGCAGTGGAGAGTCCTCGGAACAGACGATCACGAGGATGAGGCTGGATCTGCAGCGTCCGTGGGTCCAGTCGATGGAGTGGACTCAGGATCTGCAGGGAGTAGAGGTGTCTCAACAGATGGAATCGTCGGGGCAGGAGTGGAGATCTCAGCAACAGGCTCAACAGCAGCATGAGTCTCGACAGAAGCAGCAGCAGCAGATACATGAGCAGGCTCGGAAACTGGGTCAGCAGCAGGCTCAGAAGGCTGAAGAGCTGCAGCAGATTGCTCTGGAACACCGGAAGTGGTGCCATCTCCAGGAGCAGAAGTAGAAGTACCAGCAGCAGCAGCAGTGGCCTCATCGCCACGGGCAAAAGAAGTGACAAGCTCGTCAATCTCCTCATCGTCCATCTCCTCGGCCTCAGAAACTGACGGAGGAAGATCGATCCCCATCAGACGAGCCATACGACAGACGACCTCCTCGGTACGAGCCAAACGTGACTCGTGCCGACGAAGAAGGCGTACGACATCGTCCAATGTAGCAGGACGAGAGGGGGCTGCGGCAGCAGACGGAGAAGCCTGAGAAGCAGATGCGGTAGACCTCTGCACGTGACGAAGTGCCGCTAGAGATTTCTTCACGGCCGTCGCGTTCAGAGGCGTACCCAAGGGACGCTCATCGTCAGGAGGGAGAGGGACTCGGAAATGACGGAAGACGAGAGTCAACAGGCAAGGGTATGGAATGTGCGCAGACTTATTGGTCTTGCGTATACACTCGAAAGAATCCATCTTATCGAGTATCACGCGAGCCCAATTAATCTCGCACCCCAAGAAAAGAGCGTATATGAGCTTCAAAAACGGCTGAGAAGGGAGTGAAGAGGATCCATACTTCGGGAGAAGACAAGACTTCAAAATTAGGTTAAGAACCCACGCATTCGGCTTAAAAGATTTCGATGGAACACCAATGAATGCGGAGGGGATAACCTGGAAAATCTCAGAAAGAACAGTCTGATCCAAGGAAGAGATATCGTCTACGGAAATGTCCGAAGGGAGGAGACCACACGATGAACAACCAAGGATCTCCCCCAAGATTTCTGCCGTGAGAACTATAGGAGTTCCCAAGACAGTCGTCTCAATGGAGTGGCTGGCATCGTACTGGCCTCGAATGCGATTGGCATAGAACAATTTCACGAGGCGAGGATACGGTTTGGGATTGGCTTTGGGGTCGTATCAGAGATAATCTAGAAGACCACTATAGGACAGAAGATCAGCAAGGCCGAGGAAATCAGAAAACTGAACGTAATGCTCTAACAACAGTGGACAGTGCTCTATACGGTTGTACGCTGCGAGACACTGAGGGTCATCGCGGCACAACGATATGTCTACACCGCCAACTGGCATAGGAGCTTTACCCTTGGCCTTACGGGTCTTCGGAGGTGGGGTAGGTTCCCTAGTAGGCTCATCCTCAGGGATAAAATCAGTATCGGAATCGGGAGGAGTAGCCGGAGATTGGAGAATAGGCTTTTTGGTCTTGGATTTGCGGGGTTTAGCTGTGGCAGTCCTAGGCTTCTTAAGAGGGGGCGACGATGGAGAGGCTTGGGTAGACTTGGCACGACGCTTAGGCTTCGGGGGATTCCTAGGGTCGGAAGGCCCTACGGTCATAGGAGAAGCCCCGGAAGAGGCGATAGGAATACGAGTCTTAGCCATAGCACTACGAGCACAAGCAATCGAAGATTAGGTCACTAACAACCTAGAGATCACAAGCTAACAACCCTAGAGATCAAGAAAATTCGAAAATCACAAGCCCTAGGTTAGAAATTGAAACCCTAGGATCTAGAGCTTGAAATCAAGGAGAGACAACCCTAGAATAGGAAATCGACCTAGGAGAGGGAGGGAGATACCTAGGAGGTGGAGTCGACGGCGGCGGATGGCGGCGATCGACGGAGAAACGGCCGGAAGACGAAGGGTTTCGAGTTGAGGGTTTTGGGTTTTCGGGCTGGAGCAAGTGAGAAGACCGACTAAATGAGAATTTAGTCGGACGAGATCGAGTATAAGTCGGTCGGGAAGCGAAAAGACACAAATGCCCTAACACAGTTAGTCGGTCACAGTTCAAGCACTGACCGACTAGATTACGATCTAGTCGGTCGGTCAATGAGCTTGAACCGACTAAGTCGAAACAGTAGCTCAGATGAATTTCTAGGGCAAGAATTAGTCGGTCGCAGTATACTTACTGACCGACTAGTTTTCAATCTAGTCGGTCGGAAAGTGTACTATGACCGACTAACGAAAGAAAATGATAGGAGATGGATATTTGCTTGATCTAGTCGGTCTGAGTTCATTTGCTGACCGACTAGATGAGCATCTAGTCGGTTGACAAGTGTACTGAAACCGACTAGAAGAGTCCAAAAGTAGAAATTTGATTTCTCTTCACAAGCCACTTGGATGAAACATCCTAACTCACTCATTAGTCATCTAAATTACCCCATAAAACGTCGAAATCTTAAATACGTCATTGAAATACGAATTCGATCATAAATTCAAATAAATCACATAAAATTCCCAAACATTCAATTAATCTAGCATGAATGAAATATCGCGAAATATATTAGCATGCAAGATGATTGAATTTAAATATGAATCCTATATCTCGGATTCACCCATAATCCCCAATTCTCGACGCAACCGCACAAAGGAGTCCTCCTTTAGGGGTTTCGTGAAAATATCGGCGATTTGCTTTTGGGTTTCAACGTACACTAAAATGATGTCCTTTTTAGCAACATGATCATCTAAGAAATGGTGTCGGACATCTATGTGTTTTGATCGGGAATGGTGCACCGGATTCTTTGAAAGACAGATAGCACTTTGGTTATCCACCATGATAGGGCTAGTATCACAATGAATACCAAAATCCTTCAAAGTGTGTCTCATCCAAAGAACCTGGGCACAAGCGGCACCAGCGGCAATATATTCCGCCTCGGTGGTTGAAAGTGAAACCGAATTTTGCTTCTTGGAAAACCAAGAGACAAGAGAATTTCCTAGAAAATGGCAAGTGCCACTAGTACTTTTCCTGTCGGATTTGCATCCCGCATAATCAGCGTCACTATATGAGACTAACTCATATGTGCTAGATCTCGGATAAAGTAATCCAAAATCTAAAGTTAACTTAGATAGCGAAAAATACGTTTTACCGCTACTAAGTGAGAATCCTTAGGTTGAGACTGATAACGAGCACATATGCATACGGCAAACATAATATCGGGCCTACTTGCGGTAAGATAAAGTAAGCTACCTATCATACCTCGATATAGACGAATGTCTACATCCTTACCGCACGTATCCTTATCAAGATGCGTAGTCGTGCTCATTGGAGTCTTTTTCCCGGAGGCATTCTCCATTCCAAATCGCTTTAGCAACTCCACCGTGTACTTCGTTTGGTGGATGAAGATTGCATCGTTCATTTGGCGAATTTGGAGACCTAAGAAATATTTGAGTTCGCCCATATGGCTCATCTCAAATTGTTCCTTCATAACATTAGAAAACTCTTCGCAAAGAGTGAAGTTAGTAGCACCGAAAATGATATCATCAACATAAATTTGAACTAATAAAATATCATTATTCGCATGCTTAACAAAAAGTGTAGAATCGGCTTCGCCCATTTTAAAATTCAAATCCAAAAGAAAATTCTTTAGGCGATCATACCAAGCTCGAGGAGCTTGTCTCAAACCATAAAGAGCTTTCTTTAGTTTAAAAACATGATTTGGAAATTTTTCATTTATGAAGCCCGGAGGTTGAGAAACGTAAACTTCCTCAACGACATCTCCATTTAAAAATGCACTTTTAACATCCATTTGAAATAACTTAAAATTTTTATGGCATGCATAAGACAATAAAAGTCTAATCGATTCTAATCTAGCTACCGGAGCGAAGGATTCTTCGAAATCGATACCTTCCTCTTGGCGATAGCCTTGAGCAACTAACCGAGCTTTGTTTCGGATGACGACTTGATTTTCGTCGGATTTGTTCTTGAAGATCCACTTTGTCCCTATGACGGTGTGGTTCTTCGATGGCAAAGGAACAAGCTCCCATACCTCATTCCTCTCGAATTGAATGAGTTCCTCCTCCATGGCAAGTATCCAAGCACTATCTTCGCAAGCTTCAACTATATTCTTTGGCTCTATTGATGAGACAAAGGCACTATTGGCGAAGTGGTGGACTTGCGATCTCGTCTTGACACTATCATGAATATTGCCAATTACTTGCTCATGGGGATGGTCACGAACGGTATGAAGCCGTTTGGGAATACCTTGATCACTAGGAACATTCTCAACAACTTCATTAGTTGGGTTAGTCTCAATAGAATCAATAGAATCATTAGACTTAGAATTATCAAATGAATCACATAAAACATCCAAAGAATCATTATCATTTGAAATTCGAGTTGGAACAAATCCTTCATTAAATGAGACATGAAGCGACTCCTCGATCGTTGAGGTTCGTTTGTTGAATATCCGGTAGGCTTTGCTACGCGAAGAATATCCGACAAAAATCCCCTCATCGGATCTTGGATCGAATTTGTCCAAACTACCATATGTGTTCTTAATAAAACATTTCGAACCAAAAACACGAAAATGTTTAACTTGAGGCAACCTACCAAACAACAATTCATAACAAGTTTGTTTAGTGCCGGGCCTCAAAAGTATTCTATTAAACACATAGCAAGCGGTGTGTACCGCTTCCGCCCAAAATTGATGGCCAAGTTGGCTATCATCAAGCATAGTGCGAGCACACTCCACTAGCGTCCTATTCTTTCTCTCAACTACACCATTTTGAGGAGGTGCACGAGGGAAAGAGAAGGTTTGAGTAATACCAACTTCATCACAAAATGTCTCAAAAGACTCATTCTCAAATTCACCTCCATGATCACTACGAATAGTGACAATGGTGGTTCCTAAGAGATTTTGTACTTTCTTAACAAAAATTGTGAAGTTTTCAAAAGCTTCATTTTTATTACACAATGAAAATACCCAAGTAAATCTTGAATAGTCATCTACGATGACAAGTCCATACCTTGCATTTCCTAAGGAAGCTACTCTAGTTGGCCCAAATAAATCTAGATGTAATAGCTCTAGTGGCCTTTTAGTAGAGATGCTTTTCTTAGGTTTAAATGAAGATTTAGGAAGCTTGCCGCGTTGACAAAAATCACAAAAACTTTTCTTTTCAAAAACAAGCTTCGGAAAACCTTTAATAGAATTCAATTTTGAAAGCTTATATAGTGTTCCAAAGTTCACATGTCCAAAGCGTCGATGCCATAAGTGTTGTTCACTTGTGTTGGCAACGAGACATTGTTCATATGACTTAGGAAGATCCAAAATATAAATGTCTTTACGACGAGTTCCGGAAAATAATAATTTTTCATTATCCTTTCTTAAAATATGACACAATCCTTTCGCAAAGCTAACTTTGTAACTTTTGTCACAAAGTTGACTTATTGAAATAAGATTATGATTTAAACCACTAACAAGATAAACATCACTAATTAATGGTTTAGAAGGGTTACCGACTTTACCAACACCTATGATGGTTCCGCTCTCGTTGCCTCCAAATACGACGCGGTTTTCATTCGCAATGGGAACCACTCCGGAGAGCAAACGAGCGTCACCCGTCATGTGTTTTGAACACCCGCTATCGAGTATCCAATTCCCTTTGGAGCTAAATTTAAATTTGTTGCTCCTTTTCTTTTTCTTTTCCTTGAGTACCTAAAGATAGAAACTTTCATATCATGGTACCCAAGGTCATTGGGTCCAAGGGATTAGACCTTTGGAAGCCAAGTCCAAGTGGACTTAGACTTCCCCACATAATTCTTACTATGTACAACATCCGAAAAATAAGCATTCATGTACATTTGTTTTTCGTCCATGCTTGTGTCCTTTGGGCTCCAAATAGTGAATATTTTGGGAGCCATCATCCTATTGGGTGCATGCATGCGACGTTGATTTCTACGTGATGCATGTTGTGGATAGGCATAAGGGACATGATGGAATGGTGCACGACGAGAATTATTCATATGATGAGGTGGGTGAACATATGCATGTGTGGGAACACGTGCGTGAGGGTGTCTCACATGGTGTGCACGTGCCCGAGAATGTGTTGCATAAAAATCATCATATGTGTGAGCCGGTGGAGTAGAACGTGTGTTCCTACGTGGCATGTTATTGGTGTACATGTAGGCATGCCCCTTCTTTGGAGGTCCACCCAATGTGGGTTTCTTTCCGAAAGAGGGTGTGGACGAGGTGGAAGCACCATTGGAAGATGAACTTCCAATAGAGTGTTTGCTCCCACTCATTGAGGCTTCGGAAGTTGGCCTAACAAAAGTAGTGACCGACTTGGATGAATTTCCCATCATATACCCCAAACCAATGTGGTGATTGGCCGGAAGTAAGTCACTTAGGATTTTATCCAAATGGTCCTTACCTTTGTTGAATTTGTTAATTCGGCCCAATGTGTTCTCATATTTCTCTTTGAGAGAACGCATAGAAGTATCCAAATTGGATACTTGCGAAGTGAGCACATAAACACGAGATTTAAGATTCTCGTTCTCAATACTCAAAGTCGAGTTTTGAGAAGTTAAATCCGCTATCTCATGTTCTTCCGCATCCTCAATGCTAGCATGTTCAAGTTTAGATTTGAGATTCACAATCTCATTTCTTAACTCTTCAACAACGGTGTCGTTGTTGGTGATGATAGTCTTAGGCGATGTTTGAATGCTAGCTAGGTCATCTTTTACCTTAGTATATCTATTTACTAACTTAGTGTATTTTGACCAAAGTTGAGAGTTAGCATTTCTAAGATCATCCATCGTTACCTCATCGCTTTCTTCATCACTATCATCGGAAGAGGAGGATCCTTGATCGTGCTCCTCTCTTGCCATGAAGCACATGTGTGCTTGCTCCACTTGCTCATCATCCGACTCTCCGCTTGAGGAATCCTCGGAGTCGGTGAAGGTAGCTCCGACAAGTCCCTTCTTGTTTCATTTCGTGTACTTCTTGGACTTGTCATACTTTGGCGCCTTCCACTTCTCCTTGTGCTTATTGAGGGGACACTCCGCTTTCATGTGTCCCGGCTTATTACACTTGAAACACAAAGGAGAGGAAGAGGCGTTAGTAGAACCAAATTTAGCTTTGTTCTTGAAGTTACCTTTTCGGAAGAAACGGTTGAACTTCTTGGCCATGAGTGCCATGGACTCCAAGTCCAACTCGTTTTCCGATTCTTCATCATCGGAAGATGTGGATGAAGCCGCCTTGAATGCAATCGCCTTTTTCTTAGGCGCATCTAGGTTCAAATATGACTTCATCTTTTCTTGTAGCTTCACCTTGCTATCTTTGCGTACCTCGTATGACATCAAAGTACCCATTAGTTGAACTACGGTATATTTGTTCATGTCATTACCTTCCTCGATGGCGAAGGTACGTTTTTCCCAAGAAGAGGGAAGTTCTTCAATAAGCTTTAAGCACTTCTCCTTTTGAGTGTAGATCTTGCCGAGGGCCTCTAACTCGTTTATTATGTCAACGAAGCGAGCGTAATATTCTTTCATCTTCTCGCCCTGTTGCATATGAAACATTTCGTAATCTTTGGTTACGACTACGAGTTTAGAGTCTCTTACCCTACTCGTCCCTTCATGTAGAATGAGGAGGGAGTTCCAAATTTGATATGCACTCTTACATGTGCATATCTTATTGAAATCCTCGGGCTCCAATGCACATTGCAAGGCGTTCATTGCCTTGGCATTGCTTACCTCCGCGGCGACCTCCGCGGTAGTCCATTTCTCAAAATCTTCTTCTTTGGGCTCGATGTACTCCTTCATTGTAGTCCTCCATAAAGATGCACTTCGGAGGAAGGTTTCCATCCGACATTTCCAGTACCCGTAGTTGGTACCGTTGAAGAATGGAGGCCTTGTAGAGGAATGTCCTTCCATCACCGATGACGCTCCTTCACGGTTCCTGAAGGTGTCATAGTTGGAAGGTGGAGGCACGGTCTTGTTGTCGTTGGCAGACATAGCTGAGTATCTGGCTCTGATACCAAATGTAATGCCCTACCAGCTACTGCACAAGTACTAGAGGGGGGGTGAATAGTACTTTAAAATAATAAGGAGTATAATTCCAAATTAAATTGCAATCAACTACCAAATCAATTTGCGGAAGCTTAAATTGAATGACGACAACGAAATTAACAATGCTAACAAACGATGTTAATGGGTTCGGATCCACCCAAGTCTCCCCGACTTGTTCCCGGTGATCCGGATACTTGAGTTAGAAACCCTAACTCAAGATTTCCACTATGAATATCTTGTGAAAAACCTTCACAAGATCAAATCATACATGCAATGGCAAAGTGAATCCCACAACCCGGGATCACAAACTTCTCTCACAACCGAGAGAGCCAATAAGCAATATAAAAGAGTTTAGATGAAATAAATACTCTTACCACAAAATCCTATACCTTGAGTTTTTCTTACCCAATAGGTGGAATGAAGGATTTGAGGAAGATGAAGTCACCAAGCCCTAGCACCAAGGAAATGAGCAGCAATGGGTGCCTAGGGAAGAGTTAGAGACTTGGATCAAGCAATAGCTTGAAAAGCTCACCAAGAACAAGCTTCTCTCTAGATCTAGAAATGAGAGAGAATGGGTTTCTTGTGAGGAAGAGAGCTTTAGATTTGAGGGAGAATAGCTATCTCTTTAGAACTCAATGAATCTCTTAATGGCAGCTCTATTGAAGATAGAAATGACCTAGGTTCGTATTTATAGGGTCCCATAAAAACAAGTTAGGTCATTCACCAACGGATAGAAATCTGTGAGACGTAGTCGGTCAAAGAACAGTCACTGACCGACTAGTTCATCAACTAGTCGGTCAGCCAAACAACGTGGACCGACTAAGAGTAGATCTGAGAAGAAAGAGAATTTCAGACCTAGAAATCTAGTCGGTCCAAGAACACTTTCTGACCGACTAGTTTCACAACTAGTCGGTCAGTCAATGAACGTAGACCGACTAAGAGGCAAAATAACTTAGTCTGAATGCAAAGTGACTTAGTCGGTCCAAGAACAAAAGTTGACCGACTAGATTGTCAACTAGTCGGTCATCAAACGTTCTTAGACCGACTAACGGTAAACAGTAGCTCAGGAGAAATTTAGAGTGAACAGTAAGTCACAACTAGTCGGTCAAAGAAGCATCACTGACCGACTAGTTCATAAACTAGTCGGTCGGTGAGTCAACGTAGACCGACTAACTGTAAACAGTAAAGTCCAAGAAATTAAGGAATCAAACTAGTCGGTCCAAGAACAGTTGCCGACCGACTAGATCACCATCTAGTCGGTCAGTACTTGTTCTTGTACCAACTAACATGCACAACAAAGTCCGAATCGAAGCGCGACGCTTCGAGGAAGTTAGAATGAACTTGTGCAAGGATCCTAGAGCTACGAAATGAGCGTAATGAAGATAGAAACGTAAGATATACTCAAGGCTTAACATTCTATCAATCGAAACTAAAAGACTATAAATAAAACCTTAATAAACGGTCTTTGAGAGCTTCGATTGAATCTTCATATCTTCCAAAGCATCACAAGAGCTTCAACGAAGCTTTAGGCATGAATATGAGCTTTGGGAAGTGTTGAAATGTCGCTTTGAATATTCTCGTGAAATTGGCGACGATCTCCAATACTGCGCTCACAAATTGTTAGTTCATGAATTATTTATGTTTGCTCATCATCCAAAACCAAATCCGGGGAGTCCAATATTCAACAATGTGCTCACTGATGAGCAACAAATCCAAGCAGTCATACGTTCCCTACCAAATGGGTGAGACCAAATGAAGATGCATCTCACTCATAATGAGAGCATCAAGAACTTCAACGATGTTTCTAAGCACCTCGAGTTAGAGGAAGAGCGGCTTGCGGCCGCCAAGCCAAGTGCAGAAGTGCACATGGTTGCTAGTTCCTCACACGGGGGAAAGAAATGGAAAAATCGTTCGAAGTTTACTAATGAATGTAATAAGCAACCAGAGTCTACTAAGAAACCCAAACATAAGGGTGGGAACAAGAAATGGCACAAGAAGAAAGACTTGAAGAGGATCAAGTGCTTCAAGTGCAACAAGTTAGGTCACTATGCCCGTTCTTGTACAGATGAAGGTGACAAGGTAACTTGTGATGCTAGTCACATATGTGTTTCTAGTTCAATATTTCTTGTAGAATCTAATCCATTTTGGATAATTGATTCAGGTGCCACCGACCACATAGCAAGGGACAGACGGTCCTTCGTGGAGTATCACCGGATACCCTAAGGAACAAAGTGGATATATGTAGGAAACAACACACATGTTGAAGTGAAAGGCGTTGGGACGTGCAAGCTAGTCTTGAACAATGGCCGCACTATCTTACTACATGATGTCCTCTTCGCTCCAGATATTCGAAGGAATATTATATCTGTGGTCGTTTTAATGGGTCTTGGTTATAGTTGGTTCTTTCATAATTGTAAAGTGGACTTGTCTTGTAATAATTCTTTAATTGGTTCTGGGTATGTTTTCAAAGGATTTGTTGTATTAAATACAATGTATGATTCCTCATTTTATAATGAAAATTTTCTTGTTGCAAATTCATCAAATTATGAGTCAGATATAATTTGTTGGCATGCAAGGCTTGGTCACATTGGAGCAACACGAATGGATAGACTTGCCAAACGTGGCCTTCTATCCAATGTTTCAAAGGTCGAAATGTCGACTTGCGAACATTGCCTTGTAGGGAAATCTTGTCGCAAGCCGTTTGGAACCGGCACACGGGCCGAGGTTCCATTACAGCTCATCCATTCGGACATATGTGGTCCGATGAATGTCAAGACAAGACGCGAGAAGTCCTATTTCATCACTTTTATTGATGACTTCACCCGATTCGGTCATATCTACTTGATATCCCACAAAAGTGAAGCATTAACCTGCTTTAAAAACTATATGAGTTTGGTGGAAAATCAATTAGATTGCAAGATTAAGGTCTTGTGAACCGATAGAGGAGGTGAATACCGATCAAAAAGTTTTAAGGAACTTTGTGATGAAAAAGGCAGAGTTCATCAGGTAACTACGCCTTATACTCCGCAACAAAATGGTGTTGCAGAAAGGAGGAATATGACTTTAATAAAAATGGTCCGTTCAATGATGGCGCAAGCCAACTTGCCAATCACCTTTTGGGGTGATGCATTATTGACGGTCGCTTTCATTTTGAATCATGTATCCTCGAAATCAGTTAGCTCCACTCCTTATGAGTTGTGGAACCAAAGGTCTTCTGACTTAAGCATATTAAAACCTTGGGGGTGTGCATCCTACGCACATATTTCCTCCCATAAGTATGGCAAACTTGGGGCAAGGGGAGGAAATGTATCTTTATACGATACTCAGAAAACTCCAAAGGTTATGTTTTCATTGGTCAGGAAGACAATGGAGGACTAATTGAATTTGAGTCGAGGGATGTCACTTTCTTGGAAAACGAGTTTCCAAGATAGGGCGAGATAAGTCAGAACTTATCTCTATTTGATATTTATGATCAAGAAGGATTACCTCATTCGAGTGGGAGAATTCTTGGTGAAGACGAAAATACGTTTCAACCTTCACCAATGGATGATACGAATGATGCGAATCATATTCCATACGGGAATAGTGATCCAAGTGGGAACATTTCTAACGACATTCCAAGTGGGAGTGATATTAGAATTGTTCTAAATTCAAGTCAACAAGGACTTGAAGAATCTCAAATACGATGTAGTACCGTACAAGGTTAGCTCCTCTAAGATTTGAGGATGAATTCCCACAAACCTTTATGACTTTACTACAAGAAGATGACGAGACGGATACTTTCAAACAGGCCATATCATGCCCTGCAAAAGACAAATGGATAGAAGCGATGAAGGAGGAATTAGAATCCATGAAAGTTAACCAAGTCTGGAACTTTGTTGACTTACCCAGAGGACGTAGAGCTATTGGGAACAAATGGGTTCTCAAGATCAAGCATAAGGCTGATGGCTCTATTAACAGATATAAAGCTCGCCTTGTCGCGAAAGATTTTACGCAACAGGAAGGGATAGACTACGAAGAGACCTTCTCACCTGTTGTGCGTTTTACCTCGATTCGCTTGATTCTGGCTATGGTAGCTTGCTTAGACCTCGAATTACATCAAATGGATGTAAAGACTGCCTTTCTCAATGGAGAATTGGACGAGGAGATCTATATGGAACAACCAACAGTGTTTGTAAAAGAAGGAAACGAACATAAGGTTTGTAAACTTCGTAAATCCATATATGGTCTTAAACAATCCTCGAGGAAATGGTATATACGATTTCAAGAAGTTGTCTTATCAAATGATTTTTCCATGCTTGATGAAGATAACTGTGTATATATCAAGAGGATTAAGAGCAAGTATGTTATTATGTGTCTATATGTAGATGATATTTTAATAGCCGGAAATGACAAGGGCTTTGTGATGGATATCAAGGCTTGGCTTTCATCAGTTTTTGAGATGAAAGACATGGGAGAAGCCGCATATATCCTTGGAGTTAAGATTTCAAGGAATCGTTCGAAGAAACTTCTCTCTCTTTCACAAGAGACTTATATAAAGAAGGTTCTAGAAAGTTTTAATATGCAGGACTGCAAGTCCATTGATACTCCTATAAGCAAATGCGATAATTTATGTCTGAAATCGTGTCCAAAGAACCAGAAGAAAAAGGAAATTATGAAAAAAGTTCCATATTCCAGTGCAGTTGGTAGTCTTATGTACGCTATGATGTGTACAAGACCGGACATCTGTTTTGTCGTTGAAATGGTAAGTCGTTACCAATCCAATCCAGGGCAAGTACACTGGAAAGCGGTTAGGATGATAATGCGGTATCTTAAAGGAACTGCAGACTATGCTTTATGCTATCAAGGAGATTCCTTGAGGCTCGAAGGCTACACTGATGCTGATTGGGCGGGTGATCTCGATGAGCGACGATCGACCTCAGGATATGTTTTTCTACTTGGATCTGGTGCAATATCCTGGAGTAGCAAGAAACAATCCTGCATCGCACTTTCAACTATGGAAGCCGAGTTTGTAGCATTTAGCATGGCAGTCCAAGAAGCTGTTTGGCTTAGGAAGTTCTTAGACAGGCTAATTGATGCAAGTGACTCAGGTGCTGTACCAATACACAGTGACAGTCAAGCATCTATAGCCTATGTCAAAGATCCAAAATTCCATTGTAAGACCAAACACATTGATATCCGCTACAAATTTGGAAAAGACTATGATAAGAACAAGAAGGTAGACATTAGATACATATCTACGTATGAGATGATAGCGGATCCGCTTACGAAGTCAATCCCCAGAGATGTGTTTTACAAACACTTATCTTCTCAAGGATTGCGTAAGAGCTGAGTTGTATCAATGTAAATTTCCATGTCTATGAAAGATCAAATTTAATAAAAGAATAAGTTATTTTTGACATTGCATATGAGTTTCTTGAAAATGTTTGTGTACATTTTTTTAAAAATCTCAGCTATGTTTTTCTAGTATGTCGGACAGATTGAGGTTGGCTCTCTCATATGAGCAACCGCCTTTATTCTATCAGACGGATAAGATAAAGATGAGACCTGTTTAAAGCCAAAATCGTCAGACGGATGATTTAGAGTCATGACTTGAACAAAATGGTCGTATGAAAGATCTGCGTCATATGGATGCTTATAAAAGATCTAAGAAGATTTTTGAAATCTTATCTGTCTTATGCGGGATGTGGGTCCAGGAGATCAATGAGTAGTAAAAGGGACTCAAAGTCAGACATTGTGGTGTCTGACCATCATCCTTACAACATCATTAAGACATACGCTCCCTGGGAAAGGAGTGATGTTGTAATACGTATTCATACTACGTATGCATTTGACCATTGGGTTAGAATAGTAATTGTGTTTACTATTATGTGACACCCTAAGACCACATGGGTCTTTACTTCTTACCCTTATGGCCTCTAATTGGTTCCTTTAGATTTGACTGGGTGATCGCTATCTTAGCATGTTGCTTATGGACTATGGTAAATTCGGTCCGGCGGGGCATGTTAGAAAAGCGAGTCAAGTCAAGATCGAAAGAATCACAAGAAGAGGAAGATTAATTTCATATTCACATTTGGACTTTAGAGATTCAAAGCTGGCCAGCCAATTGTAATCCAGATGGGATTCAATTGTTGAATATAAAGTATAAGAAATGTGAAGAAATAATCTAGGGTAAAACATGCGTTGATCTACTCAACTTTGCACCCCAAAGAGTGTTGTGCATCTCTAACAAGTGCACAACAGCGGACTCTATACGCATGACGGTCACACGGTCTATTTCTCGGTATGATTGATTGAAGAACTAAAGGAAAAGATGTTTCCTTACAATCCCCTCAAGTGTGAGTGGGAGATGTTGGATATGGACGACATGTATACACCCATGAGGGGATGTATGAGGGTATACGGACCTCGGATGTCGCGTGCATGAAAGCATGTACGAAGGGAACCTTTTCATGTGTGAAAAGGACCACTCGATAAGTGGAAAAAGTCACTTTATAAGTGCAAAAAGGCACTTGATAAGTTCATAATGAAGAGGATAAGGAAATGTGCTAATATAGCCTAATAAGCTTATATATGGTTATTTCCTACAATAACCACCCCTAAAGCCTATAAATAGGACCCAAGGGTAAGGCTTTTAAGTGTAATCTTGAATGCCATAAGTTTGCATAAGGCAAAACTTTTTCTCTTCTCCCTTCCATTTTGTTCTTCTTCTAAATAGAGATTTAGACGGTGGAAACTCTGCTTCGATCCTCTGTGACGAAGTACTGACCATTGTGGCGAATCCGAGGGCAAAGTTCAGAGACTACAGTGCTGCGTACGCTAACGTAAGTTCTCTTTTGATCCTCCATCCTCGCGCGACGAGATCCTACAGTAGGATGTGTGTTTCTACGTGGCATAGTATTGTTGTACATAAATACATGACCATTCTTTGGAGGTCCACCCAAAGTGGGTTTCTTTCCAAACGAGGGTATGTACGAAGTAGAAGCACCATTTGTAGATGAACTACCAATGGAGTGTTTGCTCCCACTCGTTGAGGCATCGGAAGTTGGCCTAACAAAGGTGGTGGACGATTTGGATGAATTTCCCATTTTATACCCCAAGCCAATACGATGATTAGCCGGAAGTAAGTCATTTAGGATTTTATCCAAATGGTCCTTACCTTTATTGAATTTATTAATTCGGCCTAATGTGGACTCATACTTCTCGGAGAGAGAAAGTATAGAAGCATCCAATGTGGACACTTGAGTTGTGAGTACACAAACACGAGACTTGAGATTCTCATTCTCAATACTCAAAGTTGAGTTTCGAGAAATCAAATCTGCCATCTCGCGTTCATCCGAATTCTCAATATGAACATGCTCAAGTTGAGATTTGAGATTTACAATCTCATTTCTCAAATCTTCAACAACGGTGTCGTTGTTGATGATTATAGGCTTAGGTGAGGATTGAAGACTAGTTAACTCATCTTTAGTCTTAGTATATCTATTTACTAGTTTAGAGTACTTAGACCAAATTTGCTCGTTAGCTAATCTAAGGTCATCCATAGTTACCTCATCGCCTTCATCCTCGCTTTCATCGGAGGAAGACTCTTGATCATGTTCTTCTCTAGCCATGAAGCACATGTGTGCTTGCTCCACTTGTTCATCATCCGACTCTCCACTTGAGGAGTCCTCGTCGGAGTCGGTGAATGTTTCGACAAGTCCTTTCTTGTACCCTTTCTTGTACTTCTTTGACTTATCGAACTTGGGCGCCTTCCATTTCTCCTTGTGTTTGTTTTGAGGACAATCCGCTTTCATGTGTCCTGGCTTGTTGCATTTAAAGCACAAAGGAGCAGAGGCGTTAGAAGAACTAAATTTAGATTTGTTCTTGAAGTTACCTTTCCGAAAGAATCGGTTGAACTTCTTTGCCATGAGGGCAATGGATTCCAAGTCCAACTCTTCTTCCGATTCTTCATCATCGGTAGATGTAGATGGAGCGGCCTTGAACGCAATCGCCTTTTTCTTTGGCTCGTCTTGCTTCAAGTAAGACTGCATCTTGTCCTGCATCTTTATCTTACTGTCCTTGCGTACCTCATAAGGCATCAAGGTACCCATTAGTTGAATGACATTATGTTTATTCATATCGTTACCTTCCTCGATGGCGAAGGTACGCTTTTTCCAACAAGAAGGAAGTCCATCAATGATCTTTGAGACTTTCTCCTTTTGGGTGTAGGTCTTTCCAAGAGCCTCCAACTCGTTGGTGATGTCAATGAAGCGAGCATAGTTTTCCTTCATCTTCTCACCATGCTGCATATGAAATAATTCGTACTCTTTATTGACAATAGTGAGTTTGGAGTCTCTTACCCTACTCGTTCCTTCATGCAAGATGAGGAGTGAGTTCCAGATTTGATATGCAATCTTACATGTGCATATCTTGTTGAAGTCTTCGGGCTCCAAAGCACATTGCAAGGCATTCATTGCCTTGGCATTGTTTACCTCCGCGGTGACCTCCGCGGTAGTCCACTTCGTGAAGTCTGGTTCGGTGGGCTCGACATATTCCGTCAACGTGGCTCTCCATAGTGAAGTGCTCCAGAGGAACGTTTCCATCCGGCATTTCCAGTACCCATAGTAGGTACCGTTGAAGAAGGGATGCCTAGTTGAGGAGTGTCCTTCCATCACCGAAGAAGCTCTTTCACGGTTTCTGAAGGTGCTATAGTCTGAAGGTGGACAAACGGTCTTGTTGTCGTCGGTAGACATAGCTATGAACTTGGCTCTGATACCAAATGTAATGCCCTGATAGCTATTGCACAAGTACTAGAGGGGGGTGAATAATACTTTAAAATAATCAAGAGTATAATTCCTAATTATCTTGCAAACTCAACCAACAACGCGGAAATGAAAATAGACAACAAAGAAACGACGAATGCAAAAAAACGATTTAACGTGTTCGGATCCACCCAAGTCTCCCCGACTTGTTCCCGGTGATCCTACGTCCCAAACACCCGGATCCCCTTCGGCTACTTGAGTTAGAAACTTCTAACTCAAATTTGCACTATGAAATTCTTGTAGAAAACCTCTACAAGATCAAATCATACACAAATGAAAATGTGACTCCCACAAACCGGGATCACAAACAACTCGCACAACCGAGAGTAAAACTTGCAATATCAAAGTAAATGAAATATGAAATGCTTACTAACAAAATCATATTCCTTGAGTAAACTTACGATTTTAGGGCAAGGAGGATTTTGAGGAAGAAGAAGTCACTAAACCCTAGCTCCACCAAGATGATCAGCAATAGGTGGCTAGGGAGATGTTGGAGACTTGGATTCAAGCTCCTAGCTTGAGTGGCTCACAATCACTGAGAATCTCTCTTGAGGAATAAGAGTGAGAGAGAGATTCTTGTGAGAAATGAATGAGCTTGAAATGAGAATTAAATGCTCTTCTCTTTGATCTCTAAAACACAATAATGGCAGCCTTGAATGCTATGAAGAAACATCTCAAGATTATATAGGATAGAGATGAGAGAGAGGAAAAATTCATGCATTTAATGCTCCAACGGATCTATTTCTGAAGCAGTCTAATTGGTCTAAGAAGGATCACTGACCGACTAGATTTGAAACTAGTCGGTCGGTGATTCAACTTAGACCGACTAAAAGGTTCACAGCCAATAAAGTGAATTCAAGGAGTTAGAACTAGTCGATCTAAGAAGACTTGCCAACCGACTAGTTTGGCAACTAGTCGGTCGGTGAGTGTTCTTTGACTGACTAAGAGTTGAACTACAATAGGTTGAATTCAAAAAGAGCTAGTCAGTCTGAGAACAAATTCCAACCGACTAGTTTCACAACTAGTCGGTCGACAGTTGTTCTTTGACCGACTAACTGTAAACAGTAGCTCAGGCTGAGAAATAAAAAGACATAACTAGTCGGTCTAAGAAGGATTCTTAACCGACTAGTTTGACAACTAGTCGGTCGGTGAACCTTCTTAGACCGACTAACTGTAAACAGTGAATGAGCTGAAATAGACAAGGCAATCTAGTTGGTTCAAGAAGGATTATTAACCGACTAGATGACAATCTAGTCGGTTGGTTCTTCTTCTTGAACCAACTAAGATGCACTAGAAGCCGTGAAAAGAAGCGCGAAGCCTCGGAAAAGTTTCTATGGGCTTCTAAGATAATCCTAGCTCTAAGATATGAGCGTTATGAAGATTATAATGTAAGACCTACTCAAGGCTTAACATTCTACGGAAAGAAGCTAGAAAACTATAAATAAAACTAGACGAACCGTCTTCAAAGCTTCAATCCGAATCTCTTGACTTCAATAACGCTCCTTTAGCTTCAACGAAGCTTCAGGCACACGATCACGCGCTTTGAGAAGTCTTGACATCACTTTTGATATACGTAGGATTTTGGCGACGATCTCCATAACTGCTCTCACAAAGAGTTAGTTCACGATATTTATGTTTATTCATCATCAAAACCAAATCCGGGGAATCAATACTCACAAATTGTTGTTTCTTGGATCGTAGAAAACGTCTAACATTTTTTAGCGAATGTCGTCGCATTGCTTCTGAAGCAATGAGTAATTTGTATAATGGTAATGTATTAAATGTTAATACATAAATACGTAAGATAGTAGCAAAACTTATATGACAAAACAGACTAGGACGTACCGAAGAGACTAAGCTTCACAAGTCACATAAAGAGGGGTCTGACCTCTCGTATTATGAGTCAATAGACATTTGTGAATCTTGTTTCAAAGGTATGATTACCGAAATTCCATCTATAAGATAGTGGAAGAATGAGTTGGTGAACTCGTAGTCTAGTACATATGGATGTACCCGGACACACGTCTAAGTTAGCCAGGATAAGTTGTTCTTATTTTATTACAACACGTGTTCTTGCTGAAACACAAGTACGATAAAGTAGATAGCATAATGACAGAAGAATTTGAACTGCTTTGATCAGATCGAAGAGTCGAATACTTAGCTATGTAATTCTTGTGTAACTAAAAGAAAATGAGATTTTCTCTCAGGTCAAGTCTTTTAACACATCGGTGTGTTAGAGAGCATGAATCTTACTCTGTTAGAATTCGTGCGATACATGGCTAGTGATTCTGAGTTTCAATCCTCTATCTGGGTTAACCCCAAATTAAAATGCCTAGATTCTTAATAAGGTTCTACGAGGACCGTATCAATTAGATATTCATTAAATCAATTGTTAGGAAGTTAAAGGATTACTTGAGTCTCTCAAGACGAAGAGCCGAGTTAGACATCATAGTTGATGATGGCCTAGACAACTTCCAAGATGCCATTCGAATTAGTGAATCTAAGAAATGGCTTGATGCAATCCGAAAAGGGTCCGTACACGTAAATAAAGTATGGCCTTTAGTTTACGTGCCTAAAGAAAGTTTGTCTTATTGGCTGCAAGTAAATCTTCAAGATAGAACATTGGTGTAGAAGGAAAATAGTAAAATACAACTTATGTTGGTTGAGAATGGTTATCATCCTAACTCCTATAAACGGATTATGATGAAACTGTCTTGCCAGCAGATGTGTACAGATCTACTCGGACCTAACTCGATGCAAATGCTCATGATGACCATGAAAAGGAGCGTTCATGTATAGTCTGTTTTCTAAATATGATTTAGAAGAACGAACTTATATGAATCGACCAGAGAGTTTCTAGGTTTGTGGGAGCGAATAAAAAACATGCGAGGCATCAAGAAGCCGGAACATATGTTTTGACAAAGTGGTCAAAGAGTTTGACACTTGATCAGAAATGATTATGAATCATCTAAATGACCAGTAACTTATTTGGATTATTCTCGTAAGGCACGATGAGCTGGAAGAGATCCAGTCAAGACATTAATTATGGATTCCAAGAGACCAAGGAAATAATTTGGACGAGATCCAATTGTGTGGTCTGAAATGTACATAGAAACCTCTTAAGTCTATACAGTAGACGTTTTTGCAAATTCACTCACGAAGGCTCTATCATAGAGCTTGCTTGCACTTGTCTCCGTCATGTATGGGTATTTCTTCTCCTTTGACAGATACATGCAGATGGTACCACATGCCCTCTGATTCAGAGTTCTCCACTCCTAATTGAAAATGCTTGTCGGCTTCTCGTCTAATGCGATATCTTGACCAAGTTGATTCAAGATATCCATGACTTCGCATCTCTACATACTAAAGTTGATCTTGCCATCAAACTTCTCATTTTAGAACTTTGTGTTAGACACAATAGTCCAAGAGGATGAAGAATACCCAGAAGTCGACGCCTTTGGTGAACCTTCATCGCCACCGCTACCCATCTTGGCCTTCTATGTTGATCTCCAACACCGTAAAGCTCTGATATCAATTTGTTGTGCGACGAAGCTTATATCTCGCAACACAGCACAGCAGAATACATAGAATCATGGGAACCGAATACAAAAGATCAGCAACACAAGCAGAGCATAGATAAGATTGTTTTTATGTCTTGGACGGCCATTGGGAAACGTCGGTGAACTTTATTACGAAAGGAGAGAACAAATACAAATCTTCAATCTTCATCTAACGAAGAAGAAGTACACAATGATCTCTCCAAAAGCTCACAATACAATCTATCTAAGTTGGCTCTCTCAATGGTGAGTCTCTCAAAGGATACAATATATTCCACACGAAACCCTAACATAAAACTCCCTATAAATAACCCTATGTTACAATAGGTGTCATCATCGACTAGGAATTCCTAGGATTCGGATCCCGACAATTATGACATCCAATCCAATCACCGCTCTATGCAATTAATGTTGCCGCTCCCTAGTGGGCCTCCATCGCATCCTAGTGGACTGCATCCCAATAGGCTCCCTTCGACCGAACGATCTTCCTTATGTATCGAACGACCGAAGTGCCGAACCATGTGTACGAGCCTTCCTCCCTTCGAGCCTCTGTACGACCGTTCGATTGAACATGGACTCTAACCGCGTTACAGCCCAACGACCCAATACCGAGCATTCGACCCTCAGACTCGAACTGACGACCGAACGACCAACTGCATTGTAGAAGCCACATACCCAGCATCCTTGTATCTGACTTATGAAGAATCAGATAGGTCGAATCCAGGCACAGTTGAGTTATCTCTGCACAAGATATCTCATTTGCACTATGACTGCTTTTCTTCGTCGAATCGAGCCAACTTCTTCACACAAAGCACATGCAAGCTTATCTCATTTGCTTATCTGTGGGCCGTATTCCAATTGCGACCCACACACTTTTACTTGTAGTATGCATGTCAATGTAATTTGCCTGATGTAGGACAAATAATTCAACATCTATGCTGCGCTCGCGTGAGAAAGGGTGCGCTGGCCTATCTCTCCTTGTGTTTAGTCCCACATCGATGGGATTTAAGTGAATTACATAGTTTAAATAGCTTAGCTGTGCTAAGCAATACAAACATAACAATCTGAATCGGGTTTGGAGGGTGAGGTCCGGTTTCCAATTCTGAATTAATTCAGTTGGTTAATTTTTACCCAAATCCGATTCCGGTTTCAAATTTACCGAATGTTCGGAATCAGATTCGGCTACAGAACTGGGTTTAATAGCGAAATCGGGTTTTCTGCCGTCTCCTAGACACAAACCTTAACCATTCTTCAATTCAAATTTGTTAGCTACTCAAGGCAAGCCTTAGGTAGTTACTCCCCTGGCCACACTATCCACATTTTTACTAAGCTGTGGAAGCCCAACAAGTTCGCGGTCCGGTTGTCGAAACGTGAGTTCAAGGTCTAGTGGCAGCAATGTATTGTACTACCGTAATATTTGTTAATTTCTCCTCTATGTTTTATGGCTTCTATCCTTGCCCAACATGCCTTACAGCATAAAAAGAGAGGGAAAAAAAACCAAAGCTCTCTATGTGCAGCCATTTATTTTAAGACGGCTTGATGCACAGGTGAAAAACAGAGAGAAAATTTTGTTACAAGTCCCTTGCACGCTTTTAATTCCATCACCTTATTCAGGTCTGATGAACCAAATTCCGAGTAACATTATTCTAAAAATTATGTGCAACATGTGAGTGGTACTACTCATCTGATCAGTTGTCGTCAAAAAGCAGTGATGTTGTTGCTGACGCTGCTGGCTCCTCCAGCAGCAGCAGATGAATGTACCGTACCATGCACAAAAAATTGACATACTTAAGCAATGACCAATGCTCTTTGCACCTCAGTGAATGAGGTACATATGCCTTTTTAACCAAAAACAAGTGAACATGTTCCATCACAAGTTGAAATCACAATCTCTTTCTTCTAAAATTAGCAAAATTTTACACTAACTTTTATATGCACCTCATTTTTTGAGGTGCATGTAGCAATTTTCTAAGCAATTAATACACAATGCATTTGATCTGTGCACCTTGCGTTCAGCTAGAAAAGTACTGGTGCAGGAAAATGTGAAGGCTTGTCTACATGGATGTGGTGACATGAGCTGCGTAAATCATTTTAAGAGGGGTAATTGCTCACATTCAATGCTTGCATGTTGACTGCTGATGCACCAACTCCTAAAATTGTGGCCTGAAAAAATGCATGCTCTCAGCCCAAACCATGGCTCATGGAGAAGATTATGACTTGAGTTCTTCTTATGGCGTATAAGTCACACGTAGCAAAGGAGCTTACAAAGTGGGTAACTGGACTTCCAGAAGGTATATAAAGGTTGTTGGGTCACACATGGTGTGGAATTATTGTCATTAGTGGCACTCAGATATTTCAATGGGATCTTGGTAATCTTGATAGATAATATCATATTATGGATCATGATGATTGTCATGTCACAACACAGTTACAATGTGAGTTCTGGGGATCATGTTGTAAGTCATGTTGCAACATTACTTGCAACATGCGGCTTTGACTTCTTGGAAAAGAAGATCTGACTTCTGGTACTGAAGATCTGTTATTGTATATGGCTTTAGATCTTTTATTGCTTTTCCATATTCTCTCGAGATATTCTATTGTATGTTATTCTAGTAAAAAATCTGCTGAAGATTTAGTTGCAGCCATATAGTCGCAGTTGTTGATGGACTCCGATATGTGCGGGATCACTTGCCCTAAGTGGTTCCTAGATTTGTGGAAGGAATAATCTGCATGGGATTCTATTTGAGCTGTTTTCCATAACAACTCCTAGATTGAAGGAGGCCGGGATATACAAGGACCATACGGATTATTCTAGGGTATCATCTCTTTTGGAAAATTGGTGATCGTATATCCTAGGAAAGAGGCCAACGGCTACTTGAGGTAGAGATCAAGTAAGTTGATCTAGTCGGTTGTGCAATGGGATCTTGTATGCAAGTGGAGCTTGCATAGATTACTCCATAGGGTTGATTGAGATCACTCATCGTGGTTTGTATTGAGGGGAAATATGCTCCTCCTAATAGAAATCTGATATTAGTGATTGTAATCATTTTTATTATAATGGATAAATCTGATTTTCTGGGCGTGGCCCCGCGGATGTAGGTGTGCGCACCGAACTGTGTTACCAAGTTTTGCATGTTGTTTTATTTTGGATTTACTGCATATTCATGCTTGTTTAATTGATTAACATCTAAGTACAGAATTACAATTAGTATCAAAGCAGGTCGTCCGTGCTACTTTGTTTGTCAAAGCGGGTGTGATCTTGGAATTTCAGTACTTGAATCATGAATACAAGAGAAGGTGCATCCGTCACTCGTTCTCCACTGTTGATTGGTACAAACTACACTTACTGAAACTCTAGGATGCGAGCCTTCATTAAATCCCTAGATGAGGATGCATGGATTGCGGTCGTTGAAGGATGTTCCCCACCGATTGAAGTTGACAAAGATGACAAGGAACATCTCAAGCCGGTAAGAGACTGGAGTCAAGATGAAGATCGTGATGCCCTGGTAAATTCTAAAGCAGTGAATGTAATTTTCACATTCGTTGATGAAGAGCAATTTAAAATCATCTCTACCTTTGAGTATGTTAAAGAAGCTTGGGACATACTTTAAAATGTTCACAAAGGAACTAATGCGATAAAAATCTCTAAACTCCAAATGCTTGCATCATAGTTTGAAGAATTAAGAATGTGTGATGATGAAACTATTGCTGAATTTAATGGGAAGCTAAGAGACATAGCTAATCAAGCCTTTCAACTGGGTAAAAAAATAATCTGAAGTGAAGTTGGTTTGAAAAAGCTTTAAGATCCCTCCTAGATAGATTTTCTGCGAAAGTTGTAGCTATTGAGGAAGCCAGGAATACCTCTACCATGAGACTTGATGAACTTATGGGGTCTATAAAGTCATACGAAATTAATCTGAAACAGAATAATAGGGTCAAAGGAGTGGCCTTAAAAGTAGAAACTGGGGAGGTCTCTAAAGAAGATGAGAATCGGGTCTTGATGAGGACATTGTCTTGTTAACTAAAAACTTCAATAGAATGCTGAAGAAGATCAGTAGTAAAGGGAAAAACTTCAGAACAGTAAGGTGTCAGTCATTCCATTCAGAGATATGATCAGAAAAAGAAAGGAAAAGGGATACAGCATAGTGTGTGTGAAGGTTTTGGATACATACAAGCTGAGTGTGCTACCACCTTAAAGAAGCAAAAAGGGAAGTCCTTTACTAGTACCAGGAGTGATGATGAGTCTAAAGGGAGTGCTGGAGATGAGAAAATCACCAGCAACTATGTTGTGTTTACAACATCAATGAAAAGGCATTCAGACTACAACACACACAGCCATATTGGATCTGATGTTGCAACATCAGCCAATAAGTTAGACAGTGCCAGATCCAGTGTTGCAACATCATCCACAAGTAACAGTGAATCCGACTCAAAAGTTGATAGTGATGAGGATTTTAGTGAAGAGGATATTCGAATAGCCTACCAAATGATGTATGATAAATGGGTAAAGATCTGTGATATCAACAAAATGCTGAAAGATGAAAATGTCAAACTAAAGGAAGAAAAGGAAGAAGCCAAAGCAAAATTCCTAAAAGCTGAGCACGACTTTAGACAATTAGAGAGTACCTTCAGAACAGTCCTTCTCAAGGCTGAGAAAGCTGAGTGCATTTTAAATAAGTGAAACTCCGAGAAATCTAAACTGGATGACATTTTGAGTATGTGGAAGATTCAGGAGATCGCATTGGAGTGGGATACAATAGAGGAGCTTATTATAATGTGCCTGCGGAAAGAAGAATTCTTATTACCAAAAAAATTGAGAAGATGGGTCATCACACGTTATGTGTGTGGATATTGCAAGTTCGTTGGTCATTCAGAGAGAAACTGTTTTAGTCGCATGCTGCATTTTTCGGAAGGAAGAAATGTTAGACATCCTAACACTAAAATGAAGAAGAAATGGGTGAGGAAGTCTGAGCTATACATCATGGTGGCCTACACATCCTTGATAGCATCAGATAACATGTGGTATTTCGACAATGGGTACTCTCGACATATGATTGGCAACAAGAAACTTCTTGATAATTACAGAATAAGTACTGGGGGTCATGTGATGTTTGGTGATGGACGAAGAAGCAAGGTAATAGGAAAGGGAGATCTAAATGTGGTCGGTTTTCCCAAACTCAAGAACGTTCTGCATGTCGAAGACCTGAAAGCTAACCTAATTAGTATAAGTCAGTTGTGTGATCAAGGGTTATTAGTAAGGTTCACCAAGGAGAAATGTCTTGTGTTTAATGCTGTTGAAGAATGCATTCTTATTGGGAAAAGATCTGCGACAACTGTTATCTTCTATAAGAGACTAATACGTGTCTTCGAATAGTTGTTGATGAATCTGAATAGTGGAATCAAAAACTTGAGCATCTGAACTTCAAAACCCTCATGAAAATCTCTAAGCTCAGAGCTATCAGAAGAATGCATGTTTTAAACAGGAAGAATGATGGTGTATGCGACCTGTGTCAACTCGGCAAGCAGCAGAAAACTAGTCACAAACAACTGTAGATCATTACTACATCCAAAATTCTGGAACTCCTTCATATGGATCTCATTGGTCCAACATCTGAAACCAGTGTTGGAGGTAAGAGTACATCTTTGTTTGTGTTGATGATTTTTTAGGTTTACCTGGGTAGATTTCCTTAAAGAAAAATCAGATACAATTGAAGCTTTTAAGAAACTATGTATTCGCATTCAAAATGAGAAAGGAAGTATTATCAGCAAGGTTCTTAGAATCAGAAATGACCATGGAAAGGAGTTTGAAAACCTGTTATTTGCTGACTTCTGTGAATCTCGAGGGATTGCTTATCAATTTTCTGCCCCAAATACCCCACAACAGAATGGAGTGGTTGAGAGGAAGAATCGCAGTCTGCAAGAAATGGCTCGGGTTATGCTAAATGCCAAAGAAGTTAGTGTGAGGTGGTGGGGTGAAGCAATTAATACAGTGACGCACCCCAAACTCATACCCAAAATCCACCTGGCGGTGTCACAGTCACCAGGCACAATATGGTTCCTAGGTGTTGACTATGGGCCCTATCCGCAAGCGGACGGTGTCAAATTATAGTATATAAGATTGTCGAATCCCACAGAGACAGTGACAGTGTATTGGAGTCTCAAATTATCTTTAGATCTCAGAATGAGATAGCAGTCGGTTTAGGAAGGTTGGTTGTGATGGTGATGTTGGTTCGATAATAGGAGAAGCTGGGGCTTTAGGGATCACCGCTAAAACCGTTGGAGGTTGACGTTAGAATGGGATTCATACATTGCATTGGATTTAGGGGGTTGATCTCTCAGCTTATACCACTCTCGTAGGCTAGAACTTCGATGTATTTCGGTGGCTCTCATTGACGCAATGGCGGTAGCCGTCAATGTAGTGATATATTTTGTCCGTAGATCCCCTCAAGGCACGAGCCAGGCATGGTCATGAGCCTTGGTTGGATCTACTAACTCCCTATTTAAATCTCAAAGATACTCCTTAAGCTCATCAATTCCACCGACCGTGGGCATGATCTCAGTACGAGTTCTCCTAGGGATTTGGATGGATCGACCGAAATACTCCTCCTTTATTTCCAACACAACCTAGAAATCCAGATCTACATCTCTTTCCTAGAGTCTTAGGGCTAACCCATCAGCCCTAGGGAAAACAACTCACACATAGCGATTACGACAAATAAAAACATAGTTTTTATCGTAGAAAACATCATAGCAATTAAATTGAGCGAGAAATTTAGATCTTACGTATCGAAAACAAGAAAGAACAATAGCCAATAGAGATCCAAAGAATTTCCGCAGATTCCAAAACACAAGAGATAATAAAAATGTAATCTTTAGCCAAGAACGGCTCAATTCCGAAACCTAGATCTAGATCTACAATAGTTTTTTGATCTTCCTCTGAAAGCTTAATTCAAAACATAATCAAAAAGCTCCCTAAAACGTCAGTCAAAATTAACTCTAATACATCAGTGTGGGGCCCCCACGAAAAATCTGAAAATATGAAGTTTGGGGGCCCATATGTCACCGACTAAGTCAGATACTCGGTCGAGTAGACGCCTGCTCGGTCGAGCAGGCACCGTAACTGCTCTTGGCTGGGCGAAGGGGTTCGGGCTACTCGGTCGAGTAGCCCACCTACTCGATCGAGCTATCAATAGATCGGGTTCTCCTTTCAAACTATCACTCTGTCTACTCGGCCCGAGTAGGTATTGCTCGGTCGAGTCGTTTACTGGCTCGATCGAGTAGGTCCTGCTCGGTCGAGCAGGATGCTAGTGGAATGGAGCTCGAAAATGGGTAGACTCGGGCTGAGTCGCCTGACGCACCTGAAACCTACGCCTAAATTCTACCTAGCGGTGTCATTGTCGCTAGGCATAGTATGGCCCCTAGGTGTCAATCCCGGGCTCTATCTGCAAGCGGACGATGTCAAATTATAGTATAAAAGATGTCGGATCCCATAGGGACGGTGACAATGTATTTGAGGTCTCAGGTTATTTTTAAATCTTGAAGTGAGATAGCTGTCGGTTGGAAAAGTTTGGTTGTGGTGGTGTTGTTGATTTGATAATAAAGAGAACTAGAGTTTTAAGGATCACCGCTAAGACCGTCGGAGATCGATGTTGGAATAGGATCATTACGTTGCATTAGGTTTAGGGGATTAATCTCTCAATTCATACCACTCTCGTGGGTTAGAATTTCGAGGTATTTCAGTGGCTCTCATTGACGCAATGGCGGTAGCCGTCAATATAGCGATATAGTTCGTCGGTGGATTCCCTCAAGGCACGAGCCGGGCATGGTCATGAGCCTTAGTTGGATCCACCGATTTTCCTATTCAAATCCCAATGATACCGCTTAAGCTCATCAATTCCACAGAACGTGGGCATGATCTCAGTGCGAGATATCCTAGGGATTCGGAAGGATCGACCGAAATACTCCCCTTTATTCCCAATTCAACCTAGAGATCCAGATCTACGTCTCCCCCTAAAGTCTTAGGGCTAACCCATCAACCCTTGAGGAAACTACTCACACATTTAACGAGCAAAAATACGATTTTTTCGAGGAAAACATTACAGCAGATTAATTGAATAAGAATTGAATAACTTACATACCGAAAGGGAAGAAAAACAATAACCAAGAATAATCCAAAAAGATCCCACAAATTCCAGAGCGCAAAGAACAATAGATCTCCAAAAACAATTCAATAATCTCCAAGAAATAGGTTTAGATCTAACAAACGTTTCTAATCTCTTCTCCCCCCAAAAGTAATTCAAAAATACAAAAGAAATGAACTCTCTTCCTCGCAATCCTCAGATCCACACTTCACTCCATTTCGTGCATCAGACAGCCACGAGAAATTTTTGAAAATAGCCTTCGTTGTCGCTGACCAAGTTAGTGACTCGGTCGAGCAGAGGCTTGCTCGGTCTGGCTGCTTGGTCGAGTACGTTAGTGAGTCGGCCTTCTCCAAGAAATGCCACTATGTCTGCTCTGCCTGAGTCAGCCTTGCTCGGTCGAGCAGCCAGCTGACTCGGTTGCCATGAGTCCAGCTCGGCTCGAGTAGGAGGTTGATTGAGCTTCGAAAATGGGAGCTGCTCGATCGAGTCACCATACTGCTCGGTCTGAGTAGCATGCGTATCAGCCTTCAACCTGCTTCATGCATCAGCTCGACCGAGCAGGTGCTCTGCCCGGTCGAGTCGCCTGGGAAACTCTCAACTCCTTCTTGCAGCTTCTCCTCCACTCCTGGCAATCTCATCTGCTCCTCCCAAGGCTTCCAAAACTTGGTGAACTCCTGTAGAGCTACGCCAACGGGCTTCGGGGTATGTCGGATGTGTCCATATCTAAAATGGGTCCAGAATCGCTCCAAAATCCCTGAAAATCCACAAAACTCTACGAAACTCGAATATGGCGTTAGAATTGCAATATCGTAGGAAAATACATGATTTGGATGCGAATATGATATGAAATGTGATGGGATGACGCTATAAAAAATGGAAAATATGGACACATCAAAATCACCCAAGCTTACCTCTTACTCATCCTCGAGGAAGACGAATACTAGGTACGCCGCGAGATAAACAAAAGAACATAAAAATAAAAGAGAATAGAGATGGATGGAGGGTGCTAAGATTGTTCAATCAGGTCTCAAGCCTCAGCGGTATGACACGATGCTTCGAATGGTAAAAACACATGCTAATGGTATTTTCAAGTTCTACTAATCATATGGCTAGCATGCAATAAAGACAAAAAATTGAGATCTTCTAAAATAATGCCATCAACTCATATCAATCTCACGCAATCTATAGAGTCTAGTATAAAAAGAGTTCGCAATGCATTTTTCAATCAATAGATACAAGTGGAGCATATAGAAATCACACCAGCATGCAATAAAGAATGGAAAGGGAAACATGCTGTTCAAATATCCACTTCGAATCATGAAAAATCTCCAAAACTAGAGTATTTCGTAAAGTTCAATCATTATTTAATCTTCCCGTTATGCACTGTCTTCACTCTAATGTTGTACTCACTCATATGATCAATTGGTTCACCTCCCCCCAAGCTTAGCTCGAGGCGTCGCATCTAGGAATAGGATATGAAAGTTTTTTGTCTTTTCCCAAGTATTTGTGATAGCTTCTAATAAAAGGATACAGAACGATTTTATTTCTTTCTTTTCTTTCTTTTTCTTTTCTTTTTCTCTTTTTCACATTTTTATCTTTTTCCATTTTTTTCCATCTTATTTAGAAGATATCCTTTTTTTCCTTTTGGGATTTTTGGGAAGTAAGATGCGGTAAGGGTAGCTCTGGGGTGAAACCAATTGATATGTAGAGAATCATAAAGATATGTGGAGAAAGAAAATAATGAATCACTTGGTTCACTCATCAGAGGTGCACAACGATTCAATTGGATAATACTCTAACTAAACTCATAACTAGCATGGATATTTACATTCATCTATATGAATACTGAAAAGCACGCAACAATAATTAAGCACAATGATATCAAGCATGCAAACAGAAGTGAATGAGATAGCAAGCAGATGCTCTAAGTGTTCTAATGATGCGTGAACCTAGGTGCATTACCCAACAAAGTACATACTAGATACTATTTCATGCATTTGATTTTCAATTCATAACAGGCATTAATTTAGATAGATCAACAAAAGAATATGCACGCATATAGAAAGTAAAACTGAAACTACCCTAAATAGCATGTCATCAAATAATAAGCACTGTGAGAAGCTACTGAGGGCAACGAGAAGTATCATCATGCGGAACAACCTTAGCAAAAAGAGAAAAAGGGTGGAGAAAATAAAAGAATGAAAAACAGACATGCATGCATGGCAAAAAAAATGAAAAACGTGATGCTGAATGAGAAAAAAGATAAAAAGGTGGAAAATAGGTGGAAAAGTAAACTTAAAAGATGAAATAGGAAGAAAAATATAAAAGAAAAATAAAAATAAAGCGATAGCGCTCATCCCCTAAGCTAAACCTAGCAGTGTCCTCACTACTGAGAAAACGCTAGTATGCAGGAGATGATGCTAGAAAGGGTGGGTGAGTGGGTAGATAGAAAATGAATGAGAAATAATATTGTGCAGAAGAAATAAGACGTGATATGATGAAATGCTGAAAAGATGATGTGTATGCAAGAAATGATGCATGGTGGGTCTTCCCCCAAGCAATGTAAGACCAGGGCCCCAAAAAGATATATGGGCACAATATAATGTGAGGGAAGCAAAAAGTGAGTAGGGATAGCATCAAGCAGGGGCACCACCCTCTAGAGGTGGTGATGGGTCTCGCTGTTGTGGACCAAAAAATGTTGGGGGTGAATATAGGACAAGAGCAGTAGTGGAGTCGACTGTGGTGACTGACTCAAGTGTGGAAGAAGCAGGCTCTGCAGAAGCCTGAGAATGTGAAGACTGAGTGGTGCAACGGTCATCACAGGGGCTGGCCAGGGTGGAGGGGCGTGAGCTAGGATTACGGATGGTTGGCCACGTGTCCGAAGCAGGTCAATGATGGAGGCTAGGTCTACCTCGACTCTCTCATGATGTGTGGCCATCGAGCGGACGAAGGCGTTGAAATCCCGCCTAAGGCAAGAAGTCGAGGCCTCCAACGCAGTCAGATGACCGTCGGTGGTATGAGAGTCGAGGGGAGGACGAGAACCGTGAGACACCACTCTCGTAAAATGGGCCGTGGAGATAATACACTGTGCCTGGGCTAAAAAGTCGGAGAGGGTGTACTCGACGGGATCTCAGTAGTGGAGGTGTGTAGTGTATTGTGGCTAAGATCAGGAGAGACCGTGGTAGAAACAGGGGAAGCGGATTATAGAGCAATCGTCGACATAGATGTGTGGATAGAAGTCAAGACGCTCTCTGTAAGGACAGCTGCTGCTGGTGACGAAGTGGTACCAGTGAGTGGAATGTGGGACCCTAATGAGAAGGGCAGTGAAGAAATAAGGTACCCAAGAGGTGGAAGGGTGGTGGCTGGAACGTGCTAGGGAAGTCAGAGCAGTAGGCTTTGGAGCAGAAAAATATCAGTGCCCTCAGGTTCTGGTACGGTGGAGACAGTGATATGAGCCTCAGGGCAAATAGTGGTGACAGTCCCCGAGGACTCGACGGCGGTGGAGGTGGTAGATACAGAGGTGGAAGAAGAAATGCCTCCTGCAGGTGGTGGGTGCACAGGCAGAGCTGGAAGGACGGCCACAATGGCTGCCAGGTCGTGCTCCTCGTACTCGGAGGAGCGGGAAACCAGGTCATCGACGACTGCCTCGACGGGAGCTCTCGGGGGCTCGAGTACGTGGAGTGCCAAAAGTGGGTGGACTCTATCAATCATCTAGCTCTGCTGGACAGGTGCAATGGTGGTGAGGTGAGGGGCAGGAAGGATGAGGTGATGTGTGTGGTTGGTGCCAACAAGGTACGTCCAGTGACTGGCTCCATAAGGCCTAATGATATGCATATGCTCAAGCACGCCTAGAGTCAAGCGTGTAGGGCCAGGAGGGGTCACTAGATCGTCGGGAAGACCAATACCAAGCATTCGCACAAAGATGGTGAAAAATCCGTCGCAGCAGATATCGGTAGAGTAGTGGGTGGTGGCGGTCTGCAGAAGGCGATGACACAGCCAGTGGGCTGCATCAGAGAGCAAAAAAGGGCGAGGGGAGCCGTCTGGGTGAAAGCGCATAGGTCGGGTCATTTCCATTAGATGGGAAAGCTCGGGTAGGGACATGGTCCTGACCTCTGGCCTGTAAAAGATGGTGGCGACGAGGTGGCACTGCACGTAACGAAGGCAGGGATGCACAATGCATGATGCCTTCGCCCGGCTGGGGCGGTAGTGGTCCAGACCTGATATGCGATGCCAGAAACCTGGGGGCATCGAATGTGCCTATGTCGTAATCTGGGGAGAAGACGGCTCGGGGGTCGGGATGGCAAGAAAATAGAAGTGGGAGCGGATCATGGCGTGTTTGATCATGAAGTCGTGATGCATGAGACGAAAGGTGATGCCATTACATGCCTGGGTGCGAGTGAGGGAGCTCAAAGCCTCCAGGGTAAGGTGAGAGTACGTGGGGGTGTGGATGGCTAGGCACCGCTCACAGCCAATCGTGCGATAGAGCCAATGGACTCTCTGCAAGAGTCCAAGGGATCGGAGGGTGGGGACGTCAATGAAAAGTGTAGGAACGAGACGACTGCGAGAGCCTGACAAAGCGCTCGTGGTGTGTGTTGTCACAAAAAGTGATGCCGAATGTTCGCACACATGGCGGCAGAGCGGCGGGAACGGTGGGAGGAGCGAGAGGGACGGTAGGTGCAGTGGTGGGGATAGGTGCAGAAGTGGCGGGTGTGTGTGTGTGAGGCGTGTGGGAGAAGAGTCGGACGCGGACGACGGATCGCCCGCGTGCTCCTCCTCGAAGGTGGGGGTGGTGGCACGGTAAGGGCGTCGTGAGGGTCGAGAAGAGGAGGCATCAGTGGCCTTCCTCTTCCCACGGCCCGTAGATGTGTGAGCCCCTCTAATGCGAGGCATCATGGAGGTGGCAGGATGATGTGTCGGTATAAAAGTAAAAGGGGTATAGAGTGTACCGGTAGAGCGATCGCAACGAAAGTCTCCCCCAAGCTAATCCCGGTAGTGTCCACTGACGTAGGCAAAATGTACCTGAAATAGAAACAAATAAAATGTCAGGATATGAAAAAATAAAATAAGGGATCTGTGCATCTACTCGACCGAACAAGGCTAAAATAAGGGATCTGTGCATCTACTCGACCGAGCATAAGCCTTACTCGGTCGAGCAGTGTAGATGCTGAGATGGGCTACTGAGTTGGTGTTGCTCGACCGAGCAGCTGTACTGCTCGTTTGGGATATCCTGACCGAGCATCAAATATGTTCGGTCAGCTGGGTCGTTCGTGATTGGAGAGGAGGCGTGCTGCTTGGTCGAGCACCATGGGTGCTCAATCGAGCAGGCAAAGATGCCCTAGGGCAGCGTTGGCAGGGAAATGGGGGGGTGATGCACGATGAGAGGGGGAGTGGATGAGGGTGGATGTCGGGGGGTGTTTTAATAGGAAGGGGGGTTTTGTGGGGGGGGCGGCGCCGCCGGCATCGGTGGCACTGGCGGCGTCTATCGGTGATTTGAAAGGGGGGAAGGGAATAGGGGTGAAGAGAGAGAGAGAGAGAGAGAGAGAGAGAGAGAGAGAGAGAGAGAGAGAGAGAGAGAGCGGAGGGAGGGTGAGAGAGAGACTGATCGGACAGGCGGCGTGGGCGACGTCGCAGGCGGAGGAAGGGTGAACGGCGACGGGGGTAGATCAAGTAGGGTATAGGGGTTTGCTCGGGCAATTGTTTTCGATTAATCGAGAGAGCTTAAGGGTAAATGAGAACAAGTTGGGTTTTAATAACCCAACTCGTTTGGAAGTGGGGCCCGCCAAAAAAATTGGATAAATCGACTCGATCAAGCAGTGAAGCTGCTCGGTCGAGTCGGACAAACATAAAAATTTAGAACACTCCCTCTTATGCTCGACCGAGCCTGATCTGATCGGTCGAGCAGATCGCTACTCGGACCGAGCAGAGGCTGCTCGGGCTGCGTAGACAGAACGTCGTTTCTTCCTTGTTTTCACGAGCATGTGCTACTCGACCGAGCACATGGATGCTCGGTCGAGTCAGTGTCTACTTGGACCGAGCAAAGGCTGCTCAGGCCATGTAGGCAAAGCAACGTTTTCGTTCTCTTCTCTTGTGACTGCGCTGCTCGACCGATCAGGTGGCTGCTCGGTCGAGCCATCTGTGTCCCCTTTGACTCTCCTCCTTTGGTCTGCTCTTCAAATCAGCTGCTCTCCTCCAGCTTTCATCCGTTTAAAACGTCGATTTGCGTGCTCCTATATGTTCAACGTGTAGAAAGGAAGAACCCATAAGATTTTTATGATTTTGTATTTTTAAGAGGAATAAACAGCATTTTTATTTGGTTTTCTTAAATAGATAAAATAAAAATTAGAAATTAGAAAAGAGAATCCAAGATATAAAAGATAGGGTTGCCTCCCAATAAGTGCTCATTTTGAGTCATGAGCTCGACTCCCTCTAGTTCATCAATAGTTATTTGGTGTGCATGAGATTCACGCATCGTTCTTGCCAACGATATCGTGTGGCTGTATTTGGCATCCTTCCACTCCGGGCTTTTCCTTGGCATAATTGATGGCCTCCGGTTTTTCGTGGTGCGAAGAATGATCCAAGAGCTCCTCATCCAACATAGGAGATAGGCAGCGACTACTTTGTGGTAAACTGGGTCGCCGTCATCGTCAACACTTATTCTTATCGGGTCCTTCATGACCCCCTCAGAAGTATAATCTCCTACGGCCTCATCTTCTAGGAGCTCCAAATAGCTAGCTCATTCTTCACGAACATGCTCCCTCATATGTTTCTACAGCCTGAATTGGGCTTCAATGTTGCCCACGTTCAACGAGAGAGTCCCTTCACGGACATCAATCAAGACACCAGCCGTTACCATGAAGGGGCGGCCAAGTATAAGCTAGGAGCTCCCTACCTCAGGCATATTCATAAAAACAAAATCAACTGGAACACACAATCCAGGAGGTATCTACAGAATAATGTCCCTGGCAATGCCCACCGGATATGTGATTGAATGATCCGCTAGCTGTATGGACATGTTCATAGGCTCCAGCTTGCTCCCAGTTTGCAGTCTTTTATGGAAAGCAGCATCAAGTTGATGCTTGCTCCCAAGTCAATTAGAGCACGATTGATGGGCGTACCTCCTATGGAGCATGGAACCGTGAAGCTTCCCGGATCCGGTAGCTTCCGTGGGAGATAATTTTTTATAATAGAGGTAGAGTCCTCCATAAGCTTTATATCCTCATGCTTTCTCTTCCTTGCGATGAGGTCCTTAGGAACTTTGCATAAATGGGAATTTCTGTAATGGCATCCATGAATGGAATGTTTAGCGGGATGCCCTTCAGAAGCTCCGTGAACTTGGAATACTTTTTCTCATTTTAGCCAACGCCAATCTCTGTGGATACGGCGGAGGAGGTCAGCTTCCTTTGTTCCTTGCAACATCATTAGGAGACGGCGTTGTTGTGGGTGTGGTGGAGGGTGAATCTGCTTTCTCCCCATTCTTGGTAGGCTCTTCAGTAGCCTCTTCTCTATCACTGCCAATAAAGATCTCCTCGGTTATGACTTGTTCCTTGTTCACAATTGGAATCATAACGTGGTCGGTTTTCCGTCCTCCATGTGTGGTAACGGAGACCACGACATTGGCTTGAGCCCTCGAATTAGGCTCCGGTTGCGAAGGCAACCTCCCTTGGTTTTTTAGCAGCTAGGACATCTGGCCCCTCAGTTCATCGAGCGACATGTTTATGTTTTTGAACTGAGCGGATGTGTCCTGGTTAAATCTGGCTTGCCCGCTCATGAATGTCTCTAAAGTGCTCTCCAAATTAGACCGAGGCGGAGATGGTGCATAGCCATGCTGAGGTGGGCGATTGAACTGGTAGCCTGGTGGTTGATATGGCCCAGCTGGCCTAAACCCACTCTGCTGTTGATTTGGGGATGCCCTTACTGTTGTTGAGGATGGGGTGGCGGTCTCTGAAACTGTGGAGGTTGTATCCCTCCACTTGGGTTCCTGTAAGAAAATCCCGGATGATTTCTAGTGGCCGGGTGTTGCCACTGATTGCGCCCCTCTCCTTGGATGTACCGCACAGACTCAGATGATTCGGTGCCATTATAATGTCCCACATTGGGAACATAACTATGCTCTCCATATTCCTCTGAAGGATGATAAGTAGAGGTGCTGGTGATCGTTGGGATGGAGTCCAAACATTGTTCAATTCTGGCCACCTGTTTACACAAAGTATCGATGTGAGAATCAAGGTGGCTGTCAGCTTTTACTTCGGGGGATCTGGTCATAATAGTTCGCCCTTCGCTCCACTGTTGATTATTTACCGCCAATGCTCAAGCAGGTCTATGGCTTCTTCAGGCGATTTGTCCAGCAGGGCGCCTTGCGCGGCAGCATCAATTATCATTTTGGTGCTGGGATGCAGCCTTTTATAGAAGCTCTGAACCAAACCCCAGGACTAGATCCCGTGATGAGGGCACTGATGTTGAAGGTCCTTAAACCTTTCACAGGCCTCGTAAAGAGATTCTTGCAGAAGCTATTTAAAGTTCGAGATAGCCCCCTGATCCGCACCGTCCTTGAGGGTGGATAGAATTTGTCCACAAAGGCAAGCGCCAGTTTCTTCCATGTAGTAAAATGGTTGGGTGGATGGGCACGTAGCTAGTATGAAGCTTTATCCCTCAAGGTGAAGGGGAAAAGCCTTAGCTTTATGGCGTCATCACTCACATCTTTAGCCTTAAAAGTACCGCACTTTGCCAGGAAAGTGTCGATGTGGTGATTGGGGTTATCGTGAGGATGCCCATGGAAGGGATCCTGCTGCATTAGATTTATAAGCCTCATCTTCAACTCGAAGCTAGCTGCCGCCAGTTGCGGTCTCAGGATGGAAGAATTATTTCCAAAGGTGGGCTTCATATGGTCCCTGATGGACCCAGTGCGAGGCAGGGCAGTGGTATTGTCTGCCATCTGAGCAGAGGGTGCTTGATTTCTATTTGAGGCCCTCAGATCCCTTGCCGTTTTCTCAATCTTAGGGTCGAATAATAATTCTTGTTTAAATGCCCCAAAGCGATTGTTCATGCACCAAAACAACTCAGAAAAATACCGTCAGTAGCAAGGTAATAATTAAAAGAATGAAAAAGATGGAAAGATAAGGAATGGTGAGATTTTCTAGCAAACTTCTTCAAAATAAAAATAAACTGAGATACACTATTGTCGTCCCCGGCAACGGCACCAAAAACTTGACGCACCCGGAACCAACGCCTAAATTCCACCAAGCGGTGTCACGGTCGCTAGGTGTAGTATGGCCCCTAGGAGTCAATCCCGGGCTCTATCTGCAAGCGGACGGTGTCAAATTATAGTATAAATGATGTCGGATCCCACAGGGACGGTGACAATGTATTTGAGGTCTCAGGTTATTTTTAAATCTCGAAGTGAGATAGTTATCGGTTGGAAAAGTTTGGTTATGCTGTTGTTGTTGATTTGATAATAAAGAGAACTATGGTTTTAGGGATCACCACGAAGACCGTTAGAGATCGATGTTGGAATGGGATCTTTACGTTGCATTAGGTTTAGGGGATTAATCTCTTAATTCATACCACACTCGTGGGTTAAAATTTCGAGGTATTTCGATGGCTCTCATTGACGAATGACGGCAGCCGTCAATATAGCAATATAGTTCGTTGGTGGATCCCCTCAAGGAACGAGCCGGGCATGGTCACGAGCCTTGGTTAGATCCACCGATTTCACTATTCAAATCCCAATGATACCCCTTAAGCTCATCAATTCCACAGACCGTGGGCATGATCTCAGTGCGAGTTATCCAAGGGATTCGGAAGGATCGACCGAAATACTCACCTTTATTTCCAATTCAACCTAGAGATCCAGATCTACATCTCCCCCCTAAAGTCTTAGGCTAACCCATCAACCCTAAAGGAAACTACTCACACATAGTGATTTTAACGAGCAAAAATACGATTTTTATCGAGGAAAACATTATAGCAGATTAATTGAATAAGAATTGAATAACTTATGTACCGAAGGTGAAGAAAAACAATAACCAAGAATAATCCAAAAAGATCCCACAAATTCCAGAGCGCAAAGAACAATAGATCTCCAAAAACAATTCAATAATCTCCAAGAAATAGGTTTAGATCTAACAAATGTTTCTAATCTCTTCTCCCTCGCCCAAAAGTAATTCAAAAATACAAAAAAAATGAACTCCCGTCCACGAAATCCTCAGATCCACACTTCACTCCATTCCTCGCATCAGACGGCCACGAGAAATTTCCGAAAATTGCCTTCGGTGTCATCGACCGAGTCAGTAACTCAATCGAGCAGAGGCTTGCTCAGTCGGGCTGCTCGGTCGGGCTGGTCGGTCGAGCAGCCCGACTGCTCGGTCGAGTATGTCAGTGAGTCGGTCTTCTCCAAAAAATGCCACTCTGTATGCTCGGCCCGAGTCAGCCTTGCTCAGTCGAGCAGCTAGCTGACTCGGTTGCCATGAGTCTTGCTCGGCTCGAGTAGGAGGTTGATTGGGCTTCGAAAATGGGAGCTGCTCAATCGAGTCACCATACTGCTCGGTCCGAGTATCATGCTTATCAGCCTTCAGCCTGCTTCGTGCATCAGCTCGACTAAGCAGGTGCTCTGCTTGGTCGAGTCGCCTGGGAAGCTCTCAACTCCTTCTTGCAGCTTCTCCTCCACTCCTGGCAATCTCCTCTACTCCTCCCATAGGCTTCCAAAACTCGGCGAACTCCTATAGAGCTACGCCAACGGGCTCCAGGGTATGCCGGATGTGTCCATATCTAAAATGGGTCCCGAATCGCTCCAAAATCCCTAAAAATCCACAAAACTCTATGAAACTCAAATATGGCGTTACAATTGCAATATCGTAGGAAAATACAGGATTTGGATGCGAATATGATATGAAATGTGATGGGATGTTGCTATGAAAAGATGGAAAATATGGACACATCATCGCCACTATGCTCGGTCGAGTAGGATGTGCATTCTGCTGGGCTCATGTATCAGCTCGACCGAGCAGCTTGAGCTCTCGGTTGAGTCGCCTAGGAAAGATCCATATGCTTGGGCTCTGACTCCTTTCTCTCGCTAGCTTCTCCTCTTCTCCTCCAATATGCTTCCGAACCTTGACGAACTCCTGTAGAGCATCGCCAACGGACTCACGAATGCGCTGGATCTGTACATATCCAAAAAATTACTCCGAATCGCTCCAAAATTCCTGAAAATCCACAAAGCTCTACGAAACTCGAATACGGCGTTAGAAGTGCAGTATCGTATTAAAATACGGGATTCGGATGCAAAAATGACATGAAATGCAATGGAATGATGCTATGAAAAGATAGAAAATATGGATACATCAAAATCTCCCAAGCTTACCTCTTACTCGTCCTCGAGGAAGACGAATACTAGGCATGCGGAAATAAAAGAAAATAAAAGAGATGAGAGATGGAAGGGGGTGCTAAAATGTTCTATCAGATCTCAAGCCTCAGCAGTATATCACGAAGCTTCGAATAATAAAACACATGCTAATAGTACTAATCATGTGGCTAGCATGCAATAAAGGCAAAAGTGGGGATCTTCTAAAATCATGTCATCAACTCATATCAATTTCATGCAATCTATAGAGTCTATTATAAAAAGAGTTAGTAATGCACTTTTCAATCAATAGATACAAGTGAAGCATAAAGAGATCACACCAACATGCAATAGAGAATGGAAAGAAGTCATGCCATTCAAATATTCACTTCAAATCATGAAAAATCTCCAAGGCTAAAGTATTTTGTAAAGTTCAAGCATTATCGAATCTCCCCGTTATGCATCATCTCCACTCCAATGTAATACTCACACATGTAATCAATTGGTTCACCCACCCCCAAGCTTAGCTCGAGGCGTTGCATCTAGGAAACGGATGTGGAATTTTTTGTCTTTTTCCAAGTATTTGTAGTAGCTTCTAATAAAGTGATAGGAAATAATTCTCTTTCCTTATTTTCTTTTATTTTTTTCTCTTTTATTTTCATATATATACATATTTTTTTATTTGGAGGCTATCTTTTTCTTTTGGGATTTTTGGGAAGTAGATGTGGTAGAAGTAGTTGTAGGGGTGAAACCAAATGATATGTAGAGAATCATAAAGATATGTGGAGAATAAAAATAATGTATCACTCGGTTCACTCATCATAGGTGCACAACGATTCAATAGGATAATACTCTAACTAAACTCATAGCTAGCATGGACATTTTCATTCATCTCAATGAATAGTGAAAGCATGCGGTATAAAACACAATAATAACAGGCATGCAAGCAGAAGTGGATAAGATAACAAATAGGTGCTCCAAATGTTCTAATGATGCGTGAAGCTAGGTGCATTACCCAACAAAGAACGTACTAGATACTATTGCATGCATTCAATTTCAATTCATATCAGGCATTAAATTAGATAGATCGGCAAGAGAATATGCCAGCATATAAATAGTAAAACTGAGACTACTCTAGATAGCATGTCAACAGATATAAGCATCGTGAGTGGCTACTGACGGCTATAAGAGATATCATCATGAAAGGAAGAAAAGCGAAGAAAGTAAGAAAATGAAAACGGGCATGCAAGCATGGCAAAACGTGAAAAACGTGATGTTGAATGAGAAAAAAGATGAAAAGGTGGGAAAAAATGGGTGAAAAATGAAAGAAAAATGTAAAAATAAAAATAAAAATAAAGTGATAGCGCTCATCCCCCAAGCTAAACGCAGCAGTGTCCTCACTGCTGAGAGCACGCTGGCATGCGGAAAATGATGCTAGGGTGGGTGGGTAAGGAGATAAAAAGCGAATGGAAAATAAATCTATAAAAAACGAAAGGAAAAAAATGATATGGTGCAAGGATAAATGTGATGATGCAAATGCATGGAGTGATGCATGGTGTGTCCTCCCCCAAGCTGTGTAAGACTAAGGCCCCGAAAAGACAGATGGGCACAAAATAAAATGAATTAAGGACAAGAGCCAAAAGTGGTGGAGGGACAGCATCAAGCAGGGGCACCACCCTCTGGAGGTGGTGATGGGTCTCCCTGTTGTGGACTCGAGACTGTGGCAGTTGGAAGTGGCTTGACGACTGGGTCGGCCAGTGGGTAAGAAACTCCAAATGACGATGGCGAGTCTGTGGGGTCGGAATGTCGGTGCCTAACCAGGTTGCGAAGAACAGGGAGTTCCTGCTCAACGGACTATTGAGTAGTGCCGCCTCCATGACTTATGAGTAGGAGCATAGCGACGAACTGGTCGCCCTGGTCAGTGTCTCGAAAGGTAATGTCATATGATGCATTGTTGAGATACAGACGCTCGGGAGGGGTTGGGGTGTTTGTTGTCAGGGGTGTAGGGGTGGATGATTTGCCAACAATATGTTCTTGTATGGGTAAGCGTGTACAATGGGGACGTCGAGTAGACCTAGAGTTGGGTGCGCCTGTGTCGACGTTTATGGGTCTAGCTCGGCGTGGTGGCATCTTGCAAACAGTCTAGAAACGTAGGTCGGTATGCAAAATATACAGTGGAAAGAGTGTACCGACACAAATGATGCGTAGAGTGTAAAAAGATCTTGTGGGAGTCGGTAGTCAAACCAGTGTTATCTCCAAAGTTGTCCCAATTTAAATCCCTCTCGGTAAGCACAGTGCACCTGAGAAAGAACGATAAAATAATGTCAGTGAAAAATGAGCGTGTAGAGGAAGGAATTAGGGCAGGTGTGTGTTGATGGCTCGACCGAGCACTAATTGTGCTCGGTCAAGTGATAGGGTTGCCCTAGGGGGTTGGGGGCTGGAGCGACGACAGGGGATGGGGAAGAAAGGGTGGGAAAAGAATTAAGGATGCGAAGAGAGAAATTTAATCGAAAGAGGGAGAGAGGGAGAGAGGGGGGGAGATTGACTGGTAGGTGGAGAGTTCCAGGTGATGCTGGCGATGGCAGCGGTGGGAGGTGATCGGCAGCCGTTCGGATCGAGTAGTTGGAGGTAGGAGAGCTTGGGCGATAATTAGGGGATGATTGCTTAGGGCAGGGGTTTTAGGATTGGTTAGGGTATATAAATGACCCGAACCTGGCTTAGAATGGGTCCCACAATGAAGCGGCCTGCGACTTGGGCCGAGCAGTCTAATTACTCGACCGAGCCTAGTTAATTAAATAAATCAAGATTCAAGTTTAATACTCCCTCGGCTGCTCGACCGAGCAACGTTTACTCGGGCTGAGCAGGCATTGCTGTTGTTTCATATGCTTCTCTTAGCTCGGTCGAGTAAGCGACTACTCGACCGAGCAAGGTTTGCTCGGGCCGTGCAGGCAGAGTGCCGTTTTCATCAATTTTTCTGTTTCGAAGGGTGCTCGATCGAGTAAGCATTTACTCGACCAATTAAATGGTTACTCGACCGAGTAGGATCCACTCGGGCCGTGTAGGCAGAATGCTGATCTCCTTGTTCTTCATGTGCTCTCCACTACTCGACCGAGTAGGTGGCTACTCGGTCGAGTCACCTGTGACTCTTTTCCCTTAACTTGTTCTTCTATCAGCTTCTCTCCTCAATGTTCAACCTGTAAAAGGGAAGAACCTGTCAGATTCTTATACTTTTGCATTTTATTGAATAAGAAGCGTTTTTACTTGGTTTTCTGGGATAGATAATACAAAAGAAAAATTGGAAAAATGAAAAAGAATCTAGGACATAGAAATTTGGGTTGCCTCCCGATAAGCGCTCATTTTAAGTCGCGCGCTCGACTCTCTCCATGTCTTCAGCAAATAGTGGGGCATTCCTCAAGGAAGCATGTCTCCTCTTGCCCAATTGTCTCTCCTACTCTGTACGATTTTATCCTCTGGCCGTTTACTTTGAATCTGCCGTTCTTTCCTTCGAGTTCTACGGCACCCCCCAAAGGTAGACTCACTATCTTGTAGGGGCCGAACCACCTTGATTTTAATTTCCCAGGGAAGAGGCGTAATCTTGAATTGTAAAGAAGTATCTGGTCACCGACATCATGGCGAACCACTGTGATGTTCTTGTCATGATAAGCTTTGGTCCTCTCCTTATATATCTTTGCATTCTCATTGGCGTGTCGCCGGATTTCGTCAAGCTCATTGCTGTGCAAGGCTCGTCTCGTGGTGGCACTCTTGTAGTCAAAGTTCATTTTCTTTACTGCCTAATATGCTCTGTGTTCCAATTCTACCGGAAGGTAGTAAGCTTTTCCATATACCAACCTGCAGGGGGTTGTTCCGATAGGAGTTTTGAATACGGTGCGATATGCCCAAGGAGCGTCACTCAACGTGTGGGACTAATCCTTCCTCAAGGCACTCATTGTGTTCTCTAGGATGCCCTTTATTTTCTTGTTGGACACTTCCACTTGGCCACTTGTTTGAGGGTGATACTCAAAAGCGACCTTGTGATGAACTCCGTATTTCTTGAGCATCGTCTAGAACTTCTTCTCAATAAAATGGCTCCCTTCCTCACTTATGATTGTCCTGGGGACTCCAAAATGGGGAAAGATTTTATTCTTGAAGAATTTGGCTACTATCCTTGCGTCGTTTGTCGGTGTGGCGACGGCCTCCATCCACTTTGAGATGTAATCAACGGCAACCAAAATGTAACTATTGCCGTTACTTGACGGAAAGGGTCCCATAAAGTCGACACTCCAACAGTCGAATAGCTCTATCTCCAAGATGCCCTGAAGGGGTGTTTCATTATTTTTTGGGATGTTTCTCGTCATTTGGCACCTATCGCATTTTTTGATGTATTCATTCTCATCTCTAAATATTGTGGGCCAATAGAAGCCACTTTGGAGGATTTTTGATGTGGTTTTGATGACTGTTGTGTGTCCCCTGCATGATTAATCGTGGCAATGTGATATGATGGAGGTCGCCTCTTCTTTTGGGATACATCGTCTGATGATCCCGTTGGCACATGTTCTGAATAGGTATGGGTCATCCCAAAAGTAACTCTTGGTGTCATGTTCCTTGAGTAGGTCGCCAACCCTTGCGGGACTATGCCGCTCACCAAGTAGTTCATTATATCCACGTACCAAGGTGCTTCAGAGGAGTTTGTTACAAATAACTGTTCGCCAGTGAAGGAATCATCAATTGGCAAACTGCCATCTGTGTGCTTTTGGATTAATCGTGAAATGTGGTCCACCACTACATTCTCTGCTCCCTTCTTGTCCTTGATCTCTATATCAAATTCTTGGAGGAGGAAGATCCATCGTATCAAGCACAGTTTTGTTTCCTTCTTGCCTAATAGGTATTTCAGTGCCATGTGGTCATGTGGATAATTACCTTAGACCCCAACAAATATGATCTGAACTTCTCGATGGAATATACAACGGTTAGTAGCTCCTTCTCTGTAGTGGTGTAGCTCTTTTGAGCATCATCCAGAGTCTTGCTAGCATAATATATCACATGAAGCTTTCCTTCTTTTCTTTGGCCAAGGACGATTCCCACTGCTTGGTCACTAGCGTCACACATCAGTTCAAATGGTAGATTCCAATTCAGCAGTTGTATGATTGGGGTTGAGATGAGAGCTTTCTTTAACATGTTAAAAGCTAGCAAGCAGGCATCAGCAAACACAAAAGGAGCATCCATAGCAGGGAGCTCCATGAGAGGGCGAGCAATGTTAAAGAAATCCTTTATGAAGCGGCAGTACAAACCCGCATGCCCTAGAAAACCACGGATACCCCTTAAGGTTAGTGGGGGGGCGGTAGACTCTTGATGACTTAGACCTTGGCTTTATCAACCTCGATTCCCTTAGATGTGATGACATGGCCAATCACAACTCCTTCCGTCACCATGAAATGGCACTTTTCCCAATTTAAGGTCAGGTTATTGTCATGGCACCGTTCTAAAACTTTGGACAGATTGGCTAGACAATCGTCGAACTCAGTACCATAAATAGAGAAGTCATCCATGAAGACTTCCATTATGTTTTCGATGAAATCCGATAAAATAGACGTCATGCACCTTTGAAATGTAACAGGTGCATTACATAGCCCAAATGGCATTCTTCGGTAAGCGAATGTGCCATATGGACACGTGAACGTTGTCTTTTCTTGTTCCTCCCGATGCAACGGGATTTAGAAGAACCCGGAATACCCATCGAGGTAGGAAACGTATTTGTGTTTGACTAGACGCTTAAGCATTTGGTCAATAAAGGGTAAAGGATAATGGTCCTTTCTGGTGGCTTTATTGAGTTTCCAATAGTCGACACACATACGCAAACCAGTGACAGTTCTAGTGGATATTAATTCATCCTTATCGTTTCTAACAACGGTCATGCCCCCTTTCTTGGGACTACCTGCACAGGGCTAACCCATTTACTGTCAGAAATGTGATACATAATGTCGGTATCTAGAAGCTTCAAAACATGCTTCTTTACTACCTCTTTCATGTTGGGATTTAATCGCCTTTGAGGCTCAATAGAGGTAGCTTCATTATCCTCAAGGTGGATCCTATGGGTGCATATGGTTTCACTAATGCCTTTTAGATCATCAATACTATACCATATTACCTTTCTATGGGCTCTAAGGATGTTTAGGAGGCTTTCTAGTTGTGGCTCAGTGAGGGCTGCATTGACGATGATGGGGTAAGTGGAATTCTCCACCTAAAAAGCATATTTCAAATTAGCAGGAAGAGGTTTTAGTTCTACCTGAGGGGGCACTGCACTCCCATCATCGCTTGCATGGGAGAAGGATGCGTCCTCAATTGCAAGTTCAGAAGCTGGAAACTCTTCGTTGGCAGAATTATAAGATGAGCAAGGAGATGATGGTACGCCGTGGCAGACGTCTGTGGGATCTGTTTCTATAGAAATTTGTTCCATAGCGCACCTGTCGACCGAGGTAAAGTACTCAAGTATACATTCACTATCAAGTGTAGAGTTAGGAGGACTTCCCTGATCAATGTTGCTCTGGAACGGTCCGGGATCCGTGTATCCCTCGCAGACGTGTTCTTCACATGTTACAGTCTGTGGGATGCTATCATCGTAGAAGCGTAGGGTGTCTCCCTCGTATCGCATATAGACTCCGTCAGCAACGGGGACGCCATCCAAGGTATCTGCACTATGGAAGGCGTTTGCGATAAAGACTGAAAGTTCTTGTATAACCTGGTCGTTTGTAGGAAATTCCACTAAACCATTGGTCCATACATCAGCCACTACGCTTTCAATTATACTCAAGAGCTAGGAATCGTTCATTGGCTCAAATTGACGAGTCTCTCTCCAGCTTATGTCAACAGGTAGGGCTTCGACAGTCTGGAGGAACATCACGTCCCCTTCGAAGCTTATGTGGATGTCTCCCTCAATGATACCTGCATCGGAAACCTTGTTTGTTATATGATCCATGACCATTTGCTGATTTACATTACCTGACACATAGGTTCCTGATCCGATAAACCGAACTGCATCTATCAACTCTCTAGCTGCACCTTCGATCATGGCTTCGTCCATGCGCGAGTCTTCGAGACCATGTAGATGATACGGAGAAAAGCTAATCTCATCTGAGTCACTGTCAGATTCACTGGTCCATTGTACTTGCATCACCATCTCCATCGTGTCTGATTTCTTAAGTATGATTCCTACTAGATAGAGAGGTTAGTAGCGATGTAGCAATAAAAGAGAATAAAAAGGGTGGGAAGATATTGCGCCTAATTGTGCTCGGTCGAGTAGTTTGGATAAGGATACGGGTGTCTGACTTCTATTCGAGGCCCTGAGAGCTCTTGTTGTTTTCTCGATCTCAGGATCAAATTTATCAAAAGCTCCAAAGAGAGTGAGCATGCACAAGACAACTCAGAAAAACACCATGAGTAGCAAGATAATAATAAAAAAATGAAAAGGATTGAAAGATACGAAATGGTGAGAGTTGCTAGCAGACTCTTCAAAATAAAAGTAAAATGAGATACATCGTAACTGTCCCCGATAATGGCGCCAAAAACTTGACGCTTCCCGAACTCACACCTAAAATCCACCTGGCGGTGTCACAATCGCCAGGCGCAATATGGTTCCTAAGTGTTGACTCTGGACCCTATCCGCAAGCGGACGATGTCAAATTATAGTATATAAGATTGTCGAATCCCACAGGGACGGTGACAGTGTATTGGAGTCTCAGATTATCTTTAGATCTCAGAATGAGATAGCATTTGGTTTAGGAAGATTGGTTGTGATGGTGTTGTTGGTTCGATAATAGGAGAAGCTAGGGATTTAGGGATCACCGCTAAAACCGTCGGAGGTTGACGTTAGAATGTGATTCTTACGTTGCATTGGATTTAGTGGGTTGATCTCTCAACTCATACCACTCTCGTGGGCTAGAACTTCGAGGTATTTTGGTGGCTCTCATTGACACAATGGCGGTAGCCGTCAATATAGTGATATAGTTCGTCGGTGGATCCCCTCGAGGCACGAGCCAGGTATGGTCACGAGCCTTGGTTGGATCCACTAACTTCCTATTTAAATCCCAAAGATACTCCTTAAGCTCATCAATTCCACCGATCGTAGGCATGATCTCAGTACGAGTTCTCCTAATGATTTGGATGGATCGACCGAAATACTCCACCTTTATTCCCAACACAACCTAGAAATCTATATCTACATTTCTTTACTACAATCTTAGGGCTAACCCATCAGCCCTAGAAAAAACTACTCACACATAGAGATTACGACAAATAAAAACATAGTTTTTACCGTAGAAAACATCGTAGCAATTAAATTGAGCGAGAAATTTAGATCTTACGTACCGAAAACGAGAAAGAACAATAGCCAATAAAGATCCAAAGAATTTTCGCAGATTCCAAAACACAAGAGATAATAAAAATGTAATATTTAGCCAAGAACGGCTCAATTCCGAAACCTAGATCTAGATCTACAATAGTTTTTTGATCTCCGCCTAAAGCTTAATTCAAAAAATAATCAAAAATCTCCCTAAACGTTAGTCAAAATTAAATCTATTACATCAGTGTGGGGCCCCCACGAAAAATCTGAAACTCTGAAGTTTGGAGGCCCACATGTCGACGACCGAGTCAGTTACTCAGTCGAGTAGACGCCAGCTCGGTCGAGCAGGCGCCTTAACTGCTCTTGGCTGGGCGAAGGGGTCCAGGCTACTCGGTCAAGTAGCCCGCCTACTCGATCGAGCTGTCAGTAGATCAGGTTCTCCTTCCAAACTGTCACTCTGTCTACTCGGGTCGAGTAGGCCTTTCTCGGTCGAGTCGTCTGCTGGCTCGGTCGAGCAAGTCCTGCTCAGTCAAGCAGGTCCTGCTCGGTCAAGCAGGATGCTAGTGGGATGGAGCTCGAAAATGGGTCGACTTGGGCCGAGTCGCCACTATGCTCGGTCGAGTATGATGCGCATTCTGCTGGGCTCGTGTATCAGCTCGACCGAACAGCTTGAGCTACTTGGTCGAGTCGCCTGGGAAAGATCCATATGCTTGCGCTCTGACTCCTTTCTCACGCTAGCTTCTCCTCTTCTCCTCCCATATGCTTTCGAACCCCAGTGAACTCCTGTAGAGCGTCGCCAACGGACTCACGGACGTGTTGCATGTGTCCATATCCAAAAAATGGCTCCAAATCGCTCCAAAATCCCTGAAAATCCAGAAAGCTCTATGAAACTCGAATACGGCGTTAGAAGTACAGTTTCATATGAAAATACGGGATTTGGATGCGAAAATGATATGAAATGCAATGGAATGATGCTATGAAAAGACAGAAAATATGGACACATCATACAACATGCTATACAATCAACAGAGTTTACCTTCGCCCAAGAACTGAGAAAACTCCATATGAGATCTGGAAGGGAAGAAAACCTATGTTTCTTATTTTCACATCTTTGGAAGAAAGTGCTATATATTAAATGATCGTACTCAAAGAGGGAAGTTTGATGCGAAAAGCGATGAAGAGATCTTTCTGGGGTATTCTACATCTAGCCATGCATATCGAGTGTATAACAATCGCACTAAATCCATAATGGAATCTATTAACGTTGTAGTGGATGATTTTGATCAGTAAAAAGAGGGTGCCATGAATGAAGGCAACCCCAGACAAGAAGAGTGCATGGAGGAAGAAGAGCATGTTGTAACTGATGTTGCAACACCAGACATGACACATGATCATGTTGTAACCGATGTTGCAACACAAGAGACAACATTAGCTGAGGAACCTCGAAATGGTCAACATGTTGCTCCTACTCATGATGGCATTACCAGAGTTATCAGGAACCATCCACTTGAGCTGGTCATAAGGGATGTTTTTGAAGAACGTCGTAGAAGAGAGACGTGCCGTGTTAACTATCGAGACCTTGCAGGGTATGTTTGCTTTATTTACTTAGTTGAACCGAAGAATGTGAAGGAAGCTCTTATATATGAATACTGGGTGTCAGCCATGCAAGAAGAGCTGAATCAGTTTCAAAGAAATGATGTGTGGACTCTTGTTAAAAGACCAAATGGGGTGAATGTTATAGATACAAAATGGATCTTTAAAAATAAGAATGATGAGAAGGGGAACATCACTCGCAACAAAGCAACACTTGTTGCTCAAGGCTATGCTCAAGTTGAAGGTGTAGACTTTGATGAGACCTTTGCTCATGTAGCTCGGCAGGAATCCATTAAACTCTTACTTACAGCGGCATGCTGCTTCAACTTCAAACTTCATCAGATGGACATGAAGAGAACCTTCCTAAATGGCATTCCAAATGAAGAAGTATACGTAGAACTGCCAAAAGGTTTTGAGGATCCATTCTTTCCGGGCCATGTGTATCAGTTGAAAAAGGCTCTCTGTGGTTTAAAGTAAGCACCAAGGGCCTGGTATGAAGGCTAACCAGATATTTGCTTCAGAAAGGCTATGCAAGAGGGAGAGCTGACAAGATCTTATTTGTTCAGAGAACCAAGTCTGTAGTGATAGTAGCTCAGATCTATGTTGATGATAATGTGTTTGGATCTACTTCTCAGAAATTAGTTCAAGAATTCATTAATCTTATGCAAAAGGAATTTGAAATGAGCATGGCTGGTGAACTCAATATGTCTCTTGGCCTTCAAGTGAAGCAATCCAAAGAAGGGATGTTTAAAGTAAATATGCAAGAAACCTTGTGAAGAGATTTGGGTTAGAGAATACCAGACATGTTCGTAGTCCTATGTCTACTAGTGAAAAGCTCACTAGGGATGACAGTGGTAAGTCAGTTGATGTCACCAAGTACAGAAATATGATAGGGAGTCTCATATACCTCACTGCCAGCATACCTGACATTAGTTTTAGTGTGGGAGTTTGTGCTCGCTACCAAGCAACTCCTAATGAGTCCCACATTACCGCAGTCAAGAGAATCATCAGATATATAAATGGCACTGCTGACTATGGTATTTGGTATAAAAAGGATACTAATACCCTTAATGCTGATTACAGGAAGAGCACTACGGGTTGGTGTTTCTATGTAGGAAATAACCTTGTTTCATAGTATAGTAAGAAGCAGAACTCTATTTCCCTATCTACTGCATAAGCTGAGTAATTGCTGCTGGAAGTTGTTGCACTCAATTATTGTGGATGAAATAGATGCTGATGGATTACGAAGTAGAACAAGCAATGTTAACTGTTCTATGTGACAATCAAAGTGCTGTCAATATTTCTAAGAATCATGTGCAACACTCTAGAACTAAGCACATTGACATACGTCACCATTTTATCAGAGAATTGGTTGAGAAGAAAGTCCTTGTCATGAAGTATGTTGCAACATCAAGTCAGTTGGCAAACATCTTTACGAAGCCACTTGACTCAGGCAGATTTCAGAGTTACGTTAAGCCCTTGGGCTTTGCCGCATTTAATTTTAAAAAAATTACAGTGCATGCTACAACATAGAGGAGGTTTTGATATAAAGAGGCCACTGAGATTCGGGCTTTGGTCTCCGTGCTCAAATTTCAGTTATTCAATTTTTCAGAAAAAGGGATTTTGCCTTCTATGGTTTCCTTGTTCTTCTCTCCGAAAACCACCTGACTCAGGGTTTAGGGAGTGTATGAGTGACGAGACCATCTGTTGTACACACCTCTCCAAGAGTTGAGACTTGGTGTAGGCATTCTCCTCCCGTAAGAGGGAGGGTGTTCTGGATTACATACCGCTTCGGTGGTGTTCTCCTCCCGTGAGAGGGAGGGTGTTCTGGATTACTTACCACTTCGGTGGCATTCTTTTGCCATCAGAGGAAGGGTGTTCCGGATTACATACCACTTTGATGGCGTTCTCCTCCCATGAGAAGGAGGGTATTGATTATCAGGATGTGTGGTTCTCGATGTGAATCGCATTTTCTGATCAAGAGTTTGTATGACCAAGTAGGGTATACTTTTATTTACTAGAATAGGCTCACATACCAACCCTAGGCACAGTCTAGGCGATGTCATGGACTTGAAATCGATAGAGTTTCTAAAACACTCTTGATGTGACACATTTACTTTCCTGCATTTACGTTTGTCATTTCTCTTAACCGCATATTTATTTCAGTGTTCAACATTTGTTCCCTTATTTTATTTTGTCATCAATACTCAATACATGTCTTCAATTCTGGATAAAGGTAAATTTCATTTAAAAAGCTCATTTATGTATTCATGTGATGCCTGATATCTTGGTTAGAAGTGACAATCTTAAATATAGCAGTCTATACTTGAGTTGTGGTTTCCTATTTTGCACACGTTGACATGTCCTCCCCATTTCCTAGGTGTAGGCCTTGAAACTTTAGAGCAAGTTCTCCCCCAGGAGACTATCTAGAGCTCCGAGCTAGAGGTTGAACCCTTTGAGGGCGATTTCGTGGAGTTGGTTACACAGGGCAAGATTAGGGAGTAAGTTGTACTTGGATTTTGGACATAGTTTGAAGGATTAGAAATCTTGTGCACATTGTTCCCTCATGTACTATTGTATAATATCGTGTTTATTTGATACCTTTCAGATTTAAATGTATGTATATATATTTGCGACTCTGTGTTTTGACTGCGATTATTTCTAAGTGTTGGAGTACTTGCAGTATTCTTTATCTGTCGGTTGTACTATCCTAGCATTCACAGTAGCCTGCGGAAATTATATCATCATTTTTCCATTTACGTTGGGTAGTATTTACAGTCGAGTGGTTGACACATTGGGTCTAAATACTATAGTGGTCATGTCACCGTTCGTTCTCTACATACACCTTGGAAAGTTTCGAATTTTCGGGTGTTTTGGGGAATGGGGCATGACATTAATGGCATAGGTTTTTGAGGTGCGAGAGTTTGTTCTTCTTGAACAATTTCCAGAATATGAGGATTTCTGATATTGTCTTGATTTATTATGTTTTGAACAAGTTCGAAATGAGATCCTAATCAACACCAATAACACCTGTAGGAATATCAACAGATTCCTCTCCAAAGACAATGTCTCTAACTGAATCACCTCCTGCAACTCAGTATCCTCAAAGAACCTAGCATTTCTTGTCTCTAAAATTTCCTTAGATGTGGGATCATAAAACTTGTACCCCATGGATCTTTCAGAGTATCCAATGAAGTAGCAACTAAATGTCCTTGTGTCAAACTCAGAATCCTCAAAGAACCTAGCATTTCTTGTCTCTAAAATTGCCTTAGATGTGGGATCATAAAACTTGTACCCCTCGGATCTTTCAGAGTATCCAATGAAGTAGCAACTAAATGTCCTTGTGTCCAATTTCTTTTCATTAGGCCAATAAGGCCTTCCCTCAGTTGTAGACATCTCCAAACATGCAAATGATTTAGTTGCTTTAGATGAAACTCTGTTAAGAATATAAGCTGCGCTCTTAAGTGCTTTTATGAATGAGATATACACATCCATATCTGAAAAATCATCTATGAACTTTATAAAATATGGTTGACCATTCCAAGCAACCGTATAGGATGGCCCAAAAATATTCTCAACATATAAGTTCTAAGATGCCCAAAGTCTTATTGGCTTCATAACTCCTTTTATTGGCTTGTTTACCCCCTATGTGTTTAACACAAACTTCAAAGTCTACGAAATCTAAGTGATCGATAATACCATTTGACACAAGTCTCTTTGCTTCTCCATTCGGAGATATTTACTAACTCTTGTGTCATAATGTAGCTAAATTATCATTTGTTAATTTACACTTTATACTTCATGTACTCAAATGCATGTATTTCTTAAATGAAGCAATAAAATTATTATAAACCGATAAAGAACTAGAACCAACTCATTTTGAATCATGAGACAAACTAACTTTTTCATTTCTAAATGAACAATAATAACCAAATTTGTCCAAAACAGAAATAGAAATCAAATTCTGTTAAAATGGTACAATGAATGTCCCATCAAGATCCAAATACAATCTAATCTTTATTAATAAACAAAATTTTCAATTGCTTCAGTTTGAACTGTCTTGCCATCACCTACAAGGATGTATCTTTCACCATCATTCGGCTTTTGGCATCTTAGGCAACACTTCATAGATGCACTGATGTGAGTGGTTACACCAGGATCTTTCCATCATGTGTTTATAAGTACCGAAGTTAAATTAACTTTAGAATCAAACCAAATTAAGAACCATACATCTCTTAGAGCACCAAGCATGATAATTGGTGCAATGCGTCTTTATAAGCCCTTCAGCTCCACAGAAGAAACAAGTATTACCTTTTGAACTATTCAATTCCATTTCTTATTTCTTTTGAGATGCTATATCTACAGCTTTCTTATCCTTTTTTCTTGTTCTTAGAGTATAGGTCAAATGAGCACTTTCTGTCTTAATTATCTTGCTTCAGTATTTTATCTTCTTGAACACAGAGCGAGATGAGCTCATTTAGAGACCAACTCTCTTTCTGGAAATTGTAGCTAACCTTGAACTGGTCAAACTGAGTAGGAAGAGATATAAGAACCAAATGCACAAGCAAATCCTCAGAGAGTTCAAGTATAAGTGCTTTTAACTTAGAAGCCAGGTGAGACATTTTCATAACATACTTCTTGATGTTCCACTTATCTTTATACCTCATTGAAATTAGATTTGTCAAGAGTGTACCAATTTCAACCTTTTCATTCTTGACAAATCTCTTTTCCATATCAGAAAGAAACCATTTAGCTACAGTGAATTTATCGGACATTGTGCCCCTGAATGCTTCTAGAATGGCCTTCTTCATAATCATCATGCACATGCGATTTGACCACTTCCACCTTTTCATCTCTATACTTTCATCAGATGTACTTTTTTCTATAAGAGATGGGGAGGGTCAGTCGTCATCGCAAGGTTAAGATCCATGATCCCAAGAACATAAGCAAATTCTCCTACCATGACTTAAAATTGGAGCCATTCAGAACTAGAATCGAATTGATGCTAGTAGTGATATTAGCAGAAGTTAAAGATGAATAGAGGACAAAAAATATGCCACAAGCTCACATAAGTAAATTTAAAGCAATAATAAATTCAAATTAAATGCAATTCTTATCTTTCAAGATATCAGGCACTCCATTAATATTTATCTTTGGACAACCTATTAATGTGTAATTGATATCTTGGTGTAGCAATCAAACACTGATAATAAGTAACATAGTGTTGAATCATTGGGCCGGTACTCGAGATGATTCGATCGACAAATGACTAAGGCCCTGAGGCCCATGAGAGAAGCCCGACATCGACTCGGTCAAAGCACATCGGTCAGCCGACCGTTGTATTCTCCTCACTCGAACGTGAAATTAAAGACGGGCTCATAATTAGTAGGTGTGTGGGAAACGTTCATTCCTATTAAAGGGGGAAAATTGTGGCCCCATAATGGGTGACCGATATCTTCCCAACGTCACAAAATTGTCCTAGATGCCTATAAATACCTGAAAGATCGAAGGTAAAAGGGTTCCAATTCATAAGGTACGATCTAATACATAGACTCTACTCTTTCAGATGATATTTCTTACATTATAGATCTTGCGACATCAGATCTGAGGCGAACCTATGTGGGTCGATCTCAGCTGCTCCAAGCTCCCTCTCTTCCTTAAGTTCACGTACTAACTTAAGCATCAGATGGGATTTGGGTCGGGACCCAGATCCGACCCCCTGACGATTCTTTGTGGTGTAGATTGCCGAGTCTTGATATCCCGTGAGGGTCACTTCCGAGCTTCCCAGCCTCGATCCTTCGATGTGCAAGCAGCTCGAGGGTCGATCGAGCACCGAATTCCAATCAACATCCATCATCTGACCCTGATTCTACCACCCTAGGGTCCCACTTCACTCGCTGACGAGGCTCCGACTCAGCACGAAGGGTCCACGTCAGCTTGACAACTGTCTCGGTCATTTTGGCCTTAACAATTTGGCACCGTCTGTGGGAAAACGTTAACTAGCTTGACATCCCGAAGCGATCAAGGAGCTATGTCAACTAGACCCAGCAATATCGGACCGATCCAAGATCCGAATGAGATGCAAAAAGGTGAATAACGTCCAGGTGGAGGATGCCACAGATTTTACCTCACCATCAAAGCAACCTGGGAAGGCCTCCAAAGAGCATAAAGTGACCCAGAAGCATTTCGCCCAGTTCTCATATCGGGTCGACAAAAGTCTCGGTGTTTTGGCGACCTTGATGCGCCAAAGCATGGGAGATCTGCCACCTACAAGTAGGCAGGTACTGCCTCCAACTCTGATACTGACTAAAGGCGTATCCGCATGGAGGAATCAAGCAGATCCGAAAGCGGATCGATAAGAGATCAGCACGCACTATACGACCCCCATGTCTCAGCAAAACGGCGAAGGGGTGATTGACTATCGGGCCTTCGGTTTTCGAGCTGAACGCAGTTCTTCCAATTACAAAGAAGCGACCCGCCATATCCTTGACCAGTAATATACGGGCCTCCCTCGAGTTATAACCCTCTCAATCTTACATATGGATATGAGAGGAGAGACGAGATCCTGAACCGATCTTTGGGTGCAACATACAGACAAGGCAGAGTGGGGCGATCCCTACTCATCCAATCTGCACTTCGGCAGACCCCGTTGAAGGAAAACAAAACATCATTTCATCCCCTTTCCTCTCGAATTTCAAACTCCCTGCCTTGTCAGCAAACGATGGTAGAGGCGATCCATGGTCACACATTAGCAAGTACTTGAACGTGATGCTGCTTAACGGAGGCTGATGATCCATGCCTACGCCGAGCCTTCCATGCTACCTTATTTAAGAGGGCGAAAGTTGGATACGAAGGATTACCTGACGGCCGCATCGGGTCATTCGACAAACTGGCTGACATGTTCTACAAGCAGTTCGTCGCATGTCGTCATCTGAAGAAGAAGTCCTCCCTTCTCTTCTCGCTCAAACATGGTGAGAATGAATCGATCCGAGCCTTCGTCCAAAGATTCAACGACGAGAGACTTGACGTAGAGGAGACACCGGATGTAACGGTCATAGTGGCACCCACTTAAGCAGTGCGAAACAAACATCTGTGAAGGGTGCTCCACCAGTCCCCCCAAACAACCTCGCAGAGATGTCCAATATAACGGATCGATTCACTATCTTAGAAGAAGAAGAAGAACCAATTGGAGCTACTGGAAAAGGCACCGCCGCCTGCCGTGAAGACACCAGGCGGGAAAAACCGACTCATGGGACCCCTCGCCAAGAGTCTCGAGATAAGAGACCCAGATAGAGAAGCCCTTGGAGCAGAAAATGCCCTACATATGCGAGGCCAAGCGTCCCCAAGACGGAGGTCCTCGCTTATGCCCCCAACAGGAGGAATTGGTACAAGAATCTGCCAAGAAAGGCAAGTATGAGAAGAGGGACGACCTCAAATTCTGCAAGTACCATAATGACTACAGGCATAACACTAACGACTGTTGGACCCTCAAGAAGGAGATCGATGAACTGGACAAGTGTGTGCATACCAAAAACCCAGCTAGCGATCAACCTAGTAAGGAGGGATCCTCGAGGCAGAAGAGCAAGATGACAGGATTACCTGTTACCAAGGTAGTCGACTAGCAAGCACCTTGAGCTCGAGGCCAAACAAAAAAGGGCGTTAGACGAAAGCAACTCTGACAAAGTTCGAGAACACATACACCTTTTATTAGTCCCTTCAATCAAGCATCTCTTTTCATCAAATAAAGTTTTGCATCCTTTTCGAACTTAAGCATTCGTGAATTTTATGAAAAGCTATCCAGTCAACCTCCCCACTAGAAGGATATGATCCTTTGGAAAGGCTGGATACACTGAATTCATATTGATGAAACTCATGCGAAGGACCTTAAAGTGTCATCAGTCGTAAGTCAAAGAGCCTCCCCTTCGCCACTAAACGACTCTCTTAACATGTCGTCAACCATAAGTCGAAGGGTCACTCCTTTGCAACTGAACGATTGCCCTAATGCATTGTCGGCCGTAAGTCGAAGGGACACCACTTTGCCACTGAACGACCCTTCTAATGCGCCGTCAGCCGTAAGCCGAAGGGGCCACCCCTTCACCACTGAATGACTCTATCTTAATGCATTGTCAGCCATAAGCTGAAGGGGCCACCCTTTCGCCACTGAACGACTCTTCTAATACGTCGTCAGCCATAATTCAAAGGACAACCCCTTCTCCACTGAACGACCTATCTAATGCATCGTCAGCCGTAAGTCAAAGGGACCACCCCTTCGTCACTGAACGACTCTTCTAATGCGTCTTCAGCCGTAAGTCGAAGGGACACATCTTTGCCACTGAATGGCCGTCCTAATACATCGTCAGCCGTAAGTCGAAGGGCCATCCATTTACCACTGAATGACTCTCTCTTAACGTGTCGTCAGTCGTAAGTTGAAGGGGCCACCACTTCGCCACTAAATGACTCTTCTAACATGTCGTCAACCGTAGGTCGAAGGGCCACCTCCTTTCCCACTGAACGACTCCTCTAATATGGCATTAGTCGTAAGTCGAAGGGCCATCCCTTCACCACTGAACGACCCCTCTAACGTGTCGTCAGTTGTAAGTCAAAGGACCACCCCTTCGCCACTGAATGACCCCCCTAATACATCGTCAGCCGTAAGTCGAAAGGCCACCCCTTGCCACTGAACGACTCTTTTAAAGTGTCGCCATCTGTAAGTCGAGGGGCCACTCTTTCGCCATTGATTGACCCTCTCCATCATCGACTGTAAGTCAAAGGGCCACCTCCTTCGCCACTGAACGACTCCATTGTCGTCAGCCGTAAGTCGAAGGGCCCACTTCACCACTGAACGACTCTTCTAACGTGTCTCCAACCATAAGTCGAGGGGCCACCCTTTCGCCACTGAAAGTCCCTCTTCCATCGCCAGCCGTAAATCGAAGGGCCACCTCCTTCACCACTGAACGACTCCATTGTCGTCAGTTGTAAGTCGAAGGGACCCCCTTCGCCACTAAATGACTCTTCTAACGTGTCGTCAGCTGTAAGTCGAGGGGCCACCCTTTCGCCACTGAACGACCCTCTCCTGTCGTCAGTCGTAAGTTGAAGGGCCACATCCTTTACCACTGAATGACTCCCTTGTCGTCAGCCATGAGTCAAAAGAATTACGCCCACGCCATTGAGCGCAGTGGTCTATCTCTGATATAATTCGATGGCTTACCCTCGGTCATCTTGAGACAGGGTCCAACCCATCGAAAGTGGCCATCAGGCAATACAACCATCCGACGTAAGCAGCAACAAATAAAGAGATGCAACGACAAACAAAGATATACAAGCCAACTCTTCTGGCACTTTTACTACAAAATTGTTTCTGCTTACATCTAAATTACCACATATACATTCAAAAATTACTAAAGCAAAAGTAAAAGTAGCACCAAGATTCTACAATGGCTGGCTAGGCCCTTAATCTCCCTCTAACACGGCCACAGACTCTGGGTCTCTCGAAGCATCTGCTCCTGCATTGTCATCAGCCATGGTGACAACTTCGCCGGTGGGAGCAGCCTCCTCAGTGCCTTGACTCAATTCGTCGTCACCGAGCTCCTGAAACAACACCGAGATTCGGTCGATCTCGGTGGTGAGATCAGGAAATCGGTCCATTAGTTATGATCGACATCGCTCGTAGCCTTCAGTGTACAACTCATCAAAATCGGGCAGAGAATCCTTGAATTCCAGGACCGCCCTCTCTGCTATGACCTCGACGTTGGCTCGCTCTTCCAACAGAGCCTTCTCAGCTCCCTCTCTTAAAGCAGCTTGTTCCGTCACCCTCTTACGAGACTCCAGTAGCTCACGATCAAGCCGTAGAAGGTGATCCATTCTCAATTCGGCAAGAAGGCCGAGTCTAGTCAGCTCAACTTGGGACCTTTCCACAGCCGACCTAACGGCCTCAAGGGTGACTTTGTGATTGGCTACCATCGGGGCACGTCGACGCAACACTGTGGTGGCAACGAGAGTCTGCAAACAACGTGCGATAGTTAACATCCGTGCTTGCATCACCTACAATGGAGGCTGGTGCAATAATTACCTGGATGCTGGCATGGACGGCTATCAACACAAGCCGCTCGTAATCGACCCTCTCCACGACTGCCATATCCCATGGAAGGGTCGCATTCTCAGCAATACGGGAGGAAGTCCCATAATCAAAGAGAGTATAATCCTCTCGCCTCATCGGAAACTCTGCTCGAACGATTTCCTCTATAGAGCAGTCAAATGGAGTCTGGGGAGATCGATTCTCCAGCAAAATCGACCTAAACTCGTCAGGGATGTCTTCAGACAGCGGTACAAGAGAAAACAGGCCTCCCCAAGGCCAAGAATCCTCGTGCAAAAGGAGCTCCGAAGGAACTCGGGTCTCCCCCGAGTCTCCCTCTAGAGGAGTTTTCCTCTTCTGTTGAGAGGCCTGCTCCACAGCTTCATTCGAACCAGACAGCTCCGAGTCACCGAGAAGAAGCCGCTGCCTCCTTTTGCTCCACTCAATCGCAACTAGTTCAAATTTGGAGGCAGGCTTCTCCTTTTTCTTCCACTGAAGACAGGACACTTGACTAGCCCCCTCAACGACAACGGGTCGATCCTCCAATGCTTGAGCCATCCTTTCTCCCATGGACGGCACCCGAGGAGATAGCATACTTACCTCAACTTCTCTAATAGAAGCCTCAACTTCCTCCCTTAGTATAGGGTCCACTTGGTATTCCAGAACGACCATGCATGCAGAATAAAAAAATAAGTTAAGTCGAAGAACGAGGGTCGAAAAGTTGGCTGGCATGATCGAACCAACCTTTCGTCCACACGATCCGATGCAACACGTCGTCTGACCACAGCCACTTTGTCTTCCTCATACTCTCTAGCAGACTTGTCAATGTGCCAGTGGCTTCCTTCTCCTCTCTAATCAAAGGCTTATCCTCGGTCGGGCCTAAGTCAGGGGCATCCCAGCCGGTGCAGAAGCTCACCTCTCCTTGGAATACCACAAACACGAACTCCTCATTCCATTTAGGGTTAGAAGTCGGGAGGTCGTCAAATAATTTCATGCCTCGACGAGCCGTTATCATATGCCAGCCCGGTGTCTTGAGAGGAGGAATAAAAAAGAAGTAATTGAACAATCTCAGCGACAGTTCAATCTCTTTCATCACGCATAGAGCTTTAAAGCCCATCAACAAGCCAATGGCATTCGACATCAACTGGCAGAGAGAGATGTTCAGGGTGCATAAGAAGTACTACATGAAGGGGTGCATGGGGAATCGAAGCCCTCGTTGGAAGGTGTTGACATATACTCCCACTTTCCTGTCGTCGGGATGATGGACCCTCGCATCCCTCCCAGGCACCCGAGTTTGGTAATCGAGGCAGACGTAATTCCTCTGAAGCTCGGGGATTTGGTGGCTTCGACTTTGGACCTCAGAATCACGATCAACCCCGGCTCCATAACCCCCTCCTTGTTCTTCTGCATGACGGTGACCAAGCTCCTCTCAAAAGCAAGGACGGAAGACGAAGAAATTTCTTGCGAAAGAAGAAAATCTAAATCAAGGAAGATGAAGAAGATATCTTCGAATTCTGTCACATGAACTATCTTATATTGGCAAGGCGACAGTCACAGGATGAAACACGCGTCAAAGATCCAAGACTTTGAGCGTCTTGGATTTCAAACAGGCAAATCATCCAAATCGTTGAGTGGGACGTTTTGGCACCTAAAACTCAAGTGCTAAGTTCTCAACTGACGTGCCCCATTAATGCGATATAACGTCGCTTGACTTCAACGGGTAGACCCTGTGAAGTCATGTAACAGGGGCCATTGTTGAATCATTGGGCCGGCACACGAGATGATTCAATCGACAAATGACTGAGGCCCACGAGGCCCACAATAGAAGCCCGACATCGACTCGGTCAAAGCCCATCGATCAGCCAACTGTTGCATTCTCCTCACTTGAACGTTGGAATAAAGATGGGCTCGTAATTATTGGAAGCGTGGGCAATGTTCATTCCTATTAAAGGGGGAAGATCGTGGCCCAATAATGGATGACCGTTATCTCCCCAATATCACTAAAGGGACCCAGATGCCTATAAATACCAGAAAGATCGAAGGTAAAAGGGTTCCAATTAATAAGGTTCGAGACCTAATACATAGACTCTACTCTTTCAGCTGATATTTCTCACATTATAAGGCTTGTGACGTCAAATCTAAGGCGAACCTCCGTGGGTCGATCCCAGTTGCTCCAAGCTTCCACTCTTCTTTAATTAAGTTCACGTACTAACTTAATCATCGGAGGGCATTTGGGTCAGGACCCAGATCTGATCCTGCTGACATTTCTTTGTGGTGTAGATCGCCGAGTCTCGATATCTCGTGAGGGTCGCTTCCGAGCTTCCCAACCTCGATCTGTCGACGTACAAGCAGCTCGAGGGTCGATCAAGCATTGCATTCCAATCAATATCCATCATCCGACTCTGGTTCTACCAGCCTAGGGTCCCACTTCACTCGCTAACGAGGCTCCGACTGAGCACGAAGGGTCCACGTTAGCTTGACAACTGTCTCGGTCATTTTTGGCCTTAACACATGTTAAATAATAAACCTTCCTTTGGGCAGATTTATAATATACATTAAAGCCGAATAATTATCACGCATTTATTACCACAAAAGCACATATAATTATGTCAAATATTTAATCTTCATTTGGGACGATAAATATTCAATAAAAATATACACAAAACCTTTTATATTTTGAAATACAATTAACTTCCACAAGAGAGCCCACTTTGGTGGGTTTATTTCAATTATCTTACTTCAAAATATATATTTATCCATACAAAATTTGAAGTTTAATTGTAGCACTATGACACGAAAATTATTCCAAATATAAATGCACATCTTATTTTCTATTTTATTTAAATCCAAATTTTTAGGCAAAATCTTCGTACAAAAGTAAGTATAACATCCTTTTATATCTCGAAATAAAACAATTTCCACAAGAGAGCACACTTTGGTGGGTTGTGTTTTAATTAATTTATTTTGAACTATATAATCAGTCATGCCCAAAAATATGAATTATGTTATGAATCAACTAATTGAGGGGGGAGCCCTCATGTCTTTATTTATAGCCAAAGGGGGGAATACAATGTGGGCTTACACAGATATGGGCCCAATACTAGGATGGCCCAATAACTCAACCAACCCAGTAAATACCCATTCACAACACTCCCCCTTATCCAGCCATAGGTGTGGACCCTGCTCATGAATACTTCGGGATTCTGAGCATGTATGGGTCTCACATGGGGTGGATACTTCAGGATCCTGAGTTGGTGAGATTTGCCTCGTTAAAACCTTTGGCTATGGAAAACCCAGTGGAAAAACCCATAGTTAAGGGAAAAGAGTACAAACTCTGCCAAACTCCCCCTGATCTGTACAAGCTCTCAAGCTTTCAGATCTCTTAGGCGTCTCATTCCAATCCTATGTACAAGTTTTCTAAAAGTAGTAGTAGGAAGGGCTTTAGTGAACAAATCTGCCAAATTGTCACATGACTGCACTTGTCTGATGTCGATCTTGCCATCTCTCTGTAGCTCGTGCGTCCAGAAGAACTTTGGTGAAATGTGTTTTGTTATGTCGCCTTTAATGAAGCCACCTCGTAGTTGAGCTATGCAAGCAGTGTTGTCCTCGAACATGATAGTGGGCTCAAGGTCAAGTAACCTGCATCCTGAAGGTGCTTTACTCCTGTGACGATGTGTAGGCATGGATGACAATGGTCTATATGGAATCTTTGTAACATTTTCTTCGTATATGTGGTTTGGTGTAATAGGATTCCATCCTTTTGATGTTCAATCTGTAAGCCTAGGCAGAATTTCGTTTTACCTAGGTCTTTCATTTCAAATTCTTTTGTTAGGCTTACAGATATCTCAGTGATCTCTTCAGGAGATCCTATGAGATTCAGATCGTCTACGTAGACAGCTATTATCACGAATCCTTTTCCCTTTGTTCTTATGAAGATACAAGGGTAGACTTCATTGTTCGTGAATCCTTGTTGAACAAGGAACTCACTGAGTCTGTTATACCACTTTCTTCCTGATTGTTTGAGACCATACAATGATCTTTGTAGCTTAACAGAATAGACGTCCCGAGGTCTATCATTTAGTTCAGCAGGCATGGAAAAGCCATCAGGAAGTTTCATGTATATCTCTTTGTTGAGATTGCCGTATAGATATGCAGTCATAACATCCATTAGCTGCATATCTAGGCCTTCCTTTGTTGTTAAGCTTATCAGGAATCTGAAGGTGATCGCATCCATGACCGGGGAATATGTTTCGTCATAGTCTATGCCCGGTCTTTGGGAAAATCCTTGTGCTATAAGTCTAGCTTTGTATCGTTTCTTTTTCGGACGTCCAGCTCGGCTTCCATTGCCTGATTCCACTTTGGCCAATCGTCTCTACGTTTGCATTCAGCAACGGAGTGTGGTTCATAATCATCGTCGCTTCTGGCGACGTGAATGGCAATGTGAAACGCGAAGTCATCGTCGACGACTACACTCTTTCTGTCCAATACCTCCCATGTACGTACATAATTTAATGATATTTCAGTTTCTCCCGGCAGTTCCTCTGCAGTGGATTCCGGGAGGGGAGAGGGTATGGACACGCGCTCGTTTTTCTGTGGGGGTATCGTCCCAAGGTCTCCGGATATTTTTCTTTTTCTTGGATTTTTATCCTTGGAGCCTGGTGGTCTGTCTCTTTTCTGTTGAGGTGCAGCCACTTCAGCTGCTGGTGGATTGCATCTATCCTTTAGGATGTCAATCCTAGCTGGAGTATTTGCAGCAGGGATGTGTGATCTGATAATCTTCTGGTTGTCAGTAAACGAGTCCGGTAATCTATGGACTGTGTCCTGGATATGTAAGATCTTCCGGATCTCATCATCGCATTGTTTTGTTACCGGATCGTAGTGGGTCAAGCTTTTTGTATCCCACGTTAACATTTGCTTTGCACTAGACTTTTCGATGTCTAGGCCCATTTTGGGGAAATACGTCTCATCAAAATCGCAGTCTTCAAGACGTGCCTTGAAAGCGTCCCCCGTTTGGGGTTCTAGGTATCTTATAATGGAGGGTGAGTCAAACCCTACATAAATACCTAGGCGACGTTGTGGACCCATCTTGGTCCTCTGTGGTGATGCAATGGGGATATAAACTGCGCAGCCGAAGATCCTCAAGTGAGAGATGTTCGGCGGCGTTTCATATGCAAGTTGCATTGGAGATAGACTCTGACCTCCCGAGGGTCTTATTTTTATTAGTGATGCAGCATGCAGAATTGCATGCCCCCATGCATCCACCGGCAACTGGGATTTCATTAGCAATAGACGTGCGATCCATTGGAGTCTTTTAATTAGCGACTCAGCTAACCCATTCTGGGTGTGAACATGCGGGACTGGATGTTCGATTTCTATTCCTGTTGCCTGGCAATATTCTTGAAATGACTGAGAGGTAAATTCCCCCGCATTATCCAGACGTATTTTCTTAATTTGGTTGTCTGGAAAATGCGCCCGCAACTTTATTATTTGTGCCAAGAGCTTTGGAAAAGCCAAGTTGCGGGTTGAAAGTAGACATACATACGAGTATTTTGAAGATGCATCAATCAGTACCATAAAGTACCGAAAGGGCCACTAGGGGGTGGATAGGTCCACATATGTCTCCATGTATTCTTTCAAGGAAGCTAGGAGACTCAATGTCAACTTTAAGTGGTGATAGCCTTGTTATTAATTTTCCCTTAAAACAGGGTACACAAGGGAATTCTCCCTTCTGAAGAATCTTCTGGTTCTTCAGGTTATGCCCGTGGGATTGTGATATAATGCGGTGCATCATCACAGATCCGGGGTGGCCAAGTCTATCGTGCCAAAGTAAGAATTTGGCCGATGTCGGACACTTCAGGTGTTCCGTTAGGTTTGCTTCCTCTCTCCGAATTTTTGTATGGTAGAGGCCTGATGAGAGGCTCTCAAAACGTTCAAGTATGGATTTAACTCCCTTGTCTTGAGATGTTACATACAGTAATTCATTTTCTTTAACATTTGCTGTTCCAAGTGGAATCCGTTAAGACGGATATCTTTGAAACTTAATAAGTTTCTCTTGGAATTCAGAGAGTAAAGTGCATCTTTTATTTTTATTTCTGTTCCGTTGGGAAGCAACAAGGTTGCATTCCCAGAACCTTCAATTATGTCCGATGGCCCTAAAATTGTGTTTACAGGGCTCTTATACGGAATAATGCTATGGAAATAGCATTTGTGCTGAAGGATCGGTCTTGAGAGCATCCCAATACAATAAAATGCTAAGATAAATGAAAACAGGCTAATCAAGCATATCATCTGACTCGAAGTCTTTGGCTGTGAACTTGACTGCATTATTCGCAGCCACCAGGTTTGATTCAGCATTCTTTTTCTTGCTTTGTTTATAAAGCTCCTGGAGATGCACTGGGGTCCTGCACACTCTGGACCAGTGGCCTGTCATGCCACAGCTGTGGCACTAGTCTTCCCAGTCCCTCTTGGGTGGGGGTGCATTATTTTTCTTGTTATCATTCCTGCGCCAGGTGAACTTGCGCTTCCCTTCATTCTTGCGCTGCTGTGGTGGGCCCTTGGCTCTTTTCTGTTGTCCCCCTTTCTGTGGTCTTTCTTTTCTTTTATTATCCCTCTTCTTTTTGAAGGAAGAGGTATGGTGAGCTTCTGGTAGGGGGGCAGTGCCGGGAGGGCGCATATTGTGAGTGGCGAGAAGAAGCTCTCTGTTTTGCTCGGCCATGAGGAGACATGACAGCAGCTCTGAATACTTGGTGAACTTACGTTCACGGTATTGCTGCATGAGTATCGCGTCCTTTTCATGGAAAGACGTATACGTCTTTTCCAGCATGCGATCTTCTGAGACTTTTTCACCACACAACTTTAGGCATGAGGTGATGCTAAAAAGTGCTGAGTTGTACTCAGCAATGGACTTAAAGTCTTGTAGTCTCAGGTTATCCCACTCGTATCTCGCCCTTGGGAGTATAACATCTCTCTGATGTTTATACCTATCCTCAAGGGCGGTCCATAGCTCAAGTGGATCTTCGACCGTAAGGTACTCAGCCTTTAAGGTCTTGTCCACATGGCGGCGAATATAGATGATGGCTTGCGCCTTCTCTATATCGCTAACATTTTCTTTTTCAGTCACAGCAGTGATGAGGAACTTGGCCCGCAGGTGAAACTTAACATCTAGCTGCCAGCTTAGATAGTTTCTACCTGATGCATTCAGCACTTCAAAGTCAACGCTTGCAATTTTAGCCATTTATCTAGCAGAGCACAAACATGCATGAATTAATAATCAATCAGAAATAAAAACATTTTCATGTGGAGGCAATATTTAATGAAAAACTAAACGTGTGGATCGGCCAGTCCCACAGGAAAGAGTCCAAAAGTCCACAGTCCAAATTATACAAATTTGCAGCTTGAATAAAATGAAAATACAACTTTGAAAACCCATTAGGTCCCATATAATATCTCCGTCTTCAAACGTGGCCTCCATCTCCATGGAAGTTGGACTTCTTTCTTTGACATTTACATAAATTCCTCACTACAATTTCTCTCAAAAATAAAAGAAAAGTGCGGGAAATAAACTGTGGGACTAAACGGCCGATCCAAAAACCACATTTAGCCATTCATGCAGAAATATTGTGCTCATCAACATTTTCATTCACAGACATCACAGGCAGTTTATTCGAATGATGATAAAATAATATTTAATCATTTAATAATTATTGGACCACTGGGCAACGTCATACACCGTTAGGTTAGGTAACTAACGGCAGAGCGGTCGCAGGATCTTCCTAATTATTAGTTTTAAATAAAATGCACAACCACGCATATAATATCCACATAATTTTGCCAGAGATGAAAAGCATGTAAAAGTAATTACGATGCATAGGTTGTAAAGTAAATGGGTTTAATCAATTAAATTGATTAAGCGCCCAAATAAACATTTTCTTTGTTTGAGGAAAAGATGTTCCCTCATCATCCCAAAAGCCCCCCAAGAATCCCCAAAAAGTCCTCGCCTGCCCGATATTTGTCCCGTAATTTACCGTGATTTTTCACGAATATTTTGCCCACAAATCCCCTTTTTAAATAAATTTTTAGGCCAAACAGTTGCCTTTTCAGGCTTGTTTTCAGCCTATGCCCCCCCTTTTTTGTAGGGACGGCCTGCGGGCCTGAAGCCCGAAGCCGGCTGTGGGCTTCAGGCCCACAGTTTTTTTTAATAAAGAAAATTGGCATGTGGGCCTGAAGCCAACAGCCGGCCTGTGGGCTTCAGGCCCACAGGCTTTCTGTTTTTCTTTTTTTTAATGGAAAATAGGCATGTGGGCCTGAAGCCCACAGCCGGCCTGTGGGCTTCAGGCCCACAGGCTGACTCTGTTGTTGTTTTTTTTGTTAGGGTTTCATGGGGGGTCGGCGCCGCCGCCGCCCCCTGCAGGGGGGTGCGGCCGCCGGGGCCGCCGCCCCCAGCAGGGGGTGCTGCGGGGGCCGCCCCCCTGCAGGGGGGAGCGGCCTCGGGGGCCGCCCCCCTGCGGGGGGCGCGGCCTCGGGGGGCCGCCGCCCCCTGCGGGGGGGCGGCGGGCCACCGCCCCCCCCCCCCCCCCCTCGCAGGGGGCGACGGCCTCAGGCGGGGGCCGCCCCCCTGCAGGGGGGAGCGGCCAAGGAGGCCCCCCCCCCCCCCCCGTAGGGGGAAGCGGCCAAGGGGACCGCCGCCCCTGTAGGGGGAGCGGCCAAGGGGACCGCCGCCCCCCTGGGGGGAGCGGCCGGAGAGGGGGGAGGGGGGTTTTCCGGTGAAGTTTGGGGGGTTTCCGGTGACGGCTAGCCGTCGGAGGGTTCAAAAATTAGGGTTTTGACCCTAAAAATTGGGTTTTTGGGATGAACGGTCCGTCGTTTTCAAGGCGACAAATAATCCTCATATCGATCTTGCGAGATCTAGGGGAGGGGTAATCATACGTATGATTAAAAATATCGTTTTTAGTGTTTTTACCTCTATATCCGTCCTCCGGATATAGCGATGGTTGCTCGAAGCCCTACGCGGATGACGACGCTCGATGGAGGAAGCCTTGCACCGCGCTCGTGGATCTCCCGTCTAGCCTTCGCCTTCGCCTTCGCAACGAACGGAAAAATTTGTGGAAAGAAAAAAAAATTTTAGAGGCTCGTGCTGATAACGTGTTATGAATCAACTAATTGAGGGGGGAGCCCTCATGTCTTTATTTATAGCCAAATGGGGGAATACAAAGTGGGCTTACACAGATATGGGCCCAATACTAGGATGGCCCAATAACTCAACCAACCTAGTAAATACCCATTCACAACAAATTAAAATTAAAATCAAATTTTAACACAAAAAATTGCTAAGGGAAATATATATATTAGACCATTTATTTTCTTCTTTGATTTGTGTTAAAATAACCAAAAACAATCCCAAAAGCCCCGCTATACTCTTTTAAAAAAATTTATTTCTTTCTTTTCACGGGCTGAAGAATGATGCTGGCGCGGGCTTTAGCCTGCTGTTGCGGGCTTCAGCCCGTTGGGCTTTGAGGAAATTTAAAAAAAATTAATAAATGTGGAGGGCCAGCCCACCAAGGCTGGAAAACTCTTAGGATAGGGTTTTGGGGCGGCGACGGATGTGGCCTCCGCCGTCCCCCTCCCCCAACGGCCCAATGGGTCTGTTGGGGTCCAGCGGCCAGCGGTCGCCGCCCCTCTCCTTAAAAAAATTTTTTTATTTATGGCGGTGGTTGTGCCCCCCCCCCACCCCACCACACACGGGGACCTGTTGACGTGGGGGTCGTGGGCCGATGGCAGCCACCCATCTAGTTTATTTTTGAATTTTCGCAAAACTTAGCCCAGAAACCGAAAAACTAATTTTTGATCGAAAATTTGCCCAAAAATTCGGAAAATTATTTTACAATAGTACTGAATAATAGATTTCATAGATCTAATATGATGAGGCTCTGATACCACTTACTCGGCTAGATCTAAATTATTATATGAAAACGATCGCTAAATAATCTAGATTTTTCATATTAAATCTACGAGAAATAAACTGAAACTTAATGTGGAAGTGTACCTGAATCCATAGCACTTAGATCTATAGATCTGCGTGGTTGGCCTTTCAGATCTACACAAATCCCCGAGAGAAATCGTTTAGCTTATCTCCGGCTCTCATTTGTGATATGATGTAGAAAAGACAGATCTTCATTCTTGTGATCTAGGGACCATGACCACCTATTTATAGGCAACGTGTCCTAATAGTTATTGGGTTTCTGATTTAGCATATCATTAAAACAAAAGGCTCACAAGTCTCTATACATTAAAGGACAACATCCGAACTGATACATCAAAGCCAATTTAACCGAATAATTTATTAGATCACATAATTTGGGCTTAACTTAACATGACAGTCCGCCTCACATAATTATTTTACATATAAGCCCAACATTGGATTAATGATCAAACAATTGCCACATAAGATAAAGTCACATCAACCTCACTCTTTTGTATAATAGATACGATAACTCTACCTCTCACTATTTATCAACAGAAAGAAAGATTTTATTCCTATTTTTTTCTGATTTTACGGAGCCAAATCCTACAAATGATTTGCAAGCCATGAGAAAAGAATTATAAGCCTGCCCTAGTGTCAAAGTGATGGGAACAACAATAGCTTATCTACCCATGTATCAAAAGTTGCATAAGATGCCAGTTAGACAAGATATATAAATGTCCATGAGAGTGGAACAGCACTGACAAAAGAACTATGAAACATATATACATGAGATATACTTAATTACACACACACACACACACACAGAGAGAGAGAGAGAGAGAGAGGAACAATTTAGAGATGAACAAGAGACGTCGGAACAGTTTAGAGATAAACAAGAGACCTAAGATACTAAACACTCAAGAGAAAAGCCAAGACCTAGAACCATCCCTTCAAACAAGCAAAGCATCATTAATGAACAGTAGTAGGAGCTCTAGCTCTTCACCTTTATCATCACCTACAACAAATAGTGCATGTACATCCCTAGACTGTTAATATGCATGTACCTTCTCAATCAAATAGTGAAGCACATCAAGCAACAGAGTGCATTGGAATCTCTCATCAGTGTCTCTCAGGCCAGCAATGCCCTCATCCCCCACCTGCCCTTCTTTTGTGGGACAACTGATGATTCACATGATGGAGCCTTGGAGAGAATAATCACCTTCAGCTGTATACGTGTGGACCCATTAGGAAAAATAAATAACATGTAAGGTGGCAAAATTCATTAGCTTGCCAATCTCTAGCCCCACTTGTTGCCAGTATTGAAAAGGCAGGGACTACATACACCCCTAAACATAGGGGTGTATGTAACTTACTTTTTCAAATTTGGAAATACTATGCTCTTATTTGACATTTCAATCATTTATTTTTACTATTTTAAGGAAAAGTGGGCACTAAAAGCTATGTACACCCCTACTCATAGGGGTGTATTTAGCACATACCATTGAAAAAGCCCAAAACTCAATGCAATAAGTAAATAGACAAAGAGACTTTCCCTGTGGTACACAAAACTCACGTGGGCTTGTACCATCCCACTTTTTGTCCTTGTTGTACCATCCCACTTTTTTTGTCTTGTTATACGAGGAGATGTCACTCGGACATAATTAATCGCTTCAAAGTTACATTTCTGTTTTTTTCACAGCGTCCACCCAGCCACGTCAACAAGATCAGGATACCCAGGACACAACCATCACTGCTCATAATAGTTTTGCTCTCTGCACAATTTCATGTGGTGGTGATCCTCACAGCAAGAAGATACAAAAGCCAAATCCCATGCAGCCATTTGTGCGACTTCACGTGTGGCCATGAGCGCACACTCTCGTGACTACAGCAGTTGGCTGCGAGCCTGCGAGAAGGAATGGACAATGTCCTCACATGTGGGGTTAAAACTAGACTTTTGAAATGGACTCGTCATGGCCGAGGCTGTCTTCTCTTGTTTGTTTCAGTGACTGCACACATGCCAGATTTTGGATGAGGATGACCAAAGGCTGAGAGTGCCTGCTTTTTATCTGTAGCGGCCGGGTTGGAGAATCAAAGGCAAATTGATCAGTGAGCAGGATCAATCAGTCTGACTTGTGTCATTCTGTCATCCGTTGTGCATCTCAACATCATGATAGCAATGACAGTGTGGCATGTGGCCTGTGGAAAGAGAGAAGATAATGAAAGACCGGTTGGGCATAGAATTACTCAAAGTAAATTTTTTCATCTTAAAGTTGTTTAATGATTAAATACTAGAAATTGTCCGTGAACCTGGTGTACGGAGCAAAAACAACCCCAAACAAACCAGTGGTGCACACAGGAAATCGGAAAGGAGCGAAGAGCGTGGGTGTTCGTGCCGAAACCACCCTTGGGATTACCTGGGCTGCAACCTAGTATAAGTTAAGACTTTAAGTCAAAAGGCCAAGGCCCAAACCAAGGCCCAGTATAATAAATCCTCAATCCTCAAATTGAGACAGCGATACGCGTGTTGATTGCAGCAGATCTCAGGCAAAGTTGATGGGCAGCAAAGAAGCGAATCTCTCGGCCAGTTTCGAGACAGCCATGGACAAAGACGCATGAAGCGGAGTTTACGCAAAAAAACTGCGGCTTTGTTGTCAGGAGTTACTCGATGAGCATTTGAACGTATGGGATAAATTTCAACAACCAAAGGTCTCACAAGGAAATGATTGCCGAAATGGAAAGTGTGTGCTGAATCGCTTGCAAAAATGGAAAGTGTGTGCTGAATCGCTTGCAACATGAATATTAAGTGAGTCAGCAAAACAGTGCTAAATTTGAAAGAAATTAGACAGATAGGCAGTTCCCATGATGAGCCTGTAGCTCTCTGATGGGACAACTTGTGCATTAAAACTGATGACAGACTTCATACAGCTGCATGAATGGAGAGAACGGAACAGTGAGGTAATGGATGGAATCAGTGTCTTCGGACATTAAGGATAATCTTGGAAGTAGGTATTGTATTTATGTTCATTACATATTTGCACATCCATTTGCAAACATGAATGGAGCAGAAACAGATTTTACTGTCTGCGCTGACGGGGAAGTATTGACTGGAGTAGTGTTCGTCATGAATGTCAATCAGCCATGATTGTTGTATTAATGTCCACGAAGGTATGCCATAATTACCGGATTAATATGGCGAGCTAGAATTACTGGAGCAATGGCTTTGAAAGCATGCCATAATGAGAAAAGATTAAATATTTTCAAACTAAATCTTCAGAGAAGCCTCTCTTTGCTCTAAACTTTCAGCAACGCAATGACATGCATTAATAGCAAATGAATAAGTATGCGAAGGGATGATTGGAAGAAACTGGAGGAAATATTGCTGCCAGTTCCCTCGTGGAACACTTGGTCGATTGTTAATTTATAAGGATTTAAGTTTTCAATTGTGGAATGTTGATCATTCTTCTTATGCATGAATTTTGATCGCGGTATTATCTTTTTGGATAAATTTCAAGGATTTCCTAGCTCTTACAAATACAAGGATCACATTTACTAAGCCACAACATAAGGCAATCACAATATGAAAACCTTGGAAGAAAACATCATGCAGATGATGACATAAGCAAATAAAGAGGAGACTAAAACTGCATGCATGCATTAATGAACTCTTCCCCTCTCTCCTCCTCTTTCTCACCCACCTATAAATCTCTTTCTTCTTCACCATGATCAAAAATGAACCCAACTCCCTTCTTCTCTGCTTTCTCCTTTTTTCACATGGAAACCCAAGTTTCCTTTTCTCTTAGCACTAAAAACACAAGTACTAATCAAAACCTACAAAACTTAGCTTTTGTTCTGAAGGGTTTGGGGCTAAGAAATCCCTAGCCTCATATATATATTATTCAATTTGGATGGATACCCAATAGGCCCATTGGGTTCTATTCATAACACTTTCTCTTATCCAACCATCGTTGTATACTCAACATATGAATACTACATGATCCATAGTGCTTATGAGTATCATAAGGGGTGGACACTTCCATATCCTAAGTTAGGGATAACTGCCTCGTTAAAACCTTTAGCTATGGAAAACTCAGCGGGAAAAACCAATAGCCAAGGAAAAAGAGTATAGTTCTCCATAACTTCCCCCGATTTGTGGCAGTATTTAACTATGGAAAATCCAGTTGGAAAAAACTAATAGCCAAGGAAAAAGAGTACAACACGAATTTGGCTCCCCATGATCTGTACAAGGTGCATGCTTGCAGATCTCCTAGGCAACTATACATCAATCGCTTACAATATTCCAAGAATAAGTACAAAATACAAGACATCGTTCATATATACAGGTATCGCTCATCAATACAAATATCATTCATATATGGCGGCTACTGAATCTGGGGGAGTTCTTCTGAAGAGGAGAGGTCTGCAGACTCGGTAGGTAGCTCCACGTCTCTAACCCAGTCGTCACTGTGTCTGCGAGGTACTGCAGGACCTGGATGTGTATACTCATGATTTGCTTCTTGGATGATGAGCCTCTCAGAATGGTAGGACTGATGTTGCCTTAGAAGCACGTTTTGCGGGTCTCCAAGAGTTGGTCGTTCCTTTGTGGTAGTCATCGCGATGATCTGTAACTTGTATCTCTGATACATTTAACATGGAGGATTATCATTGACCCTAAGAGGTAGCGCAGAAGCTACATATCTTCGGTCCAGTGGTGCGCTGCAGGCGCTGCACTGTATCTGGCTAACAGATTTACTGTCAACGCTCTCTAGAGACGCGTGCAATTGGCCAGATAAAGGAGTGTACCAAAAACACTCAAGTAAGGCACTTCATGACCTAGGATATCCTTCCACCCTTTCAGTGAACGGAAGGGGTCTTAATGTGTATCCATACAACCAGTTGGTGTATTTAGTGGATTGCAATTATCTATGTTTCTTTATCAACTTCGGGTGTATGTATGAAGTCTAATGTCACAAGTTTTTCATCTTCGGGATGATAATTTCATCTTCTAAATGATAATTCATCTTCTGGATGATGTTTTCATCTTGTGGATGATCATTCATCTTATGGATGATGGTTTCATCTTCTGGATGATAATTTCAACTTCTGGATGATAATTTATCTTTCGGATGATGTTTTCATCTTCAGGATAATGGTTTCATCTTCAGGATGATATTTCTGTTAGCCAAGATGTTTGCCTAGGTCTTACATATCATATTTGATAGTTAGGCTTAAACAGAAATTTCGATTTTCTCTTTAGGAGATCCGATGAGATTTAAGTCATTTGCAAATATAATCTCAAATCATTTTCTTTGCTCTTTCTAAAGATGCAAAAGCAACCTTTAGTAAGGGTCCTTATTTAGTTTAAAGAACTCACTTGGTTTTTATTTTATTATGTCTTTTATATGATAGATGCCCCAAAATTTTATCTAGACAATAAAGGAATAAGGAGGAAATCCCTAAGGGTATAATGTTGTCACATCATCCATAGCAACATAGACCAAAATTTCCTTTGCCAATCGCATGGTTTTTGCAACTATGACCAGGGAGCCTGATGCATCAGTTTATATAATTTTGTAAGTGAGTCAAGCTCATCTTACTTGATTACTTCCTGGTTTCAGCGAAATAAACCTCTAAGCTATAGCGTATTGCTTATAGCATACGATTTTATATATTTATATTTATGTTTATACATACATGGTTAGCCCACAGGATTGATATCTTTTTATATCAGGACTTCATGTCCAAACACTTCACATTTCATAAGTGAGTCCAGCTCAACTTATTTTTGTCTCGTTCCACATTAGTTGGCCAAATTCTACGTTTGCTTCAGGGAACGTAGTGTGGAAACATTATTTTTATAATTACCATTTAAATGGCAAAATGAAATGTGAGTAATTGTCGACAAATGTGTTATTTTATCCAAACGCCTCACCCTGCACGTACATTTAATATCTCGATTTCATCCAGAATTATTTCCTTCTCAACACTTGTTGTGAAGGTTCTGGAACGGGTAAAGGATATGGACAGAGCCAGAATTATGTCCTTATCAACAGTTGTTGTGTAGGTTCTGGTTGAGATCACTTTCCTGTGGTGGTATTGTTGTAGGGTCTGCAGGAGTTATTTCTCGCTTTGGAGCCTCGTGGTATATCCTCTCATCCATTGAGGACATCCACTTCTGCTACTAGTGGATTGCATCCATTATATTTTGTATGTCAATGCTAGCTAGATTTTTAGAAACAGGGATGTGTGAATTTGACAATATTTATATTGTCAGTAACTATGTCTGATAACTGTTTAACAATTTCATAAGTGTGGATCTTCAGGATCTCATCACAATCCATGATAATCAGATCATTAATGTTTGAAATGGTCAATTGAGCTTTAGACTCATGGATGATTATAATATTTCTGTTGAACATAATACTGGGAAATTAAAGATTTCTGAATGTGAATGATCTTTAGGATCTCATCTTCGTTATCAAATCTTTAAATGGGGGCCCATCAATGAACATCTTATGAGAAGTGATTTTAAATGCTTCCCCTATTTGGAGTGCATTTTGATGGTTTTTAGTGGTGATATGGGGATGTGCACACATCATGGCACAATCTGTACGATGTGCTCTAAACGCTTCCCCTGTTAGGGACTCTCGGAAACTGTTTATATGAGGTGATCAGGCTCATATAAATATGTTCTAAGGAGTCATTTTGATTGTTTGCATTGTAATTGCATGTCCCGATGTAGTCACCTACAACTGGATTGTAGTCACATACAACTGGATTTTTAATGGATAAGTAATCCGTTTTAATCATTTTAATGATTTATTTATATAACCCATTTTTGGGTGTGAACACAAACTTCTGGATGTTTCACATTATTCCGGCTGTAAATATTATTTGATAATTTCCAGTGTTATCCAATGTTCCCACCATTGATTAATGTGTCATATATGTTGTTAAAAGCTGGACTGTGGTTGGATAATAGGTTTGATAATGACCATTTTTAGAGGATATATGGATGAGTATTCTAAAGTATATCATCAGCCCTATGTAGGGAATGGATAAGTCCACGTTTTCCCTCAAATACTCTCAAGAGACCTAAAATTCATATTATGTTAATGATGATAGTAAATATATCATCTTAAATTCTTTTGAGGAAGTGAAGAGAGTCAATGTCTATGTGAATGGAGATGATCTCGTAATCATTTTTCCCTTATGAATGGGACAATGAAATCTTAACTCTTTTGAAGAATCTTCGGGTTCTTCAGATTTATAGGATTAAATAATGATGTCTTGCATCATCAATCCAGGGTGATATATTATATCCTTCCAAAGTTAATAGTTGGACGATTCTGGACACTTCTGGTGTTCCAAATTAATTCCTCTTTTCGAATCTATGTGGGACTTTTAAAAGTCCATTAAAATGCTCAAGTTAATTTTGTCCGGTAATAGGTGAACTGTGTTCTAAATGTGAATGATCTCATCTTCGCATTGACTATTACGCGAATCAAAGTGTGACAAAGCTTCAGGCTTCATTGATTTCTTGAGTCATTAGGGATTTCGTTTTGACGAATATCCATCGAAACTTGGTAAGTTTATTTTATTGATTTTTGAGGGTATTGGGCATCCTCATATAGGGTATTCAGGTTTGCAAAGCCTGAATCTCAAGCAGACATCCCAAAAATAGTTTTCAATTGGACTATTATTAGGGTTAAATGCTTTTGAAAGCATACGTCTACAATTATGGTCATTAAGACTTATGTTATGACAATAGATTAAATTTGATTTCAAAGTTTATTTGTCCTCAGAGAGTAGCTAAATATACATAAGGTCAATTGACTTTCGTCGTTTAGACTAGATATGTATATATATTTATATGGCATAAGTTAATGCACATTCATGTTGCAAAAGAATTATGGGTCTTATCAGACCTTCTGGTCTGATATTGGTTTGACATTGCTTACTCCGTGTCGAGGTATATCATTTCTTCCCTTTCTCATTTTATGTCAGGACTTCCCTTGTTATCAGTCTTCCTTATTGTTATTTATAAGGAAGAATGAATATTAGTCTTACTAATTAAGTAGACATATACAAGGGAAATGAGTTAGTTTCTATATTTCCACTTTTCTAATTTATGATAGACTTTTAAAAGTCTATTTGAATGCTCAAGTATGGTCTCCAGGCCATTTTTATTGTGAATAGAGAATCATGCTTAAAAGGAAACAAATACGTGGCTATGAAATTTATAATTTCTCAATTATTCATTAAGCTACGACTTCAGGCTTACGCTTAAAATTAAGGCTAGATTCAAGAATCATACCTTGTAAAGTGAGATTACTCTAAAAGAGATCAGCGGTGTTATGATAAGTGCTGGTGTCAATATTGGTTTATATAGACCATAAATTTGAGAGATCTATTTACCGCAAAATATGTATCTCTAAAAAGATCGCATAAATGGTTTTCGCATAATCCATCGTATTTGATAATTTTTATTTTATTTGAGTAAAAGGGTGTTGACTTTTGATTTGATTTGAACTTCAGGTTCAATTTGTCGATGTGGATATGATGTTTAGACTTTTTGAAATTATGATTGGTTTGTTGTCATAAAACATTGTCATAACATGAGCATGAGCATAAGCATGGGATGAGCATATAAGTGTGCAATATGTAAGATTTAATGATTTATCATGCACATAATATAAAGCTTGTAAGCTAAAAAGTGTGCTTAATAAAATAGTTGAAAGAAACTAAATTATCCATGCAAACTATATCAAGCATGTGAGCTAAAAATGCATGCTCAGTTAACATGAATTGAAACATATATGATGTATACACATGTTATTTATATGATGCATGCATATAAATAATTTCATCGCAGACATATAGTTATGATACATGCATTAAAAATATATCATAGAGATTTTAGCATGCTAAATAAAATATGCATCATAGAACATATGATATGCAACAGGCATATATCATTTCATCGCAGGCATGTAGTTAGGCAACATGCATTAAAAAGTATAATAAATATTTAGCATGTTTCAGACATTTAAATGATTTCATCGCAGATAGATAATTATATATGCTACTGGCATTAAAAATATATCATAGAAATTTAGCTCTTTCTATGAATAAAAGTATACTATGGGTTATTGCCATGGTAGCTCTTTCTCCAAACATACCTTTCATTTAATACTTTCTTTATTAATACCATTTTAGAGTTATATTGGAATTAGAACAAAGTACAGTTGTAACTTCATATTTTGCCTAAATTACACGTGCACGCAGAAGATCTTTCTCTGAGTTAGAAGATCTTTCTTTGAGTTAAGGATTTTAGGATAATTCTTCTCTTTTATATTAACTTGGTATCAAAGCCTCCTTTTTATCAAAAATGATAATTCTACCCAAATAGAATCCAAAATCCAAACTAATACATCGTTATTATCCAGGCCCAAAAGTCCAGTGAAACCCATAGCGTCGGCCCAGTAGCCCAAAGGCCGACCGTTTCTTCATTTAAAACGACAACTCGGACTGACCATTGGACTTCCTCACTTAAAAGTGTCAGCTCATGACGGATGCATTGAACGATCGGACATTACGCCCGTCATTACTAACTACAGCTCAGTAAAGTAAAGGCACAAACGTTACTCCAACATCTCGTCTATAAGTACTATCTCAGACGATGGGAGAGGGGGACTTCTCGGACTCATTCTCAGCTAGCTTCTATAGACGATCTCTAGAACAATCTACAGTCAGGTACTCATACTCAGTATCTGATCTAACCTAACTCTCTACATTTCCTACACAACTCGACATGATAACTATCAGTCAATCTCCCAACAAATCGGCCAAAGTTACCCCGAGCCTTCTTTGAGTCACCGACTTACTTAAGCATCGGATGTGATTAGGTCGAACTCCAGATCCGACCCTTTCTATCGAGCTATTGTGGTTACAGCAAACCAAACGTAGGCCGAAATAGCTCGGGCCTGGCTACCAGAGCTCGAACCAGAGCACCAATAGCTTGGACCTATCGAACATAGCTCAGACTTGGCTCCATCAAATCAGACCAAGGTCCATCCAACCCCGGGACAGCTTGCCCACCACCCAGTATGTGGTCTAAGCCACTCCCTGCCAAGCCATCACAACGTCAGCCCAATCAGAGTCAACCATTATCCATTGACAGATTGAAGTATATCCAGCCTAGAGTTAACTCGCCTAGTATCTGGAACCTGGAGGCAGCCTAAAGATAGTTCGGACCAAAGCTCTTCCAATAGCTCGCACAATATCTAGCCTGCAGACAGTAGCTCGGATCGAGGTTCATATGGTCCGGGGTTAGCTCGCCCAGGGTCCAATCAACTGCTACCGTCTTCATACATCAACTATTAGAACTGTACACTCATGTAATAATATGCGTGATGAGAAAACACATGTAAACACAAACCAATATCAACTGCACACCAAATACCAAGTTAATCATTGAAGTAGCATTACAAGAAAAGTGACATTTGTGTCGAAATTTTAGCGTCAGTTTAGTAACCGACGCAAAATGAAATGGCAGTTGTGTTGGTTTACTAGATTGGTTTATAGGTTAGTTGTTGAAGCTACCAAGCATGTATAAAAGGTTGGTATGTAAGCTCAATTATGCATCCAGGTGTATTTTTTATTATGCATGTTATTAGTTAATTTATTGATGTTCTTTATACAACTCATTGTGATGTTGTAATTCGCATGTTATTATTTCGGAGAGTGCTCTAATACAGTGACTGTGACATTAAATTACATAAATCCCCAGATTGAGTGCTATATTGATGTGAATGTTGGTTTTTTCCCCCATTGATGTTTCCCGTTGGTGTGATCCACTGTTTGAAAACCCGAATCCCTTTCAAAACCGAAAAAGATCAGTTTTTTCTGTTGATGGAACTGTTCAGAGATCTATAAAAATGGGTTTGGGTCCCTTAGTCAATCACTCAAGTTTTCAGAAGATACACCATCATTAAGGAGTGATTTAGACTCAGAAGATCAAGATCTGTTAAAAAGTTTACCTTTTTATCAAAAGCAATGGCTGGAGGTAAGAATCCCCGAATTTCTTCCACATTTCATGATGAAATCGTCACATGAATTCTTACAATTGGTATCATAGCATTCGTTTTCCTCTGCCTTACTTTATTTGCTATTAATTTCCTTGATTTGGTCATTGGAATCAATCGGAAAAAAATTTGGGTTGAAATGGCTGTTTACGAGATGAAGCCAGTCCGAAGGTTGAAGATGACTAAATATGGGCTTTTTGGTCTTTTCATAAAGAAGTTTTTCTCTTAAACTACGAAACTGCAAAAAGAATGATGTATTTAATTCATTTGGACCCCACAATTCACTTTTGTTATGAAGCAATTCAAATGAAATGATGCTGGCATGTAATTGAAACTGTTCCTTTTGTAATTTCAGTAATCTTATTAATTATTTGTCATTTTGAATGCTTTGATAAGAGCACTAATCACATGGAGCTATTTTTAATAGCCCCATTTAGGAGTACTGATGTTGGCATGTACTAGCAAGCAGTACTGGTGACATGGGCTATTTTCGTACTCCTTTCGTACTGATCACATGGGGCTATTTTCGTACTGATCACATGGGCTACAACGGCCCTAAATGCAAGCTATTTTTCTTCCAAGTATTTCTATATGCACTGATATAAAATGCAATGTGAATATGCCACAAATCATGGATAGTGCTAAGATTTCTGTGTACATTTGTTATATTTGATGCACGTACATTTCTATCTGCTATTAATGTGGAGTGAGCCCATGCTACATAACATGTCCAACATACTCCCATTATATTAAGAATTTGGTTAATGTTTAAGTGATCTATATAGTTTTAATTAATTATGGAATAGCCACAAGCATCTTTAATTAATTGAAATTATATGTTCAAATTGATTTAAGATCACATTTGGAAAACAAACATTAGTTGTGATTAATCATATCTGATATAATAGATCTTTTCCCACGGGAATTTTTTATTATATTATGTATGATTGATTTGGATAAGATATCAAATTATATTTTTTATTTTACCCACAGGGAGTAGAAAATGAACATAATTTGGTAGTTTTATCATGAATTTAAAATGAATCTAATTAAGTTAGAACTTTGGCCCACATGCAAGTTTTTTGTTACTAGATTCACATTTTGTATGTTTTACATTGATAACGCATATTTTAGTTTGTTAAGTCTCAAAAATAATGAAGTGAGTATGTATTTTAAATTTTTTCAGCATCACAATCTGTGACAGTTACTGATATTAAGTGTGACGTTCCTGAACTGAATGGCGGAAACTATAGGATTTGGAGGGAAAGGATACTCCTTCATTTGGGTGTGGTGGACATTAATTATGTCATCCACAAGGATGAGCCACTAGCCATTACAGATACTAGCCTTCCTAAAGCTATAGATCTTTATGAAAAGTGGGAGAGATCTAATCGTCTCTGCGTTATGTTCATAAAGACTAAAATATCGGCTAGTATAAGGGGCTCCGTGGAAAAGCATGACAAAGTCCGATCACTATTAAAGGCCATTGACGAGCAGTTCCAGAGCTCTGATAAGGCACTTGCGAGTACTCTCATTGGAAAGTTTTCGTCGATAAAGCTTACTGGTCTTGGAGGTGTGCGTGAGCACATCATGCATATAAGGGACATTGTGGCTCAACTCAAGAAGTTGGAGGTTGAGATGTCTGACAGCTTCTTGGTCCATTACATTTTGAACACTCTCACACATCAATTTGGACCTTTCAAAATATCCTATTACACACATAAGGATAAGTGGTCAATGAACGAACTTTTGACCATGCGTGTTCAGGAGGAAGGTCGGGTTGATCATGGAGCATGGAGAGAGTGTGTTAATAACAACCAACAAGAAAGATGACAAACGTTCCAAATTTAAGGGGAAAGGGAAAGCGCCTGTTAAGAGACGAATTGCTAAGGAGTCTAAGTGCTTCTTCTGTAAAAAGAAGGGGCACATGAAGAAGGATTGTCTTAAGTTCCTTCAGTGGCGTAAGAAGAAAGGTATCTCAATCTCCCTTGTCTGTTTTGAATCAAATATGACTGATGTTCATTGTGACACATGGTGGATTGACTCTGGTTCTTCAATCCATGTTTCAACAACTTTGCAGGGTCTGAAAAACCTGCGAAAACCAGCGGGAAATAAATGAGGCATTTTCTTAAGAAATAAAACGCGCTCAGCTCTCGAATTTGTTGGAACATGCCGGCTTATTTTATCTAGTGTCTTTGTTTTGCTTTTGCAGAATGGTTTTTATGTACCTGGGTTTTCCAGGAATTTGATTTCAGTTTCAAGACTATTGCCGTTGGGTTATGATTTTAATTTCCATGGAACATCATTCAGTTTAGTTTATAATTCAGATGTTGTTGGAAATGGCATATTGTGTAATGGTTTATTTATGTTTAATTTGCAAAACAATGTTGTTATGCATGTTAATGCTGGCATAAAAAGATGTGTTATGAATGAGGAATCTTCTATGTTATGGCACCAGAGATTGGGACATATCTCCAAGGATAGAATCAAAAAGTTAGTAAATGATGGAGTACTTAGTACTTTGGATTTTGCTGACTTCGAGATTTGTGTTGACCGCATAAAAGGAAAGCAGACCAAGATATCTAAAAAGGGTGCGCATAGAAATTCTGAATTGCTTGAAATCATTCATTCAGATATTTGTTGTCCAGACATGGACATAAGTGGTCTGAAATACTTTATCTCCTTTATAGACGATTTTTCACGTTTCATGTATATCTACTTGCTTCATAACAAAAGTGAAGCGTTAAATGCTTTTAAGGTTTTTAAGGCAGAAGTAGAGAAACAATGTGGAAAACAAATTAAAATTGTGAGAACTGATAGAGGAGGAGAGTATTATGGTAGATACACTGAAGGTGGTCAAGCACCTGGTCCATTTGATAGGTTTCTTCAAGAACATGGAATAGTTGCTCCGTACACCAATCCAAGATCTCCTAGTGAGAATGGTGTAGCTGAAAGAAGAAATAGGACTTTAATGGAGATGGTTAGGAGTATGCACAGTAATGCCAAACTTCCTATATCTGTATGGACTGAAGCTCTTAAAACGGCAGCGTACATATTAAACCAAGTTCCAACTAAGGCTGTCCCAAAGACGCCTTTTGAGTTATGGAAAGGTTGGAAACCAAGTTTGCGCCATGTACGGGTTTGGGGATGCCCTTCTGAAGTAAGAGTGTATAATCCATAAGAGAAGAAACTGGATCCTAGGACTATTAGTGGGTATTTCATTGGATATGCCGAACGGTCCAAAGGATACATGTTCTATTGTCCATCTCATAGCACTAGGATTGTGGAATCAAGAAACGCAAAATTTCTTTAGAATGACATGATCAGTGGGAACGATCATTTTTAGGACACTATTCCTGAAAGGGGTCATACTGGTGATCAGCCCTCCACACCAACCGATCGAATAATTGTCGTTAGTAGTGCCCCTTGAGTTCAAACGTGTATTACTCGACAAATTGAAACACCACATATTGATATTGATCCAGTAAATCAAGTTGTTCAAGAAACTCCGGAAGCAGTTGAACAACATGTTGTTCAAGAAGAACCGCTGACGGATGAGCAACCAGTTGATCAACATGATCCTCAAGAGAATGTTGATACAACATTAAGAAGATCTACTAGGACAAGAAAATCAGCAATATCTAGTGACTATGTTGTGTATCTACAGGAGTCAGACTTTAATGATGGAGCCGAAAATGACTCTGAGACGCTTTCACAAGCCATGAGTTCGAAAGAATCAAACTTATGGGCATGAGCTCTGAAAGATGAGATGAATTCGATGGCATCAAATGGGGGTATGAAACCTTGTTGAGTTACCTAAAGGGGCGAAAGCCGTTGGATGCAAATGGGTCTTTAAAACAAATAAAGACTCGTTGGGTAACATTGAGAGATACAAGGCCAGACTCGTTGCCAAATAATTCACTCAAAAGGAAGGAATCGATTACAAGGAGACATTTTCTCCTGTATCAAAGAAAGATTCTCTTCGCATAATCATGGCATTAGTTGCACACTTTGACATGGAAGTGCAACAAATGGATGTAAAAACGGCTTTTCTTAATGGAGACCTAGAGGAAGAGGTATATATGAAGCAACCTGAAGGATTTTCCTCTAGTAACGGTGAGCATTTGGTTTGCAAGCTCAAGAAATCCATATATGGATGGAAACAAGCCTCACGTCAATGGTATTTAAAATTTCATGATGTTATATCTTCATTCGGATTTGAAGAAAATGTTGTGGATCAATGTATATACCAAAAGGTCAGTGGAAGCAAGATTTGTTTCTTAATTCTATACGTGGATGACATTTTGCTTGCAAGCAATAATAATGGAATGATATATGAGGTGAAACAATATCTCTCTAGAAACTTTGATATGAAAGATCTGGGTGATGCATCTTATGTGATTGGAATTAAGATACATCGTGACAGAATGCGTTGTACTCTGAGAATGTCTCAAGAGACGCATATTAATAAAGTTCTAGAGAGGTTTCGGATGAATGATTGTTCACCAAATATAGCTCCCATTGTGAAGGGTGAAAGGTTCAATTGAACCAATGCCCGAAGAATGACTTTGAACGTGAACAAATGAAAAACATTCCTTATGCTTCTACTGTTGGAAGCCTAATGTATGCTCAGGTTTGCACTAGACCTGACATTACATTTGTTGTTGGGATGTTGGGACGATATCAGAGTAATCAAGGCATAGAACATTAGAGACCTGCAAAGAAGGTAATGAGATACCTTAAGGGAACCAGAGATTACATGCTCATGTGACGGACGGACAACTTGGAAGTCATAGGCTACTCTGATTCAGACTTTGCTGGATGTGTTGATTCTCGAAAATCAACTTCTGGATACATATTTTTGTTAGCCGGTGGGGCTGTATCATGGAGAAGTGCAAAGCAAACTTTGATTGCTACTTCTACCATGGAAGCCGAGTTCGTATCTTGCTTTTGTTGGATCTGGATCGTAGCCTAGAGGGGGGTGAATAGGCTAATAAAAATATTCATGCAACCCACGAACAATCCCACGCAGTTATAGGCATAGACATGGCAATAAAATAGCAATCACAGAATACACACAGATATACCCTGGTTCGGTCGTCCCCACGACCTACTCCAGCCCCGAAAGCAACTACTAGATAGATATGTAATCAAGTACGGCTACAATGAGTCAAGATCCCAAATCTACTCTCACCTAGCTCGTACGCACACCACGTGCTCTACACTCTCAATCTAGTCAGATGCTCTCCCTCCGTGACGACTCCCAAGTCGTCAGGTCCCCAAAAGTAACACAAACAGGTAAAGTTTCCCCTACAGAGATCGCTACACCAATACAAAGATAAATAAGTAGAGTTTTAGAAATGCTCAGTAATGGTGTGTCGTCTCTGTCGTTCAGCACGGCGTCAGATCAATCTGACAAGTAGTAATCTCTGATGTCCCCTCAACAGTTTGGCTCCCCTCTCGATGAGACTTGAGCCCCTCGCCAAAGATTGAAACTTGCGGCACCCTATCAATAATTGTTCTCTCTTTCAGCTTTTGTTCTCGTTGATTCCCCCTGCTGTTTAACTTGCGCCTTTCAACGTTTTGTGATATCCCTTAAAAAAACTTTCGGCATGTTTATTTTTCGTTGATGTCCTTCTTTTCAATTTGGCCTAGATGAAGCCTGCAAAACAATAAAAAAATTAAGCACAAGTGGTTGGCTCTTGTGATAAACAATTTTCGGCTCTTAGAGTTTATTTTTGTTTGGCTCAAAGAAAAACAATTGTAGCTTGGTGTTTTCCCTTCACAACAATTGTAGCTTGGTGTTTTCCCTTCACATGCAAGACAAAAGCCCTGTGCTTTTGATTCCTTGAACCAATAATGCGGTTGTTAACAAACTTCGGCTTCCTCTTATTTTTGGATGAATTAATCTGCCTCTCTTGGAACTTGTGTAAGCTAGGAGCTGTATGAGAGGATGGGCTTTGTCAAAGATTGCGGCATGCCTCATGAAATAAATTTTGGCTGCTCGGCAGTCTCCTTGATGCTCTCAGCTGCAACATGAAGAGAAAGGAACAAAATCAATCCTTTAATTAATTTTTAATAAAAAGCTTACCTTTAATCCTTTAATCCCTTTGCAATTCAGCAGCCGTCCCTTTTAATGCATCAGTTTGTGTTTTCCTTTGTGCTCTCTAGAATGTTTCGGCTTTCTCCCCAAATCAACAGCGGCTCTCTTCAGAAAAATGAAGACCCTCCTCTTAAAAAATGTCGGCTCTGCCCTCACAAAGAATTGGCCTGAGTGTTTTTAAAATCTCAAAGGGAAGGAGTACTAAAATGTGTGGCTGAGAGATTATATTATATGAAGTGCCTTTTTAAAAAAACAAACTGCTCCCCTTCTTAATTTTTTGTGCGGCTCCACTTGGAAAAAAAATTGTTGGCAGCTGCTCCCCCTTTTTTTGTGCTCACGGCCTGGACACTTTTTATATGGCCGGCCTTACTTTGCTCTTTTTGAAGAAAACAAAGTGCGGATGTCCTCCCGTAATGGCCCGGCCAAACTTCTTAGGTGCCTGCAAAAAAATATCAAAGTTAGGGTTTTTGATTGCCACACCCTTTTTTTGGTACCTTGAAGAGGGGTTTAAGTAGGAGATGGTGGGAAGATCTTTTTGGCTCATGGAGAATCCTATTTAAGATAGGAATAAGAGATCCTATCTAATCTCTAATTGGTATTTGGATTTGAATAAGATTTGATAGGATTTTCATATCTCTTTAATTGATTTGTTCCAATCCTAATTGATATCAAATTGGCTCCATCAATTTCCATATTGACCAAGTCCAATGGCTAAGCGCATAGCTCTTTGACCGAGTCACCTAGGAGTGTGTATAGCAATTTGTCCAACACATTGATTTACGTCCTCGTTTGGGCATTTACATCCTCGACATTCCTACAAATACTTAACACACACACATTAGATCGCTCACAACTGTTTGTCATCATCAAACCATAAATCCTAGATCGTTGTTTCCAACAATCTCCCCCTTTTGATGATGACAAACCCATAAAGGATTTGCACAAATAAGTGTACGTGTGTGACGTGTGATGAATGATGTAAATGATGTAATGCAATATGATATATTCAATGAGATGAAATCGAACATTACTAGCATGCACAAGATAACAATATAATTAGCATACTCCCCCTTTTTCCAAGCTCCCCATTTGATGTTCATTGATGGATTTTCCAAGCTCCCCCTTCAATCAATAATACCGTATTTTGAACCAACATTGATACCACAAATATTTCAACACTTTTCTCCCCCTTTGGCATCATCAAAAGAGTATTCATGAAGATTAAACCATAGCACATGCAAAAAGAGAGCATTATTAATTATGACTAGTATTTGCATGGTGTCATTCTATAATTAGCATGCCAAATCCAACGATAATGATAATTAAAGCATCGTGTAAGTGCAATTATTAAACATAGAAGTACAAAGAGAGATACTTTTACAAATTCAACCAAAACCAATCCATCATTTTCCAAATAACTTCATATCGCCTAGGATTGATTTTCCCCACCTCATTAAAAATGAGTTCAAGGTGTCACACCCCAAAACATAGCCTAAGAGGACTCTTAGATATGGGGGGAACATTGCTTGACGAGTAAAAACACCAACGCTAAAGATTACCCGTAAAGCTTATGTTGGATACTCGTGGGTAGTGTATTTGCCATGAATTGTATCCATTTTTCATACGGAGCAATACTAATAATTTTTTTCCATATTCATTCACTTTGTTTTGTGCTCAATTTTTATTCATGGCAAATCACATCATATCCCTTAGATTTTTCAGTTAATAATCATCCTACATTCACATTCCAATATTCATAAATAGTATCTCCAAAAGTACGACATAGTCTAATATTCGTGGAAGTGAAAGCAGGTGTAGAAATCATATTATCAAATCATTGAAATAAGCATGGCTATTAAGAAATAAAACATACGCATGTAGAAAAAGTAATAATACATCAATTTCTACATAAATATGAAAATCATTCATGCATACTTTACTAATGAATCAAAGAGAAAAGATACACATTTAAGCACCAATTTTTTTTTTCATTTTTTTTTCATTTTTCATTTTTTTAATGCATGAAGTACTAAAGAAAACATGAGATGCAATCACACAAACAAAAAAAACATGCACACATAGCAATGCAACTACTAGCACACAAACAAAGAAAAGTCATGCACAAAAAAAACTATGAAGATATTCATTAAGTTCAAAGAATGAGATATACCTTCGCGTCGCCGTTTGACTAAGGAGCTAAAAAGTAATGAGACATTCAATTTATCGCTCCTCGTCAAATTTCCATCCACCTACAAAAGAGGTGTCATGTGTGACCTTGGAATCCAACAAGGTCCACTAGTGTTAGTCAACAAAGATTTAGGAACCCATATTTGTTTGGATTTAATATTGGAGTTCCTATATTTGCAATGATACGATGTGTGACCAACACTATCACACGTAAAACACTTTGCATAAACATTTTTAGCAATAGAGGGCACATTGTGAAATTTTTTATACTTAGTCTTTTCAACATTTTTAGCACTAAATCCAAGGCCACGCCTATTATTGCCATACAATTGATTTCCAAGAATAATGTCCAAATTTTGTTTTCCAATGGAAAATCTCTTTAATGACAATTCTAGGGTGGTGACTTTGGATTTCAAGATATTGTTTTCATTCACAAGCAAAGTGCACTTACTAATGAAAGCTCGCTTGTTTTCCTCTTCTTTATTTTCAAAATCCCTCACTTTTTCTTTAAGTTCAAGATTTAGCATGTTAATCTTTTCAGAAAGCAATTCATTTTCAACTTCAAGCTTTGTCTTATCTAGCTTATACATGCTAATATCCTTTAATAAAGAGGGACATGAAAGACAATCAGTTTTTTCAGGCAAGCTAGCTTTCTCCTTATTTAACATGTCAATTGTAGTGTTACATGCAACGATTTCAGTTTTCAGTTTTTCAATTTTCCTTAGACATGTCATACCCAGATTGTTGCATATCAATCATTCCTATAACTATCCACATCAGCTTCTAGCTCATTAATAGTATTTTGCATTCCTTTCAAGATTTCTAACAATTCAGCTTTAGTGGGAGATCCTACCTCATTGTGTTTGGCCATTAATGCCATGCAGTAGTGGGCTTCATGTTCCTCCTCCTCCTCCTCAGCTTCGCTATCCATGTCCCACGTCAGCACTTTCGTTTTCCCTTTTGCAACTTGAGCTGTGTGTTGTTGTGGGCAATCTTTTATGTGGTGCCCTTTCTTCCTGCATTTAAAACATTCACTTCTATAAATAGCTTTCTGCTCATAGGAATTTCTACCAAAATTAGAATTATTAGAACGAATGAACCTTTTTCCCATCTCAGCTCTTCCTTGATCAGTCTGAATGTATCTCCCGAAGTTTCTGACCATTAGGGCTTGCTCTTCATCAAGATCGTCATCGTTAGCTTGAAGAGCTAATGGTGTGGAAGCTTTGGTCTTCTCTTCAGGTTTCTCTCTGGCTTCTATACTCTGCAACTCAAGCTCGTGTGACATTAGGTTGCCTATCAAGTCCTCCACTTTCATTGTAAACAAATCCTTAGCTTCTTGAATAGCGGTGACTTTAGGCCTGAACGAGCTTGGTAGCGCCCTTAAGATCTTTCATACCTGTTCATGGCTAGAGTATGGCTTACCGAGGGAACTGGATTTGTAGACGATGTCTGTGAACCTCGCAAACATGTCTTTAACTGATTCTGTTGGTAGCATGCGGAAGCTCTTATATTCAGTGCTCAGCAACACAAGTCTGGATTCCTTTACTTGCGATGTTCCCTCGTGTGTCACCTCCAGAGTATGCCAGATTTCCTGCGCAGTTAGACAATGTGAGATACGATTAAACTCAGATTTATCAAGAGAGCATATAAGCGCATTCATAGCTTTACCATTAAGAGTATAAAGTTTCTTATCAGCTAAATCCCACTTGTCTTTAGGCTTAATCATAACAGTGTCTTCAATTTTAATAGTGGGTAGACTATAACCATTTTCAACAATATCCCACACATCATAATCTACAGACACTAGATAGATTTTCATCCTAGCCTTCCAATATGCAAAGTCTACACCGTTAAACTTAGGGGGACGGGCTATAGACTGACCTTCAGCAAAAGCACAATCAGATATATTCATGGTCATCTAAAAATCTAGACTAGATCCTCTAAACTGGCTCTGATACCACTTGTTCGATCTGGATCGTAGCCTAGAGGGGGGTGAATAGGCTAATAAAAATATTCATGCAACCCACGAACAATCCCACGCAGTTATAGGCACAGACATGGCAATAAAATAGCAATCACAGAATACACACAGATATACCCTGGTTCGGTCGTCCCCACGACCTACTCCAGCCCCGAAAGCAACTACTAGATAGATATGTAATCAAGTACGGCTACAATGAGTCAAGATCCCAAATCTACTCTCACCTAGCTCGTACGCACACCACGTGCTCTACACTCTCAATCTAGTCAGATGCTCTCCCTCCGTGACGACTCCCAAGTCGTCAGGTCCCCAAAAGTAACACAAACAGGTAAAGTTTCCCCTACAGAGATCGCTACACCAATACAAAGATAAATAAGTAGAGTTTTAGAAATGCTCAGTAATGGTGTGTCGTCTCTGTCGTTCAGCACGGCATCAGATCAATCTGACAAGTAGTAATCTCTGATGTCCCCTCAACAGTTTGGCTCCCCTCTCGATGAGACTTGAGCCCCTCGCCAAAGATTGAAACTTGCGGCACCCTATCAATAATTGTTCTCTCTTTCAGCTTTTGTTCTCGTTGATTCCCCCTGCTGTTTAACTTGCGCCTTTCAACGTTTTGTGATATCCCTTAAAAAAAACTTTCGGCATGTTTATTTTTCGTTGATGTCCTTCTTTTCAATTTGGCCTAGATGAAGCCTGCAAAACAATAAAAAATTAAGCACAAGTGGTCGGCTCCTGTGATAAACAATTTTCGGCTCTTAGAGTTTATTTTTGATTGGCTCAAAGAAAAACAATTGTAGCTTGGTGTTTTCCCTTCACGTGCAAGACAAAAGCCCTGTGCTTTTGATTCCTTGAACCAATAATGCGGCTGTTAACAAACTTCGGCTTCCTCTTATTTTTGGATGAATTAATCTGCCTCTCTTGGAACTTGTGTAAGCTAGGAGCTGTATAAGAGGATGGGCTTTGTCAAAGATTGCGACATGCCTCATGAAATAAATTTTGGCTGCTCGGCAGTCTCCTTGATGCTCTCGGCTGCAACATGAAGAGAAAGGAACAAAATTAATCCTTTAATTAATTTTTAATAAAAAGCTTACCTTTAATCCTTTAATCCCTTTGCAATTCAGCAGCCGTCCCTTTTAATGCATCAGTTTGTGTTTTCCTTTGTGCTCTCTAGAATGTTTTGGCTTTCTCCCCAAATCAACAGCGGCTCTCTTCAGAAAAATGAAGACCCTCATCTTAAAAAATGTCGGCTCTGCCCTCACAAAGAATTGTCCTGAGTGTTTTTAAAATTTCAAAGGGAAGGAGTACTAAAATGTGTGGCTGAGAGATTATATTATATGAAGTGCCTTTTTTAAAAAAAACAAACTGCTCCCCTTCTTAATTTTTTGTGCGGCTCCACTTGGAAAAAAAAATTGTTGGCAGCTGCTCCCCCCTTTTTTTTGTGCTCACGGCCTGGACACTTTTTATATGGCCGGCCTTACTTTGCTCTTTTTGAAGAAAACAAAGTGCGGATGTCCTCCCGTAATGGCCCGGCCAAACTTCTTAGGTGCCTGCAAAAAAATATCAAAGTTAGGGTTTTTGATTGCCACACCCTTTTTTTGGTACCTTGAAGAGGGGTTTAAGTAGGAGATGGTGGGGAGATCTTTTTGGCTCATGGAGAATCCTATTTAAGATAGGAATAAGAGATCCTATCTAATCTCTAATTGGTATTTGGATTTGAATAAGATTTGATAGGATTTTCATATCTCTTTAATTGATTTGTTCCAATCCTAATTGATATCAAATTGGCTCCATCAATTTCCATATTGACCAAGTCCAATGGCTAAGCGCATAGCTCTTTGACCGAGTCACCTAGGAGTGTGTATAGCAATTTGTCCAACACATTGATTTACGTCCTCGTTTGGGCATTTACATCCTCGCCATTCCTGCAAATACTTAACACACACATCAGATCATTCACAACTGTTGTCATCATCAAACCATAAATCCTAGATCGTTGTTTCCAACAGTTTTGAGGCTACTTCACATGGTGTATGGATTAAGAATTACATCACTAGACTTAGAATCATGGATTCTATTTCTAGACCGCTAATATTTTATTGTGACAATACAGCTGCTGTCTTTATGGCTAACAACAACAAAATTGGTAGTCGAAGTAGGCACATCGACATCAAGTACTTAGCCATAAAACAGAGGGTTAAGGATAAATCAGTCGTCATTGAGTATATTCGCATTGATTTAATGATTGCTGATCCTTTAACTAAAGGCATGCCACCACTGAAGTTTAAAGATCATGTGGATAGAATGGGACTTGGTTCCTTGTTGTAGTATTGTTGTTATTTAATGAATTCTTGTTGTGATGCTTTCTCATATATGGTTATGTGCACATTTAGATATACTATTGTGAGAAAGATCATTAAGTTTGGAACATGAATAAACATAGGGTTTATTCATTAAGATATATAGCATATTGCTAAGTGACGTGCGTTTATATTTCATATATTCACGCATGTTTTCTTTTGTGTTTCTCCGTGTTTTTCCGCCGTCTCTTATTCGTTTTCGTATATTTTCCCGTTTTCTTTCACTTTTCTTTGTTTATCCATGATCACAGGGGTTCGACCACGTATGGGACGTTTAACGATGATATCCCAAGTCCCCGGAGCAACGGGAGAAGTCACGCGTGATCCAGGGGGTCAAACGTCGAAGATTTCATCTTTCAGCCCCTCACCCGGTCGGTTGGTCATCTTCAACCGATCGGGTGATGCACGCGTGCACCACCCGGTCTCTGCCGCAGCTCACAAAGAAGTCACCCGACCGGTTCACAGACCGGTTCTGCGGGCGGCTGTTCTCTGTTTTTTCGAGCAGAATTCCAACCGATCGGGTGACTCTCACCCGATCGGTTCATCTGTAGCTGAAGAAGAAGAGCTGAAGACACGGACGTCGAACCGACCGATTCACCCGACTGCTCCAAGATCCAACCGGTCGCTCAAGAACTCACTCGACCGGTTCATGAGATCGGGTGAAAACTCGCTGTTTTCTGTTATTTATTTGTAACGGGTCAACCGATCGGTTGACTTGTCAACCGATCGGTTGATGCGAAGTTCTATATATAGAACCCCTAGGGTTCCAGAAACGGGAGTTGCTGTTTTTCTACTGTTTTATTTCCTTGTGACGGTTGTAATTGTTACTCTTTAGTAAGTTTTCAGATCTTTCTAAAATTTTAGTATTGTCTTTATTAAACTATTACTTCCGCATTGCAATTGTCCGATTATGATTTCAACGGTTAAATTTCATTTAGATTGCTTTTTCATGAATTTTTGTGAGTAGTTCCCAAATCTGGGATTTTGGTGGAAACCCCTTCGGGGGCTCTTCCCGATGTGTCCGTAGGGTTAGGAAATCGATAGGGAGTAGGAATCTAACGGTTACGCGGGGTGTTTCATTGTCATTGGCGGAAAAAAGACCGCCTTTGACCGTCGGGCCAAGGGGGAATAAACTTGGCGGTTGACTCCCTAGCCATAGCTCACGCCCTTAACGTAGACGCCGAATCCTAGCACGCGGGAGCGGCAGGATGAGACGTTGGGAGATATCGTTGTGGGTTTAGTGCTCCCGGGATCGATCAGTGTTAATGGACACGGGAGTGCCCACTGATCGAATTCGGGAAGTCCGGTGTATCATCCTGGGCACCGACCGGAATATCGGGCCCATGGGACGCCGGTACCACTTTCAGAGGCAACGTCTCACCATTAGACCCTAATCCCGATCGCTATCCATACCCGAAGGCCGTATCGGCGAGAGTCTCTCGTCGGGTTGGAAACCAAAGTCCCGGGTTTACTTTCTTTTCGTTCACACCCTTTTATTTTCTTTCGTGACAACCATCTACCGATTCGGGCTAGCTCGCCCCTCGGGGTGATTTAGGTCCTACCTGACCCAAGCACAACCTCGCCTCCCTGAGTTCGATATTCCCGCACCCTACACTAACCGTGAAACTTGCGGTAATTGACACCGCGCCGCCGCGCCGCCGCGCCGCAAGCGGGGCGCCGGTCAAGTTTATGGCGCCGTTGCCGGGGAGGCAACGTGCTTGTTATTTTAGGATCTCTTGAACCCTCGCGTCTAGCTCACATCCCTACCTCGCGATAATTTTTGCATTCTCCTTTTTCTTTTTCTTTTTGTTCTTCCTTATTTTTATTTCTTATTTTATCTGTTTCTTTCCCACTTGTCGATTCACGGGTGTTTGTTGTTTTTCATGCGCAGGAGTTCAAGGAGTCTTGATGACTTGATTCCCCTCGATCCAGAGATTAACGCCACTCTTAGGCGTTTGGCCGCCGAGAAGCGAAGAAGAGAAGATCCCGAATCCATGGAGGAGAACACCCCGCCTCAAAAGTCTCTGCTGGAGTACTCGATGTCATCCATCGAGTCTACTTCCGCCATCTGCCCTCCAGCTATTGCGGCTCAAAGCTTTGAGCTGAAGCCGTCTCTAGTGACATGGATCCAGCAGGATCAGTTTGCGGGTGCACCCATGGAGAGCCCGATCGAGCACCTAGACTCCTTCTTGGAGAAGTGTGACACCTTTCGGATTAATGGTGTCACGACAGAGGCCATCCGTCTGAAGTTGTTCCCCTTCTCTTTGCGAGATAAAGCCAAGCAATGGCTAAGGGGGAAGGACCCCAACACTTTCAACACCTGGGAGAAGCTCTCCAACGCTTTTCTGACAAAGTTCTTTCCTCCGGGGAAGACCATGAATTTGAGGAGTGAGATCTCCTCCTTCTCCCAGGCCAGCCACGAGTCCTTGCATGAAGCTTGGACGAGATATAAAGAGATGCAAAGAAGATGCCCTCACCATGAGCTTCCGAAGTGGCAGATTATTAACCTGTTCTACAATGGGTTGAGGGATGACCTGAAATCTTCTATGGACGCCGCGGCTGGGGGTTCCTTCATGTCTAGAAGTGAGGAGGATGCCGGGCATATTCTGGAAAATATGGCATCCAACAATGAGCGGTGGTGTGACGAGAGAGCCACACCAAGATCTGGGGGTATACACAGAGTCGAGGACGTCGACAAACTTTCAAGCAAGTTTGACTTGCTTTCGACCCAGATCTCCGCACTAATGGTAGGAGCCGGTGGGGCCGGTACACAGCAAATTTCTGCGGTAGAGTCCGAATTCTTTGGGGAATTCGACGGTGGTGACATCTCGCCACCGTTGGATCAGGCGAGCGCACTATTTTACAACCCTACGGGAAATGTGCCGTATCCGCCAAGGACAAATTCCAACCCGGCCTACTCTCCAAACAACCGGAACCACCCGAACTTCAGTTACCGGCCACCATTTCAGCCCTCACCGCCTCAGCAGCCGCAGCAACAAACTTATCAGCCGGCTAGGCCACAACAGCAACCATTTCAGCAACAATCTTACGCCCCCAGGAATCAGCAGCCGTTCCAGCAGCAGCAACAGTATGGCCAACAGAGGGCCGTCTCTCCGGTTGAGTCTCTCTTGACTCAATATATTACCAACCAGGAGAGGATCAACCAAAAGCTGGAAATGGGCCAGCGGACCCTCACGGACCAAGTAACCCAGCTGGGGTTACAAGTGGCGAACCTTGCAAGGTCACAAAACCAATTACCGCCACAACCGGAGGTGAACCCGAGGGGAGCAACCCAAACATCGGCATTCGTGCACGAGCACGCAAATGTGTCCGCTATCGTTCTGAGAAGCGGGACACAAATTCCTACTAGAGTGCCCCCTAGCAACCCGGAAGCACCATTGGTCGTTGAGAAACCGAGCGAAAAATCAAACGACACCGGTGCTTCGTCATCAAGTCCTATGACTCCGGAGGGAGTCTCTGAAGAAGAGAAGGAGAAGAGGGGGGAAGAGAGCCCTAAAGTGTATAAACCCGTTGTGCCATTTCCACAACGGTTGGCTCAGGCAAAAATTGATGAGAAATATGGCAAGTTCTTCGCCATGGTCAAGGACCTGAGTTTGCAGATCCCCTTCCTAGAAGCAATCGAAACAATCCCCTCCTATGCAAAATTCTTGAAAGATTTGGTGACTAGAGGGTCTAGAAAAGAGAAAGTAGTGTTGACGGCGGAGTGTAGCGCTCTTATCCAGAGGGCAAATCCGCCGAAATGCAAAGACCCGGGGAGCTTCTCTATTCCTTGCACGATCGGGGCAGTGAAGATTCATCGCGCACTCGTCGATCTCGGAGCGAGTGTTAGTTTGATGCCCTTGTCAATGTACAGAAGGATAGGGATGGGCGATTTGGAGCCCACCGGTATGACCCTACAACTAGCTGACCGATCGGTCAAATATCCGGTGGGAGTTGTGGATGACCTTCCCGTGAATGTGAGAGGGGTGCATGTGCCTGTGGACTTTGTAGTCATGGACATGCCCGAAGACGCACACACCCCCATTATCCTGGGACGGCCTTTCATGGCCACTGCTGGCGTTCTAATAGATGTGAAGAATGGAAAACTATCTTTGAACGTCAGCGGAGAGAAAGTTGAGTTTGATCTGGGATTATCCATGAAGCACCCCGATCCCCCTGATGACCCTGGATGCAATTTGCTTGAGATAGAAGAAGAAAAAGCTGTAGAGGAGAGCTCCTGGGAGATTCTCCTGAGAAACCCCCCCTATGACTTGGGGGATTCAGAAGATGGAGACGGCCCCGAAGACAAAGAAGCTGCTGGAAAACCGAGTGCAGCAAGAACGACCCTCCCGGGTTCCCCAAGACTCCTCCTGCGAGGAGAACGGGGAAAGAGCCCATGGACCTCACTAAAGACGAGGTCCGGATCCTGAAGAAGATGGCGGGAAGCGCCAACACCAAGGAAAAGCCCCCGGATCCCAAGAACAAGGGGAGGGTAGACGAGCAAGTATTTTTCCAGCTGCTGACTACTCCAAGTTCCTTCAGCTCCAATGAAGAAGAGATGCCGAACTTTGGGCATCACACGTACCAACCACCATGAGCATCTCTTGCGGGCGTCGAGCCAACGACGTTAAACAAGTGCTTTTCATGGGAGGCAACCCATGTTCTAAACTTTTTCTCCAATTTTTAGCGTTATTTTTTTACTTTATTTTATCTATTTTTATAAATAAAATCAGCCGCGAGAGCATCCGTTCGGGGACTTAAACAAATCTATTGGTTTTTGCAGGAAACAAGCCCCAACCGATCGGTTGACAACTCACCCGATCGGTTGGGATGTATCAGATACATGCCGAGATCTGTCCCCATATGACCCGATCGGTTGAGTAATGAAGAGACCGGGTAGCAGACCGGGTGAGCTGGGAAGAACTCTCGGGAAATTTTGGGGAATATCAACCGATCGGTTGAGTTCGAGCGCGATCGGTTGACGCGACCGGGTGAGCAGCCCTAAGCTCTCGGGAAAATGAGTGGAGCGGCCAACCGGTCGGTTGAAAATTCAACAGACCAGTTCGCCTGTAGCATTTCTTCGGCAAGATTTTCGACCTAACCGTCAACCGATCGGGTGACAAGTCACCCGATCGGTTCGACTTAAAACCCTATATAAACCCCCCCCCCCCCCCCCCCCGACACCCGCTCGTTTTCACCCTCGCCCGATCGCAAATCTCGCCGTCGTTTCGCCTTCCCCTCTCTCCCAACAACCGATCTTCCTCCCCCACGGCCTCTACTCCTCCATTACTCCTTCTCCCCACCACCTCCATCAATCCCTCCATCATCTCAACCCTCTCTTCCTACCCATTCCAAATTTTTGACCTAATTTTCCCAAAACCACCCCCATTTCGATAATTATTGCCGAAGGAGTTCGCCGCGGCCCCACGCCACTCTCTTTGAACAGTGTGGGGCATCTACGAGCAAGCTCCGCCATTCTGTTTGGGTACACTCGTTCCGAAGCTCAAATTTATATATTTGCCCTATTAATTGTGCTTGCTCGTTTGCTTGTGTAGTGTGCATCCGCTGTTTTTACACTCATTCTTGCTCACACACTTACACATGGCTCGGGATACGGATAAGGGGAAGGGAATTATGCGGGAAGAGGAGCCGTCTCGAAAGAGACGGAAACAAACACGCCCCCCTTCCCGTACACGAGCACTTACACTTGGCCCTCCTCCGCCTGTTATCCCCCCTGTGGACCCAATGCTGGGCCCGCATGGGTATATTTTTCGGAACCAGGAGCACAAAGATTTTTACCGTAGGCTCGATGCTCGAGGGCATCTATCCACTAAGTTCCCGCACGCACATACACTTGTCGATCTCGGTGTCTTCACCGAGGTCGAATCTCTTTTCGCTAACTTAGGATGGTTAGCCTTTCTTAATGCACATGCCATATCCTACCCGGCACTCACACTCGAATTTCTCTCTACACTTGTCTGGGAGTCCAGGTCGATCATTAGATTCAGGGTGCGTAACCGTAGTGTCACCACAAATCTGAACACGATTAATGATATATTTGGTTTCCCCAATCTCGGGGATGATGCCATCCGACACTACGGGTACACGCCCATAGTGTCTCTGTCGGGGATGATTAATGATATATTTGTCTCTGTCGGAGGGAGGGGACTATTTGCGTGTTGCTTTCTAGATTCACCCCTTTTGTTTTTGACTCCCCCTTGCACATATCTGGATTTCATTGATCATATCATTTCGCTAGCACTTTCTGGTCTAGCTTGGGGGACGTCTATTTTGGTATGCTGTCGTGTTTTGTTTGTTTTTCTCATTTTGTGTGTGTGTGGTTGTTTTTCATTTTTTTTGAGTGTCGTGTCGTGTGCCTTTTATTTTTATTTTCGTTTTGTTTGGTTTTGAATTTGATCTTTCTTTCTTTTTCAATTTTATCTATGTGTTTTCCTCGTTTTCATTTCTTTTTGTGTCAGTGCGTATTCCCCCCCCCCATTTTCATTGCCCTCCCGTCCTCACTCATATTGCATTGAGGGCAATGCAAACTTCAGCTTGGGGGAGTCGCACTGTGTGCGTCGTTTTAGTCCTTCTTTTTCCTGTTTTTTGTGTCGTTTTCATCGTGTTTTTATTTTTTCTTCTTTTTTCTCTTTCTTTCTTTTTTTAGCTCTTTCTCCTAGAGATGAATCCTATGATGAATCGCCACAAAGTCACACACCCTAGCTTTGCATCGACAATCACACTCACTAACCCTAGGATTTCGAGTCCTCTTGCATTTCACGCATCGTGGGTCCACTTAGCTTTTTGTGAGTCGTGTGTCGTGACTAGCATTTGGTGTGCTTCTGCCTTGTGATTTTACTTTATATGCCTGTCCAGGAATGACCCCTAGATTACCATGCTCCGATTTGAATATGCGGTATTTCTTTCCACTATATGCATGCTATATTTATATCGTATACTTCAATTCGCATGCGTCGGGATTCCACAACTAAGGACTAGGATAACCCACTTAGCCTACGCTCTATTTAGCGAGAATAGTTTCCTTTGCCCAAGTGTTTAGATTTCGACTTCTTTTTTGTTTTACTTGGTGCAAATCCCCTCGTCGTGTACCGTTCTCCCACTTGGGAGAGTACACATGTGTATAGCCAAAACCCCAAAAATCCAAAAAAAAAGAAGAGAAAAGAAAAGAAAAACCCAAAAAGAAAAGAAAAGAAAAATTGTGTATAGCCCAAAAATTCAAAAAAAAAATACAAATGCCCAAAACCCAAAAAAAATTTCCGTGTGAATATTTTTTTCATTCTTGCCAACAATAAAGGGAAGGCGAGAATTTGCACCGAGTGTTCTTCTCCACATCATCTCAACCCCCGTCGTTATCGAAAACACTTGGCTTAGGAACTTTTTAGCTAGTATCTATGCTGTAGTGGCGTGATTTCCTTAACCCTAGTTGTGGAGTCCCCGATGCATGATACGCTTCTATTCCCACTCTTCTCATGCATGCTTGAACTTATATTCGCCGCTTAATTCAATTCGGATCGATATTTTGGGTCATATCTTGGATTTGTGTATATCGAGCCTCATAACACATCGTAGATAGCATCACCATTTGCTAGCACACGACCACGCTCGCTCGCACTTCACTGCGTGGACCCACGACACTTATTTGGACTCGCTTTCCTAGGTTTAGTGGTGTGATTTGGCGTTTGCTTGCTTGGTGTGTCGTTTTCGATTTTGGTGGCTCTGATGGACGATCTAGGGCTTAGAGTTTTCTTTTTCTTTCTTCCTCTCTATTTTTCCCTTCCGAGCTCCTACTCTCACTCGTCTTCCTCGAGGACGAGGAAGAGTTCAGCTTGGGGGATTTTGACGTGCGTTTATATTTCATATATTCACGCACGTTTTCTTTTGTGTTTCTCCGTGTTTTTCCGCCGTCTCTTATTCGTTTTCGTATATTTTCCCGTTTTCTTTCACTTTTCTTTGTTTATCCATGATCGCAGGGGTTCGACCACGTAGGGGACGTTTAACGATGATATCCCAAGTCCCCGGAGCAACGGGAGAAGTCACGCGTGATCCAGGGGGTCAAACGTCGAAGATTTCATCTTTCAGCCCCTCACCCGGTCGGTTGGTCATCTTCAACCGATCGGGTGATGCACGCGTGCACCACCCGGTCTCTGCCGCAGCTCACAAAGAAGTCACCCGACCGGTTCACAGACCGGTTCTGCGGGCGGCTGTTCTCTGTTTTTTCGAGCAGAATTCCAACCGATCGGGTGACTCTCACCCGATCGGTTCATCTGTAGCTGAAGAAGAAGAGCTGAAGACACGGACGTCGAACCGACCGATTCACCCGACTGCTCCAAGATCCAACCGGTCGCTCAAGAACTCACCCGACCGGTTCATGAGATCGGGTGAAAACTCGCTGTTTTCTGTTATTTATTTGTAACGGGTCAACCGATCGGTTGACTTGTCAACCGATCGGTTGATGCGAAGTTCTATATATAGAACCCCTAGGGTTCCAGAAACGGGAGTTGCTGTTTTTCTACTGTTTTATTTCCTTGTGACGGCTGTAATTGTTACTCTTTAGTAAGTTTTCAGATCTTTCTAAAATTTTAGTATTGTCTTTATTACTCTATTACTTCCGCATTGCAATTGTCCGATTATGATTTCAACGGTTAAATTTCATTTAGATTGCTTTTTCATGAATTTTTGTGAGTAGTTCCCAAATCTGGGATTTTGGTGGAAACCCCTTCGGGGGCTCTTCCCGATGCGTCCGTAGGGTTAGGAAATCGATAGGGAGTAGGAATCTAACGGTTACGCAGGGTGTTTCATTGTCATTGGCGGGAAAAAGACCGCCTTTGACCGTCGGGCCAAGGGGGAATAAACTTGGCGGTTGACTCCCTAGCCATAGCTCACGCCCTTAGCGTAGACGACGAATCCTAGCACGCGGGAGCGACAGGATGAGACGTTGGGAGATATCGTTGCGGGCTTAGTGCTCCCAGGATCGATCAGTGTTAATGGACACGGGAGTGCCCACTGATCGAATCCGGGAAGTCCGGTGTATCATCCTGGGCACCGACCGGAATATCGGGCCCATGGGACGCCGGTACCACTTTCAGAGGCAACGTCTCACCATTAGACCCTAATCCCGATCGCTATCCATACCCGAAGGCCGTATCGGCGAGAGTCTCTCAAAGGGTTGGAAACCAAAGTCCCGTGTTTACTTTCTTTTCGTTCACACCCTTTTGTTTTCTTTCGTGACAACCATCTACCGATTCGGGCTAGCTCGCCCCTCGGGGTGATTTAGGTCCTACCTGACCCAAGCACAACCTCGCCTCCCTGAGTTCGATATTCCCGCACCCTACACTAACCGTGAAACTTGCGGTAAACGACACCGCGCCGCCGCGCCGCAAGCGGGGCGCCGGTCACTAAGAAACGTGATGCATTGTAATACATGGAAGATAATACTTGATTTTAAAAGGACTTATCGCCATGATTCATGTATTTTGTTTCTTGTTGGAAATGATGGTTTACATGGATCAAGTGGGATAATGTTGGGTTTTTTCTCGTTGGTGTTTCCCGTTGGTGTGATCCACTGTTTGAAACCCCGAATCCCTTTCAAAACCGAAAAAGATTAGTTTTTTTCCGTTGATGGAATGGTTCAGAGATCTATAAAAATGGGGTTTGGTCTCGTAGTCGAATCACTCAAGTTTTCAGAAGATACACCATCATAAAGGGGTGATTTAGACTCAGAAGATCAAGATCTGTTAGAAAGTTTACCTTTTTATCAAAAGCAATGGCTGGAGGTAAGAATCCACGAATTTCTTCCGCATTTCGTGATGAAATCGTCACATGAATTCTTACAATGCCCAAACAATCACTGATCTATCTCCGGCAATTTTGTTTTGAAGGAAACTTAGTGCCTTGGAAAAGAAGTACCTAATAGTCACTCGATTAAGTACAAGATCTGAATACAAAACTATATCAAATAGAACATATGAGTTAGTATTATCGAAATATTTATTCAGAGATCATTCATAGCTTATAATCCTTAAGAGTGACAATTGAACTGATTGTAACCAATCTAGTATTTTATAAGCGAATAAAACATATGAAGCTTGATTGTCATTCTGTTCAAGAAAAAGTTTTAGATGATGTGATTCACACACGGCACATGTCAAATTGGACGCTCATCTAATGAATTTATTTACCAAATTGGATTCTCATCTAATCCACTTTTTCAAATCAAGCAACATTAATCACAGTGAACTAAAATACAGGGTAAATTAAACAAAACACGCCTACACTATCACTATCATGGTTCCTAGACTTTGTCCATCATGAACAATGGTTTTCTAGGCTTACATCCTGAAAACTAACAGAGTTAACATTTTTGTCAAAACGAGTCTCATCTATACAACTTGTTAATTAAGAGTATTTTGATCAGTTATTTTTATAATTTCGGGTTGGAGTTAAAAGTTCGGAATATGGCGAATTCAAGGTAATATATGATTCAAATGAGAAAGATGAAAAGAAGGAGAACGAGGGAGTGGCGGTGATCAAAGGTGGTGGTGAACATTTGAAAATGAGTATTTGAAATTTTTTTCTCTAATTTTAGTTGAATACATGGACAAGTGAGGAAAGATAAAGAAAAGGTATTAGAATTTTTACCGTATTAAGAGGAGGAGGATGATGATGATGAAGATAGGGTGATAAAGATGACAAGAAGGAGAGGGAGGTGATAGGGTGAAGAATTAGGTTTTAATCAGAGGTAAAAACTCATTAAAAAAGTTTATTATGTTATGAATAGGCCCATGAGGCCCATTGGGTATCCAGCCCACTATTGAAAACTATAAATATGAGGGTAGGGGGCTCTTAACCCTCTACACCTATTTCCCTACTTTTCCCTTCACAACACGTTATCAGCACGATCACGCTCGTTGGAGGAGACGGCTGCTCGCGAGGAAGGAGATCCATCAATCGCTCAGATTCAAGAAGATCGTAATCTTCTCAACGGGGAGCGAAAAGGGCATCCTTCACCAACCGTCGACTAGATTCCCTTGTCGAATCTACAGATAAAAATCAAAACTTTTTAGATCTAAACATGCGTTTCACGTTAGATCTGCATGTTTAGGATCAAAAAGTTTAAAACACGGTAAAAATCACATTTTTATTTAGATCCGCATGTCTAAAAACAATAAAAATCAGTTTTTAGCGATCTAAATACTTGAAAATTCCGTTTTTTACCCCCCGACCTTGATCCAAAAATCCACACGCCCGTAGGGCGAAACGGCGGCGCTTCACAAGCGCCGCCGGCGGCAAAAATACGCTGCGGCCATAGGTCGCGGCCAGCGGCCGCGGCCTCAGGCCGCGGCGGCCACGGCCCGTCGTCGCCACGGCGACCGCGCTTTGCGCGGCCAGCCGTCGCGGCGACACGCCGCGGGCCCCCCTAGGGTTTTTCGGAAACCCTAACCCTAAACGGGCCAATTTTTCGGGGGAGGCCCAATTAACCCTAATGGGTTGTTTTCATGGCCCAAAAAGCCTGAAAATTAGCCCATTTACACAAATAATTTTTCTTCTTTTATTTTTGGCCCTAAAAGCCCAAAATAATTAAAGAAACTTTAAAGGGTTTAAAGCGGTAAACAAAACATTAAAAAGATGGATCAAAGGTAAAAAGTTTTTCAAAAATAAATTTTTTAGCACGTCACACACTATTTAGATTATTTAATTAATCTTTACATGCATGTGATATGATTATCTGCGTGGTTGTATGTTTTCAATATATTATCTACGTGGATGTGAAATTAGGCTATGTTTTTAGGGATCAGCCAGGTTTCCGACACCCTTAATTTCCTGCAATTTTTTTCTTTTGAGAGAAATTTGTAAGTGAGGATATAAATATAAAAAGAAGACCGAATGACACCAAACAAGGAGCTGAAGGCGTATGCACAAAGAAGATAGGGGCTTCTCTCTGAAGTTCATGAGTTGTATTTTATTCTTTCATGCAATTTTTTGATGTAACTTCGGACTGTATTTCTTTTTATTTCGGTGTCGGCTGGCTGATCCCCATAGTCCTAAAGTTATTTTCTTTCTTTTCGTTGCTTATACATTAATTGCGTGGATGTTAATTATTTTTCATACCATGTTTAATGTTACAATAAAACTGTCAAAGAGCATGCGTGAATGTTAACCTTTGTTAATTATTCACATTATGAAACCGTAAAAAAGTATGTATGTTAAATTCCCTTTAATAGATCCATGATATGACAAATGTTTAAAATACATGTGTGGATGTCTATCTTTACTCAGTTTTAATGATAGATGCTGTTTTTTTATATATTGCTAGATCATTCAATGGCCAGACTTGCGAATGTCGACTTTTCGGTCCTTAAGGCCGATGGGTCAAACTACCTGAGTTGGCAGTCGGACCTGAAGTTCCATCTACGCTCTCATGGTTTCAGTCTCACGACGACTGAGAAGGCAACAACAAGTACTGCCTCAGCCGACAAGGATGCTTCAAAAGAAGCACCTCATACAAAGGAAGTTTCCGATATATTAAAGGCGAAAGCCATTATATATATCAGGAAACATTTAGACTCGACCCTGAAGGACTAGTACCTTACTGTAGAGGATCCTTACGAGCTGTGGGACGCACTCGAGGAGAGGTACAGGCATCAGAGAGATGTCATACTCCCCCATGCGCAGTACGAGTGGACTCTTCTCCGCATACAGGATTACAAATCCGTAGCGGAGTACAACTGAGCACTCTTCCGTATCACCTCACACCTGAAGTTGTGCGGTGAAACGGTGACGGAGAAAATATTGCTGGAAAAGACGTTCACATCTTTCCACGAGGACATGATCCTTATGCAACAATACCGTGAGAGGAAGTTCACGAAGTACTCTGATCTGCTTTCATGCCTGCTTATGACTGAACAGAACAGAGACCTATTGGTTGCCACTCACAACCTGCGCCCTCCTGGCTCCGCTCCACTGCCACCTCCTGCAGAGGCACACTTCCAGCCTTCCCAGAAGAAGAAGATGGATAAAAAGGCAAAATTCCAGAAATGGAAAGAACAAAAGCAGCGGAAGAAGGCCACTCCCCCAGCTCCTCCTCAGAACCAGAAGTTCGCAGAAAAGAAGCAAAAGAGGATGTCCAACAAAGGTGGCACTCCCAAGAAAGACTGGGAGGATAAGTGCTCCAAATGCGGAATGACGAGCCACTGGTCCAGAATCTGACGCACCCCGAAACACCTCCAGGACCTCTACCAGGCAAGCCTCAAGCCTCGAGCTGAGACAAACCTGATTGAGAGCGCAGCGTTGCCAGAGACCTCATGGACTCCTGAAGACTTCATGGGAGATGACACTCTCTAGTTTTGGACCATTTCTATGTACTAGCAATGTATCTTCTTTTTATGCATCGTATCTAGTTTTTATTCCATGTCAAATAATATTTTGAGCATTTTTTTATGAAAGTAGATCTTTTCTTTTCATATCATTTACTGCTTGAATGTCTTTCTTTTTCGATATGGAATTAATCTGCCTAGTGGACAGTGCATCGACGCACTCGATCCTTCAAAACATAGACTACTTCACGAACATAAGTAGCTATTCTGGTCCACTGAGAACAATCTCAGGACCAGTTAACATAATCGAAGGATCAGGGGAAGCAATTATATTGCTCCCCGGTAACACACAAATCACACTTAAAAATGCGTTATACTCCCCTAAATATATCCGAAACCTCCTAAGCTTTAAAGATATCCGTTTAAACGGATATCACTTAGAGACGGTCGAGGAAGATAAAAGGGAATACTTGCTTGTAACGTCCCTTACAAATGGTTCAAAAACCATTGTGGAACGTTTCAAGGGACTCCCCTCGGGACTCTACCAAACAAGTATACAAACTCCAGAAACATCCATGGCGGAGCACCTGCATTGCCCCCAAACACCAAAATTCCAACTCTGGCACAGTAGACTGGGACACCCTGGCTCTGTTGTGATGTACCACATCATAAAAAGCTCCAGGGGTATAGACCTGAAGAACATGAAGATTCTTCAAAAAGGCAAATTCCCATATCCACCCTGTTACAAGGGTAAACTGATTACGAGACCCTCTCCACTGAAAGTGGACGTGGAGTCCCCAAGCTTTCTGGAAAGAATCCACGGAGACATTTGTGGGCCGATACACCCATCAAGTGGCCCGTTCAGGTACTTTATGGTCCTGATAGACGCATCTACTAAGTGGTCACATGTGTGTCTACTGTCCACCCGTAACCTAGCACTATCTAAGCTTTTAGCTCAGATAATCAAGTTACGGGCCCACTTCCCCGACTACCAGATAAAGAAACTTCGTCTGGACAATGCGGGGGAGTTTACGTCACAAGTCTTTCTAGACTATTGCCAAGCTCAGGGAATTGAAGTCGAACATCCTGTAGCACATGTTCACACCCAAAATGGGTTAGCAGAATCTCTAATTAAGAGACTGCAATGGATTGCTCGTCCATTATTACTTCAATCCTACATGCCAGTGAATGCGTAGGGTCATGCAATTTTGCATGCTGCATCTTTAATAAAATTAAGACCTTCTGGAGGTCAGTCATCTTCTCCAATGCAATTAGCACTTGGAGCCCCACCAATTGTCTCACACTTGAGAATATTTGGTTGTGCAGTATATGTCCCCATAGCACCACCACAAAGGACAAAGATGGATCCACAACGTCGCCTAGGCATTTATGTTGGGTTTGACACCCCCTCCATAATTAGATTCCTAGAACCCCTTACGGGAGACATTTTCAAGGCACGTCTAGAAGACTGTGAATTCGATGAAACAACGTTTCCAAGACTAGGCTCACAGACAAAGAAGCCCGAAGCTTCAGAATGTATCACTTGGGATACAAAGACATTATGTCACTTTGATCCGCCCACAAGCCAGTGTGAGGAGGAGGTCCTGAAGATTCTCCACATCCAAAACACTGTCCATCTCTTGCCGGACAAATTTACTGACAACCAGAAGATTGTCAAATCACACGTCCCTGCTGCTAATACTCCAGCTAGGATTGACATACCGCAAAATGGATGCAATCTGCCTGCAGCAGAAATGGTTGGACCTCTCAAAAAGAGAGGGCGACCACCGGGATCCAAGGACCAAGTCCCTCGAAAGAGTACGACCCTTGGCAATGGTAAACAAATACCACCACAGGAGGCTAATATAAGCACTGCTACCCCATCTCTCCCAAACTCTCATGAAGAGGAAAAACCGGGAGAAAATGAAGTTTCGATACACTATGTACGAACTGGGGAGTATTGGGACAGAAAGAGCACAACCATAGATGACACATTTGCGTGTAATATTGCCATCAACGCCGCGTACTGCGACGATGATATTGAACCACGCTCTCTGACAGAATGTCAAAGCAGAGATGATTGGCCAAAGTAGAAAGCGGCAATAGGAGTGGAGTTGGATTCACTCACCAAACGCAAGGTCTTCGGACCTATAGTCCAGACACCAAAAGGTGTAAAACCTGTGGGTTATAAATGGGTATTTGTTAGAAAACGAAATGAACAGAATGAGATCGTTCGCTACAAAGTAAGGCTTGTAGCGCAGGGTTTTACCCAACGTCCAGGGGTGGATTTTGAAGCCACATACTCCCCGGTCATGGACGCGATCACCTTCCGATTCCTCATTGGCTTAACAGCCCAAGAGGGTTTAGATATGGAACTCATGGACGTGGTTACTGCATACATATATGGCAACCTAGACCGAGACATCTATATGAGATTGCCTGACGGTTATTCTTTGCCTACAGCACTAAAAAAGAGAGAACGTGACATCTACTCAGTGAAACTGCAAAGATCATTATATGGTCTAAAACAATCTGGAAGGATGTGGTATAACAGACTGAGCGATTTCCTTGCAAAACAAGGATTCGCAAACGACCCAGTCTGTCCTTGCATCTTTATAAGAGCAAAGGCAACAGGATTTGTAATCATAGCCGTCTATGTAGACGACTTGAACCTCATCGGATCTCCTGAAGAGATCGCAGAGATTTCTAGAAGCTTGACAGAAACCTTCGAGATGAAAGACCTCGGAAATTCAAAATTCTGTTTAGATCTTCAAATAGAGCATCTTAACGATGGGATCCTGTTACATCAGTCAACTTACACATCGAACTTATTGAAAAAGTTTCAGATGGATAAGTGCCACCCCCTCAGCAGCCCAATGGTCGTCAGATCATTGGATGTACATAAAGACCCCTTCCGGCCGCTGGAAGAGGGGGAGGAAGCACTAGGCCCCGAAGTGCCTTATCTAAGTGCTATCGGTGCACTCCTTTACCTGGCTAACTGCACACGCCCTGACATAGCATTTGCAGTCAACTTACTAGCCAGATATAGTGCTGCACCTACACAGCGGCACTGGGCCGGAGTTAAGCATCTTCTGCGCTACCTCCAAGGGTCCATAGACTTAGGCCTATTCTACAGGAAAGGGGCATCAACTGGTTTAGTTGGTTATGCTGATGCAGGATACAGGTCCGATCCTCATACAGAGAAGTCTTAGACATGATACATGTTTACTTATGGCAGTACAACCATATCCTGGAGATCTGTAAAGTAGACCATGACGACCGTCTTATCCACTCACTCAGAGCTCCTAGCAATCCACGAAGCAAGCAAGGAGAGTTTTTGGCTACGCTCTGTGATCCAGCACATCCTCACCTCCACCGGCCTGATGACCGGCGTTCTTGCGCCTACTCCACTTCATGAAGACAATGCAGCATTTATTGCCCAGCTACATGACGGCTACATAAAAGGCGACAAGACAAAGCATATCTCCCCCAAGTTCTTCTGGACGCACGACCTTCAGAAGCAGATTGAGGTACAGAAGATCCAATCATGTAATAACTTGGCGGATTTGCTTACCAAATCCATGCCTACTAGTATCTTTGAGAAACTTGTATATGGGATTGGGATGAGGAGAGTGAGTAAATGTAAACTGGGTCAGGATGAGAGGACTATGAACTCATAGATACATAGGAAACTGATGTATAGATTCATATGAAATCTGCAAGCCTGAAGCTTGGTCAGATGAGGGGGAGTCAACCGCAGAGTTGTACTCTTTTCCCTTGGCTACAGGTTTTTTCCCACAGGGTTTTCCGTAGTCAAGGTTTTGACGAGGCAACCTCGTTGACTCTGAATCCTGAAGTATCCACCCCTAGACACATCCCTAAAACAGTGGAAGTTATGGATTAACTGTTCTTTATTTAACAAGACAGTTATCCTAACTCGGATCCTGAAGAATCCACCTCTTATTCAATGTTGGTTGGATAAGGGGAAGTGTTATGAATAGGCCCATGAGGCCCATTGGGTATCCAGCCCACTATTGAAAGCTATAAATATGAGGGTAAGGGGCTCTTAACACTCTACACCTATTTCCCTACTTTTCCCTTCACAACATATTAATAATTAGAATCATGCATGTCAAACGGGGTACAGCAGTGCCATCAGATTATTTTTCAAAGGAGTGAGAGGAAATACCAATAAGCCAATTGGCTCGTGTTAGTAACAAAAAATTTGATGTCATCCATGTTTACCCCTAAAATAAATTAATAATCATTTTCTTAAATTTATATATTAAAACACAACTGTTTTTGAATTATAGGGCTGACTAGGACAAGCTGACTAGGATAAACAGTTTAATAGAAAGACAGCTTGGAGTTAATCTTGAGGAATGAATGGTTGAGATGAGATTTTGTGGAAAATTATGGAGGGAAAAACATTTCTAGGGAAATGAAAGTTTCTGGGGAAATAAAAGTTTCTAGGGAATGAAAGTTTCTTGGGAATATCAGAGTGCACGCAATCAATGCATTTGCACTTAATGCTGCAGATCGAATGATCTCTCCCTCAACGCATAATCTCTCCCTCAACGTGAGGCACACCGTCTCTTCGACCTATTGGACAAAGATGAGAATAATTTCCCGCGTCAAAGGCGCTAGTTAAATTTTTTTACGCTAATTTGTTGTTCCGCGACGAAAGCGCCCTCGCCGATTTTTTTACGCTAATTTGTTACTCCGTGTCGAAGGCGCCAACGCCGAATTTGTTGTTCAGCACCGAAGACACCCGTGCCGCTAAACATTTTAACACTAATTTGTTGTTCCACACAATTTTGACTGTGGAAATAATTTTTTGTGGAACAAAGATTTCGCTGGAAAAAAATCTTAAATGAACCGTGTCCACAGACGCGGGTTATGAACCGTGTATATACATTTCACCCTTTTTACCAAACAAAAGAATTGCCTTGATCTTTTAGTAATCCCTAACCAACGGTTAAATAAATTTAAATTAAATGAACCACCCCACATTGTATCCTATATCGCCGCCGTCTCTCCTCCACTAGTTGACGATCTGCGCTTTAAAACAAAACCTCCATTCTCCGTGGTTTACTTATCAAATCGCCCACCTTTGCTCACCGGAAAAAGATAAAAAAGGTAACATTTTTAGGGTTGTTGCTCGTTCCATCGTTTTCATCCCCAAAAGATAAGAGTTTTAACCCCTCCAATCTTAACTTTCGATCCTTTGCAGGACCGATTCATGGACCTCGGCGACGAGAAGGTCGCCGCCATTAGCGACGTTGACGATGAGGACTTAGAGGAGGAGGAAGAAGTCGAAGAGGAAGTCGAAGCGGAGGAGGAAGAGGAGGAGGAAGAAGAGGAGGAGGAGGATGATGATGATGATGAAGAAGAGGAGAGGATAGAAGGAGAGGGTGATGAAGTTGTTGGAGGTGAATCAGCTAAGAAAGGGGCGACAATAGATAGTGTAGATAGTGCAGGCCAGGGGATCAGTCAGGGCGTTGATGGATCGACGTCGTCTAATTCAGGGTTAGTAGAATGGAATTAGGGTTTTGTATTGCGTTGTTTAGATTTTGTTGCATTGTGTTAGTTTTTAGATCTAGAGTTTAGCGTTTGGTTGGCCGGTGGGAAATCAGGGGAGGGACTGAAGTTAACCCTAGTTTTCTCTTGTTTGATAGAAAGATCTTTGTTGGCGGCGTCGTTTGGGAGACTACTGAAGGTATGCTTCACTGTTTCATTGTACTTCCTTTGGGTATTTTCCAGAATAGTTCGTGCAACTATATTTTTGATACATTTGTGAGAAAATTTAATGTTATTGTATTGCTGCTGAAATTTCTTATAATGTAATATTGTCATATAATAACTTGTTTGTTGGGAATGCTGGATATGAAATGATAACTGATATAGCCAAAATGAGTTTGTGTGAGTGTAAAGCAGTGAGACCCACACGATTTATCAAACCAAAAGGAAACAATAGACGACTCATACTTCGTTTTCGATCCCTGCTTATGGACCATTATGCACTAGACAATAATGATTAGTGCAAAGAAGTAAAATTGTCAAATTGCAGTATAATGAGCAACACGATATAAATAAATGATGTGAATATAATAAATGATAGACAAAGCAAACCAACAATATGATCAATCGCAAACGTGATAGAATTATCTTGATTCGGTTATTCAGATATACTCCAGTCAGAAGGCTCATCTCTTGAGATTTTCACCATCTCCCTCTTGCTAACACGCAAACCATACAACTTGATTGATAAAATAACCTTTACCAATTACATAATCCAGTCTCAACACATTGAGACTGAACCAGTCTCAAAACCAGAGAGCAACCTTCTCTCCCTCAAATATCCAAAGAAAAACTTGCATAAAGTCTCATATAGCCTTGAATTCTTGGGCATATGGATCTAATGATGGTTAATGAAAAAAATTCTGTTCTATAAATTATGAACTTGGACTAACAGAAAAATTCGACATAATTTTTGCTTGTCCTTAAGTTATAACCAAGGTTTTAGGTATCGGTTTCGGAGAGGGTATCGCTCCGCCTAAAATTTAGGTTTCGGTATCGGTATTCGCCCGTTTCGGCGGTATCGGAAGCAAGTTTCGGTATCGTCCGTATCGTCCGTATCGGTAGTTTCGTTTCAGTATCGGTATCGGTATCGGTATCGGAGATATTTTCTTGTATTTTCCCGTATTTTCCTGTATTTTTGTATTTTATTGTATTGTATACTTTGCTGTATTTTACTGTATTTTCTTGTATTTAACAGTATTTTCCTGTATTTTATATTTTGTTGTATTGTCCTGTATTTCGGTATCGGAGATACTTTGCTCTATTTTTCTGTATTTTATGCATTTTCTTTATTTTTCATGTATTTTCATGTATTTTTCATGTATTTTTCTGTTCACCTTACTCATTTGGAGCAACAATTAACTAATTAATAGATATAAAAGAACAATAAATATTGATGAACCATAAATCTGCCTTCATAATACAAAAGCTGAATAAAATACATCAAAAGATACAAAATGAAGAAAATAAATAAAAAGATACAAAAATCTCATTCGTAGTTCTCATCATCCGGCTGTTGTGTATGGTAGTATGGAGGATATGGATACTGCATCTGTTCCGGGCCTAAAAAAGATATCATCATGTTATTATATGCTGAGGGCCGGCTCTGCTTGATGAAAGGCGTGTCATGACTGCCTTGACTGCTGGACTGCTCAGTCACGTTCGGACCGTACCTGTATTGACTATCATAATCAGCATAGACATCAGAGTGTCTGTACGGTGCGCAATAATCGCCTTGGCTTCCTGAGTATCCACCGGAATAAGATTCATAACCTCCATAATAATCAGAAGCACGTTGATACCCTTGATATTCAGAGTGTCTACCGTAGGCATCGTCCCCCCGTTCTTCATTGTGCTGCCTATCATGCTCTCTATACCCATGCGTATCATAAGTATGGTCTCCACGTCTCTCAGCAGGGCGAACGGATGCCGACGCACCACAACCTCCGTCTGTAGGACCTTGGTCATCAGGAGACGAACCATCATCGCTATCGTGCCGAGCCCGAGTGGTTGCCTTCTTTCGCTTGTACGTGATATTCGCAGGGGCGTGACTTGGCCGCGGCTGGTTGCTTCGTGTACGTTCTGCTTCCGCAAGCGCCTCGTCCAACCAAGGATTGTCTCTGTCATCGAGCACCTTGTCTTCTGTCTCCCTGGTCCATTCCTCCAATGGATCATCCTCGTGAAAAATCTGATCCAAATCGATCAGCTGATGATCGGCCTTCTCGCTCCTTCTCGCATGTCTATGTCGCAGTCTCATATTATAATGTACATAGACCAGTCTTTTAAGGTGTTCCATTGTTAGCCTGTTCCTGGTCTTTGTGTGAATGAGGGAGAAGGTGGTCCAGTTTCGTTCACAGTTGGATGACGAGACAGTTTGGCTCAACACACGCACAGCTAATCGTGTAAGCGTTGGAGCTTGCTCTAACCCAACGCTTAGCCACCATTGAGCTGCAACAAGTTCCAGTGGTTAGAAAAGATGGATTGTTTTATGGGGAACATATAGAAATCTAAGATTCATATAGATACCTGGAGTGACCCTTGTTATCACCATTTCCGCCTTAGCGGAGCCGAAATAACCAACTCTCATCTTATAGGCCTCCAGCTACAATTATCAATCATAATTTTAGAATGTGAACTGCTACATCAAATCATATATCAAAATAAAAATATCCGAATTTCATTTACCTCTCTGTCAATGTCAATTTGCTTCGAGATGTCTGGTTCAAGCCTCTCGATCACGCGTCTGAGTCCAACCAGCACCTCGTTGTCGTTTGTTGCATTGGAGGAGTATTGAAAGCGAGGATTCAGAAAATAGCCTGCAGCATGAATATCTTGATGTAGCTGCTTATCCCATCTCTTGTAGGGATGGCAGACCCGCCCGACCCGACCCGTCATGTTTTTGACCCGACCCGACCCGCCCGACCCGACCCGCCATGTTTTTGACCTGACCCGACCCGGCCCTCAGACGGGTCGGGGCAAGCTTGGGCTTTGTATGCAACCCGGCCCGCCCCGGCCCGCCCCAATAAACTATAAAGGTTCTAAAAAAACATTACTATTTTGATGCGAACTATGCGGTTTGTCCATATCACATAACTCATACTCTGTTCCAATGTTCTTCCAATTAGGCCAATTCCCAATTCCCAATTACCAATAAATCACAATTCTTCCAAATCACAAATAAAACTTTTATTTGGGACTCATATGGATGGCAGTAATGACCTGACCCGATCGATCCGACCCGGCCCGACCCGGTTTTGGTAAGAAATTACCCGCCCCGCCCCGGCCCGCAGACGGGGCGGGGCAAGCTTAGGTAGTTAAATACCCGCCCCGCCCCTTAATATTGCCATTCCTAATCTCTTGTCTATCATGTCCCACCATTTTCTGTATCCCCTACCAACATTCTTCCGAATTTCCTCTTTGACACGGTCCATGGCCTCGTAGAGATACCCCATCTCGGCCTTATCATCGTTGTCGACCATTCGAAGAACCTTCACCAGGGGCTCAAATACGGCGATGACATTAGAGATAGTCTGCCAGAATTCATCGCCGTGAATCAGATCGTACACGTTGTTTCCAACCTCCCTATCTTTTGGTTTAAGCCTTGAAAAGTTATCGGACCAGTCCCTGGATGTGATCATTCTCCGCAGGTCATCTCGGTTCGCGTACAGAGAGTCCAAAGCAATGAAGTGGGTCGCAAATCTTGTTATCGCGGGCCGGATCAACTCTTTTCCACCCGTCTCTCTTCTCTTCAAGCTGAGCACACATCCTTTGTTGTATATGAATCCTGTTACCATCTGACTTTGTGCGACGATATTTTTGACTACTTCTTCTTTTGCCATGTCAGAAAATATCAAGTCGATACAATGCGCCGCACACGGGGTCCAATACAGATGATGTCTCTTTCGCATCAGCAGCTGCCCAGCTGACTTGTAGTTTGCCCCGTTGTCGGTAACTACCTGGACTACTCTATGCTCCTCAATTAGTTCTACATATTTGTCCATAAGATCAAATATGTAAGGACCGTTCTGGAATTGGTCGGTTGCATCCACAGAGTCCAGGAACACCGTCCCGTAGGTCGAATACACAAGAAAGTTAATTATCTTCCTTCTGTTTTGTGTTGTCCAGCCATCGCACATCAGTGTGCAACCGTACTCATCCCACTGAACACGAAAAGTTTCTACATAATTTTTGTACTCTTTATACTCCATGTCCAAGTATGTGTGTACCAGCTCCCAAGCAGTGGGTGGAGCAACGCCACGTCCCGATTCCGCAATAGCATCCACCATGGGCATGTAATATGGTCTATTGGTCACATTGTATGGGATGTGGTTGAAGTAGAAAAATTTGGCCATAGCTCGGCCGACATAGGCCGTGGCATTCTTCATGAAGGTATTCTTTATGGTTGATTTGGATTTACCCTTCTTCGTCTGAGAAAAAGGATCGGCACCGGGTCTGAGAGCGCCGGCTGGTCTACCGGTTGGCTGAACATCGCGAGCAGAACCGCACGCGAACATACCGGTCAGTCGGCTGGCACGACTACCCGATCTGGCTAGCCCAGGGGCTCCAGACCCAGACGATCCTGCTCCCATCCTTCTGCCCTCACTTCTAATCTCTTCTTCGACAAGTTCTTGCCTACTTCTTCTAAGAGCTCTTCTAAGGTCCCTCGCCTCCTCGGTGTCATTCTCATCCTCATCTGAGTCATCTGATATTGCCTCCGTCTGCTTTGCCCTTATCTCCTCATCTATCCTCTTCTTCTCAAATCTGGCCTGTACCTTTTCGGCCTTCTTCTGAAATATGTGCGCTCTTATCTCTTCACGCACTTCTTTAGATACCTCGGGGCATGTCAGCACATCCCCGGTAATTCTTGCCAAGTGATCCTTAAGGCGAGACACGCCTCCATGCATTTCTTTCCGGCAATAGTTGCACCTTACTTGTTTATGGTTTTCTGCGATCATTTTACAGTGAGCCCACCCAATATCCACCGTCTTCTCCTTTGGAGTTCTTCGAGACATGTTAATTACTGCACCATAAACCAAGGGTTACGATTAATCTTGAAAAGATTATTAACGTATTAGACTTACATATAGTCGACGGTGTCACATAATCATGATTTGCGTCCTTGCGGTCCAGCGGAACACGGTCAGGGAATTGACTAAGCCAGGGTCACTTATACCCAGTCTAGCTAGGTTGATCCAGCAAACTTAGTCAAGCACATTGAGCCCGATCATGGTCCATTGAAGGAAACTTATCATTCATATGTTTGCCATCAACTAAAAGGCTTTTATTAAAACTAGTTAATCCTATCAACTAGTTGAATCCTAAAATTCGAATTTATTATGATTCGTTAATAACTTTTATTAGAGTCCTTATCAGCTATAAGGTTTTATTTGTTTCAACGTGCTATCCTAATCATGTATTTGGATTTTAATAGATTCACATTACGACAATTTAAAGTGTACACTTTTATTAAAATTATTATTAGAACGTTTAAAATAATAATCGTTGGAAAGGACTACCCTAATCATGAATTAGGTATTTAATAGTTGTAACAATTTACTAAACATAGCATGTCAATCTAAAATGCGTCTCATAAGTTTTAGAAGAATTTTAATGGCTAACCTAAGAGGCTTTCTTGAATTATCATATAATATGCAAGAAAATAGAATTACCATTAAAACATGCCAACTAAATTTTATCTCATAAAATTTAGCATGCAGATAAGCAACTTAAATATCACATAAATAATAATATGCAATTTGTAGTATATCTATTGTTAGAAAATTTTAGAAAATTTTATTAGAAAATTTTAGTATTTTAATGGCTAACCCAATCCCATAAGTACTATTATTAGAAAATTTTAGTATTTTAAGTTCTAACATATTTAAAGTTCTAACATATTTTTAGTAGTTTAAGTAGTTAATTGATCAATAATTAATGTAGCTTCTCTTTTATTTTTAGTATTTTTTCCTCTAACCACGTATTATATGGTAATTAAATTGATGGTAGACAAATAGTATTTTTGTGGAGTCCATATAGCATTTTAGGATTTATTATGTATTTTAAGTATTTTTCTATATTTTTATGTGTTTTCCGTATTTTTCAGTATTTATTTTGTATTTTAACTAATTTTTTTGAATTTATTATGTATTTTAAATAGTATCTTCAGGAGTCCATGTAGTATTTTTAGGATTTATTATGTATTTTAAGTATTTTTCTATATTTGTTATGCGTTTTCCGAATTTTTCAGTATTTATTTTGTATTTTAACTAATTTTTTTGTATTTATTATGTATTTTAAATATATCTTTAGGAGTCCATGTAGTATTTTTAGGATTTATTATGTATTTTAAGTATTTTTCTATATTTGTTATGCGTTTTCCGAATTTTTCAGTATTTATTTTGTATTTTAACTAATTTTTTTGTATTTATTATGTATTTTAACTATATCTTTAGGAGTCCATGTAGTATTTTTAGGATTTATTATGTATTTTAAGTATTTTTCTATATTTATTATGTGTTTTCCATATTTTTACCGTATTTATTTTTTATTTTAAATAATTTTTCCGTATTTATTATGTATTTTAAAGTATTTTTCCATATTTATTATGTATTTTCCGTATTTTTACTTATTTTTCCGTATTTCTTACGTATTTTATAGTATTTTTCCGTATTTTTATATATTTATTTGTATTTTAAAATAGCAAAATACGCAGTTTCTAATAAGTCCAGTATTTCCATTTTTTACAAGTATGCCATTGTATCTGTTAAGTGTTTTCTCCATTCAGGTTAAACTTGTAATTATAATGAACTTAAAGGGTAATTTGGGAATTGCGCCAACCGCACTATACTAAGAGTTCACATGTCCCCTTAAGTTCGGTGTATTTACATATATGCCATTACACATGATTAATTAAGTTTTAAATTGATGGCAGGATTGTAAATAGATGAAACTATATGGTCAAATGTGAAATATCATTAATATTTGCGTTTAACTTGCTTATGGCTGCGTTTCTAACCTCGGTCGCTTCGACTTCTCAAATTAATTCCCCCCCCCGAGCCCGTCGCTTCGCTGCCCCCTCGTCGAAACCCTCTCAGCAGCTTCCACTTCTTCACGCGACGACGAAGATGGCGACAGGCGACGACCAAGGTTTGAGGTCTCGGTTTCGGTCTCGATTTCTGTCTCTCGAAAATTTAGGTTTCGGTATCGGTTTCGTCCGTTTCGGTGGTATCTGAAGTGAGTTTCGGTTTGTCCGTATCGGTATTTTTAAATACTGGCGTACTCACATTTATCTATAACCAGAAATAATTTTCACTAACTGCTACTCACATTACACATTTTGCTAAACATATTGCATTTATTTACAAGTTTGCCTAATTTTTAAAATAAATTGCTAGACACATCACACATTTTGTTAAACATATTGCATTTATTTACAAGGTTGCCATTAAAATGGTAAAGAGAGTGGCAAACTTGTGAATAAATGAAATATGTATAGCAAAATGTGTGAGATGAGTAGCAGGAGGCAGGCTTCTTCGGGGATGCGGCGGGAGGCGGGCTTCTTCGGGGATGCGGCGGGAGGCGGGCGACCATGAGGTAAGTCTCTCTCTCGATCTCTTCCCTCCTCTTCCTCTTTATTTTTTCTTCTTTTTTTTGGATTTTGGTGATGCTGCTTTCCTCGTCCTCCTTCTGGTTTTCATTTTTTAAAGTTTTAGCTGGGTATCAACCAAGTTTCGGCCAGTATCGGACGATACTGGACGAAACCCGGCCGATACGGCCGATACCACGGCCGATACGGCCGATACCACAGCCGATACGGCCGATACCATGACCGATACGGCCGATACCGAGAATTGAAGTGTGGTTTCGGACCGGTCCCCTCCGATACCGATCCGAAACGGCCGATACCGGCTGGTTTCGGCCGAAACCTAAAACTATGGTTATAACTACTATTTAATTATTAAGATTTGTATATTTATAATGTTCATTATGAGCAAACCGATACTGACGCGTATCCCCGATATATCCCTAGATATCCGCTATCCGATATGAAAATTAGCCATCCGATGTGATCCCGATCCCGATATCTGATATTTAAAACATTGCATGATTATTCATATGTCAGGAGTAAAGAAATTTCTTTAATGTATTCACATGCCATATAATTTGAAGTTCCATGGGCACACTATTAACTGCAAGTTTGTGTTCAACCTTGATGATATCAAGGTAGTTTGAAATTTAATTGAACCATGAAAGTTTTTTACATTCAATATCCATTTAATACAATGATGAACTGGTCTATAAGGCTTGCAACTGGAGTGGAAAAAGAGAACATAAAATCACATAATGTTGTTAGTAATGGGTGGCTTGGTCACCTAACAATTTTCTTTGGTAAATTGTTTATCTTAAATGGTATCATATTAAGATTTGTGTTTGAAGAACCATTTTCCTTTATTCGGATCACACTGTTTATTGAAGTTGCCCCTTTAGTCTTTTGGTCCTTCATAAGGATGATACACTTTAGGGAAGGATTTATATTTTTTTCTGGCAAAGTTATGGCCGATGGGATTGGGGGGTTGTGGGTGGTATCATAATGCTGGTACCCTGCATATCAATTTTCACTTTTGCATAATTGTTTTTGATTGAGGGATTACAGATTTCTTAAAGAAATTGGAATATGTGAACAATTCTTTCAATAAGATTGATGGAGCTTGATGAAGCTCATACGCTCAAAAGCACTATAAAATGTACTTTATTATGGCTGCTGCCCGCACAAGATTTTCAGAGTGATGTCAGAGGAAATGGTGACGCTGGTGTAATAGATGGAGTTGAGTGTAAGTGCATTAGATGAAGGCTGGGAGTGACTGTGATGAAATTGGAGGGATGGTGATAATCTCTTTTTTATTTTTATTTTGCAGTTTTTATTAATAAGAGGACATTGGTCTATAAAAAATTTATTTAATAAGAGGACATGAGAAATTACACTTTTCATCAGCATTAATTTTATTGGGCAATAAGAAACAACGGTATTCATTTCTGTAAATGCATGTTTCATCCTATATTATTTGGTGGGGAACAAAGGTCTAGAGCACACAGGACTATTGGAGAGAGATAGAAGTGGCTTGAGATGCAATGTTTTTTTGACAGCAGTATAATCGTGCGACTGATCAGAAAAGCACAAGAGAGATTAAAACAATTATTATTTTTCTATATCAGATGCTATTTAGTCCATTGTCACTTGTCAGCAGGAAAATTGTAACATAAGCACTACTTGGAAGAGATCTATAGACAGTCTTGGACATCTCTGTCTCTAAATGTTAATTCCAAACAGGTGCAAGTGTTAAGGACATGAGTCCTGACATTATATTAGCTAATAGTTACTATATTTAATAACCATAGTGCAACATCATTTGGTGAGAGGCATCTCAATATAAATGCCCTGCTCATATTTAATCCCGACTCTTTTATAGGTAGCTCTTGTATATCTAATCATGTGAAATTAACTATTTTTGCATGCTAAGTCAAGACTTGTTTGCTTACTAATTAGTATCAATGTATGAGGATGGATAGCTTCACATGATTATCCAGTGTTAAGTGCAGAGAGTTCTCTCGGACTAAATCAAGCATGTTGCGATTTTTTGTTGCTCAACTGTGATCACTAGGAAGTCATACATTAGACACAGAAGGTTTTAGTTTATTATATATGATAGGTCCTTGAGTATTTTGAATTTTGAATTTTGAATTTTACTTTCCCCATTGTCATTGACTCATTATGCAATAGAAAAAAGTGCATTACAGGGTTATCAAGTCTTTAGGCAGGTTGTGATACAGGACATATGATTTGCATGGAGAAGAAATGAAATATACAAATTGCATAAGTTGTCATCTTAAGATGCACAAATCAGGTTTGTAAACAAATTGCCCGGTATACAGGAAAATTTGAAGATTGCCTTAAAAAAGAAAGCCCAAAAAGTTTGTAAGACAACTAACATAGTCCATTATACTTTTTATTGCGGTTCCAGATATAAAAGATGGAACACTAGAATTTGTCGAGGGGTGAAATGGCCAACCTATCCCCAAAACCCGCAGCTTGGAGTTGCTTGACTACTAGCATGATTGAGCTTTAGTTGATATGCAGATATAAAAGATGGAGCACTGGAATTTGCCGAGGGGTGAAATGGCCAACCTATCCCCAAAACCCGCTGCTTGGAGCTGCTTGACTACTAGCATGATTGAGCTTTAGTTGATATGCAAAAGAACAAAGTAATAACTCTCTGGTATCACAGAAATACTGGCACCTTTGTAGAAGCGCTTTAAATACCCCGCTTTAACACTGCTCCAGCCCCACTTCATGATTTTCACAGTGTATTGCCTATTTGATCTATGTGTATATATGTCCTTACAATTAGCTTCCTTAGATATTCAATTTGTTGGTTTTGATTTGTTTCTTTTGTAATATTATTATTACTTTTCTTTTTTCCTTTTTAAATATTACTTCATGGTTGCACTTTCCACTATCATTGATTACTGGCATACATGTTCTCAAGTCCTATAATCCTATTTTAGTGCTTTAATAAATTTAGGGATATGCTACTATTGCTATATGTGATGCAACATTCCATGCTCCAGGTGAGTGTAAAATGCCATTCATATTCTAATTTTTTTGGTAATGCTTATATTGAGCAATTTGGATTCATGTGTTTGTCCCAAAGATATAGGATAAAGGTTTTGGTACCATTCTCGGTTATATGGGATCATGATAAATGGTAACTTAGTAAAATAAGTTGCATTGTATTCTGACAACAATCACCAATAAGTCCTTTCAAAAACAGTTAAAAAGTGTAATATCTATTGTAGGGTGTGGAATTATCTTCTCATTGAACTTCCCGCGATTTTTTATTGCTGCATTCATTTGCTGTTGTGTATGAGCTCTAGAACATAACTTGTCTTTATGTTCTTGGTCAGTAGTAGGCATGTATATTGCTGGTTATGTTATGGTTACATTATGATAGGCTACCTTCCGGTGGCTGCTTCAATATTAAGGCACCCTTTTTCTTAGGATGATGTATAGCGAAGAGTTTCTGCATATGGATCAGGTGGCAAGGGGGTTCATGTGTATGTGGATCAGGTGGAAGGTTCAATGTTATTTTGAATCGTCAGCAGTCCTGAAAAGGCTTGGTTTGTCATATGTTTAAGTATGAGCTGATCTTTTGTTATCCACTCAATTTTTCATGATAACCCTTTTTGCGAATTTCCATTATGGCACCATTTCCCCCTATCTGTTTATCTGTTGCTATCATTAATCATAACCTTGCATTATGCTGCTTATGAGGAGTACTTATCAGATATTGCATGTTTAATCTTCTGAAAATGTTTTGTATTTTAGACAGCCGCAATTGAATATATCTTGCATGTTAGAGCCTATGAATTATTTTCTGTTCTTTGTTTATTTTTTTTTTGAATTATCTACGATTTCTTGTGCATTGGCTTTGTTTAGTGGCAGCACCCCCCCCCCCCCCAAAAAAAAAAAAAAATAAAAAATAAAAAATAAAAAACCAAACAAACAAACAAACAAAAACAAGCATATTAGTCGCTGAGATTTATGATTATTATGTATTGGAATGGCATTTTAGTTCTAACGTACGTTAACGTTGAGCTAAATATGGGCTTTGATAGCAACTGGTTTCAATGTGCCCAACATTATTTTTTTCTCATCTCTCAATCATATGACATTCTGCTTCCTCTTTGTTGTTTATAATCAGAGAATTTTGCCAAACACTTTGAGAAGTATGGGAAGATTACCGACTCCATGATAATGAAGGACAAGCATACCCAAAAACCCCGTGGATTTGGATTTGTAACATTTGCTAACCCGTCTGTGATTGGCAAGGTGTTGGAAGATGAGCATGTCATAGATGGAAGAACGGTACAACTTTGTTTATTCCATTCTAATAATACTGTTTAATAATTGAATATGATGGGTACTTCTGGCTGATTGATGTAAATTCAGGTGGAAGTTAAGAGGACAGTCCCAAGAGAAGATATGCCATCATCTAATAGGGGCCCCAAAACAAGGAAAATCTTTGTTGGAGGGATACCCCCATCATTCACAGAAGGTAGTAGCTATGCATTTACTTTGTATTTTTTATAACCATATCAAGCTAATTTGTTAATGAAGCTTTCAGACGAACTGAAAGAGCATTTTAGCTCATATGGCAAGGTCGTGGAGCATCAAATAATGCTTGACCATAGCACAGGACGATCACGAGGTTTTGGTTTCGTCACATTTGAAAGTGATGAGACAGTTGAAAAGATAATATCGGAGGGTAAAATGCATGATCTTGGAGGAAAGCAGGTAAGCCAGCTCTTTTCACGCTGCATTGTTATATTCATGGTTGTGGATGGATCTTGTGTCTGTTTTGCTGTATATTATTTTGACAATATCCACCGAACTATTGAAAATGGCGACCAAACTAGTGCAAATAAAAGTAGAAGTTGGGTAATAGATCACAATTTAACTGGGCATTAGATAATAGCGACACTGGTTCATGTGAAGTGGGCTGTTGATGAGATTTCAATGGAAATCTTAAGAAACAGGAAGCTTTATCATAGGTTGTGAACATTGTAGTAGAGTCTGCGCTGCCAGGACTTGGAACTCATTTGTGTCAGGTTCTGTTGATTGTTGATTACTTGCCTGCATCATACATATACAAACATGCATAACTTGGTTCAGAGATTTTATTATTTGGCCACAAAAAACATAGCTTATTTGAATATAAAATGGATGATACTTACTTCTATGCATTACATTTTGCAGGTTGAGATCAAGAAGGCTGAACCCAGGAAACCTGGTGGAGATGTGGTATCCAATGGCAGAACCAGCTTTGGCGCTGGCGGTGCGAATATTTATGGTTTTGGTGGCAGTGGTGGTTATCAAACGAATAGTTTCTACTATGGTGGACAAGGTGGGGGATATGGTCGAGGCTACGGCTACGGCGGGGCCGCTGGCTATGGTGCGGGGTTTGCCCCTGTTATTGGTGGCCCCATGTATGGGGCGGGCGGATATGCTGCTGGTAATGGGTACAGCGGCTACGGAGGCGGCTATGGTGGTGGTTGGGGATATGGAAGATACCATCCATATGGAAGATGAAGTTTATTAATATTAAATATTTGACGAGGCATATGTATGCTTTGAGGATGTTTTAGGACTTAAATGGCCTCAGTAGTTCTTTTAGTGCTCCAAGAATACGGAGTTTTGTTAACTTAGTCTTCATGATACTACTTCATGTAAACGATAATGGAACCTGCTCCTATGTTTTGAACAGCAGTATGCTCTCATCTTTGTCTATGCACCTGCATGTTATAATTTGTGGGCAATGGCTGTGTTTTGAGGCCACTGGCAAGAGATTTGCATCTTAATTTGAAAGCTTGAATTTTGATTGAATTTGAAACAACAGAATTTGGAGCATAAAATTCCTTGTACGAATCTCTCGAATTATAATCATCTTGCAAATAAAAATACAGAATGAAGGGGAAAATTTTTGAACTATTTACAAGGAACCCAAAAAAAAAACACCTTAAAAATCTACAGGTTACAAAAGAATACTGCCCTTGATTCTGATTCCATTCTAAGTACCTTGCCCCCAACACTCAGCAGACACAATCTGGAGATTAGAACCCATCAATAATAGGTTGTTCCAAGGGCAACCCAACTCCTTGGGAGCTCTTACTCGGAATGGGGATCGCAGACCAGAAAGAACAAGGAACCATATTCATGCCTAAGGCCGGCAATCTCCACCCTCCATGTGAGCACGGCGATTCTCAATCATGCTACCTGATGAGAATCCTCTCGCTCTCTCCCAAAAGTTCTGACTTCTGCCCGTCCTCAGAGGGCCTGAGCTGGAATGTCTTCGGAAAGAGCCAGACTCATCCTCGGCAAAAGCCGCTGATGCGCAAAAGATATCAGACTCTGATAGCACTCTCTCTTCCACACCAGACCCTGTAATGATGTCCGAGTCTTTGGTTGACGACTCATCTTGGCTGAATGATATTCGACGCTCACCACTCTCGTCGCACACGAGTTTCAAGGCCTGGACCACCTCACCCATAAACGGGCGGTGAGAGACTTCGGGCTGAACGCACATGGACGCAATGGCCGCCACTTTTGCCACGCTGTCCAGGGAAACGCTCGAGCCAAGAGCTGGATCGATCAGCTTCTCTAACCCATCCATGCTTGTTAGCAGAGGACGCGCCCAGCTGACTAGATTTTCCTGTCCAGGAGGCTGTGACATGTCTACTGGCTTCCTTCCTGTCAAAAGCTCTAGAAGGACGACACCATAGCTGTAAACATCGCTCTTAACGAGAAGATGCCCTGTCATTGCGTACTCAGGGGCCACATAACTTCATAGAAAAACACAGGTATCAGATTATCAGATGAGGCAATAGATAGATGTATAGCATGTTTATTTGATATAAATCATTCGGCACATAATGTCATATATCCATGAAACATGCACTGTGGTTGATGAGGAAATTTAAGAGTTTGCTCAACAATCAGATACGCATTAGGTTGAGAGTGTTAGCAAGAGACGGCATTATGTCCAAAAATGAGTGTAGCTGAAATAAGAATGTTGAATGACTGGCAATATATCGGATAGGCTGAGAGGACTGCATTTACAATGTGCGGCTAAAAAGTTTAATATCAGACGTTCGGATGGATACAATGGAGGCCAATGAACTCTGTTGCACCAGTTGGGTGGTAGGATGAAAGGTGGACCAGCAGCTAGGCTTTTTGGGAATGATTGGTGTGGTTTTCTTCTTCTTCTTTTGTCTATGGGGGGGGGGGGGGGGGGGGGGGGGGGGGGGGGGGGGGGGGGGGGGGGGGGGGCGGTGTGTGTGCGCACGTGCACGTGCATGTGTGAGTGTGTGTGAGTGATAGTTGTGTTGGGGCTTTGTGTAAATCTAATATGTAATTAGTCATTGATGAATTTTAACGGACAAAAAGGATTCGTTTGCCCGTGTTGTTTTTCAAACAATAAGATGAGAACAATAATTAAGATCTTCGTACCCAAAAGTGCCCATAACACGGGTAGAGATGAGCTCATTTCCTTCGTCCAAAGCTGCTCTGGCCAGCCCAAAATCAGACACTTTGGGCGTGAAATCATGCTCTAGCAAGATGTTGCTGGACTTGAAATCCCGATGTATAACACGAGGGCTCGAGTCTTCATGAAGGTAGGCTAGACCTCGAGCAGCGCCAAGAGCAACCTTCATACGTGCATTCCAATCAAGCGGAGCAGTGTCCTTGTCTAGTCCTGTGCAGAAAAAAGGAATTCACAGTCAAAAATTTTGACTCCTTAAACATGAACTAATTGGACATTCCAAGCCATTATTGTAGTAGAGTATTAAGGTACTGTTCCCAGTCTGACTTGCTGCAGACGCTACGTCATATGTTGACTCATGGATCGAACTGAAGGAAATATGTTGTTTTCATCGGATTTTTAAAATATACAACGAAAACATGATAACAGTAGAAACATCCAAACGTTCTCCCAATGAAAAGTTCAGAAAAAATGAACACAAGCGCAAAGAGATTTAAGAAATATCAGAATCAGCAAAGAAAAAATAAGTTCCCACATTCTCATATGAAGTAAAGAATTACCCAAGGTTCTTTGTGAGAATTTCATGCACTTGGTGCACAAGGATCATGAGATTGAATTAGAATCGTTAATGATTCAATCAAATCCTGATGCATAACAATACCATGATGGGGCCCATATTATTTTGGAATGAATGGTCCAATTGCCATTTAAAATTATTTGCGTATTATCTAAGTAGAACATTAGATTCTTGAAATTTTACTTTATATTAAAGTCTTTTCGTAGCCTTATCTCTAAAATGTATAGTCTTTTTAAAAATTAATTAGAACTTAATTATTAAGAAATGTTTTTGTTGCCTTTTCTATAGAAGGCAAGTTTCTTTTCAGAATTATGATTGGCATGAAATTAGTTTTTTAAGGCTTTAATTTAGGGTTTCTAATAAAAATGGGGTGTGTGCCTTCTTTTGTAAGCAAATCGATGATTTCTAATAGAATTTGCTTTTATTCAATATTTGTTTCCTCTTCAACCAATAACTGATGATTTTTTAGGTGCAAAACCCCAGTTAAGGCATGTGGCATTTATCTTGTGTGAAGCCAACATGTACGTGTGATGCCCTTGATCATATATCCCTTTTTTCTTTTTCCCCATCCTCCAAAATAAGGAAAAAAAACAAAGTTGCTACCTATTCCCCTCTAGTCCTAATTTCCACATCAAATCCATCACGATCATTTTGGGATCTGTTGCGGGGTAAGATCCGCTAACAATGAATTTGTATTAATGGGAAAATGGGTGGGTGATTAGGAAGGCCGTTTACAAGTGGGGGTGTGTTGAAGCCAAGCGCACTTCGGATGATGATCTCGGGATCAATCCTGCAAGGTCACCCTTTGTTGGCCATTCACTGGAGTTGGTCGCCGGTTGCTCGCTGCTTGGAGGAGCTTTCCTGCGCAAAGAGCAGCTCGTCAGACAGGCAAGGTTGGGTTCCAATACTTAGCATCTCCCATGCTTAAATCAGAATAAAGGCTTAGAAATGTGGGTCGAACACATAGGCCAATCTGGAGGTAGGCCGACCTTACGTAGCGAGCTTGAGTGGAATAACAAATATGTGGATGATATTTGCTCTTGTGTGTGAGTGAGAGTTTATAATTCGATTAACATCCATCTTTCTTGATGGAAGTGGAGGGGTATTTATAGCTGAGTAAGGCGGTTGGGTTCAGCTGAGCTGGCGTGCTGAGCTGGCGTGTCAGACTACGGAAGGTTCGGGCGGAGATGTCAGATCCGTGCATGTTAGAGGTGCTTTTGTCAGGGTGTCAGAGCCGAAAGCGTCAGGCGCGCCTTTGTCAGACGGTCAGACGGCGCAACGGCGAGGGGCTCTCTTGTCAGATCGTCAAACGTCGCAACGAAGAGGGGCTCTCTTGTCAGAGGGGTGCCTTTGTCAGACCGTCAGACGGTGCAACGACGAGGGGCTCTTTTGTCAGACCGTCAGACGACACAACGACCCGGTGCTCTTTTGTCAAGCTGTCGCGCGGCGAAAGCGCCAGTGATGTTCTCGTATCAGGACGTTTGTCGTGTTCGATGGGCTGAAGGGACATCAAGGTGCGTCCGAGGAGCGGGACCGCACATTGGTCGCTTGGTTGCTCCCTGTGGGCACCAAGATTTTTACCTAAGTTCGATGCCGCCAGGTCTCGATGGTTGCCCCTCTTGCCTCGATCGGAAGGCGACCTTGGAGGGCGATGAGCGAGTTGGTTACGCGACGGGTGAGCTTGGAGGAGAACATGCGACCAATCGGCGAGGCTGGTGGTGAAGGGTGCCCTTCCTGTTCGACGAGGCGGACTTCATGGATGACGAGCGAGCTTGTCGCACGTCTGACGAACTTGGAGGAAAAGTAGAGGTGCTCCGATCTTTGGTCGTAACAATTGCCCCGTCATTCGAGCTTGAGGCGGAAGCCCGGCCTAGTTTGAATGACGTATAATCTCTCCGTCTGTTCGAAAGGGGAGGGGCATCCTTCGCTCTGAATATTTGGACATGGCGGTAATTTATTTGAAAAACCCGTCCACCGCTTCACAACCATCATTTTGATTTGAAAGGCAGGAAAAGATCGAGGCGGCCCAGCCATCCCGAACGTGACGTGTGGCTGACGTGACGGTGGGTGGCAGTCAAGGCTTCAGGGAAACTTGGATTCGCGCCACGTGGCATGGCTTCGACGACGGAGATGGAACGACGCTCGCTATAAGTAGGGAGGGGGAGATCCAGCGAGAGACTTCTACTTCTTCCAAGCTTCTCCGAATTTTCTTCTCCAAGTTTTCGATTACCATCGTCGCCGGTCGCCGGAGCTCTTACTCACTGTTCCGGCTGCTTCCTCGGATCGTCTTCTTTCCTCTAGGTATCCTTCTTGCTTCTTAAAATGGTTTCTCCTCCTTCTTTCCGTTCAACCGCTTCGAGAGAGATTGAGGGCTGGTATAGGGGTGGTGAAGCACCGGTCAGCTCCGCCACGGACACAGAGGAGCGGGTGGAGGAGACTTCACCGGTCAGCCAGGACCGACCCGAGGGTAGGCCAGCGGCCGAGCTTTCTACGGGTTCGTCGTCAGCGGCCCCTAGGGACCCTAGGAAAGGGAAAGGGCCGACCATAAGGAAGCCCCGATTGTCTGCTCGGGCAGTCGTGACCATGGCCGAGGCCGGGGATGTCCCAGCTGAGATCGCGCCGCCACACCCGCCTCGTCAAAAACCGACTCAGCGGCACCAACCGGATACGCTGCCGCCAAAGAGTCCTATGTCGACAGAGTCAGGAGTTCGTCTCTCTTCGACTTGAATACCGCGAGTGCCGACTCGCAGCTCGGGTGAGTGTGCTTTTCAAGCCCGGACGGCGGACAACCATAATGCCAGCGATCCGCGACCGTCGTTCAACCACTGGAATCCGACCCAGCCGGAGACCCCTGGGGCGGGACCGTCCGAAGAGGGACTGCGAGAATCGGAGGTCTTCGCTCTCTCTGAGACCCTTGGGCCTCCGGCTCGGCCCGCGCCTCTTCCTCGGCGTCGACGTCGATGAGAATGGGGATAGCCGTGGCGGTGACGTTCTCAGTGGGACGGCCCAATTCCGCCGCAATGGCCAGAGGACCCGAAGCAGCTGTGGCTCCCACCACCTTCTGTTTCTTCATCCACACGAGCTTCTCCGCCTTCGCAGTGGACGTCCCCTCCCGAGCTCTCTTCGGGCTAGCCTTCACCGCTTGCTTGGCCGAGTGCTCTGTGGCCAATCTCACAAGCTCGTCCATCGGCAGACTCATCGTTTCACCTGCAAGAAGGAAATAGATCAGGGTGAGCAAATCAGGAGCGAAAATTACAAAGCTTGGATTACCTTCGGGCCAAATGTGTCGGACGATCATTTCTTCCTTGGCAAGATCCTCAAATCTTTTGTCTGCGTCGGGGATTCCCTGCAGGATCTTGGCCCGCTCTACGTCGTCCACCTCAAGGAGGACGTCTTTGTTCGCCTCAGGATTCAGCACGCCCCAGTTCGACCTCAGTGCTAGATCCTCGGGCGTCGAGACGAACACGTACCTCTCCTTCCAACCTTTGATCTTCCTCGGCAGGCCCAAGACTAGAGGCCGACGTCGCCTCGTTGAAAGATAGAAGTGCAGCCACATCCTCTTGGTTTCAAAGAAGTATCGGAACAAGGGGAGGGTCGGACTAATCCCACTTCCTGCACAAAGGACGTGAAAACCCACGATACAACTAATGGAATTCGGCATCAGTTGAAACAGAGGGAGTTCAAGAAAATTTAGAATGTGGAGAAGTAAGGGAGGAAGAGGGAAGCGGAATCCTTGGGTGAATCAAGCGACGTATACTCCGACCTCATAGTCTTTGGGGAAGCACACCCGCTCGGTGGAGCTTGGAAGGACTGTGTAGGACGGCCTTATGTATTTCACGCGGGCCAAGGGCATGAAGGAGGTCGGCGCAACAGATTCTACCTCGTGGTGTTCAAGTCGAAGAGAGACGAACTCCTGACTCTGTCGACGAAGGACTCTTTTGCGGCGGCGTATCCAGTTGGTGCCGCTGAGTCGGTTTTTGACGAGGCGGGTGTGGCGGCGCGACTGGTCGAAAATAGCTTGCTGCCCAGAGACCAAGCATCTCTGTTGAACGTGGACGCAGAAAGGTTGTGGCCTTCTGGCACAACATGCAGGTAGGCTGGCCTTCTCTTTTAAGATGCAGCTTTCTTTGTTCGTGTGTACGCTCTAATCTTCTCCCTATCTTTGATGTGTAGGCGAACGCTATGATGGTCTCCCTTCGACGACATACCACTGGGATAAACAAAGCTGGGGCCGCCCGGGAGAGGAAAGCTGCTGAGCTTGAAGCATAAAAGAAAGTGGCCGAGGAGAGGGCGGCGAGGCATAGGGCCCGGCTAGGAAAGCTGCATGAGTCGTACGCCGAGCAAAGGGTGACGATCCAGAAACAAGAGGCGTGTTTGGAGGAATTTGAGAAGAGGGTTCAGACTGAGGAGACCAGCCGGGTAGAGGTAGAGGCTGCCTTCGAGCAAGAAAAGAATAGGGCGGCGGAGCTTGAGGCGCTGGTGGTGTCGAGGAAGGCCGAGCTTGAGGCGAAGCAGGTGGAGGCGTTCTGACACTATCAGACGACGAAGCTCGTCCCGGCGATGGCGGTAATGAAGGAGAAGAGCTATTTGGAGGGCTGGGAGACTTGCCTCCAGAGGATAAAGGAGAGGATGGGGAACCTATATCCATCGGTTGATGTTGATTTCTCGAGGCTGCAAGCCTCGGATGACGATAAAGAGGAGGTAGCTACGCCGGTCGAGGAAGATGTGGCGGCGGTCGAGCAACTAGCTGGGACAGTGCACAGGGGGGAGGTGATGGAGGCTCGGGTGGAGTCAACCACGACGAGGGCGACCAGTGCACGAGCGGCCAGGGCGCCGCATGATCTTTGGAGTGGGGGTTAAGGGCCGATCTTGGGGCCTGACTTTAGGATTTTGTTTTTTTCTTTAGGTTGAGGTTTTGGGTTTTTGTGGTGTCGGCCAAGGTATGGTCGGCCAATATGACCATTTTTGTAAGCCGGCATCCAGAAATACTTGTATATATTTGACCAATGAAAATACTTGTCCGAACTTCATTTTGTAGAAAATAGTGACTTGGCGTTGCCTCTTATTTTGCCTTGCCCTTATGTGTGCCCCTGATATTCGGGGCGGACGAGAGCTGTGGGAGATCATGCCAGATGTCGAGAGTATAGACCGACATGAATCTGCCAAGACTTATCGAGGGCGAAGCTCGTAAGCTTACCCCGAAATTTGAGGGAGTGGATGGTACGAGCCTGTAGCTCGGGCCCGTAGCTCGGCGTTAGCCCTCCGACCGCCTACCCTTGCTTCGGGAACTTATCACGTCTTTTCGTGTTGGTAGGAGCGTCCTATGATATGGTCGAACTTTGCAAGGATGTTTTTAACCTTGGGGAAGAGTCGAAATTTCTTAAACGAAGAGGACAGTATCCGAGAGTATGCACAAAAAAGAAGATAATTTCATTAATAGTTACAATGTTATTGATAGTATTTGAGCAAGTGATCGGCATTCCATGGGTGGGCTAGCTCGTCGCCTTCCATGGTTGCAAGGATGTAAGTTACCGGCCCGATGATGTCAATAATCTCGTAGGGGCCCTCTTCATGTCCTTCCACGTGATGTGCGCCAGTGGTTCAACCTCGATCCACTTGGTGAAGTAATCGACGACGACGCGAGGAACTTCCTCCTTCCAGATGCCATCGGGAAGGGTCCAAGGACATCGAGGCCCCACTTGGCGAACGGGATCGGGCTGAGAATGGGGACCAAGTCGGCCGACAGTGCAGCAATGTGTTGGCAGAACTTGTGGCATTCTCCGCACTTGACGTATTGGAGCGCGTCATGGAGCATGCCGGCCAGTAATAACCTTGACGCACTGCTTTGTGGGCGATGGTGCGTCCGCCGTAGTGGTTTCCACAGAAGCCTTCGTGCACCTCGCAGATGACCTGTTCAGCTTGGTCCGGTCCCAGGCACTTCAGATAAGGCATGATGTCGTATCTTACGCGGTGCTTCCGATAAAGTACGCCGTCGAAAATTACGAACGATAGGGCTCGCATCTCGACCTTCTTTGCTTCGAGCCGATCTTCGGGCAGGGCTCCCGTCTCTAAGTAGGTCATGATCGAGCTCATTCAGGTTGTCGTTTGGCTGACACACATTAGCTCGCCCTCCTCAATGGTCAGTGTCAGCAGGTTCTCGACATAGATGGCCTTTCCAATCTCGACCGGTGTAAAGGAGGCCAGCTTTGAGAGAGCATCGGTTCGGAGCTTGTTCGATCGAGGCAGATGTTGAACCTCCGCCTTTTTGAACTTTTGAAGTTCAGCCTGGGCGCACTTTAAGTAGTGCTTCATCAGCTCCTCCCTTGCCTCGAAGCTCCCTTGAATTTGTTGGACGACGAGCCTCGAGTCACTTAACAGCAGCACATTCGTCGCCCCCCATCGCCCGGCACAGTTTCAACCCATTGACGGCGGCCTCGGACTCCACCACGTTGTTTGTCGCTGAGAAGATGAAGCGGAGTGCGTACTCGAGCAAGCTCCCGTCAGGGGTTTCTATGACGATGGCTGCTCTGCTTCTCGACCCCGCAGTCAATCCGTCAACGTGGACGACCCATAGTTTGCCTTCTCCTTCTTGGACGGACGTCGAGGGATCGTCTGCCACCAGCGGTCTTTGCCATGTCACGACCGATCGAGCGCCTGACGGATCTTCGAGAAGTTCTTCGATGATGCATTCCACCACAAAGTCTACCAGCGCTTGGCCTGTGATCTCCGTTCGGGCTTTATAGATGATGTCGAACTCGATGAGTTCGACGCTCCAGTTCAGCATTCTGCCTGATCTCTCCAATCTCTTCAAATTCTTCTCGAGGGGCAGATTGGTGTAGACAACGATGGTGTAAGCTTGGAAGTACGGTCGAAGCTTTCTCGCTGTCTAGATGAGGCAATATGCAACCTTCTCTATGGGGCTATAACGGGTCTCCGCATCTCGGAGCACCCGGCTCACATATTAGACCGGCCTCTGCTTGCCCTTCGCTTCTTTAATGAGGGCCGAACTGACGGCTTCTTCACTTGTGGAAAAATATAAACCCATCTGCTCTCCCTCCTCCGGCTTTGCAAGCAACGGCGGACTTTGTAAGTAGGCCCGCAGCTCCACGAATGCTTGGATGCAGAAGTCATCCCATTCGACCGCCTTTCTTGTGCCTTTCTTCATGGCGAGAGCCCACCGCAAGATCCTAAAGAATGGGAGCGATCTCTCGGCGGACTTTGATAGGAACCTCCCAAGTGCGGTGATCCTCCCGTTCAACCTCTGCATGTCTCTAATTGACTGAGGCTCGCTCATGTTGACGAGGGCTGATATTTTGTCGGGGTTCGTCTCAATCCCTCGCTCGTAATCATGAAGCCGAGGAACTTTCCTGATTGAACGCCAAAGATGCACTTCGCCGGGTTGAACCTCAAGTTGTAACGGCGCACCTTCTGGAAGGTCTCCTGCAGGTCGACGAGGTGGTCATTGGCCTCCTTAGTCTTGACCAACATATCATCGATGTAAACTTCAAGGTTTCACCCGACCTGAGAGCTGAAGATCTTGTCCACCATCCGTTGATAGGTCGCCACAGCATTCTTCAACACGAACGGCGTCTTGGTGTAGCAGAAGGTCCCATTGTCGGTGATGAACGAAGTCTTCTCTTCGTCGACCTTTGCCATTGGAATTTGATAGTAGCCCGAGAAGGCGTCCATGAAGCTCAGAAGTTCGTAGCCCGATGCATGGTCGACCAAGTGGTCGATCCTTGGCAAGTGAAAGTTGTCCTTCGGGCACACTTTGTTGAGGTCAATGAAGTCGACACACATGCGCCACTTACCACTGGCCTTCTTCACCATAACGACATTGGCGAGCCATTCTGGGTAGCTCACCACCTTGATAAATTTGGCTTCGAGGAGCCGCTCCACCTCCTCGCCTGCCGCCCGCATCTTCTCTCCTCCGGAGCTCCTCTTCTTCTGTCTAACTGGATGAGCTTCCGGGTCCACATTTAGCTCGTGAGCGATCCCCGCAGGATCGACTCCGGGCATATCCGAGGGCGACCATGCGAAGATGTCTACATTCTCTCTGAGGAGATCAATGAGTCCCGTCCTCAGAGCGGCCGGGAGCTTCGTTCCTGTGGAGACGGTCTTGCCCTCCTCCGCTGATATTGGCACCTCTTCGACCTCTTCCACCGGAGCCAGTCGTGGTCGCAGAAGTCCTCCCGACGTCGAGGAGGTCGACCGACAAAGCCTGCTCGGGCGCTTTGTGCTTGGTGGAGCCGACATAGCAACTCCGAGATAGTCTTTGGCTCCCTCGCACTTGCCACACCCCCCGCGGAGTCTGGAATTTGATCATTTGATGCAACGGGAAGGGGAGAGCTTTGATGGCGATCATGTACGACCGCCCTATGATGCTGTTGTACGTCGACGCAACGTCGACGACAACAAATTGCGTCATGCGAGTGACGACCCTCAGCTCCTCCCCTAGAGATACGGGCAAGATGATGACTCTGGCAATGGGGACCAAGTGGCTGGTGAAGCCGACGATCGGACCCGTACAAGGCTTCAGATCCACCTGCTTCAACCACATCTTCTCGATCGTCGACATAAACAGGATGTCGCAGGAGCTTTTAGTGTCGATCAAGAGGCGGCTGATTATGGCCGTCCCGATCTGATCTTCGATGACGAAGGCGTCGTCGTGCGGTAGTTCGGCCTTCGTGCTCCCGGGGGCGCTCTCTCTTCTTGAACCGGTCTTCTCCCATTAACGAACCCTTAGAGATGGCCTTCTTGAATCAGCCATTCGATTTCTCTCTTCAAGGTGAAGCAATCGTCGGTATTGTGACCGTGATCACGGTGATATCGACAATACTTTTGTAGATCCCTTAAAGCTGGGTTCGATCTCATCCCCTGAGGTGGGTCTTGGAGAAGTCCGGCCCTCGTCGTGGCGGCCAACACTTCGATCATGGGGGCCCGTTGCGATCTCTCGGGCCTCTGGACCGCCCGCAGGGGCTCTCTGGCAGCGGCGAACTCCCGCACTAGGCCGGGACGATCTTGCTGTCGATGGCCTTCTGGTCACGCCTTTGGTGGCCCGGTTGGTCGCGGCCTCTGAGTCGGTCTTCCTGCATCGGCTGAAAATTAGGTCGTTGCTCATTGCGGGGCGCCCCGGCTCTGGAGACTTCCCTCTTTGTTCCCAGAGCCTTCTCGCTCAGCATGAACTTCTCCGCTCTAATGACGAGCGCATCAAGGTCGGCCGACGGATCTTGGAGGAGAGATTTGTGGAGACTCCGGTTAGTTAGCCCCTTCTTGAAGGCCTCCATGGCGAGCTCATCTCCGCAGACTGTCACACCACGCCTCTCCTCCTGGAAGCGATGCAAGAACTTTCGGATGGTCTCTCCTTCCTTCTGGACTATCGAGAATAGATAGTCCGAGGGTTTTCTCCTCTGTCCCGCACGGAATTGTTGGCAGAACTTGTGGGACAGTTCGCCAAAGGATTCGATGGTTTGGGTAGACAGACCATTGTACCACTCTAGGGCCGACCTTTTCAAAGTGTTCTGGAAGGCCCGGCACATGAGCGTGTCATCTGTGCCTTGGATCTCTATTGCCCCTCTATACCTCTGTGCATGCTCGAGGGGATCGTCCGCTCCATCATAGAGCTCAAGTAGGGGAAGCTTGAACCTATGAGGTCTTCGGGAAGAGGTCACCCATCTAGCCGCTGGGTTGGCTACCTCGGGGTAGGAGAGACGCCCAGGCGACCTTCGAAGGTCGCGATGCCCGTCTCGGCCCTCACGCCGACCATCGGACCTGCCTGGTGAGCCGCCTCGGTGCTCAGAGACATGCCCTCCCAGTCTCCCGGGGTCCTACTCCGATCGCGACTTTGTTGACGTCGATCATCACGCCCAGGAGATCGGCGGGACGGTCGGAGTTGGCTCCTCCTGAGTGGCGGAGACCCTGCTGACGGCGGACTACGCGCGTTCCTGCGCCGTAGACCTGGGGTCGACGCCTCCAGGGCCTCATAGTTCTCCCTCCGAAGCCTCTCGCACTCAGCGATGATGAATCGGAGTTGTCAACAAGCAGCTTCTTCATCTAAACGCGCTTGGTGAGCGTCGTATGCCTCGTCCTCCAGGCACCTTCGTTGGACAGCAGCTTCTTCGTCGAGCCGCCACTACCGAGCGGCCTCTGCTTCTTCATCCAGGAGTTTTTGCTTGGCATCTATTTCTTCGGCGAGCCCTCTCCGCTGAGCGGTCGATTCTTCGAACTGAGGACGAAGGTTTCGCCTCATGTTCAGGGGCTCAAAGGGGCCTGGGGGTGCCCCAGTCCGTCGAGGGAGTCCTCCTGTGAGAGTGTGACTCCTCCTCCATGGGTGCTTTGCCACGATTCGGACTGCGATTGATGGGTTTGGAATTTGACATGGGTGTGACCCTAAGGTTTCCACAGACGGCGTCAATTGTAGCGGGGTAAGATCCACTCACCATGAATTTGTATTAATGGAAAACCAAGGGCACGATGGTTACCAGTGAGGGGTTGATTAGGAAGGCTGTTTACAAGTGGAGGTGTGTTGAAGCCAAGCGCACATCAGATGATGATCTCGGGATCAATCCTGCAAGGTCGCCCTTTGTTGGCCGTTCACTGGAGTTGGTCGCAGGTTGCTCGCTGCTTGAAGGAGCTTTCCTGCGCAAAGAGCAGCTCGTCAGAACGACGGGGTTGGGTTCCAACCCTTAGCCTCTCCAATGCTTAAGTCAGAATAAGGGCTTAGAAATGTGGGTCGGACACGTAGGCCGAGCTGAAGGTAGGTTGACCTTACGTGGTGAGCTTGAGTGGAAGAACAAATATGTGGATGATATTTGCTCTTGTGTGTGAGCGAGAGTTTATAATTCGATTAACCAACCTCTTTCTGATGGAAGTGGAAGGGTATTTATAGCTGAGTAAGGCGGTTGGGTTCGACTGAGCTGACGTGCTGAGCTGGCGTGTCAGACTGCAGAAGGTTCGGACGGGGATGTCAGATCTGTGCGTGTCAGTGGTGCTTTTGTCAGGGTGTCAAAGCCGAAAGCGTCAGGCGCGCCTTTGTCAGACCGTCAGACGACGCAACGGCGAGGGGCTCTCTTGTCAGACTGTCAGACGGCGCAACGGCCCGGTGCTCTTTTGTCAAGTTGTCGCGCGGCGAAAGCGCCAATGGTGTTCTCGTACCAGGACATTTGTCTCGTTCGATGGCCTGAAGGGACATCAAGATGCGTCCGAGAAGCGGGGCCGCAGATGGGTCGCTTGGTTGCTCCCTGTGGGCGCCGAGTTTGTTACCTAAGCTCGATGCCGCCATGTCTCGATGGTTGCCCCTCTTGCCTTGGTCGGGGGGGCGACCTTGGAGGGCGATGATCAAGCTGGTTGCTCGACGGGCGAGCTTGGAGGGGAACATGCGACCAATCGACGAGGCTGGGGGTGAAGGGTGCCCTTCCTGTTCGACGAGGCGGACTTCATGATGACGAGCGAGCTTGTCGCATGTCTGACGAACTTGGGGGGAGTCGAGGTGTTCCGATCTTTGGTCGTAACAAGATCTGTAACGGCCGGTATTTTTAGGTATGTGTGTGCTGGTATTTTTACTTCCGATTGTCTGAGTGTTTTTATCCGTGGAGTCGACGCGGGCGCGTCTAAATTTTTCACCGTAGTTTAATAGTTACTATAGTTATTTTAATTACCTTAAGTTATTTTATTAATTACAAAATTACGATTACTAAAGTATTTACTAATTACCAATATTATTTAATCTAATTACTTTGGTTACTTATTAGTTACTTAAGTAGTTAGTCAATTAGCTAATTAATTGGTTAAATTCACCCACCCATGTTTTTCTCATTCCGAGCACGTTACATTCCCCAAAACACGTTCAATGCATCCCCCTAAAATTTTTAGTCAAAAAGCCCTACCAAACTGCATTAATCCCAAACCTAATTCTTGACTAAACTTCCTCAGTTAATGAACTCTGTCTCCCTGCATCTTCCTCCTTCACGGATATAGCCCTGCATCTCCCCCTCCCGATCATCAACTCCCCCCTTCATTTCAATGCCAGCAAGCCAAACTCCATCCCCAACCTTCCCCTTGTTTGCAGACAAATCCCCCTCTACCGTTCATCAATCTGCCATTCCCAAAATAACACAAACCAGAAATTGAGGGGTAGAGAAACAAAAATCAAATCTGAGCTCGCCAAATTCAGATCTACATCTCCCAAATTCAGCCCCAATTCACAAACCAATTTCAGAACACAAAAAAAATCAAAACCCTAATTTTTTTTCCCTCTTCCTCCTCCTCCCTTGGCCGGCCCCCTCACCCTCTCAATCAGCCCACAGCCGAGCCCTCGCCAGATCCCGTAGCCGCGCGCCGCCGCAGCCGGCCCCGCGCCGCCCTAGCCGCCCCGACCCGACTCGCGCCGCCGCCCTCCGCCTCGCGCCGCCCGCCAGACCCCGCTCCAGGCTGCCCCGCCCCCGATCCGGCCTCCCCTTGCGCCGCCGCGAGCCTCTTGGCCGCTGCCCCCTTGGCTCCCCTCCACCTGCAAGCATCAATAAAAAAAGAGAAAGAGAGACAGAAGGGAAGAACGAAGAGGGGAAGAGAGAAAGACAGAGAAGGGGGAAGTTGGGTACACCGACCGCCTTTCAAAACGTGTCTTTCACTACAGGGCGAAACGGTAACTCATCGTACCCTAGCTATGGGGTTTAAAAGCAATATTGATGCATGCCAAAATTAGTTTCTTTTATTGACAAAGTGTTTCACTTGAACAGTTAGCTAAACTTGATAAATTGCACCGTACCGTAAATGGAATTGGACTCTGTGACATGCTTAACTGTTAACCGGAAGATGTGATTGGAAAAGTAAGAATGGTGATTGACTTGTAAATTGTAAGTACGGTAACCTGCACACACACTGGGTTTTGGGTTAACTTATAATGGCGAGGGTACGGGAGCGACTAGTCCAGACTTTGTTGTCACTGTGCGGGTTCTAGCAACCCATAACAGTGCCGGTGACAACCATCACAGATCACAGATCACAGATTATTGCACAGTACTCAGAGAATTGGTTCGCCCGGGTAGCACCCGCGGCAAGAGTTGGCCTCTTGGTTGCTTATTGTACCCCGCATTATAAGTCACGTAGGCTCCGGCACAACTAAAAGTCTCGTAACTGGTCATTTTAAATATTGTTATTGCTGATAGAAGTAGACAGCTATGTTACTTTTCTGCTCTATTGCTCGCACTTTACTTTTTAGTTTGCCATGTTAGTTTTGCCATGCTCAGTTATTGTTTTAAATAACATGCTAAAGATACTTTGAGTTACGTCTGATCCTGGCGACCCTTCTTTTTGTGGTGGTCTCGCCAGATACAGCACAGGTTGAAGAAGTTGCACCAGGGACTGCAGACGCTGAGTTTGCTGTAGAATTTGACCAGGAGGACGCTGGTTACTAAGTGTGAGTGTGAGTGTGTTTTATTATATGTATCAGAGTGGCTTGTTTGGTGTGTATTTGTATTCTCGAGTTGTATTTCTTTTCATTTACGCTGCTGGTTTGTAATAAGGTTTTCACCACTTTCATGTATGAGTATTTTGGTACATTTCTGCAACAGAGCCTGTATTGATCTCATCGGTGCCTAGCAGGACTTGTGCATTTCCAAACAGTAACGGGCCCCAAGAGCGGGTCGTTACAGGTTTGGTGGCCCATGCAGGTCCGCGCTAAATACCACATGAGCAGTACAGGAAGTTCAGAATGTGCCGTATAAAATACTCAATGGAACTGATCAAACCTTATGAAAACGCAGGAAAGCAATGGAAAGGAACACTTCTGGAAGCGAGGACAGCGCATTTGGATCCGGGATCAATCACCTGAATGGGGGTCCCAACCAAAATGATGCTGGCAATGGAGCCAACACCGGTCCGAACGCGACAACATTTCCGACCGCACCATTGTCTGCAGAAGATTGCATGCAGGGCATGTATGCCCTTCATCAGCAGCTTGGACAGGCTTTGGAGCAGGTTTTGCGTAGAGAACAGAAAGCTGACCCGAGTGTTTATCACTTTCGAGGGATGAATCCGAAGACTTTCGCTGGGACCGAGAATCATCTCCAAGCGGAAGAATGGCTCAAGAGAATCACTGATGATCTGAGAGCATCTCAGATTCGAGAAAAAGCATGGGTGGCTACCGCCAAAAGGCAATTAACTGATGGTGCTCGAGACTGGTGGCAGGCGGTAGAAGACCGCTTGGGATTGCCTATTTCATGGGATGTCTTCACCAAAACATTCAATGCTCAGTATTTTCCACCACAGGCAAAGATCCTGATGAGGAAGAAGTTCATTAACCTAAAGCAGGGTTCGATGACCGTGGATCAGTATAACGCTGAGTTCTCCAGGCTCAGCAGGTTTGCCCCGGAGATGGTTGAAGATCCATTGACTCGAGCCCAACAGTTCCAGCAGGGGCTCAACATTGAAATTCGGAGGATGATGGTCGGTGCTAGTCCGACCACACATGCTGAAGTTTTAGCCATTGCTCGGAACCATGAGATGGTTGAATTAGAAGCAAAGGAAGAGCAACGGCTGACAGCACCTGCAAGGCCCCCACCGACCCAAGCTGGGCCTAGCAGACGGCCACAGATACACCGCCCTATTCAGCAGGTTCAGTTTAAAAAGCCAGGGCAACAGCAGCAGGCACTCCCGGTCTGCCACTTTTGCGGAAAATCTGGACACTTCAAATCTGAGTGTCGAGGATTTTTAGGCCTTTGTTTGGTTTGTGGAGACCCTGGACACGTGGCTAGGAATTGCCCACATCATAAACCACGTGCTCCAGCTCCGGTTCCAGTTCCAGCTCCAGCTCCTCGTGCTGACCCGACTGGGAACGCCCCACAGCGTCCACCTCTACCTCCACAGCAGAGGGTGTTCCAGCAGGCGAGGCAGCAACCACCACCGAAACGCCAGGCTTACACCATGACCGTCGAAGAGGCTGAGGCTACCGGTGAAGTGATCACAGGTATATTTTCTTGCATAGTTCGTAGTTTATTTCTTTCATTAGCATTGGTTGCTTAGATTAGTGTTTGTAACCTAGGTGTCATACTAGTAGCTGGAAACCCCGTCCTCTCCTTGTTCGACTCGGGAGCATCACATTGCTTTCTGGCGAGTCGATTCGTTCGCACCCACACTATTCCTGTCAAACCTTTAGCATCCGGTTGGAACGTCAACACGGGTGGCGGAGTGATAAAGACGACCCGTGGGTATCCACAATGCCCAGTGGTTATTTGTGGGCGAGCGTTATTTGCTGACTTTATGATGATAGACATACCGAACTTTGATGCTGTATTCGGGATGGATTGGTTGGGGACTTTCCATGCCACCATCGACTGTAATCGAAGGAGGGTAGTCTTCGAGATTCCTGATCATCCAAAGTTCGAGTTCATTAGTGGAAGCAGATCAGTAGGCCCAGTGGAGTTCAGAGCCAAATCGACCGAAGCAATAGCAGCCGCTATGGAAGCTGAGCCTGAGATACCAGAAGTGGTTCGAGAATTCATGGATGTGTTTCCAGACGACCTTACAGGTTTGCCTCCGGATCGCACTCTCAAATTTGCCATTGAACTAATACCAGGAGCTCAACCAATATCTAAGGGACCATATCGTTTAGCACCATCTGAGCTAGAAGAATTGCGGACCCAACTAGATGAGCTTCTAAAGAAGGGATGGATACGACCCAGTGTATCTCCCTGGGGATCTCCTATATTGCTGGTAAAGAAGAAAAACGGATCCCTTCGTATGTGCGTTGACTACCGTGAGCTTAACAAAGTCACTGTGAAGAACAAGTACCCTCTACCGCGCATCGACGATCTTTTCGACCAGCTCGGTGGATCAAGCATCTATTCGAAGCTGGATCTGAGGACGGGATATCATCAAGTGAAGGTGAAGGATGAAGATGTTCCCAAGACTGCATTCAGGACCAGATACGGACATTATGAGTACTTAGTAATGACGTTTGGTGTAACCAATGCACCCGCGGTATTTATGAGCCTCATGAACCAAGTATTGTATGAATACTTGGATAAGTTCGTAGTAGTCTACATCGACGACATTCTCATCTACTCGAAGAATGCAGTGGAGCATGCTGAGCATCTCAGGAAGGTTCTCGAGACCCTGAGAAGACACCAGCTTTTTGCCAAACTTAGCAAATGCGAGTTTTGGCTGAACAGGGTGGCGTTTCTAGGCCACATAGTGTCCGAAGAAGGAATTGCCGTTGATCCTGAAAAAGTAGCCGCTGTTCAAAACTGGCCAGTTCCCCGAACAGTGACTGAGATTCGAAGTTTCTTGGGACTTGCTGGCTACTACCGGAGGTTTATCAAAGACTTCTCGAAGATCGCGGGAGCCTTGACGCGATTGACGAGTAAGGATGTTGTGTTTGTTTGGTCAAAAGCATGTGAGGATGCTTTCCAAGAGCTTAAGAAGAGGTTGACGACTGCGCCTATTCTGATCATTCCAGACCGATCAGGAGGATTTGAAGTCTTCTGTGATGCATCTGGCAAAGGACTTGGATGCGTGTTACATCAGCACGGTTGAGTCGTAGCATATGCATCCAGGCAGTTGAAGATCCATGAAAAGAACTACCCCACTCATGATCTTGAGTTGGCGGCAGTAATTTTTGCATTGAAGATTTGGAGGCATTTCCTATTGGGAGAGCATGTGAAGGTGTTCTCGGATCATAAGAGTCTGAAGTATCTCTTCACCCAGAAGGAGCTCAACATGCGTCAGAGACGATGGATAGAGCTCATGGCGGATTATGACATTGACCTTCAGTACCATCCTGGGAAAGTCAACGTCGTACCTGATGCATTGAGTCGTCTACCAGCGGTGATGACCCTTACGACTCAGTGGAGATTACAACAAGAGATGCGGGACATGGGTATAGAAGTGATTCTACCAGGGATGACTGCATCTTTGATGGGCATGCATATCCAGTCGACCTTGGTAGAGAGGATCAAGAATGCTCAGATGGATGATGAGAAGCTGCGGAAGATCAAAGATTTGGTGATAGCAGGCCAGAGGCCAGAATTTAAGATTCATGCAGATGGATCCTTAAGGTTTGGAGATAGGATCTGTGTACCGGCAGGCGCCATCAGAGAGGAGCTATTGGAGGAAGCTCACAGTTCTCCATACTCCATACACCCTGGAGGTACCAAGATGTACCAGGATCTGCGACAGCATTACTGGTGGCATGGCATGAAGAGAAGCGGCGCACGAAGCGTAGCGAAGTGTATTGTGTGCCAACAGGTGAAGGCTGAACATCAGAGGACTGCCGGCTTATTACAGCCCTTGCCCATTCCTGAGTGGAAGTGGCAGCACATCACGATGGACTTTGTGACTGGACTACCCAAGAGTACGAAGCAGAATGACGCTATCTGGGTGATCGTAGACCGATTGACCAAGACAGCGCACTTCATTCCTTTCCGAGTGGGCCAGTCTACCGAAGTTTTGGCCAAGAAGTACATGAATGAGATTGTGAAGCTACATGGAGTTCCTGTCAGCATTGTCTCAGACAGAGACACCAGATTCACTTCGCATTTCTGGAGGAGCCTATAGGAAAGCTTGGGAATTCACTTGAGTTTTAGTACGGCTTACCATCCGCAGACAGATGGCCAGTCAGAGCGTACTATTCAGATACTTGAAGACATGTTGCGGGCATGTATGCTAGACTTCAAAGGATCATGGGAAGACCACCTCCATTTGGTGGAGTTCGCATACAACAACAGCTACCAATCTAGCATTGGTATGGCACCTTTTGCGGCACTGTATGGGAGGAAGTGCCGATCCCCCTTGAGCTGGGATGATGTAGGAGATCGAGAGTTGGTTGGTCCTGAGCTAATCACTGAAGCCGTGGATGTGGTTCGAACCATCAGAGAGAAGCTGCAATTGGCTCAGGATAGGTACAAGCATTGGGCAGGCGCGAAACGTCGACATCTAGAGTTTCAGCCCGGAGACCATGTTTTTCTGAAGATTTCGCCAAACCGAGGAATGATTCGTTTTGGACGGAGAGGAAAGCTTAGCCCTCGATTCATTGGACCATTCGATATTTTGGAGCGAGTAGGAGAAGTGGCATACAAGCTTGCATTGCCCCCTGCCTTAGAGGGAGTGCACAATGTGTTTCACATCTCGCAGCTGCGTCGCTATGTGAGCGACCCTAGTCATGTCGTGGACTACTCGGAGATCGCAGTTCGTCCAGACTTGACGTACGAGCAGCAACCAGTGGAGATCTTAGATCGACGTCAGAAGGTCTTCAGGAACCGGACTATTGATCTAGTCAGAGTGATGTGGCGTCGCGACTCACCTGGTGAATCTACCTGGGAGCGAGAGGACGAGATGCAAGAACGTTACCCCTATATTTTCCATGCCCTGTAGAGAATTCCGAGGACGGAATTATTCTAAGGAGTGGAGGATGTAACGGCCGGTATTTTTAGGTATGTGTGTGCCGGTATTTTTACTTCCGATTGTCTGAGTGTTTTTATCCGTGGAGTCGACGCGGGCGCGTCTAAATTTTTCACCGTATTTTAATAGTTACTATAGTTATTTTAATTACCTTAAGTTATTTTATTAATTACAAAATTACGATTACTAAAGTATTTACTAATTACCAATATTATTTAATCTAATTACTTTGGTTACTTATTAGTTACTTAAGTAGTTAGTCAATTAGCTAATTAATTGGTTAAATTCACCCACCCATGTTTTTCTCATTCCGAGCACGTTACATTCCCCAAAACACGTTCAATGCATCCCCCTAAAATTTTTAGTCAAAAAGCCCTACCAAACTGCATTAATCCCAAACCTAATTCTTGACTAAACTTCCTCAGTTAATGAACTCTGTCTCCCTGCATCTTCCTCCTTCACGGATATAGCCCTGCATCTCCCCCTCCCGATCATCAACTCCCCCCTTCATTTCAATGCCAGCAAGCCAAACTCCATCCCCAACCTTCCCCTTGTTTGCAGACAAATCCCCCTCTCCCGTTCATCAATCTGCCATTCCCAAAATAACACAAACCAGAAATTGAGGGGTAGAGAAACAAAAATCAAATCTGAGCTCGCCAAATTCAGATCTACATCTCCCAAATTCAGCCCCAATTCACAAACCAATTTCAGAACACAAAAAAAAAATCAAAACCCTAATTTTTTTCCCTCTTCCTCCTCCTCCTCCTCCCTTGGCCGGCCCCCTCACCCTCTCCATCAGCCCACAGCCGAGCCCCCGCCAGATCCCGTAGCCGCGCGCCGCCGCAGCCGGCCCCGCGTCGCCCTAGCCGCCCCGACCCGACTCGCGCCGCCGCCCTCCGCCTCGCGCCGCCCGCCAGACCCCGCTCCAGGCTGCCCCGCCCCCGATCCGGCCTCCCCTTGCGCCGCCGCGAGCCTCTTGGCCGCTGCCCCCTTGGCTCCCCTCCACCTGCAAGCATCAATAAAAAAAAGAGAGAGAGACAGAAGGGAAGAACGAAGAGGGGAAGAGAGAAAGACAAAGAAGGGGGAAGTTGGGTACACCGACCGCCTTTCAAAACGTGTCTTTCACTACAGGGCGAAACGGTAACTCATCGTACCCTAGCTATGGGGTTTAAAAGCAATATTGATGCATGCCAAAATTAGTTTCTTTTATTGACAAAGTGTTTCACTTGAACAGTTAGCTAAACTTGATAAATTGCACCGTACCGTAAATGGAATTGGACTCTGTGACATGCTTAACTGTTAACCGGAAGATGTGATTGGAAAAGTAAGAATGGTGATTGACTTGTAAATTGTAAGTACGGTAACCTGCACACACACTGGGTTTTGGGTTAACTTATAATGGCGAGGGTACGGGAGCGACTAGTCCAGACTTTGTTGTCACTGTGCAGGTTCTAGCAACCCATAACAGTGCCGGTGACAACCATCACAGATCACAGATCACAGATTATTGCACAGTACTCAGAGAATTGGTTCGCCCGGGTAGCACCCGCGGCAAGAGTTGGCCTCTTGGTTGCTTATTGTACCCCGCATTATAAGTCACGTAGGCTCCGGCACAACTAAAAGTCTCGTAACTGGTCATTTTAAATATTGTTATTGCTGATAGAAGTAGACAGCTATGTTACTTTTCTGCTCTATTGCTCGCACTTTACTTTTTAGTTTGCCATGTTAGTTTTGCCATGCTCAGTTATTGTTTTAAATAACATGCTAAAGATACTTTGAGTTACGTCTGATCCTGGCGACCCTTCTTTTTGTGGTGGTCTCGCCAGATACAGCACAGGTTGAAGAAGTTGCACCAGGGACTGCAGACGCTGAGTTTGCTGTAGAATTTGACCAGGAGGACGCTGGTTACTAAGTGTGAGTGTGAGTGTGTTTTATTATATGTATCAGAGTGGCTTGTTTGGTGTGTATTTGTATTCTCGCGTTGTATTTCTTTTCATGTACGCTGCTGGTTTGTAATAAGGTTTTCACCACTTTCATGTATGAGTATTTTGGTGCATTTCTGCAACAGAGCCTGTATTGATCTCATCGGTGCCTAGCAGGACTTGTGCATTTCCAAACAGTAACGGGCCCCAAGAGCGGGTCGTTACAAGATCAGAGCAAGTTTCAAGACTCACCAACAAATTTGAGTCCACAAGATTCACTGTCCAATTTTCATTTTAGATTTGCAATTGCTACAGTGGTCGTGGTTTCTATAATACCTCAGCTGCTCACGTCTAATTCGGTAATTTCTTCTTTTTCTCATGTTTATTTTCAATCATCTTTGTACTATTCTAATAAATATTCTTGTGATAGCCCTTCTTATAGGAAGTTAAATTTGCCTCATTCATAGAAACATTACTATCATCCTTGCAAATTAGGCAATGCATCTTGTTTTTGGGGGTTTGCTGAGTATGATTCAAATTAGTAAAAAAATTGATGAAAGACTTAGACAACTTATTTTCCTACTATGATGTGACAGATGAGCAAATGTATCTATATTCAAAAGGTAGGACTGATTCTTAAGAGTGGAAATTTTCACTGAAAGACATATACGACTTATTTTCATACTATGGTGTGATAGATGAGCAAACGTATATATATTCAAAAGGCAGGCTAACAAGAGAGTAAAGATTGGTGACCGAGAAATCAAGACCACGCGTTCTTAGCTATGTATGAAAGTCTTTCTCAGAGATATGTATTCATCATCCTACAAGCTATTATCCATTAAGCTGTTATGTTCCTCTATTTTTTAATCTCTACCATTTTTAAGAAATATCATTATTTTTTGAGATAATCGGAGTTTGAATTCCAACCACCATCAACACCGGTGCCTATACTAGATCATGAGCTACCACCGAACCTAGAGAAATGTATCTCAACAGAAGCTGGCATCAAATCCCAAATCAACATAAGCCTGAGCTAGACCAACATCCGCATGCAAATCCAAAACCAAAGCATTAGTCAAAGAAGCTAGAGCTTGATCCCAAGTCTGAGCAAGATCCCAGCCGAACATAAAAAGTCCTAGGCTGAGCTAGAAATAAAACCACAACTAGAGTCAGAGTCAAATCCTAAGCCAAAGTTTGAACCAAAAGTAGTTGAAGTTGATCCCTGATAAGAATTTTGTGCTGAAAATTGAACGGCACCAAAAGGATTAATGGATGCAGCTTCTAAATCGACTATCTTGATCATAAAAGATAAAAATGTGTATCAACCTCAATTTCCAGTTTCAATGCCACAAACACTTGACTCATATACTCCAGAATTTCTACCGCCTACATACCATCAATCTTGCATTTTATTTTGTCTATTTCTTTGATGCTTTTGAAACATCAACTCCAAAATGATCGCCTAAGATCCTTCATTCTATTTCATTTAAAAACTTCTAGATCAAATTTTCTCCGACTAAGAGAAATTGGATGATTATTTTGGATTTAAGGGTTCAATCGTAATTTTCATAATTATTTGTATCTTATCCCAGTATAACATAGTTTTCTTTAGAATTTTATTTCTTTTAAAGTCCCTTTGTAGCTAGGGATGAGAACGGGCCGGGCCGGGTCGGGCCAAATAAATACCCAATTCAAATGGGCGGGCTTTCGGGCCGGCCCAAAGCCCATATGGACTTTTTCAAGAATACCCAAATGGGCTTAAAGTGGGCTTTGGGCCAGCCCATTGGGCTTTGGGCCACCCCGTTGGGCCTAGCTTAGTTTTTTTTTGCATACCAGCATATCCATTTATCCGTATTGTATCGTATCTGATACTCATATCCATATTGTATTGTATCATTGAATTTTGAATGACGGTTGCACAGCTCACTTGTGTCTTGCAATGTAAATGTTTGTTAGCCTTCGCTATTGTTGGTTGTTCCTGTGGGGGTACCAAAAGCTTTTGGCAGCACTCGGACTCTGGGTTACTACATTGCATGCATGCTCACATGTTACCAATGTAAAAGCTGGTTATAGCAGTAAACAAGCAACAGAAGCAGCTTTCGCTAGTGCTACTATCTTCAAAATCGGGCTTCTTTCTTCTTCAAACTTCTCCTTGACAAATTTGGTTTCAATATTAAAGAAAGAATCCAAAGCTTACACAGGACTCAGAATCTGAAATATTCTACTCATTGGATAATATCATAATCTAATTTCAAAACAACATTTCAATGGAGATCGGGATGTCTCTCGACCTAAAAATCTTTCGATACACAAGTCAGATTTCTTGGAATTTAAGGATGTTGGAATTTTTAAGATAGATTGTGATACATAAATACTTCAGATGAACTGTTTATTTATAAAGTGACGTGAAGGTTTTGTTCAGGGTGGAAAAATAGCCCGGGGGCCCGCCGGCCCGCCCCGGGTTCTGGGCCGGGCCGGCCCGGGCCCGGGACCCCATTCCCGGGCCGGGCTGCGGCCCGGGCCCGGCCCCAGGGCCGGGCTGAGGTGCCCGGCCCGGCCCGGGGTTTTTGTTAAAAAGCCTCACAGAGGCTTAAAAGTGTGGTGGGGAAGCCGGCCCGGCCCGGCCCGGGCCCAAGTGTGGTGGGGAAGCCGGCCCGGCCCGGCCCGGCTGGGCCCGGGCCGGGCTGGGCCGGGGTTCTCCCCGGCCGGGCCGAGCCGGCCCGACCCGGATTTTGGATGGGCCCGACCGGGCCCTGGCCATGTTGACACCCTGAGGTTTTGTCGATCATACTTATTACACTACCTTGTTAAACAAAACAGTGTTGAAAAGTATTTTCTCATAAAGGGATGAGGTTGTTAAGTGTTAATTGAGGCTCTGACAATTTATGACCCATTCCATCAAACAAGCACAGAGGCAGGAAAAGAAAAAGCCTTTTCCTCTCATAAAGAGAGCTTGGAGCTTGCAAGCTAATTAGGGCGCTGAGAAATTCCGTCAAACAGGCGCAGATGCAAGAAATTTTTAATGGCGGTCAGAATCCCTTTATCCACACCAGGACCATGAAAGAGCTAGCATGGGATAAAGAACGTCAACTATGCCACGTGTTAGATCCATGCACGGCTAAGGAGGGGAGAAATTACTTGATGGGCCTGTGCCCAAACCCATGCGGGTTTACACCCGACCCTCTTTTTTGTACTTGCCCTTTCCGAGTCCTCCTTGGAGTAGGATTCCCCCTCCCGCCCCGAGTCCTCCTTGGAGTAGGATTCCCCCTCCCGCCCCGAGTCCTCCTTGGAGTAGGATTCCCCCTCCCACCCCGAGTCCTACTTGGAGTAGGATTAGCCGGACTAGTCCTACTTGGTTTAGGATTGTCATGGTTTCTATTATAAATAGGGGGTAGCCTTCTCTTCTTTTCTCATGCTTAATATTGGAGAGAATTCTATTGAGCGTCCATTAGGAGTAGTTCTAAATCTAGACGAGTGCGGACGTCCTCTAGGCGTCTTGGGAGGAGGGCACACCTCTTTTGTGCCCAATTATCTTGTTCTTTATTATTTTGCTATAAAAATCCTATCTTTGGTTGGTTCCTAACAATTTGGTATCAGAGCGCGTGACGATCCATGGCGGGAATTGAAGGGGTAAAGAAATCAGTTGACGAATTGGTGGAATACATCGAGCACATGAAGGCAAGACAAGCAAAGAACGACGAGCAATTTGTAAAAATCATGGAGCTATTGACGGCGCGCATCCACGACGGCAAAAACCCTAATTTTGGGCAAAAGACGTCACCTTTGGAGGAGAAAAGCCCAGATCTAGAAATTTCAGATCTGAAATTTTCAGATCTAGATCTGAAATTTTCAAATCCAGATCTGAAGTTGACGGAGGAAGAAGAGAAAATTTTTAGATCTAAAAATTTCAGATTTGAATCCGATGGCGGTGAAAATCCAGATTTAAAGGCGGCCGCGGAAGACGAGGACGAGTCCCCAAGGCGAGCAAACCCTAGCCGTCATCTCAAGAAGACGGACACGCCCTCTGCAGAATTTCTGCAGGGGCTGGCCGCCCTGCAGAAATTCTGCAGGGGTCACAGGAGCCCCTGCAGGGCCCGGCAGGGGCCCGGCAGGCCCTGCAGGCCCCTGCAGGGGCCTTGCAGGCCCTGCAGGGCCCGGCAGGAGCCAAGGAGCCCGTGCAGACTCCTGTCGTGGCCCTGCAAGGCCCGGCAGCCCCTTCAGCATCGACGACAGACCCTCCGATGTAGCGGACAGCAATTTTTCAACTTTCTGGGCCCAAAACAGCGAGCATTTGAGCTTCTGGGAGGGCGGCGTGGGCCCCAAGGCCATTGGTTTTCAGTTCAAAGTCTTTCAGAGCGTCAACATCTCAGTTTTGGATATAGAGGGCCTTCAGATCTGACTGGTGGTGACCGTGGCTTTTATCTAGGCGTTGATGAAGGTGGTGGAGACCAATCTCATCCTTTCGATCCGGGAGGAGACATGCAATACGTGTGATGGATGGCACCCATACTCCATGCACCACCTTGAGGACAAGGTGGATTTTCAGGGGCGGAGTAATGTTAGATCCATGCACGGCTAAGGAGGGGAGAAATTACTTGATGGGCCTGTGCCCAAACCCATGCGGGTTTACACCCGACCCTCTTTTTTGTACTTGCCCTTTCCGAGTCCTCCTTGGAGTAGGATTCCCCCTCCCGCCCCGAGTCCTCCTTGGAGTAGGATTCCCCCTCCCGCCCCGAGTCCTCCTTGGAGTAGGATTCCCCCTCCCACCCCGAGTCCTACTTGGAGTAGGATTAGCCGGACTAGTCCTACTTGGTTTAGGATTGTCATGGTTTCTATTATAAATAGGGGGTAGCCTTCTCTTCTTTTCTCATGCTTAATATTGGAGAGAATTCTATTGAGCGTCCATTAGGAGTAGTTCTAGATCTAGACGAGTGCGGACGTCCTCTAGGCGTCTTGGGAGGAGGGCACACCTCTTTTGTGCCCAATTATCTTGTTCTTTATTATTTTGCTATAAAAATCCTATCTTTGGTTGGTTCCTAACACCACGCTCACCATTAAAATACAAATTGAGCACAAAATTGGGCACAAGATCGTACTCATCAGGAACCACTATCCCCTTCCCAAATAAATACGAAATTGAGCACAAGATCGGATCTTTTGAAGTCTGCAGAGAAATATATCGGAGATACTCACCGTGCTCTATCGTTTCTCAGCCCCGATAGCGAAGACGAAGGCCATGAGGTGGAGAGAGCAGACCACGGCGACTGCAGCAAGAGATATTGCCATTGATTTTTTGGTACCTTTTCTTCTTCGTCTTCTTATTTTCTCAGATCGAAGCTATGCCGACGCTTGCCAAATAGGTAGCAGGCTCCTGACCGTTGCGACCAGATCACGGTGATGTCCATCATCATCGTCGTCGTCGTCCTCTTCATCGGCATCGGTGTTGGGCCGTCGTCCTCTTCATGGTGATGTCTAATGGCTTCGTCGTCGTCGTCTTCATCACAGAAAGGGGAGGAGACTAGCATCGGGCATACCCAAAGCCCGATCGGGCCAGCCGGCGGCGGGGGATGGGAGGGAGAGGTTGGAGCATGTTCGGGCTTTGGGCATGCCCGATGCTTGGCCCGATCGGGCTTTGAGTATGCCCGATGCTAGGCCCGAAAATTTTATTAGGAATTTTATTTCTTTTAAAGTCCCTTTGTAGCCTCAACAATAAAAGCAATTTTTTAAGAAGTATTTTAATATATATTTATTATAAAATCCATTTGTTGCATTATCTAGAGAAAGCAAGTCCTTTTTTGTGCTAATTAGTATAGTATTAATTTTATTAGGTTTTTAAGTTAGGATTCCTTAAACAGGGCTTTATCCTTCTTTTGTAAGCAGATAGATTACTTATAGTAAATTTGCTTTTTCTTTAAGATTTGTTTCCTCCTCAACCAATGATCGGTGATTTTTTGGGTATGAAACCTTGGTTAAGGTGTGAGGCATTTATCCCGTATGAAGCCGACATGAGGGTGTAAAGCCTTGGATCCCATCTTTTTTTGGTTTTCCTAAACATCCCAAAGAAAACACAGTCGCTACCTCCCACTCAAACCCTAATTTTCACATCAAATCTGATCCCATCAGAACCCCATCTAGGCTCCAATCCTGATTATCAAGATGTGTACCAGCCTTGGTAACCAAAACAAGTATTTGCCAATATTCCATGTGACCATGAAAAGGTTTCAATTGCCAACGGCCTGATCCGCAAGGCCTACAGTCCACACCAGTCTAACAAGTCGCATCACTGGTAGGCCAAACTCAAACCTTGACATGCTCCAGAAGAAAAAGCAATGCAGCAAATATATACGGATGTAATTTGAAGGGGGTAAAAATGATAGCTAAGCAGAAAGATGTAACAACGAGGAAACGAAGACTTTATTTTTTACCATGGAGATGCGATTCCACACTGCCATTTGGGATGAGTTCATAAACAAGGCAGCGGACATTCTCCTCTGTGCATATGCCTATCAACTTAACCAAGTTCCTATGATGCAAGCGGCTAAGCATCTCTACTTCTGCCAAGAATTCCCTTCCGCCCTGGTGATCGTCTCTCTTGAGGACCTTCACAGCTACCATGGTCCCATCTTCAAGAGTTCCCTGGTAAACACGCCCAAACCCACCTTCCCCAATAATTCTTGAAGTGCTAAATCTATCAGTAGCCCTTTCCATCTCAACCAGACTGAATGTTTTTGCCGATCCAGCTGCAGCAATGCTAGAGGCGTATGATGCTGACGTCGAACCAGGCCCACTTCCAAGTATCCCTGGTCCAATACCTGCAATTTATTATTTTTAACATGTAGATTAGGTACGGGCAGAAAGCTACGTTGATAATGTATTTCAAATGCTCTACATAGCCCAATAAGTGTGGCGGTTAGGAAAAGTTGAAGAAAGAAAGGGAAAGAAAGATAATAACTAGAAGATGACAAGAAGAAACATGGAAACGGTACAAATATGGTTAAATTAATGTAAGTATCAAAGAAGGTAGGCTTTAAAATTTTTCGGTAAAGAAAAAGGTGAAAAAGGTAATGAGTGTACAGGCTCGGTGAATGCCATTGTTCTTGTATTGACATTATCTCTAAATATGCGTTTTAATTCAACATTGGCATCCAAACATTACTATTACACTGGATTCAGATATGACAAAGTTCTTTATGATAGCCATACAGACCTTTGTCGTATACATAACTTGGATATTATCAAGAAATATAACATCAGCAAAATCATCTTTGGCTGGTGAATATAACAAGTTGAAGAATGAAACAACAAGGCCATTGAAAAACAATAAACAACATGGTTTTCTAATTAGTTCTAGGGACTGACATGGTTGGAAAGTTGGGAAATTCGATGCAGTTTCGTGGTGAAGGTCAGAGGCTTCAGAATGGCCTATGGCCCATGGTGACAGTTATTTAGCCTGGCAAGATTTAGGTAGGAAAAGACCCAACTGCAAATTTGAGCAAGCGAGCATAGAAGTAAGAACAAAAATAATCGTAGTTTATCATCATCTTTTCGTCCTCATTTTTTTTTCATTAGCCATTTGATAGAACGACAGAATGGGACTGTCCATTCTTTTTAAAATCCAATGCAGCATCAGTTTGTTTTCTTATGAATCTAGAGAAATTGATTAAACACACAGATATCAGAACACATTATGTAAATCTACCTGCAGGCTTTGCATATGGGGATGGTGGCTGTTGTGACATTGGTGGAGCTTGGCTAGAGCATCTCCTACGTTTAGATAACAAAAACCATGCAGCTCCAACGCTAATAACTAATGCCATCACAGATGATAATACTATAATAGCTATTATGCTTCTCCTGAGTTTTTCTTTTCCTTTTCTGTTTCTCACATCAACCCCCAGAGGCTTTATTGCCCTTGCATTTTCTCCATTAGCAAATGCCCCACCATCAACACTCACCCCAGGTGCCATTGGGGGAGATGGAGGAAGGCCTGCATAAAACAGAAAATTAAAGGAAAATTAAAGGAAATTAAGTCAAAGTCGACATCAATTTTACAAAAGCAATAATCAACATCAATTAAAAATCATGTTTACTATCACCAACTGACTATGTTGCCGTCATCATCGCAAGTTTACTGTTCACATATTGCATCAATGAGCACCCTAACCCTCATAATTGGACCTATTTATGAATCACCACTACAAGGAGACTTATTCATCAACCTAATTTGATTATCTAGTAACACAGTAAACGGAACTTTTCTGAAATATTCGAATCTAGAATGTGGATGACCAACAGGATCCTTCATGTCAATAACACAGTAATCTAGTTAGACAAGAATGGTACTTACAATCTGCATAAGAGAAATGGAAAAAACAAAAGCATTTACACAAACAGGAAATTAGTATCCTAACCTGGATAAACAACATACAGTACATCATAATCCCCAAAATATGAGGCTTTTATGAGAACCTGCTTACGCCAGAACCTTTCAAAAATTAATAATGCTGTATTCATGTCAAAAGATCTACCAAGCGGCACCACATCAATAAGGACAGTAGTCTTCTCTGAATCCTCAGTAGCAGCATTCGCTCCCATGATCCGAACCTGACTTTGTTTCACAAAAATTCCGGATGCAATTTCTTGGGCAAGCTCCGAGACCAATGGGAAAAATGTGTACAGTGCAACCCCTAATCGAAGGCCGACTTTTATTGGCTTCACACATACACATAAAGATCCTGGAGGAGGATATGTAAGCGGCTCCTGGCATGATAATGGCTTACAATCTGCATACAAAACAAGTTAAATGTCAAAACAAGGCTGCAAATTAAAGCACTACCAGTTTTAGATGGACTTTGCACCGAGGATAGAAATCAATGATAGTACCCAGTTTATAATGATAAAGATATTTTTTAATTGTGTACCTGAATTCGGTGGTGGGGGTGGAAATGCCCAAACAGGCATCGGAGTTGGTGCCTTTGTCATCCTTGGGAATACAGGAGGGAGAATAGGAGGATGAATGGGCCCTGTGGACAAGCATCATCACTTACAAAATTTCTTATCAAAACCACATTTTATGCTGAAAATAAAAGTTACAACATGAACACGTATGCTTACATTTGTTATGATGTGAAGGACTCACAGATGGCGAAGGAGAATGTGCTACGTCTCTATTTTCTGGAGGAAATGGAGCCTGGACTGGAGAAGCTGAAGAGGCTGCAAGATAGAAACAGTACTACATATCATATCAACACTAGTTTAATCCCTCTGGATTCTTGTTGATTAGTTACCTTGAGGACTAGTTGAAGGAGCATGATTGCTTTGGCTATTTTTAGGAACCATTGCCGGAGGATGTGAAGGGGCTTGGATGGGAGAAATAGATGGGCCTGCGAAATGGTCAAACTCAATAAGCATAGTTCATCAATCCTGATTCTATTAAAATATGCCATAAGTACCTTCAATATTGGGTGAAGAAGCATGCTTCCATTGTTTATTGCTAGGGGATACTGCAGAAATGTGTGAAGGAGCAGGAGAAACCACTGGACCTTCAATCAAAACCCAAAAATGCAGTAATATGTTAGATTACAATATCTATACACAAGAAAATCGTATTTGATATTAATCAGCATTCGCCACTTTTAATATCCTACCTAAATGGTGGGATGATGGTGGATAGGAAGAAAGTGGAGCAAATGCAGGGTTTCCCATTCCTGTCCTAGTGCCCTGTTTAGGACTTGTTGGTGCCGATGCTGGGTTCTGAGTCATCTCTGATGGAGGATGAGTTTGCGAAGGCATAGGAGAATGGGCAACATTTGAGAAATTTTTCACTTTGTGCGGCATGGGGCCTAAAAGTGGTGAAGATACTGCAGAATGAGGATGTGAATCCAACGGAGCATTTGTTGTATTTGATTGATCTTTCACTATTGGGACAGGGCTTGCTGCTGGTGAGAAGTCTGAAGGATGGGGATGTGAAGGCAAAGGAGAATGGGTAATATTTGAAGGCCCATCCTTATGTGGTGCGGGGCTTATCACTGTAGGAGATTGTGGAGGAGGTGGATGTGAAGGCAAAGGAGAGATTCTACCATTTGAGGACTCATTAAACTCATGTCGCGTAGGGCTCATTGCTGGTGATGACACTGTAGGTGTGGGATGTGAAGCTGAAGGAGAATGTGTAATACCTGGGAGATCCTCCCCTCCATGTGACGGTGCATGGGCGGGAGAAAATTCTGGAGGATGGTGTGAAGGCAAAGGATAATGAGTACTGTTTGAATCACCCTTAACTTCATGCGGTGTATGGCTTATCCCCGGAGAAATTATCAAAGGTTTAGGTTCTGAAGCTAAGGGAGGATGTGTAATAGCTGGATTCTTCGCTTCATGTGGTGTGGGGCTATTTGCCGGAGAAGATCCAGGCGGGAGGGGATGCGAAGGCAAAGAAGAATGTGTAATGTTTGAAGGTTCATGCGCTTCATGGGCTCTAGGACTTGTTGGTGGATATGATCCTGAAGGCTTGGGAGGGGAAGCTAAAGGAGTCTGTGTTTTATTTGAGGGGGAAGTCATTTCATGTGATGCAGGGCTTGTCGCTGGAGACGGTTCTGAAGGAAATTCATGGGAAGGAAGAGGAGAATGAGAAGTCTGTGTGGGCCCCTTCACTTTGTGTGGCATAGGACTTATTGTAGGATATGATACTGGAAGTTTGGGAGCACGTGAATTATTTGAGGGATTCATCACTTCATGTGGTACAGGGCTCATCACCGGATGAGATCCTGGAGAAAGTGAATGCGGGGGAATATCAGGATGTGTGGAGTTTGAGGGCTCCTTCACTTCAGGTGGTGTGGGGCTTGTCGCTGGGGAAGATTCTGAAGGAACTGTATGTGAAGGAAGAGGAGAGTATGTGACGTTCAATGGTTCCTTTGCTTCAGGTGGTGTAGGGCTTATCGAAGGTGGGGGATTTGAAGAATTATTTACTCTATGTCGTGCAGGGCTTATCGAAGGAGACGATCCCAAAGGTGGGGGATTTGAAGAATTATTTACTCCATGTGGTGCAGGGCTTATCTCAGGAGAAGACTCTGAAGGATGGGGATGTGAAGGCGAAGGAGCAAGTGTAAAATTTGGGTGCATGTTCCCTTCATGTGGCATAGGAGCAGGTGCAATAGAGGGTGCCTTGATGTCATGTGGGACATAGCTTATCACCGGAGATCCAGAAAGGCCCATATGTGAAGCCAGCGGAGCATCTGTAATATTTGAGGGCTGCTTTCCTTCATGCGGTACATGGCTCATCTTCGGAGAAGATCCTGATGAATGTGAAGGTGAAATTGGAGGAGCTTTAGTAGTATTTGAGGCTTCCTCCACTTTAGTTGGAGAAGGAGGTATGGACGGAGAAAATCCTGGATGAAGGAATAGCCATGGAATTAGCAAGAAGACTTGTTTGATTGATATTTAATCTTTTAACAAAGGTCTCAGACAGATTACCTTTCTTGTAAGAATGGTTTATATGGTGTACGTGGCTTGATATTTCTTTTGGTGGTGCTGCAGCAGGAGTACCATAGTTCTTCCCATTGTTAACAGGGTTAGCAGCCAATGCGGGGGAAATCGTCAGAGACAGTGAGGCAGATCCTGTAACATGATCTTCAAATATTATTAAGACATCTTGAATTCTTACCAATTCAATTTATGACATGTAATTTTAGGGAAAGTTATTGGACTAAGCTCGGAAACAGTATGGTGTTTTCCAATAAACACTGGGCTTGGTATGGACCTTCAAAGTGCTTCCAATATTGCAAACAAGATCAAGCTATATTTGTTCTGATTCTGAACTATACTTCGACGGCAAATGTTTAAGCCCACCATGCAGGCTAAGTTGTAGCAGTCATGCTAAAGAACTCAAGTCATATTGTTATATAACTTCCTTCATAAAAGGACACGGTTAAGACTGTTACGATGCAAGAATATTACCATCAACATCAACATAATTTTGGACTTTGGATATCAAAGAAGCACAAGTTCAAATTCTACAAGATGTGTGTATAAATAATGAAGTAAAAAGTACGGCTGAAGAAAAAACCAATGTTTCGGAACATAAAAAGAGCACACAACCTACGGAGTTGGGTGAGACATGTTGGAATATAAAAGGATCACCCTTAACCATCAGTCCCTCACTACAACTTTGATACTCAATATTAGGTCGACTGGTCTTGTGAGGTGATAAGTTATCACGCATGATTCCAATGACCACTTGCTTTTATTAGGTCAACTGTTGCTAAGGGAGAATGCTTATTCTCCACCCAAAATCAAACATAATTGATTTACGACAGAAGCAAAATCAAGATTAATCCACTATATCAAAAAACGATTACAATCACTAATGTTCCAGTTCCATTAAGAGAACTCCATCCCCCTCAAAACAACCCGCAATAGGTGATTCCAATCAGCACATTAGCAAAATCCACTTGTAACGAAATCTGACCTGAATCAAACTCCCTTTGATCACTACCTTCGTAGCCGTCAGCCTCATTCGCCAGAATGAGAAAGTGGAGTAATCCCAGCAAGATCCCCTTGCAAAAACTGACCTGAATCAAACTCCATTTGATCCCTACTTTCATAGCCATCAGCCTCCTTCCCAGGATGATGAACCAATCTCTGAAAGGTTAACCCTAGCCGATCTACTTAATAGCCTTTTATCCCAACCAACCAATGTAGGAGATTTATATCGGGTAAAATAGAACCATAAACTCTCTAGCAGATATTCTGTACATAAATTAAGGAGTTATGTCTGGTAAATAGTCCTATAAAATCTCAAGCGGATATTCCCGCCCACCAATCAAGTAACCACCGAAATTCTGCCATTAAATCAGCTATCTCCGCCCATCAATCAAGGATCTATTTCAGGAAATAGAACCAATTAATCTACGCAATTATTTCCTCCAAACAAATTAGGCAACAACCAGATTTTTGGTGAGATTCTGGGTGTCAGTAGGACATAATAGATTCTAGACGTGATACTGGACGATAATATAAAACTGGTAAATATGAACCAATGATACTGCAGTCGAATCCATCTGAAAATTCTGAAACAAAGATCCTGCAGTCGAATCCTGCATGTCATGAATGATGTCATATAACATGACTCATAACATGGCTCACAACATGTACAAAACACAGTCAGATTCCTCAGCCAAAACAATGCAGACCTAGTGCCACTAATGCCAACATATAGCAACAGAAAATCAACCTAATAATCTCCCCCATTGGCATTATGTGGCACAACCCAAGCACGAGCAAAAGTGCTCACCACAACAATAATACCAATACTCCCCCTTTGAGCCACAATAAGCCAAATGATACCTCAAGAAGTCGTAGCGGGAGCCAAAGCAGTATCAGAGGTGCCTGCAGACGAAAAGACGCCAAAATACCCCTTAGAGCTTGAGCTCTACTGTCAAATGTAGCCTTCTGAGCTTGTAAAACGGCAATCTAACGAGCAATGTCTTTGTATGCTGCTTCATAAATGGCAGTGTCAGCTCGAAAGTGTGAAGCAGATGGAGGCACTGAATCAAGTAGATGATGCTCAGAAACAGAAATAGCTGGAGCATTTGCATGTGGAGGAGAAACGGATGTTGTGTCCTGTGTTACAACATGTTCTATAACATGAGCAGCAGCAGAATCAGTTGAGCCATCCTGAGGTGTCGGCTCATGTGTCATAACATCGTTTGCAACATGACGATCAGTGAGGACAACTCCTTCAACAATAGAATCTGACAAGATGACATCAGGAAGGTCCACAATATTCTCTAACCCACCAAACAGAAGTAGCTTGACTATTTGCATCATGTGGATCTGAGAAATCTGCACCAATTGTTTGATATGCACAGACATCATCAGATACAGACTTGGAAGAATCTGAGTCATCAAGATGACAATCTCAGTGAACACCACAGACGAAGATGGGGACCAGACTCAGTGGTCGATAGTAACAGTGTTTCCTCATCGATAAGTCTACTACATTCCAGCTGACCTCCAATATAGTCCAAGTACACATCTCTAATAATCAATCCAGAAAAATCAAACTGAGAACCATCAAGAAGCCTCCATGTATCTCTCATACGACAAAATATTGCAAATAAATCCTCAGACGCAGCGGAATTAAGAGAAGAAGATTGTACCTCACTCCTGATAATGGTCTGCCAAAAAGGAACAATAGCCATTGAAGCAATCGAGCTCTGAGAGACAAAAATTGTAGACATCAACGGTGGAACCGGCGTAGAAGCATGCAAAATTTATGGAAAATCCGTCGAAATGGGTGAAAAGGCCGATACAGCGGGATCAACAGCGGAGCGCCGTACTGGGGGAGAGACGGAAGACGATCCGATGGCACTGGCAGAGGAAGAGCGACGACCACCGTGAGTTTGAGCCATGAGTAAGAGGAGAAGTAAAGCCATGCCAATTGTCTTGATGTTGTATCATACTCCATGACTAGAACTTTCTATTCTACCAATTCTCTGATAATTCTGGAGGAGAATTCATGAGAATTAGTAGCAGTTTGCTCACATTGATTGTTGAGAGGAGATGTTAGTTCTGATGTCATAACATCAGCAGCAATATCGTTCTGTGTCGTATCCAATGTTATAACATCAGTCACAACATGAGGTGTTTTGTCTGAAGCTGCAGGGTTCGGATCTTCATTCATGCAAGTACTAGAGTCTTGTAACAAATAGCATTTTTCAGCAGACCCCTTGCCCATCAGAATACACTCTTCATTATCATTGAAAACAAGGCATTTCTCCTTAGTAAATCTCACAAGCAAGCCTTGATCACATAGTTGACTGATGCTAATAAGATTGGCTTTAAGATCTTCAACATGCAAGACATTCTTAAGCTTAGTAAGTCCGATTACATTTAGATTACCTTTGCCAACAACCTTGCTCCTTCGACCATCACCAAATGTTACACAACCCCTTGTATTGACTTTGTAGTCTTCAAGAAATTCCTTGTTGCCTGTCATGTGCAGTGAGCATCCACTGTTAAAATACCACAAGTTATCTGAAGATGCTCTCAAAGATGTATAAGCCACCATGCTATATAACTCAGTCTTCTTGACTCATTGCCTTTTCACTCTCCTGCTGAGGGAACTTACTGTTCTTCCCCCATGAAATGACGCATACGACTAAAGCATTTCTTCTCAGAATGACCAATAATTCTGTAGTATTCACACACTGGACTTTCATCTTTGACGGTTTTAATTAACTTCTTCTTGCCATCATTACCTTTGTGCTCGCCGATTTATAATTCTGTAGTATTCACACACTGGACTTTCACCTTTGATAGTTTTAATTAACTTCTTGCCATCATTACCTTTGTGCTGGCCGATTTTCTCAATTTCCTTCATGATTTATCACACTTTTGTAGTAGAACTGTTAAAATTAAATCCTCTATAATAGCCCACTCCACTACGATCTCCTGCTGTGTTGCCCATGTTCAGAATGTCATCCAGTTTTTCTTTACCCGAGTTCCACTTGTTTAATGTAGTTTCAGCTTTCTCTGCCATGAGGAGGATATTACTGAAGTTGCTTTCCAGCTATCTAAGATTTTCCTCAACTTTCTGACATTTGATCTTGACTTCTTCCTTTTCTTTCTTCAACTTTTCATTTTCTTCTTTCAACACTTTGTTAATGCTACAGATCTGCATCCACTTTTCAAACATCATCGGGTATGCGACCCGGATATCTTCTTCACTTACTTCCTAATCGTTGTCAACTTCGGAATCTGATTCAGCTGTAGATGTCATGGACGATGTCGTAACACTGGATCTGACATTGTCTGATTTGTTGACAGATGCCATTACTGGAGTTGCAACATCAGATTTGACATGACTGCCAGTGTTGTAATTAGATTGCTTCTTCAACGAGGCCGCAAAGGCAACATAATTACTAGTGATTTACTCATCTTCAGCACTGCACGCTGACTCATCCTCACTCCATGCACTCGTCAAAGACTTCCCTTTTTGTTTCTTCGGAGTGTTTGCACATTCATCCTGAATATGCCCATACCGCACACACTCTCTACACTGAATCCTTGTTCCTCTCTTCTTTTGATCATACTTCGGATTTCAGTTGAAAGTTTTTCCAGTAAAAGTATTACCAAGCTGAAGCATATTGTTCTCAGTCCTGAAATTCTGCCCTTTACTTCCAATTTTCTTGAGCATACTGCTGATATTTTTGGTCAGTTGGACTATATCATCATCTAAACCAGATTCTTCATCATCTTTATAAAAATTTCCAGCATCAATCTTTAAGGTCACTCCTTTGTCTCTTTTGTTCTGCTTCTGATTCATATCATAGGTCTGAAAGATCTCATTAGCTCATCAAGTCTCAAGGTAAAAATATCTCTTACTTCCTCAATAGCTGCAACCTTAGCCGAGAACCGTTCAGGAAGAGATCTTAACGCCTTTCACACTAACTTAACCTCGGAATATTTCTTACCAAGTTGATATGCCTTGTTTGCAATATCCCTCAGTTTTCCATTAAACATAGCAATGGTCTCATCATCATCCATTCTCAATTCTTCAAATTATGAAGCAAGCATTTGAAATTTAGAAACTCTTACCGGTTCCTTCATGAACATTTTGAAGAATATCCCAAGCCTTTATAGCAGATTCACATGTAGAGATGGTGAATTGTTCTTCGTCCACTGTAGTAAAGATAGCATTCACAACCCTAGAATTTCCAAGAGCAGCACGTTCTTCATTCTGACTCCAATCCTTTGCCATCTTGAATAATTCGTTCTCATTTTTGTCAACTTGAACAGGTGGAGACCATCCTTCAACAACTGCAATCCAAACCGTCTCATCAAGGGATTTGATAAAGGCACGCATCCTCGCTTTCCAATATGTATAGTTGGTCCCTCAAGCAAAGGAGGGCGAATAACGAAAGCACCTTCTCGAGTATTCATGATTGACATACTGATAATCCAAGACATACCCTCTTTGACAACAAAGCAACATCGGTGCCCCGCTCTTGTACCAATTGAAATGTCAGTACCTAAGAATTAATCACATGAATATGAACACATACGGAAAACACAAGTAACACAGAAATTGGTAACGCAGTTCGGTGCGCACACCTACTTCTGCGGGGCCACGCCCAGAAAAATCAGATTACTCTATATCAAAACGATTACAATCACTAATGTTGCAGTTTCATTAGGAGAACTTCCTTCCCCTTAATACAACCCGCAATATGTGATTCCAATCAACACACTAGCAAGATCCCCTTGCAACAAAAACTGACCTGAATCAAACTCTCTTTGATCCCTACCTTCGTAGCCATTAGCCTCATTCACTAAAATGAGAAAGTGGAGTAATCCCAGCAAGATCCCCTTGCAAAAACTGATCTGAATCAAACTCCCTTTGATCCCTACTTCCGTAGTCGTCAGCCTCCTTCCCAGGATGATGAACCAATCTCTGAAAGCTTAACCCTACCCGATCTCCTTGATAGCCTTTTATCCCAACCAACCAAGGTAGGAGAACAATATCGGGTAAAATAGAACCATAAAATCTCAAGCAGATATTTCACACATAAATTAAGGAGCTATTTCAGGTAAATAGTCCTATATAATCTCAAGCGGATATTCACGCACATCAATCAACCACCGAGATTCTGCCATTAAATCAATTATCTTCGCCCATCAATCAAGGATCTATTTCGGATAAATAGAACCAATTAATCTCAGGCTCTCAGCAATTATTTCCTCCTAACAAATTAGGTAACAACTAGATTCTTGGTGAGATTCTTGGTGACAATAGGAAATAACAGATTCTGTGCGCGATACTGGGCGATAATATAAAACTGGAAAATCTGAACTAAAGATCCTGCAGTTGAATCCATCTGGAAATTTTGAAACAAAGATCATGCAGTCGAATCCCGCATGTCATATATGATGTCATATAACATGACTCATAATATGCCTCACACCATGTACAAAACACAGTCAGACTCCACAGCCAAACCAATGCAGACTTAGTGCCATTAATGCCAACATATAGCAACATAAAATCAACCTAACATTTCTCATACATTTGGTGCATGGAGCACATGCTTGAATAATATAAAGAAATTTACATCCCCTCAAACCCAAGGTTGATATACTTTGCGTTTGGGAACACGAACTTGATCCATGAGGAGCTCTCATGTAACTAGGAAGCTTATAACACAAGCCAATTACAATTCATATGGACTACTCATGATAGTCAATTAATGATTAGAATCATGATCCTGATCTAGATGAAGCGACAGTGGGAGGTGATCAATGAGGTGCATGAGAGGAAGTGGACCCAACAAACACTGACGCCTATATGACAGGGAAGTGAACATTGGAGACTTCATCTAGTCACCCCGTTAACTTTTGCTTAATGGCATAATAACAAAGAGCCCACCTGGCCCACAAATATTATGGACTTCATCTAGTCATCTCAATAAACATGCATCAATGGCTTAATAGCCCAATAATAGAAAGCCCGAGAGTCCATGTAGTTCGCAAACACTATGGTTCATGCTGGTGTTCTTTAATGTCATTTTGGTGTACAGTCGATCCATGGAAACACATGTAGAGCACTTAGAGATCGTGACATAGGAGCTGCAGAGCCATCAACTTTATGCCAATATCAAGAAGTGCATGTTCGCCCAGCTAAGGACGGAGTACCTGGGGGCACGTAATGTCGACGGAGTGTCGACGGATAGATCGAAAATTGCAACCATGATTGACTGGCCATGTCCTATAACTCTGGAGGGTTAAGAGATTTTTTGGGACTGACAGGCTACTACAGGAAGTTCGTTAATGGATATAGCATCATTGCATGGCCACTGACGGAGCAGCTCAAGGAAGACAATTTCAAGTGGGGCGAGGAGGCCACTCGAGCTTTTAAAACCTTGAAAAGGGTCATGACGAGCGTATTGGTGTTAGCCCTCCCAGATTTCAATCGGCCTTTTGCGGTGAAGGCAGATGCTTTTGGTCATGGGTTGGATGCAGTGTTGATGCAGGACCAGAGGCATGTGGCTTACTTTAGCTAGGTGTTGACAATGAGAGATTGGCTCAAGTCCGTCTATGAGAGCGAGTTGATGGATATGGTGCTGGCACTATAAAAATGGAGACCACGTTTGCTTGACTATCTCTTCATAGTCCGTACAGATCAGAGAAGCCTCAAATATCTATTGGAATAGTGGATGGTAACTAAGGAGCATCAGAGGTGGTTGATCAAGCTATTGGGGTATGATTTTGAGATCCAGTACATACCGAGTCTGGAGAATAAGATGACAGATACTTTATCACGACGAGGAGTGGATTCATAGTTGACCGCCTTATCAATAGCGATGATCTTGATTGGGAGCCTTTGATGCATGAGATTGGAGAGGATGCTGGCTTGGCCAAGATTCGGTCCAAACTTCTATAGGGATGGGATCAACAGAATATCGATGATATTATTCATTGAAGGGATATCGTCTCTTGTACAAGGGTTGAGTGGTCTTGCCTAGGATCTCTACAAACATCCCGATCATATTGCATGAGTTTCATGGGAGTATTGTTGGATGCCAATCTGGAGTCCTCAAAACCTACCATCGTCTATCGAGAGAGTTGTTTTGGAGGGGATGAGGAATGATGTCGCGAAGATGGTGGCAAAATATGATGTTTGTCAGCATCACAAATAAATGGCGACAGCTCCTGGGGGTGTGCTACAGCCCCTATCCTTACCAGATCGGGTCTGAAAAGAGATGCCGATGGATTTTATTGATGGACTGTCGCGATCTGATAGGTATTTAGTCATTCTTATTGTGGTGAATCGAGTCAACAAGTATGCACACTTTGTGGCACTCCGACATCTTTACACCGCAGTGACAGTAGCAGCATCATTTATCAGGGAGGTGTTGAGGTTGAATGGGATACCAGAGTCTAGCATGTCTGATCGGGATCTGGTTATTCTTAGTCATTTCTGGAGGAAGTTGTTCAGGATGCAGTGGACATCGTTCAAAATGAGCACCGCTTATCATTTCCAGACAGATGGTTAGACTGAGGGCGTCAACATAAGCATCAAGATCTATTTGCGCTGCTTTGTTTCATAGACTCCGAAGTAATGAGCGAAGTGACTGTCATGTGTAGAGTATTGGTACAATACATTCTTTTACACTGCCGCTTAGACCACTCCTTTTTGAGTTCCATAGTTCTACACCAGTCTTTCAAGTGGAGCCGTATTTGGAGGAGAGTGACAGAATGCTAGATAAGTTGAAGCACCATCGGACGAGGGCCTAACAGATTATGAAGACCCATTTCGATGAACATAGGCGAGAGGTGCAGTTCGCAATGGGTGACACGGTATATTTGAAGCTGTGGCACTATCGACAGTGATCTTTGGTGCACATGAGGAACGCGAAGTTGCCACCGCCGCTACTTCGGTTCTTATGAGATTGAGACCAAGATTGGTCATGTTGCCTATAAATTAAAGTTACCACCAGAGTCAGTCATACACCCAGTTTTTCATGTATTGTCGCTTCGCCAGGCCATTGTGGACCACACCCCTTCTCATCACTACCACAGACTCTAATCGAAAATATGGAGGTGATCTTAGAACCGACAGATCTGAAGGGGGTTTGCAAGGGAAGTGCAGTGACACATAAGGTGTTGATTCAGTGGAAGTGCCTTCCAGACCCTACGACCACTTGAGAGTCTTTTGGAGTTATTGCGCAGCGATTTCCAGATTTCCACCTTGAGAACAATGTGGCTCTTTTGGGTGAGTAATGATGAGATCGTGATGTATCAAAGGTGACAGTGCAAAGCAAGTCAAGGAGCGGCTAACTAGCCCAGGGGCGTTTTGTAATTTTTAGGGTTTCGAGTGTGTTTTTGTAAATATGGACAAATCTGTCTTCTATATATATTTGGGGGTTGGGATTAATGTTCATCGTGTTGAAAGTGAGAAAGTAAACACTAGAAGTAGAGTAGAAACCTAGATAGAGAAAAGTTAAGACTTGTCTCTTGAATTAAAGGTTAGGAGAGTGATTTTCTCTTAAAAGAAATCAACTTGTAGGTTGTTTTCCCCTCTCATCTATAAAAATCTGAATTTTCTCTTCAAACTGTATTCTTTCCTATCAATGGACTTCCGGTAGAACTCTTCCACCGGTGTCCAACTGCCCAACTGTCGATTACAATTGATTCAACTGTCATCTGTTATTAACTACTCATCTACCGATGAAAGGCTGGATAGAAGACATGCTGGCAAGGTTGTTAGTTGAAAGTTCTAACCGAATCTATTAAAGAAAATCTGTATAAATGGATGAAGTTGCAAGAGAAATTCATTCGGAAATATCGAATGAAATCTCTGAAAGTTTCCTCTTTTTTAATTTTCCTTTGTTTTGTTTTTACTTTCACTTGAATTCATTCCCAAATTCTCTCAAATTCTCCACCGGATTTGTGAGATTGAGTCTTGATTCATTGTGATGGCAAAAAATGGGCTAAAGCAGGAGGCAAGAGCTCCGTATTCTAAATTCCACCAGTGTCATCTGCCTTGTTAGCACCTATGGCCAGGGCCCCCATCCAACAAACTTCGAAGAAAGAATATTTTGGAAAGATAATGTGATATGTCATTCACCCTACCAATTAGTTAATCTTCATAACCATAAAAAAACAAAATCATATACATTGTATGATCTTGTGGCATGCACAAGAGCTTTGCAATTAGGCATCCTAAAACATCTTCAGATCATGCATGCGACACTCGAAACTCTAGTCATCAAGTTGTTAGCCATTACTACATGTAGTATTGAGGTTTGATTTGAACCATATTCATTCCGGTTGGCGTCATAACCTAAATGTTTTGGGTGTTGTACATGATAGATTTGTACCCAAACATGTTAAGGTAATATTGAATATTTTGTATTAGAAGATTGACATATATTTTTAGGGTTTTAAAAGGCAAGCCGTCAGTTTTTTTCATAAGTTTTCTGACTAGTAAGTTTTTTTCTTCTGTCAAGATAGTCTATGAGATCTTCAGATCTCTTTCTTTATAATCTATAATATCGCATTCGATATAGTGAAAATTATCTCCCACTGTCCGTGGACGTAGAACTTGATCCAGACCATGTAAATCTGTGTGTTTACGATTGTGTATTTTGTTCTTCTAAATTTTTATCGTGATCTATGTCCTTCGTTCTGCGTTAAACCCTAACATGGAGGAATTTGATAAAAACGTAATTTGATGAATTCATCTCCTTCCATCAAACCTTGAATTCAGATCCATTCATGATCCCTAGTTACCAAATCCTAAACTGATTCACTAGTTTTGTTTCCAAAGGCAAGCTTGCTTGCACTAATATGTCAACAGCTACTCAAATCTTCTTGATACGTAATTAGCAGCTACAGATAAAAAAAAGCTAAACAAACAAACAAATCACAACAAATTATTATTTTTGCAACAACATTATTACCTCTCAATCCATAAATTGGCCGAAAAACGACCACAATGAAGAGAACCCATTGAAGAAGACTCCTCACTTTGCTCCCCATCATACTCCTCCTCCCTCATAATACAGATTCAATATATGAAACACCCCAGCATGCCCTAGCATAACTCAACAACAAACCAGAGCTTTTCGAGCCGAACCCACTTCAAATGATGAAGAACTGAACCCAGAATCGGATGAACGAGAGGTTGGAGATTGAAGAAGAGCCAAATCCAACCATGCCCATGACAAAAAAATTGAATCTTTTGCCTAGAACACCATAAAGGCATGCACTTTATTGGAGAAAAGAAACTGAAATCAAATGGGGCAGTTTCCTCTACCACAATAATTGAGAAAATTAATTAGGGACACTAACTTTTTTGTATTCCAGTTTTCTTCTCAGTAACAATGAAAGGCGGAGGAAGAAGAGAGAGGGGACTGACATCAGTGGAATGCAAAGTTTCTAAAAGAAATCAAAAGAGAATTGATTTATATCTAAAGCTGGTAAAAAATCCAAATTTGGATTACAAAATCCAATTTTTCCGTTTTTCTCAATTTTTTTCCTTGTGTTGACAGAGAAAGAGTCCACTGCCGTCCAAATCCTGCTTGGTTTATTCGAAAAATCAAATAAATAAATCAAATAAAATAAAAAATTCTGAAGAAAAATTCTGCGGGTGGCCTGATACCAACCCTGACGGTGAGTCCCACATCCGGGTTTCGGTGGAATCTGAGTGGCACAAAACCAACCTAAAAATGGGCCATAAACCGAACATCAAAATTAACTAATAACTGCTACTTTGTGTGGGTTTCTCACTGCCTTTGCTTTAAAACCATAAAAAAAATTTATCCAGTGAGATGGCAGATGTGATTACGACTCTTAATCAATCTTTCAATGAAGATAAGGCTTGACATTTACTGACATTATACCTGTTTCCGATTGTTTTCTCACTATTGAAATTTTGGGTTGACGATGAAGATGACAAGCTTTGGGGATGATTCGTCTATGTTTGTTCTGGTTCGCACATGTTTACGGTTGTTTTCTCGCCCCTAATGAAGTTGGAAGATCATTGGTGGTGGTAGAGCTGCAGTAGCTGAAGTATGATGACGTTGGCAGCTGACTAGGCACCGGGCGACCTGACCTCGAGCTTAATAGACCTCAATCCGAGTTGTTGGAGCCAAGTCCGAGCTGTATATGAGCTACCTTCAGCTTCCTACAACACGAGAAGCTCGTTGGGGATGGTCGGATCTGGGTCCGACCTAATCCTCTCCGATACTTAAGTCAGATAGTGACTCAAAGAGGCTAGTGGTAACTAAGTAGGGAGTCCAACCGATAGTTATCGCGCCGAGCTATGGAGAAAATATAGAGTTTATGTGGAGCATATACATGTGTAGGAGGAACCTGGTTGTCAGAGAATGTCTGGGAGAATGTCTGGAATCGTCCCCTCTCTCATTGTTCGAGAGACCATTTATATGTGATGGCTTTTGAGTGACGTTGGATGGTACCGTCCGAGCTTTTATGACGCTTTATTGCTTTTGGCGTGAGCTATCGGCATTGATAACGAGCTTAATGTTTTTCATTGAATGCCTTCATTCTGAGCCGACTATTTGAATGGAAGACTCCGACGGTCAGTCGAACTATCACTTTAAATGAGGAGTCGAACAACATTACATGGGGGGCCTTCGGGCTGTTGGGTCGAAGCTGTGGGCTTTACTGAGCTTGTTCGCGCAACTAAACAACCGAGCGGTCATTGGATCGGCCCAGTGCTGTATCAGTGGCTCCCATCTCTCGAGCTCAACCGTCATGGTGGTTGATGTCATGTGATGTGTCACGCGTTAATTAGACGGGCATGTAAATCAAGGCGATGCATTTATTTATGGCCGCCTAAAACACCAAACCCTATAATTTGAGCACACAGAGCACGGAACTCATAGCTTCGATGCTTTGAGATGTCGACACGCGTCACAGATCGGATGGCTGAGCTTGCCGGGGGGAGGTGGAGTGATGTTATGTATAAATATGGAGTAAGGTCTGAAGAAAAACATCTTCTCCTGCTTTCTGATAGACTTGCGTCCTCTATCACCTTTGCTTTCTTCTTCTTCGTTCAGCTTCGCCGTCGTCAGAGTATGGTAGTCCTCTCTTCTATTCATGTGCCCTTCATCTTCTTCTCACTCAGATTCCGAGATAGCTAGATTGTAGGTTGAGTTGGAATGGACCGAGATGGCAGAGCTCACCACCGTAATTATGGACGAGCTTTCATGGCCAGAGGATCGGCCACGCTCCGATGATGTGCCAGAGGTCACTCAGCCCTTGCAGCCCAAGCGTGACCTTAAAGGGAATGGATTAGCTCTCGAGGCCCCCAGATAAAAAGCTCCATTCTTGCGTGCTAGGGAAGAACAATTCACAGTGCATGCGGAGGTCAGAAACATGGTCTCTAAGGTACATACTTCCTTAATCCCAAGGATGCGAGCTGAATACTTCTGACCTCCTTACGAGGTTAGGGTCCCTCGCCACAACGAGATGATCTGTTTCCCCAATAAGTGTAAGGTCGAAGTGTATACGAAGACCTTCCTTCTCGGACTCAGCTTCCCCCTTCATCCTTTCATTCTCATTGTTCTCAATTTTCTTGAGCTCCATCTTTGTCAATTTACTCCAAATTCAATTGGAGCTTTGGTCGGCTTCACTGTGCTCTACTTGTTAAATGAGGTGGAGCCGACCTTAGCACTCTTCTGTTACTTCTTCCATTCCAAGCTATCTTCCTTTAGCGTGTGGTACTACATCACCGCTAGGAGAAAAAGGCACATCGTATTGGAGCTACTTAGCTCTATCGACGAGTGGAAGGAGAATTTTGTCTTTATAACCTTCCCTAGTGAGGTTAACTTTCTTACACATTGGGGTCGTATGGGCTCCACAGTTCTGGAAGAGATGGCCCTCTAAGAGGTTGAGAGCGGAGCGACCAAGCATTTGTTAGGGCTGCCGACCCACAAGAAGTCTGTCTCAGTTATGCTGATAGACGATATGTTAAAAAGGACCATATGGGTAGAAGGTAAGACCAACCTTTAGATCATGCTTTTACGTTTACTCACTCTAATCTTCTTTCTTTATGCACATATGGACTGACATGAATTCAAGCTCGACCATGAAACGGAAGCCATTCATCGCATTGGTCTAGGAAAGTCTGGGGGGTAGCTCGTCTGCCCAACCATTCCCCCCTCCAACAAAGGAGGCACTGAGCTCGACTAAGGCCGCTGGGAGTTTAGTGAAAATAGGCACCACTAAGCAGGCGGCTGGTGGCCCAAGGAAGAGGAGGGACCCTTGATGATCGGTTTATATGTATATATTTCACGCTCATCTCACACGCTTTTCGCCTCATTTTATTCACCGTTTCATTCGATTTCATCCGCTTTTGTTTCCATTTTACTCTTTGGTTCCAATTTGTGCGTTTCAGGAAAAGAAAACAAATTCAGAATAATGGAGCATTAAAAAGGCAAAAAAGTGCCAAAAGAGTCAAAGAATTGAAAGGAGCGAGCACGGTGAGGAGAGGGAATCAAAAGAAGAGGAATCTCGAGGAGATGCCAAAGAAGCACGCAAGCCCTGCAAAGATTGAAGACATGCTCTTAACTCTGTGGCCATCTTCACTCCTCATTTTTTTCTTCGAAGAGCGTCTCGTCCCGATTCCAACACCACATCATTTGCTCAAATCCGATTTTTCTAAATTTTTCTAGATTTTTTTGGAGTGCATCTTAGTCGTGCTGGAAATTCCACACGGTCGTATGGAATTTCCACGCGGTCGTATGAACTGTTTTCAACAGTTTGAGCCTTCAAATGACCGTTTGAAGATAAGAGCCACTCCTCGACTCAAAGGCAAATTCACACGGCCGTTTGGATTAATCCGAAAGGCCGCGTATCTCTCGGAAAAACTTTGGAGGAATGTTTGGAGTCTGCAGAGTCTACACGGCCGTTTCGATTTATTGAAACAGCCGCGTCGATCTTCCTCTAAAATCAACTTCAATTCCAAACGGCCGCGTCATCATATTCTTCAACGGCAACGAGGATTCCAAACGACCGTATGGTTTCGATCGTCCGTCCGCGTCAATTGAAGTTGCTCCATAAGTCGACGCGGCCGTTTGGACTTTCCAAACGGCCGTGTCGAATGCAAGTGACTTCTTAGGGTTGTATAAATTGATCTGGGCGCCGTCGTTTCCAGTAGCCGGAGCTTAGGCTCATTTTTGACCTTCTTCCACTTTTATTTGTAATTTTAGGAGTAGATTTTAGAGATATGATTAGATTTTGGAAGGGATTTTTGAGGCTTTCTTCTTGGGTTGTAAATGGATTGACAACCCACTTTTGTGAATCAATGAGATAAGCTTTCTTTTCTCTTTTTCTCATTGTTATTGTTATTATTTTTGATTGATTGTCGTTTCATCTCAATATCCTATTGATTATATTTGTTGGATTGTCTTGGTGTTGTGTATTTCATTTACACTTTCATCCTGTAATCTTTGTTAATCCTCGTATACTATGTCTCCCCTTCTAATCGATTAACGTAGTTAGCACATAACCCTAAATCGAGCTAGTATTCGATCAATCCGCCTCCATGTGGACGACCCGTAAAGCGCTACAACGACGCCGTGCGCTTGCGGTTTATAAATTTTAAGCTCTAACAACCCTCCCTCAGCCGAACATGATAAGGCCTAGAAGAGAAAGAAGAAGGGTAAGGTCGGCCCTCCAAGCTCAGCATCGAAGGACGCTGCCAGTGCCGAAGCTACGACCTCCGAGACGAGGTTGCTAGCCCTTCGCCCAAGCGACTATAAAGGTACGTGGCTGTTGTATGATCTCTGTACACTAAGCAGCGCACTAACGAGAGGTGAATAGTGTATTGGCAATTACAATGCTAATTAAAATAAATTAAGTAATGCGGAATAATAATTTCAATCACAGCACTAACAAATAGAGAATGCAATGGCAAACATAGAAATTATTCTAGTTCTGATCACTACACCTGTGATCCTAATCCAGTCCCATCATCATAAACATGAGCGGTGGATTTCCACCAATACTCCCTAAACCGGGACACAAAAACTCTTCACGAGTACTTAAACCTGAATACCAAGGAGTAAACCCTCCAAGAGGAGTACATTCTCCACAATGCTCTCACAACACGAGAGCTAAGTTTCACAAAAGAAACGAAATATAATCTTACCTATGCCTTGAATAGATCTTACTGATGTGTATATGAAGGCATGTAAGATTGAAGCCATCAAGTGATTAATGAAGAAGTTGATGCACTTGGAAAATTTTCTCTCTAGATGCAAGTTCAATTTAATGAAGAAGTTGATGCACTTGGAAAATTTTCTCTCTAGATGCAAGTTCAATGCATAACACTTTAACCACGTGAAACGAAGAATGAGACATAGAAAATTGCTCTTGGATTTTAGATCTAAGAATGAGTTCTATTGCATGAGCATTGGTGCCAAACTCTCTCTCAAAACTAAGTATAAATACCATCTCAAATCGGCTTAAAACCGAGAAAGAAAACCCAAAAATCTGCAAAAACGGCTATAAATAGGCAGATTGTTGAGTCATCAGATGTCTAGTGTAACGTTCCCAGACGGCTGATCAACTGCTCAGATGTCTGGAAACATAACATCAGACAGCTGGTAGAGGAGAAGGACAGAAAAATAATGAAGTCCAAACTCCAAGCAACCAGTCGTCTGTAGAACACTTATCAGACGGCTGATCAACTGTTGAGTCATCTGGTAAACCTTCTTCAGATGGCTGACGATTATGTGTGAGAAAAACAGAAAGTTCAAGAAAAATAACTCACCCTGTTAAATTGTCTGGAGTTCATCGTCCAGACGTCTGAGCAACAGTTCAGACGCCTGGTCATTGAACATCAGACAGCTAAACGACTGCTAGATAACGGCTATGTCAAGCTATCTAAAAGCTGACACGCTAGACGATGGTGTGCCATACAAGTCATCTGTCCTGTCCAAAAAGCACTTTAATGAGTGTTTGAGCTATGACCTAATGTGATTGGTTCTAGATGATTTCTAAGATACCCTATGATGGAAATGATGCATATGAGAGAGTGTGTGTATCTATTCAAGGCTACAAATATTTTACGTAAGAAAAGAAAAATTACATGAATAATAAAATGAAAATACACTTGAATTCTTCAAGCATCATGCAATGCTTTGCTCCATAGCCTTGAATCCATTAATCCATCACCTATTGTTGTATCTCCTCATCAAGATAATCAAATGTTAATCTGCGACTAAAACAAGTAGAGACATTAGCTACTACATGATGAGGTGATCATCATCAAAACAATATTGGGCTAATGGGCCAATATCCAATAGTTGTGGGTGGCATCCTCCCTTCAAGATCACCTGCATGCTTACTTCCTCTGGAGTTCGACTAGGCTCTGACGGTAAATAGGTCGACTCGAGCCTACCTGCAAATCTCGGAGGACACACTTCACAAGGATATGATCTATCCAGTGGAAGTTGAGGAGTCGGTCTTCTTGGATTGCGGCACCGCATCCCAGCTCACCGAGAACTCCTTCCTTCCGCAGGACCGCTTCGTTCTGCAGAAGGTCGACCCGGTGCGACTGGCCAGCACTGTTGGTATGGTTCGATTAGCAAGTTGACACGCTTCCTTTTGTTTTCTTTCCTCGATTATGCCAAGTGTTACGTTTGACCTTTTGCCTTCTTCTTATGTAGATGTCTTCAGTGACCACTCAGCAATGACACCGATCAGGATAATGGCCAATGTTGAGGCGAACCTCGCGCTAAAGCACACGAAGGCAGTCGCTACAGAGAAGGCCACCAATATGGCAAAGGCCCAGCTGAGTGTGTCGTTGCTCAAGGTCGTGACCTCACATCTCGGGTTTTGGGAGGGAGGGGAGGGGGGCGCCTTGAGAAAGCCATGGCTGAGAAGAATGCGGCAAGGTCGACTGCTGAGGAGAATGCCGAGGCCGATGTGGCTCTGAATAAGCATGCTGAGGAACGACTATCCGAAGAGAGGGAGAAGGGGCAGAATGAGACAACCGATCTCCGGGCTAAGATTGCCATGCTAAATACGATCCATATGCTAAAGGCAGTCGACCCGGAGAAGGCCGTTAAAGAGGCGATGGAGAAGTTTAAAGTGGACATCTTCACCCCCACAAGGGTGTAAACCAAAATTGTCCCAGAATGGACTTGTTGGAATTCCAAAAAAGTAGAAAGAAACAAACCTCTAAATTAAAAGAAAAAAACTCCGCAAACAAGAAGATACTTAAAAAAAGACACTAAATATGAAAAATACAAATCCGAGCCGTGGCCCCAATTTTCTAAACTAGGGATCATATCCAACAGCTAGGGTTTGTGACATAACAGTCTCAATTTCTTTCTTCAGGATGTTTTGGATCTTTAGGGTTCCCCCTTCAAAAAAATAAGAAGATTATTTATATTCGAGTCGATCGGAGTTGCTCTCACACACACACACACACACACACACACACACACACACACCCCATCTCTTGGATTCTCTCTACGGAGTCACGTGCAGCTTGGCGTTCACATTACATGCAGAGAGACAGACAGCATGCACCACTGATCTCATCTTCACAGAATTTTGGTATCATTCGTGGGATACACGTGACTTGCACTAAATTACTTACTAATACCTGTCATGCTTTCAACTTAAACATAGCTTGCGCCAACATTTTCAACCATAAGGATGAATGATGGTTGGATCCTGAATCATCTGATCCAAGGAAGCCCCGGCTAACATCAAAGACAACATGAATGATCACAAGAAGCCACCCATGAGCCAATGAAACAACAACACATGGATTTTACTTGACTGTTCTCAGAATCTAACACAGGGGCTAAAGATGAAGAGAAATGAATTATAAAAAAAAAATCATGGCATGTGACTCGTTTCTTTCCTGCAGCATCTTCAAGCAAGTTTACAGCTCACTTTTGTGCTCATTGTTTGTGTTACGACCTAAGGGTCGTGGGAGTCAGACTCCCGCCCGGATCCACTATCATATCCCATTAACTCACCATATCACAAAAGGACCGCCGCCCCGAAAGTCCGGGGCATCGCGGAGTCAGGCGCGCCTTGCAGCGTTTCCCGAACCGGACGAGGCGGACAACCGCAGCCGCCCGACCCACCGGGGAAGGGCACTTGGGGACACTCGGGTAGCTAGGCCAGGCCTATTGACGGGCGCAGACGTACCCTTCCGTACCAGCGGGCCATACCCCGTGACCGACCGAGGGGCGCGGCCGGGGCGGACAACCCCCGATCGGGACGGCCCGCCCGACCCCCGCGAACCGCGGCACCTAGGGTGACACAGCCCGGCCTTTAGTTCGCCGCTTACGACAAACAGCCTAGGATAAGGACACGACTGACACATACGTCACCCGACCGCCTGACAAAGCACCCCCAGGCGGTTGACCTATCCGACGGTTAGTGCTTTCGGCCCTGACATCCCGACAAAAGCACCCCTCGGCCGTTGCGCCGCCTGACAGAAGCGGATCAGGAACTCCTGTTTCCGACGTCCTCCTCCGAAGCTTCCGCTGACACCCGAACCAGCTCAGCACGCCTACTCATCACCCGTCAGGTATAAATACCTCCTCTCCCCTTACGGAGAGGAGGTTGGAAAATTCTCTCTCATCTTCTATTATTCACACACGAGAGCAAAGGTCCTCCATATCTTTGTTCTCCCACCTATAGCTCGTCACGCGAGGCGGACACACCGTTAGTCCGGCCGGCGTGACTAGCCCCCCATTTAAGCTCTTTTACTGACTTAGGCATCGGAGGGGCTAAGGGTTGAACCCCAACCCCGCCCTTCTGACGAGTTGTTCGTGCTGCAGGAGAGCTCGCCCCTTGACCAAAGTCAGCGTCAGCCTCCCGCCGTCCAACCTTCCTCAGCTGCGTCCAATGAGATATGATCCCGTGAGCTCCACCGGCAACGGATCCAACCTCTTCATCCCACTAATCACTTGTAAAACAGCCTACCTAACCCCTCATTTCCATATAACCATCGTGCCCTTGGTTCTCCATAATACAAATTCATTGTACGCGAGTTCCACCTCGTAACAATTGGCGCCGTCTGTGGGAACGAAGGGTCACACCCATGTTAGACTCCATGCCAATTTCGCGGAACCCTGACCACGGCAAGGATCCCGTGGATCAGGAGCCGCTCTCTCTACAAATCACCCCGGCGTCCGACGCCCTTCCAGGCGTGGGCACCGAAACTGAACCTACTTCATCCTACGTCGTCTTGAAAAGCTTCGAGGCCGTCACTCAGGCCGGGGGAGGCTTTCAGACAACCGGAACGGGGCCGCCGCCCGGCCCCTCGGAGCCCCAGAACGTGAGGCGGAACCTCCGCCTTCAGTTCGAGGAGGAGGAAGAAAACAGGGGGCTCGCGGAGGAGATTGCGGCCCAGCAAAGGCTCCTGGAAGAGGAGATGGAAGTTGCGCGGCGGTGGAAGCACCTGGGGGAGGCGGCCGCGGTGCAAAGGCGTTTGGACGAGGCGGCCGAGACCGCCCGGAGGGCCTACCAGGAAGAAGAGGCCGCCCGCCGCCAACTCCGCTTCATTGTCGCGGAACGCGAGAGGCTAAGGAGAGGAAACAGGAGTAACCAAGAGGTTCCTGAAGAGACGGCGACGGGCCGGCGGCCCGGGGACGGACGGGACCCGTTGCTGAACAGGGCCCCGCCTGTAGGAGGCGGCCCTCATCACCAGCACCACCCCTCCGATACCCTGCACGAGGAAGCCGTTTGTCGACAGCTACGCTTCCTCACCGCCGAGCGCGAAAGGCTCCTCCGCGAGAATCAGGAACGGATGGAGGCCCGAGGAGAGTTGGCCGGGAGGCGCTGGCGCTGGGAGAGCCGTAGCTCACAACCCGTCGAGTCCTCGGCCCAGGAAAGGAGCCCCGTCAGACGACCGTCGGGCTACTCCCCGGGGGCGGAGGACCGTCGTCGGCCGTGGCGCGATCGAAGCCGGACCCCCGAATGGCGGGGAGGGGAGGCCCCGGATCGCCCTACCTATCCGGAGGAGGCCACGCCGCTCGCACGGTGGATCACGTCCGCCCCAAGGCCCAAAAGGTTCAAACCCCCTCACTTGGCCACGTACAATGGAAGAGGCGACCCCCTCACGCACGTGCAACAATACCGGGGGGCGATGGAGGCGCAGGATGTGGACGAGGCGTTCCTATGCCGACATTTCTCCCAAAGCCTGAGGGACACCGCGCCGGACTGGTACTTCGGCTTGCCCGCGAGGTCCGTCGGGAGCTTTGGCGAGCTGTCACACAAGTTCTGCCAAGAGTTCCGGGCCGGGCGGACAAAGAAGAAGCCTTTGGACTATCTCTGCACGATAGTCCAAGGAGAGGGGGAGAGAACGGGAAGATACCTCCGCCGCTTTCAGGAAGAAAGGCGGGCGGTGGTGACATGCGGCGATGAGGTGCTAATGCTGGCCTTCAAGACGGGGTTGCGGACTCGGAGCCTCCACAAATCCCTGCTCTGGGACCCGCCGACCGACTACGAAGAGCTGGTTGCAATGGCGGAGAGGCACGCATTGGCCGAAGAGACCCTCGGTGCAAAGGTCGTATTCCCCCCGGCGAAACCATCCCAGGACGGACCCCGGCCGCACCCTCGGCCGAGGCAGGAAGAGAGGGGCCGAGGCCGCGATCAGATGGCCCTACCGCGGCGAGAGCCGCCCGAGCCTCGCCCGCGAGATCGCCTTGGCCCGGCGCGCGAGTTCGCCCCGGCGCGGAGGCCCCCCGGAGTCATCCCAAGACGAGAAGACCCCCCACTGGCGCATTACACGTGACTCAATGCCCCCATGATGGAGGTGCTAGCCGCGGCGACAAGGGCCGGGCTACTGCCGGAGCCTCCCCGGGAGATGAGGACGGACCCAGCGAGGCGGGACCCCCGGAGATACTGCCGTTATCACCGGGACCACGGTCACGACACCGACCGTTGTTACTCCCTTAAAAGAGAGATCGAACGACTGATCCAGGCGGGTCACCTGGGGAACTTTGTCGCGGGAAGGCGGGTGGAGACAGGAGAGAGAGACCCCCTGGAGGAGGGGGGAAAGGGTTCGCTGGCAAACCGCAATAAGGAGGAGCCCCGCCCCCCGAAGGTAGTCATGCGAATTGAGATGGTAACTGGAGGCCCAACCTCGGTGGGACGGGCGCCCGCAATCCTGGAGGCCAGGGCCCGGCAGGTGATGATGGCGGGCGCCGGCCGCCGACCGAAGCGAAGGAAGATACCCCGACCCCCGATCACCTTTACCGAGGAGGACGGTCAGGAGGCATGGAGCCAGAACAATGACGCACTCGTCATCGAGGCTCGGATTGGGGCGATTAACGTCGGCCGGCTCCTGATTGACACCGGTAGCTCCTGTGACATCCTGTTTCTGACAACGGTCGAGAAGATGGGGTGGGGCCGCGCAGACTTGGAGCCCTGTGTGGGCCCCGTCACTGGCTTCACCGGCCATGCGATCCCCACCGAGGGAACGATCACCCTGCCCATGACCCTGGGGGAGGAACCGATGGTCGTCACCAGGGAAGCGCAATTTGTCGTCGTCAACGTCGCCTCGGTGTATAACGGAATCATAGGGCATCCATATATGACGGCCATCGAGGCGCTCCCCAGCCTGCAACATCAGACGATGAAGTTCCGGACCCCGCGGGGGGTGGGACAGGTGCGGGGAGGACGGGACATGCCCAGTGACCACAACCAGGCGTCGCCCCTGCCCAGGAGCCCGAGGCGGCCCCTGACGGCTCTCGTCCCTGACGAGAGGGAGGACTTCTACGACCAGCGGCCGACCCCGGTAGAGGAAGTGGAGGAGGTCCCAGTGGCCTCGGACGAGGAAAAAACCGTCTCCGTCGGGACGAAACTCCCGTCCGCATTGAAGACGGCCCTCGTTGCCTTGCTCCGAGAAAACGCGGACATATTCGCGTGGTCACCCGCAGCCATGCCCGGGGTGGACCCGAGAGTAATCTCCCACAGGTTGAATGCGGACCCGGAAGCCCGACCTGTTCGACAGAAGAAGAGAAGTGCAGGGGGCGAAAAGAAGAGGGCGGCCGAGGAAGAAGTAGAGCGACTCCTCGAGGCCAAATTTGTTCGGCCGGTGGACTACCCCGACTGGCTCGCCAACGTTGTTCTGGTGAAGAAGCCCAGTGGGAAGTGGCGCATGTGCGTCGACTTCACCGACCTCAACAAGGTATGCCCGAAGGACAGCTTCCCTCTACCCAGAATCGACCACTTGGTGGACCAGGCGTCCGGCTATGAGTTGTTGAGCTTCATGGACGCCTTCTCGGGGTACAACCAGATACCGATGGCGGAGGAAGATGAGGAGAAGACCTCGTTTGTCACTGATAAAGGCACCTTCTGTTACACCAAGATGCCCTTCGGACTGAAGAACGCCGGGGTGACCTATCAACGAATGGTTGACCGAATATTCGGCCCTCAGGTGGGGCGAAACCTGGAGGTCTACATCGACGACATGCTGGTAAAGAGCGGAAGGGCCCCCGACCACCTCACAGACCTGCAGGAAACCTTCCAGAGGGTCCGCCGGTACAACCTGAGGCTAAACCCCGCGAAGTGTATCTTTGGCGTGCAATCGGGAAAATTCCTGGGCTTCATGATAATGAAGCGGGGAATCGAGGTGAACCCCGACAAGGTGACGGCCCTCATCGGTATGACGGAGCCCCGGACGATCCGGGACTTGCAGCGACTGAACGGCCGGATCGCTGCTTTGGGGCGATTCCTGTCGAAATCGGCGGAGAAATCGCTCCCTTTCTTCAAGGTCTTGCGCATAGCCTTGGGCGAAGCTAAAGATTAAAGGAAGGTGATCCCGTGGGATGACGACTGTGCCCGGGCGTTCGTGGAGCTGAGAGCATACCTACAGAGCCCACCGCTCCTCGCGCGGCCGGAGGAGGGCGAACCCCTGGGGTTGTACCTGGCGACCACCGAGGGGGCCGTTAGCTCCGTCCTGATCAAGGAGGAAGGAGGAGTGAAACGCCCCGTTTACTATGCCAGCCGGATCCTCCGGGAGGCGGAGACTCGTTACAGCCCTATCGAGAAAGCCGCCTACGGCCTAGTCACCACGGCCCGGAAGCTCCGACCCTACTTCCAGGCCCACCCCATAATCGTCCACACCGACATGCCACTCGAAAAGAACCTGAAAAGGCTGGAGCGGTCAGGGAGGATGCTCAATTGGAGTGTCGATCTCAGCGAGTTCGACATAACGTACAAAGCCCGGACGGCAATCAAGGCCCAAGCGCTGGTCGACTTCGTGGTGGAGTGCACAACGGAAATCCCGCCGAGGGACCGGACGAAGCTCCCATCGGTGACCACGTCCCCGCGGAGGATCGAGGTGGGTGAACCCTCAGCACCCTCCCCGACGACAGTGGGCGAATTATGGACCGTCCACGTCGACGGCTCCGCAACAGGCTCTGGGACATGAGCAGGTATAGTCATTCAAACCCCGGATGGATGTTCGCTGGAGTACGCCCTGCGCTTCAGCTTCCCGGCCACCAACAATGTCACGGAATATGAAGCCGCGGTTAACGGTTTGAAGCTCGCTAGGGCGGTAGGGGCGACGAACGTGTTGCTCCTGAGTGACTCCCGCCTCGTCATCCAACAGATCCTGGGGGGCTTCGAAGCCCGAGAGGAAACAATGAAGCGATACCTAAATCGCATCCAGATCGAACTCCGAAAGTTCAAGAAAGCGGACGTCCAACACCTACCCCGCTCCAGCAACCTCCGGGCGGATGCCCTGTCTAAGCTGGCTTCCTCTTCGGCGGCCGAGATCGGGAAGGCAATCTACGTGGAAAGCCTGGCGACGCCAACCATCGACGAGGGAGAACTGATGTGCGCGGACACGAGGACGTCGTGGATGACCCCCATAATGAAGTACCTAGAGACGGGCGAGCTACCCGAGGAACGGATGTTGGCAAAACAGGTGGAAAGGCGGGCCCTTTCATTCGTACTTCTCGACGGAGTGCTGTACCGCCGCCGCCGAGCCAATTTCGACGTCCTGCCCTACCTGAAATGCTTGGGCCCGGAGCAGGCTGAGCAAGTCATCCGCGAGGTGCATGAAGGCTTTTGCGGAAACCACCATGGCGGGCGCACCATCGCCCACAAAGTAATGCGCCAAGGATACTACTGGCCGACGATGATCCGGGATGCGGTACAGTGCGTCAAAAAGTGCGAGGCATGCCAGAAGTTCTGCCGGCGGACGACTGCACCCCTGGCCAACCTAATGCCCATCTTGAGCCCGATCCCCTTCGCCAAGTAGGGGCTCGACATCCTGGGGCCATTCCCAAAGGCCTCCGAGGGAAGAAAATACCTAGTCGTCGCCGTGGATTACTTCACAAAATGGATCGAAGCAGAGCCGCTGGCGCGAATTGCGTGGACGAATATGAAGGGCTTCATCTGGCAATCCATCATATGCCGCTTTGGGATTCCCCGCTCCATTGTCACGGATAACGGAAAGCAGTTCGATTGCGAGGGCTTCCGCGACTTCTGCTCGGGCTGGGGAATCAAACTCCAATTCGCGTCAGTAGCCCACCCACAGTGCAACGGAATGGCGGAGGCCGCGAATAAATGTATCCTGAACCCGATGAAGAAGAAGGTGGACGCCGCTCTGGGGGCTTGGGTCGACGAGCTGCCGGGGATCCTGTGGTCTTACCGTACCACCCACAAGGCCTCGACTGGGGAAAGCCCCTTCGTGCTAGCCTACGGATCGGAGGCGGTCGTTCCCGTGGAAATCGGCGAGGAGACACTCCGGCTAAAGATCTTCGACGACGAAGCCAACGGAGAAGGACTCGGTCTCAGTTTGGAGTTGATAGACGAGGTGCGAGACTGGGCCTTGACTAGCCTCGTCAAGCACAGCGAAAGGATGGCACGGTATTACGACTCCCGGGTGAAACCGCGGACCTTCAGGATCGGCGATTTGGTCCTCCGAGATGCCACTTTCCGCCCCGAGACTGCAAAGCGGGGAAAGCTGGCCGCTAAATGGGAAGGACCCTACACGGTCATCGACATTGTCGGGCCGGCCACGTACATCCTGGCTACCCCCGAAGGGAGCGAACTGGCCCACCCGTGGAACGCAAACATCTGCTAAAATTCTACCAGTAGTTGTGAGTTTTTCTTTTCTTATACGTAGTGTACATATCCGTCCGTTCTTCCCAATATGGTTATTCCTGCACAAGTTTTGCAGTTTCGACAAAACTCCGAACCTCTGGGGCAGGGCCAACCCTAGCCACCCAAACCAGAGAAGGGCACGGGCCGGGCTACGCGCCCGCTCCCCCCCCCCCTCAAGACCTCTGGGGCAGGGCCAACCCTAGCCACCCAAACCAGAGAAGGGCACGGGCCGGGCTACGCGCCCGCTCCCCCCCTCAAGACCTCTGGGGCAGGGCCAACCCTAGCCACCCAAACCAGAGGTGGGCACGGGCCGGGCTACGCGCCCGCTCCCCCCCCCTCCAGACCTCTGGGGCAGGGTCAACCCTAGCCACCCAAACCAGAGAAGGGCACGGGCCGGGCTACGCGCCCGCTCCCCCTCTCCAGACCTCTGGGGCAGGGCCAACCCTAGCCACCCAAACCAGAGAAGGGCACGGGCCGGGCTACGCGCCCGCTCCCCCCCTCAAGACCTCTGGGGCAGGGCCAACCCTAGCCACCCAAACCAGAGAAGGGCACGGGCCGGGCTACGCGCCCGCTCCCCCCCTCCAGACCTCTGGGGGCAGGGCCAACCCTAGCCACCCAAACCAGAGAAGGGCACGGGCCGGGCTACGCGCCCGCTCCCCCCCTCCAGACCTCTGGGGCAGGGCCAACCCTAGCCACCCAAACCAGAGAAGGGCACGGGCTGGGCTACGCGCCCGCTCCCCCCTCAAGACCTCTGGGGCAGGGCCAACCCTAGCCACCCAAACCAGAGGTGGGCACGGGCCGGGCTACGCGCCAGCTCCCCCCTCCAGACCTCTGGGGCAGGGCCAACCCTAGCCACCCAAACCAGAGAAGGGCACGGGCCGGGCTACGCGCCCGCTCCCCCCTCCAGACCTCTGGGGCAGGGCCAACCCTAGCCACCCAAACCAGAGAAGGGCACGGGCCGGGCTACGCGCCCGCTCCCCCCCTCCAGACCTCTGGGGCAGGGCCAACCCTAGCCACCCAAACCAGAGAAGGGCACGGGCCGGGCTACGCGCCCGCTCCCCCCCTCCAGACCTCTGGGGCAGGGCCAACCCTAGTCACCCAAACCAGAGAAGGGCACGGGCCGGGCTACGCGCCCGCTCCCCCCCTCCAGACCTCTGGGGCAGGGCCAACCCTAGCCACCCAAACCAGGGAAGGGCACGGGCCGGGCTACGCGCCCGCTCCCCCCCTCAAGACCTCTGGGGCAGGGCCAACCCTAGCAACCCAAACCAGCGAAGGGCACGGGCCGGGCTACGCGCCCGCTCCCCCCTCCAGACCTCTGGGGCAGGGCCAACCCTAGCCACCCAAACCAGAGAAGGGCACGGGCCGGGCTACGCGCCCGCTCCCCCCCTCCAGACCTCTGGGGCAGGGCCAACCCTAGCCACCCAAACCAGAGAAGGGCATGGGCCGGGCTACGCGCCCGCTCCCCCCCTCAAGACCTCTAGGGCAGGGCCAACCCTAGCCACCCAAACCAGAGGTGGGCACGGGCCGGGCTACGCGCCCGCTCCCCCCTCCAGACCTCTGGGGCAGGGCCAACCCTAGCCACCCAAACCAGAGAAGGGCACGGGCCGGGCTACGCGCCCGTTCCCCCCCTCCAGACCTCTGGGGCAGGGCCAACCCTAGCCACCCAAACCAGAGAAGGGCACGGGCCGGGCTACGCGCCCGCTCCCCCCCTCCAGACCTCTGGGGCAGGGCCAACCCTAGCCACCCAAACCAGAGAAGGGCACGGGCCGGGCTACGCGCCCGCTCCCCCCTTCAAGACCTCTGGGGCAGGGCCAACCCTAGCCACCCAAACCAGAGAAGGGCACGGGCCGGGCTACACGCCCGATCCCCCCTCAAGACCTCTGGGGCAGGGCCAACCCTAGCCACCCAAACCAGAGGTTGGCACGGGCCGGGCTACGCGCCCGCTCCCCCCCTCCAGACCTCTGGGGCAGGGCCAACCCTAGCCACCCAAACCAGAGAAGGGCACGGGCCGGGCTACGCGCCCGATCCCCCCTCAAGACCTCTGGGGCAGGGCCAACCCTAGCCACCCAAACCAGAGGTTGGCACGGGCCGGGCTACGCGCCCGCTCCCCCTCCAGACCTCTGGGGCAGGGCCAACCCTAGCCACCCAAACCAGAGAAGGGCACGGGCCGGGCTACGCGCCCGCTCCCCCCTCCAGACCTCTGGGGCAGGACCAACCCTAGCCACCCAAACCCGAGAGGGGCCCGGGCCCGTGGACCTCAAAAAATTAAAAACATGGGCACACAAACCGGGACGAAACGACGCCTGTTCCCGAGTAGGCGGCCCCGATGTGACTCGACAAAACGAAAGGCCGCTCGAGAAACACGCCACCATTAATGATTCGCTCCAAAAGAGGACCCGTGAGAGCCACCTGGCAAAGACGGTTTCCTACGGGCATGAATTCGAGGAGCCCATTAATGGTGCCAACTCAGCGCAATAACTAGAGGAGAAACCGTCAGTGAGATCTCCCTATAAAGCCGCCACTCCTCCTCCTGCAAATCGGGGAACCGGCAGACATGAGAAACCGCCACCTGATCCCCCCCACCCAGAAACGGGCCGAGATACAACGCCCTAACAAAAGAGAGGTCACCGGCCATCAATGGTTCCCGCCGCCCGGGGTAGCGATGCCTGCATCTCCAACACTGCCAACAGGATATTCCACTTACAAATGGATCGTCAACTGGATATTCCACTTACACAAGGGAAATCCACCTTTCACGCCTCCGTCCCCTGAGCAAGGACGAGTCGGAGAAAGAATGGCATCCGTTCAAAGCCGACTGGGCGGGCGAAAGCCCCCAGCGCCAGCCGACCGGTACCTCCCCGCCCTCGACCTCCGACCGAGGACCTCGGAAAGGCTGCATCCCCGACAAGCCCAAACGGCGAGTCCTGGCATGTCAGCTCGCCCATGCACCATCGGGCGCCGAACCCCACTCTCAAACCGAAGCATCGAGGCACAGGGCGGAGGGGGACGGCCCTATGCTCAGGAACCTCCCCAAGGAGCAGGCCACAGCAAGACGGCTTCCCTCCTCGGCGCCTCTTCCGGACCGAGGAAAACCCTTTCCGCGGAAAGAGATGACGAAGCAACGGAGGGAAGGTGGCACGATCGCCAAAGAGACCTTGCAACACTTCAGCACGGAAGGCGGCCATTCTCCTCCGCGCCGAGCTCAATTCAAGCTACGAAGGGCCCACCCGGCCCACAGCGACAACCCGATCCGGAGGTCATTAAACCATGGGCGAGGACAGCTCTATGGCTCCCCCCCAGCCGGATCTGACCCCACAACGGGCGATAAACTAATAGCTCATGTACAAGCCGTAGACCAGCCTTTACAAATCTAAATAAAAATGTTCTTCTTTATACGCTCAGATTTTTCGGAGAACACCATAGCGGGTAGCTATCCCCCCGCCAAGCGCCGGGTTAATGGGTATAAAACTTCCGGGAGATCTACGCCTGCAGCGCGAGCCCCGCTCACTAAAAGTCACCGACACCTTTCCCTCAAGGGGGAAAGAGATACACTGGAACCCGCCCCGTGTAACAGGGCCGACCCGAGATTAAACAACGATAGGATAGCGTGAATCACCCCTGGCCACTCCGCCGACCCCCCCCGCCCCGCCCAAAGGCAACACTCCGGGCAACAAGCCGACAACATCCCCTTCCCCGAGACCTAGCGATCTCGGACACGGGAATGTTGGGGGCATAATTAGGAATTGTGTAACTCCATCAAGAAGCCTAGTCACGTGACCCGCCACGGACCGGTCACAAGGCAGAGGCCGCGAAATAGGCGCCCAGTCCAGACAGAGCAGCAGCCCTGTCCCGTCAAAGCAGCGCCACGATGCGACGAAAGGACGATTGGACTACACGCCATCAGCAACAACACGCCCCCCGAGAGGCCAGAGTGCCAGATACCGCCAGGGGAAAACGATTCGTGTAACTCCATCAAGAAGCCTAGTCACGTGACCCGCCACGGACCGGTCACAAGGCAGAGGCCGCGAAATAGGCGCCCAGTCCAGACAGAGCAGCAGCCCTGTCCCGTCAAAGCAGCGCCACGATGCGACGAAAGGACGATTGGACTACACGCCATCAGCAACAACACGCCCCCCGAGAGGCCAGAGTGCCAGATACCGCCAGGGAAAAACGATTCCCAAAGCGCGGATTTCCGCGAAGCCCATTAACGGCACTAATCCACCGCATTACCCAAGAAAAACCCTTCCCACAGAATCTCGCTATAAATACCCCCCAGAGGTCAGGGTAAAGGCGGAAGAGACGTTGAGGATTCCCCTCCCCTCACTCCGGGCATAAAACGGCCCTAAACGCCCCACCAAGCTAAGAAAAGCCGACAGCCCCCGACGGACCTCACTTCCCCCGACGATGGGCGCCACAGCCCCGCCACCTTCGACTGGATATTCCCCTTACACGCGGAAGGCCCCGCCCGCCAGCTGGCCTCCTGCTTGTTACTGTATCAAAAGGCAGGTCCAGATGGCCGTCCGCGTGCCGCAACACCCCAATTAACACCGTCACCTTTTGCGACTCCCACGGGGTGTCGGGGGGGAAGCCCCCCAACGGCTCTCCCAGCGGCGCTGCCACCGCCACCTCGTCCTCGGCCTCCCTGGGGTTCCCCCACGGTGCGCGGGGTCCCCGGCAAGGCCGAACGACCCTCCGGCACGACGACAGCAAGGCAGAGCGCGAGGAAGCAATGAAAGGGGAAGGAAGAGGGTCCCCTCCTACGACCGAGGGTCACCCCCCCCGAAGGCTAAACCCTCACGACATAAGGGAAGACCGCCCCGACGCGGGGATCTGCTCCTCCCGGCAAAGCGAACAACAAATGTGGACCACCCTCCGTCCCACACATCTTCCCCTAAGTATTGTAAATATTGCCTAGATTTCCGATAAAGATTGGTGTATAATACTCCCCCTTTTCTTTTTTTGAACAACGCCCCGCTTAGCTCAGAGTCAGGGAGAGACCTCGTGATCCCGCTATAGCGGGACACACCCCGCGGCGCCGGCGTCACCCCCCGGAGCTGAGATCCAGGTCCGAGTCACAAGTAAAAGGTAGTATCACGGTAACGTTACGCCATCCGAGCCGAACCAGGCTTCCGCTTCGCACTCGAATGACGGGGGCAATTGTTACGACCTAAGGGTCGTGGGAGTCAGACTCCCGCCCGGATCCACTATCATATCCCATTAACTCACCATATCACAAAAGGACCGCCGCCCCGAAAGTCCGGGGCATCGCGGAGTCAGGCGCGCTTTGCAGCGTTTCCCGAACCGGACGAGTCGGACAACCGCAGCCGCCCGACCCACCGGGGAAGGGCACTTGGGGACACTCGGGTAGCTAGGCCAGGCCTATTGACGGGCGTAGACGTACCCTTCCGTACCAGCGGGCCATACCCCGTGACCGACCGAGGGGCGCGGCCGGGGCGGACAACCCCCGATCGGGACGGCCCGCCCGACCCCCGTGAACCGTGGCACCTAGGGTGACACAGCCCGGCCTTTAGTTCGCCGCTTACGACAAACAGCCTAGGATAAGGACACGACTGACACATACGTCACCCGACCGCCTGACAAAGCACCCCCAGGCGGCTGACCTATCCGACGGTTAGTGCTTTCGGCCCTGACATCCCGACAAAAGCACCCCTCGGCCGTTGCGCCGCCTGACAGAAGCGGATCAGGAACTCCTGTTTCCGACGTCCTCGTCCGAAGCTTCCGCTGACACCCGAGCCAGCTCAGCACGCCTAGTCATCACCCGTCAGGTATAAATACCTCCTCTCCCCTTACGGAGAGGAGGTTGGAAAATTCTCTCTCATCTTCTATTATTCACACACGAGAGCAAAGGTCCTCCATATCTTTGTTCTCCCACCTATAGCTCGTCACGCGAGGCGGACACACCGTTAGTCCGGCCGGCGTGACTAGCCCCCCATTTAAGCCCTTTTACTGACTTAGGCATCGGAGGGGCTAAGGGTTGAACCCCAACCCCGCCCTTCTGACGAGTTGTTCGTGCTGCAGGAGAGCTCGCCCCTTGACCAAAGTCAGCGTCAGCCTCCCGCCGTCCAACCTTCCTCAGCTGCGTCCGATGAGATACGATCCCGTGAGCTCCACCGGCAACGGATCCAACCTCTTCATCCCACTAATCACTTGTAAAACAGCCTACCTAACCCCTCATTTCCATATAACCATCGTGCCCTTGGTTCCCCATAATACAAATTCATTGTACGCGAGTTCCACCTCGTAACAGTTTGCATGTCAGCTTGTTCGATCTCCCTGCTCCCTTGTCTTCTTTCCTTTGATCAATGCATGCTCGTTGTTATTAACAGGATTTGGTGGTGTGATTGTGATTTGGAATATTGTTGTTTTTTCCTTCCTAGTTTAAAATTCTGGAAGCCCAAAGCAAATGTTGCAGGAGCTTTAGGCCTCAACCAATGTAAGCCTACCTCTCAAATTACTAAAATTACCGCAGTCCACTTGTTTAATTTGTAGCTAAAACATATTAATGTAATCTTAATTATACTTCATATTGTTATGCATCATACACCATTTTTATACGTATTATTTAGGCTTTATGTCAATCAATTTTGTTATGGGAACCCATGTAACAGCTATCATTGGCCTTGATATATTTGGTACATTGAATGGCCTTGATATATTTGGCATATGGTCTAGTTAACTAAGGTCCAGATGTGATGATCCTATTTAGAATTCAGCGAGGGCAAATTGAACCCTAACAGCTGAGAAACTGAATTCAAATTTTCAAGAGAATGAAAAACTCAACCCTCCTTTCTTTCACCACCGTGTTGAAACTAGATATCCAGACATGCGTTCTTAACCAAACAACACAAATCCAGATGTATAACATGCGGAACCTTAAATCATTAACCTACTCTGATTAGCGGAAGCGTACCTGAGTCCATCGCTAATAGTCTGAAAGATCCTGACGATAGCGCAACGATCGATCTTCCAGAATAGCACGAATCAACCGATTGGAGAATCCCTTAAGCCTTCTCCCGGTTTCTTTCCTAGCGACGGGACGTAGAAAAGACGGCTCAACTTTGTTCGTGTATTCCGGGGACCATGACCGCTAATATTTATAGGCTAGCCTTCATAGCCCTAGGGTTTCCAACTCGGCCCATCAACGAGTTGAAGCCCAATAGTCTCTACACATAAAGGCCCCACGACATGCTTAACTCATTTAGCTCATTCAATTAATTAAAACCAGATCACTAATGTATTGGGCTTAACATGACAGCGTAGCACTTATATAATTATTCACCGCATATAAGCCCAACGTTGGATTAAGATCCAACTTAGTTGGATAAGTTCCAACAATCTCCCACTTGGGCTATATGCTTAAACTTTATAATTATATTTCATAGTGCATACAACCAAATAAGATCTTAACCTGCTGTCATTTCTTTAATGAGTCAAAAAACAATCCGGTCCATCAATTATATTAGCAAAGGATCAAAGAGATCTTCGCCGCAGCAATTGCAGCTCGACCCATCAGTGGTCACCGTGCTAATACAAAGGAATGACATGGATCATGAAGTGGATGTGTAGCATGGAAATTACATGTGATGTGATCCAACATGTCTATTTCCAACTGATCCTCCTTAACCTTAGTAAGATCAAAACATAAACACATATTTTCATACGCATTTATTAAACATAGAGTTGAAATATGAAGCCAAACTGAAAACTGAACTTTATTTTTGCAGAAATAAACCATAAACCAAATATGCATAACTGAAGGCTGAAATGTTGTCAAAAATAGAAACACTACACACTTTACAAACTCCCACTAAAACTGAATATCTTCAGATGACATGACACCCATACGAGCAACATGCCCATGAAACGTTTTGGGTGGCAGTCCCTTAGTAAGCAGATCCGCAATGTTTGAGTTTGTACCAATGTGCTCTATAGACAACTGTTTATTTCCAACTCTCTATTTAACAATCAGGAACTTGATATCAATATGCTTTGATTTCGCCGAACTCCTGTTGTTAGTGGCAAACGCTACTGCAGACATATTATCACAAAATAATCTGAGTGGCCGTTCAATGCCATCTACAATTCGCAGCCCCGTGACAAAATTCCGTAGCCATAGACCATGATTGGATGCATCATGACATGCAATGAATTCTGCGGCCATAGTGGAAGAGGCTATAATAGTCTGTTTAGCACTCTTCCAAGAAATGGCGCCTTCTGCTAATGTATAAACATAGCCTGTAGTAGATTTCATGTTGTCTTTGCATCCAGCAAAATCAGAGTCGGTATATCCAATGATCTCAAGCTTTTCCGACCTCTGATATACAAGCATGTGTCCTTTTGTCCTCTGTAAGTACCGTAAGACCCTTTTGGCTGCTTTCCAATGGTCCAATCCTGGATTGCTCAAGTATCTGCCAAGCATTCCTGTAATGTACGCCAAGTCTGGACGCGTACATACTTGAGCATACATGATACTCCCTACTGCTGAAGAATAAGGAATATCCTTCATCTGTGCTATCTCAATTTCACTTTCGGGACATTGATTGAGACCAAACTTGTCTCCCTTAGATACTGGGGTATCACCTGGTTTACAACTTTCCATGCCAAATCTTTGCAGAACCTTTTCAATGTAGGCCTTTTGTGATAATCCAAGTATACCTCGAGAGCGATCTCGATGTATTTGAATTCCTAATACAAAAGATGCATCACCAAGATCTTTCATCTCAAAGTTCTTAGCTAGAAAGTTCTTCGTTTCATGCAATAAGCCTTCATTGTTACTGGCAAGTAGAATGTCATCGACATACAAAACCAGAAATGCAAATTTACTCCCACAGAACTTATGGTATATACATTCATCAACCAAATTCATCTCGAAGCCAAATGAGGTGATAACTTGATGAAACTTAAAATACCATTGCCGAGACGCCTGTTTGAGTCCATAGATGGATTTCTTAAGTTTGCAAACCATATTCTTTGGGTCTCCCGACACAAAGTTTTCTGGTTGCACCATATAAATTTCCTGATCAATGTCCCCGTTAAGGAACACTGTTTTAACATCCATCTGATGTAACTCAAGATTGAAATGAGCTACCAATGCCATTATTATCCTGAATGAGTCTTTCGTGGAAACCGGAGAGAAAGTCTCATTATAATCAATGCCTTCCTTTTGAGTAAAGCCCTTAGCGACAAGACGTGTCTTATATTTTTCCACATTACCTTTTGAATCCCTCTTGGTTTTAAATATCCATTTGCAACCAATGGGTTTCACGTCTTTAGGTAATGGGACAAGATCCCAAACGTCATTGTCCTTCATTGACTTTATTTCCTCATTCATGGCACTTATCCATTTTAGAGAGTTAGAACCATTTTTGGCTTGATGGAAGTTGATTGGATCATTTTCCATCACACCAATATCAACTTCATGTTCTTGGAGATATGCAATGTAGTCACTTGATATTGCACTTCTCCTCTCCCTAATGGATCTCCTTAATGGCAATGGTTCTTGAGGTGCAAGGGTTTGTTCTTCCTGAATGGGAGGAGCAATAACATTGTCTTGAATATTTGTGTCTTGTTCCATAACAGGAATAGAATCATGATCAATAACAAGATCACCTGTGGGAATATCTACATATTCCTATTCAAAAACAATGTCTCTTCCTAAATCTCCCCCCTCAAACACGGTATCATCAAGGAATCTGGCATCTCCAGTCTCAAAAATATTCTTATTTATGGGATCATAAAATTTGTAACCCCTCGATCTTTCAGCATACCCAATAAAATAGCAACTAACTGTCCGTGTGTCCAGCTTCTTTTCAGCAGGCCTATAAGGCTTTGCCTCAGCTGGGCATCCCTATATGTGCATATGCTTTAGACTAGGTGACTTGCCCGTCTAAAGCTCATATGGTGTTTTATTTGTTGCTTTAGTTGGGACCCGATTAAGGATGTAAGCTGCAGTTTTCAATGCTTCACCCCAGAGGCTTTCTGGTAAAGTAGAATGACTAATCATACTCCTTACCATGTCCTTAAGTGTTCTGTTTCGTCTTTCAGCTACACCATTCATAGTGGGCGAACCCGGCATGGTGTACTGTGGGACAATACCGCATTCCTCTAGGAATTTAGCAAATGGTCCTGGACGTTGTTCACCTGAACCATCATATCTGCCGTAGTATTCTCCACCACGGTTAGACCTGACAGTTTTAATCCTCTTGCCTAGTTGAAGTTCAACTTCGGCCTTATAATTTTTGAACGTGTCCAAGGACTGAGATTTTTCATGTATGAGATAAATATAGCCATACCTTGAATAGTCGTCTATGACCGTTATAAAATATTGCTGACCATTCCATGCAACCGAAGGGAATGGTCCGCAAATATCCGTATGTATAAGTTCTAAGACTTCACTGGACCTTTTGGCTTCAAATCTCCTTATATTGGTTTGTTTTCCCTTTATACAATTAATGCAGATATCAAAATATGAAAAATCTAAAGGTTTGAGAATATTGTTGGACACAAGTCTCTCAATTCTCCTTTTGGAGATGTGACCTAATCTCTTGTGCCACAACGAACCTGAATTCTCATCAGTTAATTTACGCTTTAAAACCTGTGTACCTACATGCAAGGTTTCATTTGCAGCAATTGTATCAAGCAAATACAGATTATCAGTCTCAGACAAATAACCAGAACCAATAAAAATGGAATTGAGAGACAAACTGAATTTCCCATTCGCAAATGAACAACAATAACCAGATTTGTCCAATGCAGAAATAGAAATAAGGTTTCGTCTAAACGACGGTACAATAAATGTCTCAAACAAATCCAAATGGCTTCCAGTTCTTAAAGACAATCTGAAATCCCCAATTGCAGCAACCTTCGCCTTCTTGCCATCGCCCACAAAGATGAATCTTTCAGCATCATTTGGCTTTCGGCAGTTCAGGCAGCCCTGCATAGACACACTGATGTTAGTAGTTGCACCAGAGTCTAACCACCAAGTGTCTATGGGTACAGAAGTTAAATTAACTTCTGAACAAACCAAATTGAGAAGAGTACCTTTCTTAGCACGCCAGGCGTGGTAATTAGAGCACTGCTTCTTCACATGCCCTTCAGCACCACAAAAGAAACAACTATCTTTCTTAACAGCCTTTGCAGGCTTCTTTTGTTGTTTCTTAGGTGGGGCTGTAACTGCAACTTCCTTTCCCCCTTTTTCTTTTGTTGTCTTTAGGGGCAAAGGCAACATTTGCACTTTCAGTCTTATCCTGCTTCAGTCTGTCCTCTTCCTGTACACAGTGCGAGATGAGCTCATTCAGAGACCAAGTCTCTTTCTGGCAGTTGTAGCTCACCTTAAACTGATTGTACTGTGCAGGAAGAGAAATTAAAACCAAATGCACAAGCAGGTCCTCAGAGAGGTCAAGCTTTAGTGCTTTCAACCTTGAATCAAGATGGGACTGTTCCAGAATATACCCCCTTATGTTGCCTTTCCATTTATACTTCATTGAGATCAGGCTTGTCAGAATCGTACCAATTTCTGCCTTTTCGTTTCTGACAAACCTTTTCTCAATATCTGCAAGGAACCCTTAGCTGTCGTGATCGATTCCGACATAGAGCCCCGAGAGGCTTCAGGAATGGCTCTCTTCATGATCATGACACACATGCAATTAGACTTATCCCACTTTTCAAACTCCCTCTTTTCCTCAGAGGTACTCTTTTCCGTAGTAAGTGGGGGACTGTCAGTTCTAATCGCAAGGTCCAGATCCAATATCCCAAGAACTATGAGTAAGTTCTCTTTCCAGGATTTGAAATTCGAGCCATTAAGCATCGGAATTGAGTTTAAGCTAGCAGTAATATTCGCGGGAGTAGCAGCTGAAAACAGGACAATAAACAGAGACAAACATGCTAACATAAGTATTAATTTGTGAAGCAAAATTGTAAATTCAAATTTGCATGTTCCCATCTCAAGATATCCCCAACTAGCTTAATATTTATCTTTGGATAATCTATTAACTAGCAAATGATATCTTGTCGCAGCAATCAAATAAAGATAATAATTAACATGCCAAAATTAATACTTCCTTTGGGCCGAATTAAAATTGCATGCAAAGTTCTCAACAATCATCACTTATTTATTGCTACAGGTGTGGATAAATTAGCATAGAACGGTAATCTGCCTTTGGGCCGATGTAGCGTTCATGAATAAGATATGCACACAAAATTCTTTTTGTATTTAAGAAATGAGATGGTGCAAACAACAGAGCCCACTTTGGCGGGATGATGAGTACACCAAGTCACCCCAAAAATACATACAGCAAAGTTTGAATTTATCATAGCACAATTAATACGGAATTACTTAATAAGGAGAAATTTAGATAAAAAAACTTTAATTTACTCCCATGATCCGATTAAAAATTCATTTAGGCAACTAATCATACACAGTATGTATTTTATCCGTTTACATTCCGAAATAATAACAATTTTAATAGTGGAACCCACTTTGGTGGAATATCACAAAAAATCAAAATTATTTCGAAATGTATATTTATAACTGAATTTTTGCCTAAAGAATTTAAAATTCGGAATAGACTTAATTTCAACGCACAAATAAACCGAATGAGGAAATATATTCAAGATGGCCTTTTATTTCCTCTTGTTATTTAGTGCATTAACATATCCAAAATTGGGCTTCAACAAGAAATTAATTGTATCCCCAAAAACATGGTCCAAACATATCAAAAAATTCAAGTTTAAGCCCAAAAATGTGAAGTGCCCAAAACAGGCCCAAATTAGAAGCCCATATACTGAAAAAAATTAAATTATTCTGAAAAATTAACTATTTGGGCCCAATTTGGCCCAAAGTCTGCTAGGGTTAGAAACCCTAGCAGACTTGGCCCATCAAGGGGCTGGTCGCCGCCGGCCCCTTCCCTCAGAACCGGCGCCGGCGGAGAGGGGGCCGGCGCCGACCGGAACAGACAGGGGCGGCGACGGCCGCCCCTTTCTTTACGTCGCGCAAGCGCCTGGGGCGCCTGCCGACGGCCAACAGGGGCGGCAGGCGCCGCCCCGTTTCATGCCGCACAGGCGCCTCCGGCGCCTGCGGTTTCCGGCCTAGGGGCGGCGATCCGCCGCCCCTGTCCATAGAAATTCGCGACGGGGGGGAGCCCCCCCTTTTCCCGTTCGAATCTGCAGGCCCCCCACCGTCGGTGGGGGGGCCTGATTTGCCGGCGACGGGGCTAGGGCACCCGTCGCCGGTGCTTGCCGGACAATAACGCCGGGGGCGACGAGCCGCCCCCTCTGAAACCAAACGGGGGCGGGCAGCCGCCCCCTCTCGCCTGTATCGACGGTGGGGGGGCGGCTGGAAGCCGATCCCCCCCGGTTCCTGTTGGTTTCAAAAAAAATTTTTTTTAAAAAAATTCTGGATCTGTGTTGACGCCGGCATGGCCGGCGTCGATCTGCCGATGGGGGCGGCAGAGCCGCCCCTCTATTGCTGTGTCGGGCGGCGGCCGGCGGGCCGCCCCCGATCTAGGGTTTGTAAAATTTTTTTTTATTTGGAAAAAATAATCAAAAAACCAATTTTTTTTGCACAGATCCGAATTGAAAACAGATTAAAAAACAGATTTTTATCAGATCTATTATGAGCAGGCAAAAAAAATTTAAGATCCTCTGCATGGTGGCTCTGATACCACTTGTTGAAACTAGAGATCCAGACATGCGTTCTTAACCAAACAACACAAATCCAGATGTATAACATGCGGAACCTTAAATCATTAACCTACTCTGATTAGCGGAAGCGTACCTGAGTCCATCGCTAATAGTCTGAAAGATCCTGACGATAGCGCAACGATCGATCTTCCAGAATAGCACGAATCAACCGGTTGGAGAATCCCTTTAGCCTTCTCCCGGTTTATTTCCTAGCGACGGGACGTAGAAAAGACGGCTCAACTTTGTTCGTGTATTCCGGGGACCATGACCGCTAATATTTATAGGCTAGCCTTCATAGCCCTATGGTTTCCAACTCGGCCCATCAACGAGTTGAAGCCCAATAGTCTCTACACATAAAGGCCCCACGACCTGCTTAACTCATTTAGCTCATTCAATTAATTAAAACCAGATCACTAATGTATTGGGCTTAACATGACAGCGTAGCACTTATATAATTATTCACCGCATATAAGCCCAACGTTGGATTAAGATCCAACTTAGTTGGATAAGTTCCAACACACCGTCGTTATCGCTGCCACTGTCGCCGCCTCTAGTGGAGGATGAAGAAGGTGGAAAGTGGAGGGGACAAGGAAGGGAGAGGTCGGTGGAGGTGACGAGTGAGGTGGTGGCTGCGATGTGGAAGAAGAGGAAGAGGGTAGGGGAGGAAGAGGGGAGGGTAAAAAAGGAAAAATATTTAATGGCAAACCTGTAAATTCTGAATGACAAACTTGTAAATAAATGGTCTGTGTGTTCAGCAATTTGGTCTCTGTGTACACCAACTCTTGATTTCTTTGCGTTTTTTTAATTCATTGGAAAACTGTAAAACCCCCTCGATCTTACACAATGGAAGGGAAGGCACATCGGTCACGAAAACACAAGAACTTATCAGGAGGCCACCCATCCTGGAACTGTTCTCGCCTTCGATCGCTTAACTTTGGAGTTCCATGAAATCCGAAGAAGCCGAAAACCTTACGAAGCCCGATTTCTTTGCTTTTGTGGCTTGCTCTGCCTATTAAAAATTTTTTGTTTTGTTTTGTTTTTTTTTCCAGCCGGAGCACCTCACCACTTAATCTATACTATGCCAAACAAAAAAGAGCAACCAGCAGATTTTGGAGAATAAATCAAACCACAAATTCAGCGAGCCCAAAAAAAATATAAACCATCTTTGTCTCGTTGGGCCGAATCAAGCCCAACGGGCAAACAAATCTCTGTTCTCCTTTACAAATTTTTGGTAGGCCCTGGCTTTGGCCCATGAGGCCGGCCCACACATATTTTTCTATTGCTTTGTACCTTTTGTTTTCAGAACGTCCTATGTCTCATTTTCCTTCTTTAATTTTTGATTTGGTTTTACTCTCTCCCCCATTCTACTTGGCTGCTAACATGAATAACATGCTATGCTTTATTAAAAACTTAATCCATCTAGCTCTGCCTAAGTCTTCTAAGAATGTTACTCCACTAGATACTTAACCAACAGCCCTAGCTACTTGCAATCAAAGTATATATATGCATAGTCGAAATTCAACACAAATGCAAGTAAATATGAGTGGTGAGCAAGAGACAATACGCGCACACGCAAACAAGAAATCTCGTAGACGATAAGCACGCCCATTGTTAGACATGTCGTAGGCATGTGCCTCCCCATGGATCTCTTAAGATAATTTCTTATTTATTGGCCACGTGCTCTCTCTCGTAAGCCCGACACTTAAAAGTTTTAAATCGGATTGTACCTTATGTATTTAGATACAACATGAGATATTGATAATGAGATTCAAAATCAGACCTCTATCGAGACAGCCCGATGATTCAACCACCAGAACAAGCACCGAAGCTCGAAAGCACGTGCATACTTATAAACAATATGTGTCGACACCCAATGTCTGGAGTTGACAAAACCCTACGATATCTCCGTTAAGGGCAGTATGGTCTTTTTGTCGCTCTTCGGTCGAACGCCTCCTGGAGTACAACCCACGCCTCCGATCGCCATCATGTCGACATTCTTGAGTCTTGCACGCCGCTACCCCGTCACCCACTAAGATTCCGTGACGTGGGACCCCCAGAATACACTACCTTCGCCAGCCGTCGGATCGTCAAGCTACTGGCCAGATATCCCGCCACGTGCTCTCCACTTGCCCTCCCGCGGACTTGACATCTCGCGAATCGATTCCCGCTTCTTTGCCTCATCGTCCACCGTTTTTAAAATGTCGACATTCTCTTCGAACAGAGAAAACAATTGGGGAAAAAAAATTCCAACATCGCCGCCGATTTTGGACATAAACTTGATCTCTTTTGATTTTAAACATCGCGAAACACTTGACTTGAGAATTTTTTTTTTGGGGTCCAAAATTGCACCAGATGTCTTTTTTCGAGGTAATCTCTCCGCTAAATTTAATTAAATTAGCCCCACTACTGTTAATCCTGTCAAAAATCTCAGATCTCTATTTTTTAATGTGTCTCAGGATCTCAATCTCAGTCCAATCTTCAGATCACTCGCTTCTACGGTAATTCAGAATTAAAATCCATCGGCAAAATTCAAATTTTTTAACCGTGTCATTTATTTAATTTTGGTATGCTTTCAACTTTTGTATTCAGATTATGTAAACAATCAAATTTCTGAATCGATGTCGACCGCGTCGTGCTCCGGCGAGGTCGCGGACAAGTGCCGCGACGACGCGACGGCCATGAGGATGAAGCTGGTGGCGATCGTCGCGATCCTGATCGCCGGCGCGATCGGGGTGGCGGTTCCGCTCGTCGGAAAAAAGAGGAGATTTTTACGGACGGACGGTGGGTTGTTCGTCTTCGCGAAGGCGTTTGCCGCCGGAGTGATCCTGGCGACTGGATTCGTTCACATGCTGCACGATGCCCAGTCGGCGCTGACGAACCCTTGCTTGCCGAAATCCCCTTGGAAGAAGTTTCCATTTTCGGGGTTTGTAGCGATGCTTGCCGCTTTATTGACGCTAGTAGTTGATTTTGTGGGAACTCAGTTTTACGAGAAGAAGCACAGAGAGGAAGAGATTGGGGTGAAGAGAGCGGCGGCGGGGTTGGCCGCGGAGGTGGCGGATGGGATCACGGTGGTCCCGGTGATGGATGACGAGGAGGCTGGGCGTGCCGACGGGGTGGATGTTGATGATGGGAAGATGCACATTGTGGGGATGCATGCACATGCCGCTGCTCACAGGCATAGCCATGCGCATGGGGATGTGAGGGCTTGCGAGGGGCAGGCGAGGGGAGGACATAGTCATGGGCATGCTCATGAGGATGATGGGCACGTGTCGTCGCACGTGAGACATGTTGTTGTCTCGCAGGTAATTACTGTGTCCCATTGCATTGCTTTGATTTATTTTATGAAAGGTTCGTAGTTTTGGTGTTTTTGACCTTAGCTATTGCTTCATTGTTTAGACATCGTTTATTTTAATGAAGTTTTATGGAGCTGATCAATATAGGTTGTGCCTAAACATTGACGTATTTAATGGGTAGTTGAATTTAGGGGGAATATTCCTATAAGATTTGAGAAGAGCACAAAAAACAATGATTGCATCAAAAGGTAGATTTGACCACAAAAAATCCAGAATTGTTTTCTTGTGGCATTTCAATCAATAATTGTATTATTGAACGTAAATATGTGGTTATTTTCAACATGTATTATTCCAGATAAAGCTATATGGTATGGATCCTAAGATGGTTGTTGGGAGTTTCTTAAGTTCCAAGCTAAAGCTAAACATGGCTTAATTTCGCAAAACCATCTCATACTTCCTTCCACTGAATTCCAAAAAACTACTACTTATTATGATATAATCGTAAAACTACTTTATACTTTCATTTCATTTTAGGTTTCAGAAAAGTCCCCAACGTGACGGCCGCTTGTTTGACGTGAGCACGCGATGATCAAGTGTCAAGTAATGCCTAAAATGCCATTTGACTTACTTTTATAATGTTTTTTTCGGTGTTTTTATTTCAAGAGGAAAAGTGTGGGTAATTTCGTCAATTCAATTTTCCGTTGACGGACGTTAAATGGTTTATCGAAACATGATAAGTTCAAGATAATTTTGCGATTATATTATAGTAAAAGACAGTTTTTTTTTCAATTCAGCGAAAGTATGAGATAGTTTTACGAAATTAAGCTGCTAAGCATTGCCCTGCAACTTTTAAGAGTGTAGATGACAATCTAGTGACTTGTCAAGGGTACCTATACTACGTAATTTGATGATGCTTTGCATAATAGGCGGTGAAGTATGGACAGGTAGGGTGGTGTGAGGTTGAACTTTTGTCCTCCGTGGACTTGAAAGTGGAGTATTTTTGGTGAGGGCTTTGATCTTGAGGTTTCGGTTTGGACATGCATCGTAGACAAGCAGAGTATTGAAAAAATTCATCATGGTGAATGCAGAATGCCTGCTGTTGTGAATACTCTGATGCTTAAATTCGGTTACTGGATGACCAAAGAGTGTATAAATAGCGTATTGAGTAAGGAGAGTGCAAACTTTTCCTTTTGGGATGATCTTTTACACCTTCCTCATTTATCTCAAGTCATCTAGGCACCTACATGAGCTTCGAATGAGATAGGCATCATCCCGATTCATCTTGTGGGTGCTTGTCTGTAGTGTGCATGTCCAAACTTAAAAGCTCGTGCATGTCCAAACTTAAAAGCTCAAGATTAGAGATCTCACCAAGGTGCTCCGCTGTTGGTGCTCCGCTGTTGGAGTTGGCTCCAAAAATTTATTGTTGTAAATATGCGTCTTAGTGAGGGTATATTCATACTTTACCTGTATTCCTAAGAAGAAATTGTCTCTTAGCTTTAGGTGTTTTCATAGAGAGGAAAAATAACCTAAAGAGAAAGGAGGATAAGGAAGAGAGAGGGCTTTGGAGAAGAAGTAACAAAGGTTGATGGTTTATGTCTTAAATCCTTGTAAGGTGCTTTGGTAACTTCTAATAAAGCTTGGTATTCCTCTTCCACGTCTTGTTCCTTGTTTTTGTCGTGTTCGTTCTCTTCTGTCTTGTCTTTGGAAATTGATGTGCTTGGTTCTTTAAAGAGGTCGGTGGAATCAACATCCACTACCAACTACATCAAGCATGCAGATATTGTGATATCAGCAGCTTGCAGGGAAATTTTCTCTGTGGGCCATCATAGAGTCAACGCTTCTCTTTTTTTATTTGGATCGGCACCATTCAAGTTATTATTCATATTCTAAACTCCCAATAAAACCAAAGGTAGTTTCTTGATATCAGGGGCGGAACCAGGAGTCGATGACCGGGGGGGGGGGGGGGGGGCGGAAAGCCGGAAAGCGTTACAAGAAGAACTTTTTTTTTTGTTTAGACATTTTTCTTTTCTCAATTAGATGCCGACTCCGCCATGCAATAATTAAAAACATGAAGAAAAAAAGGGCATAGCTTCAAACGAAAATCTAAAAATTTTGTGGTTAAATTTTAATGTTATTTTATATAAAAATCCAAAAGTTTACTAAACAATAACCCTTATTCAAACAAAAATCTAAAAATTTTGTGGATAAATTTTAACGATTTTTATACAAAAATCCAAAAGTTTACTAGACAATAACACTTATTCTAATCTAAAAACATAAAAGCCATCTCCAGGAATCGAACCCATGACCCTTATGAGCGAGGAGGAGATGCACAACCACCAAGCCAATGTAGCAACTATGTTGATGGTTGTGGGGAATTTTATTTACTTAAACTTCAATATCCCTCACCTCCAACGTAGGTCCGCCCCTGCTTGATATTGCTCCATTAGGGCTCAGTCTATGAGCCCGGGAACTGCATGGACTATTTGAAGATGCTGGCGTTTATGATTTTCAGTTTCGTTGTGGATTTGAAGATGCTGTCTGTTATTTGTAGTTTATGATTTTCAGTTTGGTTTACTCCAACCTAGAAATTGTTGAGGTTGCCTTCAGGTTCTGTGTAGTCTAACACAGAAGGTTTGTACCATTTGTTTGATCGACTTGCAGATTCTGGAGCTTGGAATCGTGTCACATTCCGTGATCATTGGGCTATCTCTTGGTGTATCACAGAGCCCATGTACCATCAGGCCCTTGATCGCCGCTCTCTCCTTTCACCAGTTCTTCGAAGGCTTCGCTTTGGGAGGATGCATCTCTCAGGTCTGAACCGTTCACAAGAGTCACAATTACAATACAATACTGGATATTATAGGCTCGATATAACATAACAGATATACCGCCATTTGGTCATTGCAGGCGCAGTTCAAGAATCTGTCGGCGGCACTGATGGCATGTTTCTTTGCCGTCACTACGCCCATGGGGATTGCGGTCGGGGCCGGCATATCTTCTGTATACAATGCTAACAGCCCGAGGGCACTGGTAGTGGAGGGGATACTGGATTCTATATCTGCAGGGATCCTCATTTACATGGCTTTGGTGGACCTAATTGCTGCAGATTTCCTCAGCACCCGGATGAGCTGCAATGTTCGCCTTCAGGTGGCCTCTTATATGGCTCTCTTCCTCGGAGCGTTGTCAATGTCGTCCCTTGCAATATGGGCATAGCGACGTAATTAAGCTATGGTTGTACTGCATCACTAGGTTTTTGTATAAACATGCATATTCAGGGACAATGGGCCTTGTGGTCTAGGGTTTCAAGCCAGTCCCTCTGTTTCTCTTGGGCTGAAGATACGTATACAAGGGGGAAGCATGCAGAGCTTGCCGAGAAGTGTAGTTGGGGGGTTTTTTTCGGGGGGACCATGCTTCTCTTCATGTAGGAAAGGCTACAGGGTTGTAGATTACAAGGGCTCAGCTTGGAATGTTCATCTCGGATTCTTTTGCAGAATGAGCTTGCTTTGATTTTTTCGGATGAACTTCCGGTTAGAAATGAACGAAGGGTGAAATAGCTGATGGCTTGCACATTGTTCTTGGGCAGCTTCAGCCATTGTGTACATCGTTATGACGTTGCAGGCTTCCTTTTAGAGCTAAATTTTGTAAAACTATTTTGAACAGTGGTCTGATTATATAAAATTATTCAGAATTTTGAGAAAAAACATAAAATTTTATTCCGAACTTTTAAAGTTTCACTAATTCTAGGAAGGGAATTGCTACAAATTGCTTTGCGCATGTCCGCTTTTACGTTTTTACATAAAATCATAGTAGTTACGTTTTCCCACACGATTGAGACTATCGAAAATACCATTTAGGCAACTCATCGTAAAATCATGAGAAAAACATTGGAAAAATCAAATAAAATCCAACATAAATGCTTATAGCGTATACGAATTGAATGGCATCAAGGCTGATGCCGTAGAATCGTGACAACACGAAATGTGGAGATCGAACAAAAAATTGCCGAAATATGACGATCGAGTAGAACTTTTTGCAAAATTCTAGGTTGGGTTGGGTTGTTCCCGTACATTGATTTTACTAAAAGTGCACGACATCTAAATTTTGACTGTTGTGCGCGATGAGTAAAAATAAAAGATAGAGCTAAATCACTTTACGCTCACAACATGCAAAAGAGAGGCCCGTTGTGTGATTTAAGCAATTTTGTAAGCCACTAAAAGAATTGCTCAATGAGCACAACGGGCCTCTATTATGCCAGATGTGCGCGTTGAGCAATTTTGTTAGCCAGTAACAGAATTGCTCAACGCGCATAACAGGCCTTTCTTTTGACCGTTGTGCGCATTGAGCAATTTTGTTAGCCAGTAATAGAATTGCTCAACGCGCACAACGGCCTATCTTTTTTACTGGTTGTGTGCGTTGAGAAATTTTAGTTCCCAGTAATAAAATTGCTCAAACGCGCACACCTGGCAAAATAGAGGCCCATTGTGCGTGTTGAGCAATTTTGTGGACTTTGATAAATTTCAATGTAGCAGATATCTAAATTTTGGTCTTTTCTTCAATGTAGCAGCAATGTATCTGAGATGTCAATGTTGAAAAACACACCTTAGATGGGGGGTTGAATAGGGTGTAGGCACAAATTAAAAATCAAAGCACAAGATCCATCAATCCAAATCAAAGAAATAAGCATGTAATGATTTTTCAACGGAGTGGCTCCTCGCTTTGGCACCCCGCCCTACTTCGACCCCAAACCATTAAGGCTTTTACCTTTTTTATAACCAAAAAGAAAAAATAAACCGATCACACTTTCGGGTAGTGATCTCATAGTACACGCTATGGTTTTCAAAAGTTAAAACATAAAGATAGATTTTGAATAAAGCTATGCAAAAATATGATCTAACACCAAAATAAATCTAAAAAGAAGTCACCGTGATGTAGATCGTCCCTCAATGAATTCGTAGGCGCAAACCGTGTTCAATTCTGACGTGAGTAAAGAAAGTTGTCGCCTTTTAGATCCATGTCTGCAAATCTTCTTCTTCTTCTTCTTCGCGAACTTGAAGCTTTGATGGATAGAGGATCACTACCGGCTAGTAAGGATGAAAAAATTGCTGGAGCCTTTTTGCTAGATGCTTCAATTTTTTTCTCTCCAAATGATGGTTCTCCTTTTATAGTGGATATGGACTTTTCTTCGATTTGAAAGTCTTGATCTTCAAATCTTTAATCCAATCTTCATTGATTTGATAGATCTCTTTTATTTTGGAAACTCCGCTTCAAATTGGTTTTCCAAAAGATTAAAAAATCTTCCAAATTGATTGAAGTCAAACCTGAATATTCGACTGGTCAAACTTGTCAAATTAGGGCTTGATATGGACTTTGCAGGTTGACACGGCCGTGTTGTTTGAACTCTGGCCGTATCTTCAATTTCGTAGTTTCAGCACGTCTATGTTAGCACTATGCAGGATTTCAGAAACTGTTTTTTCGACCCGATCGTGTTGCACGACCGTGGTAGCACTATGCATGATTTCAGAAACTGTTTTTTGACATGGCTGTGTTGGCACTATGCATGATTTCATAAACTGTTTTTAGACACGGCCATGTTGGCATTATGCATGATTTCAGAAACTATTTTTTTGACACGACCGTGCTGCAAGGTCGTGTTGGCACTATGCATGATTTCAGAAACTGTTTTTTCGACACGGCTGTGCGGCACGACCGTATCAGATCCAGCATTACCCGTGTCAGCTTTGTCCCTTCATGCACACTTCATATTCTGATACGCACTGCCCGTGCTGCTGACAACACTGCCCGTGCTACCCCCGTTTTACACATATCGTTGACGTTTGACCTCCGATTGACCTGAAACTTACTAGATAGATATATTAGATGTAAATGACTTGTTTGACATCATCAAAATTAAGTTTTGGGTTCAGTTAGAGGACTAACTTAGGCCAACAATCTCCCCTTTTTTGATGATGGCAAACAAGCTTAGAAAAATTAAGAATTAAAAATATAGAGCAAGTCATATGGTGCACATGTTCATGGATCATCATGCAAAGGTCCCCCTAGATATGTGCTCTCATGAATAATGTGACAAACTCCCCTCTCAAACTATGCATCTCAATGTCTATCTCTCCCCCTAATCTATGCATCAATATTTTTGATGTCTTAATTTTTTTCGTACTCTCCCCCTTTTGTCATCTATCGAAAAGATCACTAATATCAGTGAAGTTATAGATAATAAGACATGAATTATTGCTAACATATCAAAGAAACTCGAAATTGACAATGAGAATCATATGAATGCGTTCTCCCCACAAGCTCAAGTTATGAACAATGTCATGATCAATGAAAGCATACGTCCATTACATGAAAGCTATAAGAAGAAATCATTATATAAAGTACGTGAATCATAGATCGATGCTAGAAACTTAGATTTCAAAAGATAGAATTGTCCTAAACAAATATTGAACATTTAGCTCCTATGGAATAATATTAAGCAAAGTATAGGAAGACACCCAACATAGTATACCATAGTGTTAAATTTCGGGTCCTTTGGAGTTGAGGTGCGCTAAGTGGTTGCTTTATCTACCATATGTCACATGCACTAGTACTGCTCAACAAACCCCCGAAATCCGGTTACTAGCCGCCGATAACAAAAGAAATTGGCATATATTGTATATTATCTTGCCCTCTTTTTTTGTTTAATTACTCATTTTATTCTTTCGTGATATGTTGATGCCTTAGAATAGTGATGCATGAAGGCATCAACATATTCGGCTCTTATTACTCAATATGTCCAAGGAGAGTTATGTTTACAATAAGTATAGAGACAATCAAGATTTCGATTTCATAAGAGTTTAAACATCCTCCATGTATTTTCATAAATTATATAACTCAATCAACTAAATAAAATCAAGCAATTTGGCATGTTAACAAATTGGACTAAATTATTCATAATTCAAGCATAGGGAATATGCATATATATGAGATACCATTATCAAAATCATTTTTAATGTTTATAGGATGTCTAACAAAGTTCATATCAAATGGTCAACAATATTCAAGAATATTAATGACGGTGATGCATGCACATACAATATGTGGACTAGACTATAATGACATGAGATATAATCAATGTGTAGAGGCTAGATACAATGTTTGAGCATGTGTATGTGCAAGGATAAGAGTGCTAATGCTCAATTAGTGACATAATCCATAACTCCCTTCGAATGAAGCAAAAATGAAGGGTTTGATGAAAATGTCCGCTAATTGCTTTTCGGTATCTACACAGTCTATATAGATATCTTTCTTATCAACATGATCACAAAGAAAGTGGTGAAGAATATCAATATGCTTAGTCATAGAGTGTAGGACATGATTTTTAGATAGGTCTATGGCGCTCTTGGTATCACACCAAATGGTTGGAAAGTAAGACCGTAATCTTTGAGGGGTTGTCTCATCCATAGAATTTGAGCACAACAACAATCCGCCGAAACATTTTCGGTTTCAGTTGTACTCAATGCTATGGAGTTTTGCTTCTTGGAAAACCAAGAAACTGGAGACATACCTAGTAGTTGGCAAGTGCCCGAAACTCTTACGATTGGTCCTACTTCCCACAAAATCTGCATCACAATATCCAACAAGCTCAAAAGATAAGGAACAAGGGTACCATAGTGCAAAATCTAAAGTTCCTTTAACATACCGAATAATTCGTTTTATTAAAGGAAGATGTGATTCTCTAGGACATGATTGAAACTGAGCACATAAACACACACTAAACATTATATCAGACCTACTAGATGTCAAATATAATAGGCTACATGTTAAGGCCAAAAAAGCGATAACAATGTTTGGACTGGCGTGGACTCTTCGATCGTGGTGGAGTCTCGTCAGCGGATTATGTGGGTGCATGTATCGATGTTTAGCGGCCCAAGCCCAAAGAAACAGAGCTGGTCGCTACGTTGGGCTTCGTCGCGGTTCGGCGTTGGGCCCAACAGTCACTTTCTCGAGTGTCACGCGGGGACCACGGGGACTTCGGGGTCAGGGTGTAATTGTAGGGAGCACAGATGGTGTTTTGATGTGGGGCGATCCATATGAGGGTATCTTCTATTTACACCACACAAATTGCTAAGTTCACTGTATATTCTAGGCACACAACGCTGATGTTTTGTGTTTTTAAATGGCTAACCTCACAAGATATCTTTTTCATTAGCCTTCATGTTTTCATTAGCCATTTTCCTATCCATTACTTTGCTCCGACTCATCTTCCTCGTTCTTTAGCTCTGCCGTCTCCTCATCCTCACCTCCTTAGGCTCGTCGTCTTCTCGTAACTTAATTTCTGACAAGTTCAATCAAACCCAACGAACATGAAACCTAATAAAAACAAATTAAAATCTAAAAATCGATATAATCGAATTTTTACTGATGATCGCCGTATGTGATGCTCGGCATATATACTCGAACAACACATATGATGCTGTAGCATATAGAACCGAGCGCTCTATTTTCTGTTCGGAGATATATGCCTAAGCAAATGGAAGATTTTAAAAAGTAATTTAAAAATAATCTTTTAAAAAATTTCATACTATGCAATTATGTTGTGAACCATGCAAATAGTGAGAAATAACAGGACACAAATTTGAAACCTCCAAATGGTATAACAAATGAATTTTCAAAAAAATAAAACAAATGAGTTGCATAGGTAAAGCAAGCATCAATTCATTTTGATCGGGTTTAGCTAAAAGTACTACTGCTGTTAGTTAAAAGTACGACAAGTAAAGTACTGTGACTGCACAAGTGTAGTAAGTAACGTGCATGGAACGTGTAAAGTAAAGGTGACGGTGCAAAAGTGCATAAATTAAAAGTGACTGTGTAAAAGTAACTATACTACGTGACTCAAGTCAGAGAGTACAATATGTGACCATTGAGTTCATCTCTTGCCTGGGCGCGATCGAGACGAATGCTGAAACACAGGCAGCAGGACATGAATTTTGCCCAAACCCAGGCAGCAGGACGGGATGCCAAAACTCAGGCGACAGGACGGGAAGATCGAACTCCAGTCAGTCCCGCACTCTCTCAAACTATGAGTTACTCCAAAAACCGCAGTGATGTGTCAAGTGTTCTATGTACATGTCTCATACGGGATGTTCCACAAATTATTCCACATGATATTCCATACGCTGCATCAAATGATGCTAGTCAACCCAAGTCCACTGGTTGGCTTTCTTATTGAAAACCAGAGAGTAGAAATTCTTTTCAAGCAGGCTGGCCAAGCGAAGTGAGGATAAAAAAAGTCCAACGATTGCAATAGCAATTCCATGCTTTGATCATGTAATAGTGTGTTTTAGCACACAATTTACCCAAGTTGATGGTTATGTGCTACAACCACCAAAGTTGAAAGTTGGCAATGTAATCTGTATTTGATTACTTCCCTATTAGATTAGGTTTCCAGTTCGGTTCAAGTCAAGTAGCCATTCTGAGGCTATAGTGGTGTTCTAAGTTCATACGAGGGCACTTATCTAATTTTCTAATTTTAGAATTAGTCGTGACTTACTAATTTCGAGCTCGTTGTGGCAAGACGAGGTTGGAGCTAGAGAAGCTGGTACACGAGGATTGGTACCTGCAAACACAAGAAACAATTGGTTAAAGCACACACTTGATCGTTTTGATTTTTAAAACTGGTTGAAACAGTGTCGAAAAACGTTCTAAATTTTTCTATAGGCTAGATATGATGAAAATAATTTTGCTGTAGGAGAAAATATTTTTCTGAAGCTTGTTGTAATTTTTATAATTTTTAAAAGCCCAAAAACAATTTTAAAACTGTTTTTCAATTAGTAACGTAATTATTCAACAATTTATTCTGGATGCAATCTGCATCGGAATGGTTCAAGTGAGCTGTCAAAACGACCATCTCGAAGAGTATTATGATATATATTTTTAACACATATCAGTTTACGTGAAAATAACACGTTACTGATTTTTGAATGAAAATAACATATTTAACTTTTAGGCTTAAAATTAATTTTGGAAAAACTAAGGGTCAGATTGAGATGAAACTAGCTTCATTGGGTCTAGAATGTCATTTCTGATTTTCTAGAGCTAGTTTCACATTTTTTGACCCTTATATTATTTAATACGAATTTAAAACCAATAAAATCTTATTTAATAATACTTAAATTCCTATATACGGAAAAAATACTTTTTTGTATTTTTGTAAAATACTTGTCGAAATAACCCCTCACCCTTTGCTTATGTCCGTTGCATGGCGGGAGGTTTCGCTCGTCGGAGGCGGCACTTGGGGCGGAGGCAGCTCCGGCGACGGCGAGATCGGAGGGGGTTCGCCTGAGCAGAGGCAACACTGCGATCGGAGCTGCTTGGAGATGTTGGAAGCGGCTGTCTCTGGCGTCGTCGTGTGCAAAGGCGGAGTGTTGGAGAGGGCGTGGCAGCGGGGGGTGATCTTCTCGGTGACGGGGGAGGCCGTACGGCGAGGTGAGTCAAGGCGACGGTGACTCGCGAGCGTGGTGGCGACGGTGGGGAGGCGGAGCGAGGTGCTGACGATGCGGGGCCGTTCGGGTGGTGGCGACCAGTTAAAAGCACAACCAGAGTAATGAAAAGCAGACACAGAGTACACAGCAGATTTACCCTGGTTCGGTCGTCCCAGCGACCTACTCCAGCCCCCAAAGCTAATACTAGATTGAATAGTGCAATAGGTACAAAGTCACAAGTTAGAGCACGCTCAGAGCACTCTCTACGCCTCTACACTCGCCAGACTCTCAGTACCCCACACACAGTGTTCCCTCTCACTATCAATCCTAGCAAAGCTTTCTACCAGCTAGTCCCAAACTAGCTGGGTCCCACTTGTCTAGTCCCAACTAGACAAGTCCCAAAATAGTCACCAAAAAACAGGTAAAAGTTTCCCCACAGAGAACGTTACACTAAGACACAAATAAAAGATTTTAAGGGTTTAGAAATGCTCAGTTTGTGTCCGTGTAGGCGTCTTTGTCGTGGTCGGTGCGCATGGCGATCTCGACCGTCAATGGTTTCGCTTTGCGATCTTAGGGCATGCAGCGTCACTCTCGTTTCCCCGGACCTATTCTGACGAAGACTATGGCAGCAGCGGCGTACGGTCTTCTTCAGCGACATCTCCGAGGGATACATGATACTTGCAACTTTCTCTCCTCTGAATTAGTTGGAAACACACTGAGCACACACGTCAGAAATAACAACACGTTTGTCATCATCAAACCAAAATCATAGATCGTTGCTTCCAACAATCTCCCCCTTTTGGTGATGACAAACCCATAAAAGATTTGGTCAATGAGTTTGAAATAGAAATGAGTGTGTGAAGTGTGTTGAAGGGTGTAATACAATATGAATCATGAGATGAATATTCAAGCACTACAACATGGCATGCACAAACTAATAACAAATACAATAGCATGCTCCCCCTTCTCTCAATCTCCCCCTTCAACAAATAATACAAGTATATTTCAAGCTCGTATATTTCAAGCTCCCCCTTCAACAAAAAATAAGCTCCCCCTTCAACAAATAACAATCAATACCAAACATCAAAGCTGTCAAAATCTTTTCTTTCTCCCCCTTTGTAATCACCAAAAGTGGTTTAATGAAGTCACAAATATATTCCATGCAAAAATAAATCATTATTAGGTGTAGTGTGTAATTTGCATGAGCATTCCAAATAATAGACAAGTCAAGTTCATAGAATTTCATACCAAGACTTCTCCACCTCTGTGTAAGTGAAAAGATATAGACAATAAAGTGCAAGAGGAGATTCAATATCAGAAAATCAACCAAAACAATCCACATTTTCCATTTTTCATGAATATCACTAGGATTGACTTTTCCCACCTCATCAAAGATGAGTTCAAGTTACCGAACCCCGAAACATAGCCTAAGAGGACTTTTAAATGTGGGGTGGCATTGCTTGACGAGTTATATACACCAACGCTAATGATTACCCATGTAGCACAAGTTGGATACTCGTGGGTTGTGTTTTAGCCATGAAGTGTATCCATTTTTCATACGGAGCAAATATCGTTTTTTTTGTTTTTTTATTCTTTTGTGCTCAATTTTTATTCATGGCTAAACACATCATATCCCTTAGAAATTTTCAGAAATTAATCATTCCTACATTCACCTTCCATTATTCTTCAAAAGAATCTCCAAAAGCGCTAAAAAGTCAAAATATCGTGAAAGTGCAAATGTAGGTGTAGAAGTCAAGTTTGAAACTTATGAGACATGTCATGGCTACTAAAAAGAATAACATCATGTTCATGTAGCTACAACAATAATGAATTGACTTCTACAAGGGATAGAATTGATCATTCATACAATATCACTCAAGAGATTCAAAAGAGGATGATCAATAAGCACATTTTTTTCAGAAATAAAAACATTAAAAATCATCCATGCAAGCACACAAAACAAAATAAATCAAGCACACACAAGAATCTATGAAGGTATGCAATGAAATGCAAAGATGGATAAAAATTATACCTTCTCGTCGCTTTTTGACGAAGGAGCTAAAAGAATGAAACATTGAGTTTATTGCTTCTCGCCAAAACTCCATCACACCTACATGAAAGGTGTTAAGTGTGACCTTGGAATCCAACAAGGTCCACTAGTGTTAGCCAATATTGTTTTAGGAACCCACACTTGTTTAAACTTGATTTTAGTGTTCCTAAATTTACAATAGTATGAAGGCGACGTCATACGGCCGGGAGGAGACAAGGTAGGGCGGTCATATGAGCTCGCAGTGGGCTTCAGCTTGAGACACCGGAGAGGAAGAGCGAGATGCTGCTTCGTGGCGTCGTCATCGCCATGGAGGGGAGCACGGAGGTCATGGTGGAGCACGGTACTGATGGCGGAGCAGCGAGCGACGACGTGAGTGTTCGGATGTGGGGGCGAAAGCGCCTGGCGGTGATGTTGCTCTGAGGTGCAGGGTCGAAGGCGGAGGGGTACTCGACGAGGCGGAGCTCTGAGGCTCACGACGAGCGGTGGGAGGATGGCCGGTGATGGCTTCAGCGGCGGCCTCCGGTAGTGTAGGGTGAAGCAGCGGGCTGAGAGCCCGGGGTTGGGTTCAAGGGGTCTCAACGAGAGAGGGGAGAGAGATTGTTAACTGTGGGTTAATTTGAGAAGCTGGGGGGGGGGGGTGTTTAAATAGGTAATTGATAAATATTATTTAGTCAACCCTAATTAATAGGTTAGGTAGGTGCTAATGAGATTAGGTGTTTGTCTCTGACTAAACGTAGAAAAAATTTTGAAACGTGTTAATCGTTTTGGGGTACGGTAATTAGTAAATGGATTAGGGTAAAAGGTAATTAGTTAAGATAATTAACAAATGTACATTATAAAATTATGATTTTGTCCCTACTAGTAAACGTGTCCGAAAAATTACGAAAACATACCCACGGGATCGTAGCGTCACGAGAATCACGAATACGAAGTCCGTTTCAGGGTTTGAGCTATGGAGATACTAGTTTTAGGTCAAAACATTCAGGAAGCGGGTTTGCGGGTTCTCTATCGATTTGACTTCAGAAAATTACGAAATTAATGTGGGAGGCCCTAAATGATTATATAATGTTACCTAGAAGTTTAAAAATGTTTTGATGAGGTTTGTATAGAAAATAAATTCATTAAGCCAAAACGATAATAACTTAAAATGAATTTTTATCAGATTATTTAGAGGTTTTTGATGAAACCCGAGCTTACTAAAATACTTCATAACTAGCCTAATACTTCAAAATATTTTTGTAAGAAATTTTGAAATCATAAAACTCCTGACAAACCCTTACAAAATAGTTTTTAAAAAAATTGAAAATACGTGAATAGTTGCATTGAAAAATACGGACCGTTACAGAGAAATCATCACTCTGCCTACACGATCCGAGTGGTATTGGCTTGGCCCGAGCGGTAGGCGACTCGACCGAGCAACGTACTGCTCGGTCGAGTATGACAGACTTTTGAAAATGATGAAAAATATCGTTCTGTCTACACGGTCCGAGCGATAGCAGCTCGGCCCGAGCAGTCTCCTGCCCGACCGAGCATCTTCCTGCTCGACCGATTAGGCTAAAGGGAGTATTCTTGGAACTTTATCCCCATTCATCTCGGTCCGAGTCATCTCTCGTCGATATCGGACCGTATTCTTTCGGTCGGTTTCGAGTTGATCGTTTAAACCAGGCCTGCCCTTGCCCTTTAACGTCGTACCCTAGTCATCCCGATCCACCTCTTCACTCGACTCGACCGCCCACCCCCCCCCACGGTCGCTGCCACCCACCCAAAAATCCGTTCAATCTCTCTCTCTCCCCCCACTTCAGACCTCTCTTCCCCCCTTTTTCTTCCCACACTGCCGCCCACCTCACGCCTAATTTCCAACCGAGCACCCCCCATCTCTCGCCGCGATCATAAATCCCCACTGAGCATTAAAACTACTTGGCCGGGCAACCTCAAGCCTAAAATTCACTTATTTATGTTTAAATATACTGACGTTCTTCTTATCCCTATTTCAGGTAAGATTTGCCAACGTCAGAAGACACTTCTATAAACAGCTTGGGGGATACTCCGGATCAGCGGCAATCACGACACCAAACGCAATGCCATCTCATTCTAGTCGGTAAATTTGTTCCCCTATTTGCTTTACATACAACCGCACTATTCTCTTCCACTTGCACAATGCCTCCATGCCGTGTAGATCTACCAACACCGGCACATCAAACCCTAGGCCTACTCGGCATATGCGCCGTACACGCTCGCCCACTCAAACCAACACTGTTGGCGAATCATCCACCAATTCCCCTGTGCCACCCACCGCCCCACTCCCCCTGAACCTCTTTATATCGGCGACGCAGAATACGAGGTTACTTTCCGTGACGCTGACCAAGGCGACCAGTTCACCGCCATGCTCCTACTATTAGGTTATGGTGGCGCAATGACTCAACAGTCGGTCGAGCGTGACCTACCTTTTCTTCAGAGCCTCGTTCGTCATTAGCGCACTGACCCACCTCAGGTGTTCCAGCCAGACCCAACCACTACTCTTGGTCCACGGCAGAGGGACCCATCACCACCCCCAGAGGGTGGTGGTGCCTCTGCTTGATGTTGTCTATACCATTTTTTGCCTCCCTCACTTATTTTTGTGTCCATCTGTCTGTTCGGGGCCCTGCACTTACATAGCTTGGGGGAGGAGCCACCCATGCATCACATTTTCATTTAGCATTGCATCATGTCATACTTTTGTTTTTATTATCTTTTTGCACAGTTTTTATTTTTTTCCCCGCCCACCCCACCCTTTAGCATCATCTGCGTCTACTAGCGTTTTCTTAGCAGTAAGGACACTGCTAGGTTTAGCTTGGGGGATGAGCGCTACCGCTTTATTTTTAATTTATTATTTTACATTTTCTTCCATTATTTCAGTTTTTATTTTCCTTTTTCACCACTTTTCCACGTCGTTTTCTTTTTTCTCATTTTGCTTCATATTTTCTATTTTCACCATGCATGCATCTCTTTTTCTTTATTTCCCTATTTTCTCTGCCTTTTTCTCTTTATATGCTAAGGATGTTCCGCATGATGATACCTCTCGTAGCTTTATTAGTCATTTACGATGCTCACTTTTGATGACATGATATTAGGGTAGTTTCAGCTTTACTATCTATTTGCATGCATTTCTTTTGCTGGTCTATCTGATTTAATGCTTGAAATGAATGGAAAATCGAATGCATGAATTAGTATCTACTATGCACCTAGGTTTACACATCATAAGAACACTTGGAACATCTGCTTTACCTTTTTCACTTCTGGTTGCATGCCTGCTGTTATTGTGCTTATTACTGCATGCCTTTTCAGTATCCGTCTAGAGGAATGAAAATATCATACTATTTATGAGTTAGTATTATTTTATCAATCCATTGTGCACCTCTTATGAGTGAACCGAGAGATATACCATTTTCCTTCTTCACATATCTATATATTTCTCTACATATCAGTTAGTTACACCCCCACAGCTATCTTTACTGCATCTCACTTCTCAAACCCAAAAAGAAAAGGTATAGCTTCTAAATGAAAAACACACACAAAAAGAAAAGTGTATATATTCATATGTGAAAAAGAAAAGAAAAATAAAGAAAATGAATAAATATTGTTTGGTACCTTTTCATTAGAAGCTATCACTTATACTGGGAAGAAAAAGAAAAATTTCATATCATATTCCTAGAGGCGACGTCTCAAGCTAAGCTTGGGAGGTAAGCCAACTGATCACATGAGTGAGCATGACATTTGAGTGGAGACGGTGCATAACATGGAGATTTAATAATGCTTAAACATTACAAAGTGCTTTAGTTTTTGGAGATTTTCATGACTCGAAATGAATAACTGAATGGCATGACTTTTTCTATTCTCTATTGCATGTTGTGTGATTTCTATATGCTCCTCGTGTATCTGTGATTGAAAATGGCATTGCCAACATCTTTATACTAGACTCTAGGGATTGCATGAGATTGATATGAATTGATGGCGTTATTTCAGTAGATCCCTATCCTTTGCCTGTATTGCATGCTAGTTATATGATTTGTAAAACTAGAAGTTACCAGTAGCATGTTTGTTTATTATTCAGAGCATCGTGATTTACTATTTAGGCCAGAGATCTGACTGAACATCCTTAGCACCCTCCACTCACCTCTATTCTCTTCTCCTTTTATTTTTATTTCTCATTTCTTTTTTGTTTTCCTCCCGGCGTACCGATTATTCGTCTTCCTCGAGGACGAGTAAGAGGTAAGCTTGGGGGATTTTGATGTGTCCATATTTTTCACTATTTTCATATCATCATTTCATTGCATTCCATGCCATTTTCGCATCCAAATCCCATATTTTACTACGATATCGTGTTTCTGACGTTATATTCGAGTTTCGTAGTGTTTTATGAGTTTTCAGGGATTTTAGAGCGATTTGGGACCCCACTTGGGTATGGACACATCCGACATGCCCGTGAGCTCATTGGTGAAGCCCTGTAGGAGTTCGCCATACTTTTGGAGCCATTGTATGAGAAGAGATAGAGCAGGAGGAGAGAGAGGAGCTTCAGCAGCTCTTGAAGATGATTTCCCAGACTGCTCGGTCGAGCAGCACAGATGCTCGGACCGAGCAGATTCAAATGAGAAAAAGGAGCTGATACGGGAATCACTCGGACCGAGCAGTTCATCTGCTCGGTCGAATAGCGTCAAACTTCAAAGCTGAAACAATTCCAGCGCACGGCCCGAGTAACTCTTCAGTGACCGAGTCGGCGTCTGCTCGGACCGAGCTGAGCTGACTCGGCCCGTGCAGGCAAAGCGAGAATTTTAGAGATTTTGAATTCTCTTCAAGCTCGGTCGAGCAGCACAACTGATCGGACTGAGGAACCGAACGAGCAACGCACTGCTCGACTGAGCAGCCTACTCGGTCGACAGTGCCAATGCCATTTTTGGAAGTATTTTTTGAAGCCGTCAGTTGCGCGATTTTTTGGGGGTGGGAGCTTGCGACAGCGAAATGGGCGATTCATTTTTAAGATTTTTGAATACTTTAGAGAGCCGAGCTTAGGCGATTTCTTGTCAGCTTTTTAGATTAATTTTTGTTGAAGATATTGGATCGAAACTATTGGATATTTATTTTGGTTCTCAATTGCGATAGCGTATTTTGGAATCTGGAATTTTGTTTGATTTATTTCTCGTCTATTTTCTGCATCTCTCGCTGTAATTTTTCGATCTTTATTCTGTCAATTACTATGATGTCTTTGTTTCTAAAAATAATATTTTTATTCGTGAATATTGCCATGTGTGAGTAGATCTTTCTAGAGTTGATGGGTTAGCCCTAAGATCCTAGGGGGAAGATGTAGATCTGGATCTCTACGTTGCATTAGGGATTTAGGGAAGTTTTTCGGTCGATCATACCGAATCCCTAGATAACCTGTATTGAGATCATGCCCACGGTCTGTGGAATTGATGTGCCTAAGGGGTATCTTTGGGATTCGAATAGGAAAATCAATGGATCCAACAAAGGCTCGTGACCATGCCCGGCTCGTGCCTTGAGGGGATCCATCGACGAACTATATGGCTACGTTGACGGCTACCGCCATTTCGTCAACGAGAGCTACCGAAATACCTCACAATTCTAATCCACGAGAGTGGTACGAATTGGGAGATTTATCTCCTAACCCTAACACAACGTAAGGTTTCTATTCCAATGTCGATCCCCGACGCTCTTAGCGGTGATCCCTAATGCCCTAGTCCTTTTTATTAGTAGAACAACAACAGCACCCCAATCAACTCTTTCAACCCGATAGCTATCTCACTTCGAGATTTAGAAGTAAACTGAGAACACATATACACTATCACCGTTCATGTGGGATTCGATATCATTTGTACTACAACTTGACACCGTCCGCTTGCGGATTGAGCCAGGAATTGAAACTTAGCGGACATACCACGCCTGGCGATCGTGACACTGCCAGGTGGGATCTAGGTGTAGGTTTCGGGTGCGTCACCTTTGCAGTGCATTTAGCCTCGTCAACCCACTCACCACCTGTCAAACAGCCTACCTAGACTTCACCCCCCCAACCCTTATAATCATCGTACCCTTGGTTCCTCCAACAAACAAATTCATTGTACGCGGATATTACCCGCAACATATGGATATGCCTAACATCCCACAACGCGAAACGGGTACGCTCGACAACCTAAACTCGAGACATACTGGCTCAACTCATACGTCTCCACTCCAGACACACCCACTGTTCTATTTTTGTATATCATAGGAGAATTTCACTTGTTTCCTGCGAGCCACGTTACACATGGATCTAAAAAGAAAAGGAGACATATTTAAGCCACGTTTGACCAGCTGGCAAGTCGGCTACGGCTGAAGAGAGGTGAGTGTGAGAGCCCCCGGGCCAGTCTTCCCCAATTGCCCTGTCTCCTCTCCCTCACGAAAGAATTGTCCAGAATCAACGCCAACGACGATCAGTCGGACACTTCTTGAGCGGCTGCTCCAGCTGGGCAACACATCTCACTTCTCTCACCCAACCAAAACTACAAAATCATGACGACATCTTTCCCTTTCTCTTAAATTTGTCCCCTCGTCAACCCCCAACTCCAATTCCACAATGGCGCCCGCGGCAGCCGATCTCCGCCTCAAGCTCCTCTCCATTGCCCTCATCCTCCTCTCCAGCGCCGCCGGCGTCTCCCTCCCCCTCCTCCTTGCCCGCCGCCGCCGCCCCTTCCTCCACGCCGACACCCCCCTCCTCGCCCTCGCCAAGGCCTTCGCCGCGGGAGTCATTCTCGCGACGGGCTTCGTCCACATTCTCCTCCGCCCTCGCCATAGTCCGATGTCCTTTTTAACTTTTAACAAAACCTAATCTTGGTGTTGTTTTTCGAAGGGGACAAACTATCACCTCCTTTAGGTGTTGCTAAAACCAATTAAGAGCTGGAATTGGCTGCATCTACTAACAATTCCATCCAAACATTTTTGTCCCTGTTACGGCCAAAATATAGATCGTCTGCGACCTATGCAACTAATAAGGGTGATCTGTATTCCTTCTTCAATGGTTAGGAGTCAACTTCTAAACAAGATCGGTTCTCCGGACATTCGGATCTTCGTCAGTTCGGATATCCGTCAGATCGGCAATGCCAGACATAAGGCCTACACTTCGGTAAGATATGAAAGCTGTCGTTACCTTATTTAATGAGCGTAACTCCTGGGATTCTCAAGTAATCAATGAAAAAACCGTTATGACGTTTGGAATGCGCGACTCTCCAGATGCTGAAGTAAAGGAAGCATTTAATGACAGCATTTACTGGTGGCCATTAATGATCCTTGACATTAATGATTGCTACGTACAAACTCTTGGTATTCTACATTATGACAACAGTTAAAAAGACGAAGAGTCGTCATCAATCATCCAATTCCTATAAAAGGAAGGGTCCTTCCACATAAGAGGGGTTCAGACAATAATTACATAGAAAGAGGTCGGGTATCTTTATATACTTGAATTCTCTCCAATTAAAATTATAGTTCGGCATAGATAGTTCGGACTTATTAAGTTCGTTCATAACTATCCAAATTTTCTTCGACATCAACACTAACTTGAGCGTCGGAGGGGTTTCGGTTCGAACCCAAGCCCGACCCATTTTTGGCAGGTTCCTTGTCTCACGGATAGTTCGGCAGTTCGTGGATCTTCTCAACCGTCGACCTATCAACTCCTCAACAACATCAACGCTCAAACATTGTAACCTTGTTTTCCTATATTACAAATCTATTGTTCGGCGGATTTTTCCATCAACAATTGGTGTCGTCTGTGGGAAGCGAAGGTTACACCCATGACATCACCTGCTCAGCTTCGTCGATCTGCAAGGGGCAAGGGGTCATGATCACACCACAAACTGCCCAACAAATCAATAGACCAATAACCGTCCTACCCGATGCACTACGGTACAATCTAGAGAGCCTTCATCTCGGGATGAGACAGGACGTCAAGCGACTTCGGTGGAGCACTTCTAAGCTCTTGTCCAAGAAGTTCATACGGGCTACCAAATGCTCGGCACCATGATAGAGCGACTGACAGGCACCCGACCTCCACCAATGACGGGCCCATCTGCTGTTAGGAATGTGGCTTGAACTCTCAATTTCAAACCAATGCTCCCGCGGATACTGAAAGACCTCAGGAGAGAGTTCTTGGGGAGTGACTGGAGAGAGGACTGTGATTGCAGCGGCAAACCCCCCAAGTCATGATCCCCCTCATGATGATCAACAAGTGTAGACCCGAAGACCTCATCGTACTAATCGACAAGTGCAGACCCGAAGCACTCGTCGTACTGATCGGCAAGTGCAGACCCAAAGCCCTCGTCGTCCCGATCAACGAGGGCGTAGCCAAAGTCCGCATCGTAGTGATCGGCAGGAGAGAAGCCTAAGCCCTCGTCGTCCTGATTGGCTAGCGCAGAGCCGGAGCCCTCGCCAAGAAGCTCGGTGTCCAAGGAGTCCTACTCCGCATCACATTGGTTGGCTTGTGAGAAGCCCGAGTCCCCGTCGGACTGATCGACGTCGAAGAAGCAGAAGTTTTCACCTTGATGATAGGCATGAAAGAAGTAGAAGTCCCCGTCGTGGTGATCATCGCAACGGGAATGATCGACATGACATGAGTCGAACTCCTCTTCGTGGCCATGGTCGAAGAAGGAATTAAGAAGATGATCGGTATGACATTCGAGACGAATCCTCTATCTCATCATATGATCAACCTAGAAGGAGAAGGCATCGGCACCATTGTCGCAGTACAAGTTCGGCATCTTGCCGACTTGACGATGAAAATGAGCCTCTCTCAAGAAGAATCACCTCCGTGCAAGTCCTTAGAAATTGCAAATTTCCTGAGGCAGATCGATATGATGGGTCAGGCGATCCTAAAGATCACGTTCAGCATTATAAGCACAGAATGTTGATTTTAGGGGCGAATGCTGCCCTCCTTTGCTTGGCTTTTCAAACTACTTTAGAAAAGTCCGCAATGGAATGGTATAATGGTCTCCCCGACCGACCTATCGACTCTTTCCAAGAGTTGTCTCGAGTATTTTGTCGAGAATTTATGGCAAGTCGACGAAGAAAGCAAACCTCGGACCACTTATTGGCAATGGTACAGAAGGAGGACGAAAGCCACCGGAAGTACATTAAGTGGTTCCAAAAAGAGCGGCAGAATGTCACAAGCTGTAGCGAGGAGATGACAATGGTGGCCTTCAAAGGAGGACTTCGTCATAGAGGACTCTTCAAATCTCTCCAATATGATCCTTCGAATAATCTAGACGACTTGTTTACTCGTGCACAAAATTCATGCTTAGAGAGGAAATGTTGGTGACTATGGATGAAGTCGCCCCTCGTAAAGAAACAAAGAAGGGACCACCCTCCAGAAATAGATCGGAACCAGACACATATCGACGTGATCGAGGGATCGTCGACAGAAAAGACCAGAATCCACGGAGGAGATTTCAAAGTTCATGAAGTAGAAGAGAGAGGGTTCCCAACGGACCCCTTAAATTAAATACTCCCTTGGCAGATATCATGGCTATGGAAAAAGCCGAAGGACATTTGGAGAAGCTTCCTCGGCCCCTGAAAGGTTCGGGAGACAAAAGAGATCATAGCAAATACTGCCGATATCACAAGGATCATGGTCATGATACTGATGACTGTTTTACATTGAAGAGAGATATTGAACGACTAATCTAGCGGGGGCATTTGAAAAGATTTCTCGATGATTCAAAGGCAAAACAACCTGGAGGTTTGAATGACAAAAATCAGCCAAAAGCCGCTCAACTGCTAACTGTTAGGGTCGATGTCATATGTGGCAGACCGTCTTCGGGCGGTCTATCATCCTTGGCCAGGAAATATTATGCTCAACCAATTAGGATGGCTAATGCAGGACTTAAACGACCAAGAATTGATATGCCAATGATTGGCTTTACTGATGAAGACTTGGACGGGATCGAGATTCTTCACAATGATGCTATTATCATAACTGCCATTATAGGATCAGCCAAAGTGTTGAAACTTTTGGTTGATACAGGAAGTTCGTGTGCCATTTTGTTTACGTCAACCATCGAGAGGATGTGTTTAAACTCTGTAGCCTTGTACTGGCCCGATCGTCGGATTCACCGGTCACTCGGTTCCTATTGTGGGGACGATAAATCTCCCAGTAACTTTGGGAGACCGCCCGATGTCAATCACCAAGATGGCAAAGTTCGTGGTTGTGAATCTCAAGTCTCCATACAATGGTATCATCGGGTGACCATATCTCATTTCTATTAAGGTCGTCCCTTCTCCGCTACATTTGATGGTAAAGTTTTCGACCCCGAATGGTGTAAGGAAAGTAAAGGGAAATCAGCAACAGTCCCGATCATGTTATCTACTTTCGACGAAGAATAAGAACGTCGAACAAGCTCTCCTGATAGATTTTCTTGATAGCAGAGAAGAATATGTCGATCAACCACCTACACCCGTGGAAGAAGCCGAGTTGATATCTTTGTTACCGCAAGAAGGCAAGACCACATCTATCGGATCATGACTCCCATTGGAATTGAAGGCGAAGCTTGTTACTTTCCTGCGAGCTAATGTGGATGTGTTTGCTTGGAGCCCCGACGATATACCCAATGTAGATCCTCAGGTAATCACTCATAAATTACATGTGCATCCTACAGCTCGTCCTATCAAGTAAAAGAAGCGCAACATGGGAGGAGAAAAGATGCGAGCAGCAGTTGATGAAGTAGATCGTCTTCTTCAAGCCAAATTCATCCAATAAGTGCAGTATCCAGAGTGGCTCGCCAATATAGTAATGGTGAAGAAATACAACAAGAAGTGGTGGATGTGTGTTGACTTCACCAATTTGAATAAGGCGTGTCTAAAAGATAACTATCCGCTGCCATGCATCGATCATCTGGTGGATAATGCATCAGGATATGAACTTCTCAGATTTATGGATGCTTTTTCTGGCTATAACCAAATCCAGATGGCATCCGAAGACGAGGAGAAAACCTCTTTTATTACTGACCGAGGAATTCATTGTTACATGAAAATGCCTTTTGGTCTTAAAATGCAGGGGCAACCTTCCAGAGAATGGTTAACAAAGTCTTCCACAATCAAATCGACAAGAATTTGGAAGTTTACGTTGATGATGTGCTCGCAAAGTCCAAGAAATCAGAAGATCACATTACATATCTTGAAGAAATCTTCAACAAAGTTCGGAGCTATAACCTTCGACTAAATCAGGCGAAGTGTACATTTGGCGTTCAGTCATGGAAGTTCATCGGCTTCATGATCAGAAAATGAGGTATCGAACTAACCCTAGTAAGATCGCTGCACCTACCAACATGCAACAGCCAAAGACTATCAGAGATCTCCAACGGCTGAATGGACGAATTACTGCTCTTGGGCGGTTTCTCTCAAAGTCGGGCGAGAAGTCTCTTCCATTTTTCAATGTTCTGAGGAACGCCCTAAGTCAAACGAAAGGGGAAAGGAAGCTTGTCGACTGGGACGAACAATGTGTTAAAGCCTTTGCCGAACTGAAAGAATACCTTCAAAGTCCCCCTTGCTTGTGAAGCCCAATGAAGGAGATCCACTTAGCCTGTACCTTGCTATCACCCATGAAGCCATAAGTTTGGTTCTATTCAAAGACGAAGGGAACCTTCAACTGCCGATCTATTATACTAGCAGAGTACTCTGAGATGCAGAGACTCGCTATAACCAAATCGAGAAGTTGGCTTATTGCCTTGTTATTACGGCGAGGTGGCTTCGACCATATTTTCAAGCACACACTATTTTTGTTTTGACAGATTCGCAGCTTGAGAGGAATTTGGCGCAATTAAATAAATCCGGACGGATGTAAACTGGAGCGTCGAGTTATGCGAATTAGACATACACTACAAAACTCGCACAACGATCAAAGGGAAAGCTTTAGCGGACTTCATCGATGAATGTACCATGGCGCCCCAAGGAGACGAGGCATCATCCGACTTGATTGATGGACTTCCTCCACGATTTCAAATTGTCAAAGATCCCTCAACATCGTCATGGAAAGAAGATATGGCATGGGTTGTATATGTAGATGGCTCATCCTCCAGATCGGGTTGCGGAGTTAGGATCGTTATCCGAACTCCCAATAGGAATGTTGTGAAATATGCTCTTCAATTCAATTTTCCTGCGACGAACAATGTCGCTGAATATGAGGCGGTGCTCAATGGCCTGAAACTATGTCGAGCTCTTGGAGCTCGTCATGTGCGCTTGGTAAGTGACTCCAAACTTGTAATTCATAATTACAGTGTCATTACGAAACCAGAGAGGAAATGATGAAGAAATATCTCCATGCAACGAAGACCGAACTTGCAAACTTCAAATTTTTTGAAGTAGAGCACATGCCACGGGTGAATATTGTCAGAGCAGATGCACTTTCAAAGTTGGCTTCCTCATCACCAATCAAGTTACGGAGATCCATCTTTATTGAGAATCTATTGATCCTGAGCATCCACAAAGGCGAAGTGCCCTGCATCAATCCGGGGGCAACATGGATGGATCCAATTATTAAATACCTCAGAGATGGCGAACTGCTGGAGTCGAAAGCAGAAGCTCAGAAGATTGAAAGGTGAGCGTTAAAATATGATATTTACGAAGGCATCTTGTACCGACGAAGATGTGCTAGGTATGATGTGCTCCCCTATTTAAAATGCTTGGGACCTGCTGAGGCGGACTATGTCCTTAGGGAGATCCATGAAGGCCTTTGCAGAGATCATTATGGTGGAAGGACGATCGTGTTAAACGCGATCAGACAAGGCTATTACTGGCCAACTATGGATGCTGATGCAGTAGCATATGTGCGTAAATGCGAAGAATGTTAGAATTTTTTCAAACTCTCTTCGGCCCTACCAGCCGAATTGGTTCCAATCATCAGCCCAGTTCCGTTCGCAAAGTGGGGACTCGATCTTCTTGGTCCTTTCACTAAGGCAAAAAGGGGAGGAAGTTTTTAGTTGTTGATGTAGATTACTTTACTAAGTGGATTGAAGCCGAACCATTGGCTCGTATCAAATGGAAAGATATGAACATCATCTGGAAGTCAACCATATGTCGGTTTGGGATACCTCGGTCCATTATGACCGATAATGTGAAACAATTCGACTGCTCCAACTTTAAAGAATTTTGCTTGGAGTGGGGAATTCGGCTACACTTTGCCTCAGTGGCGCATCCCCAAAGTAATGGTATGGCCGAAGCTGTAAACAAATGCATTTTGGAACCTTTGAAGAAGAAAGTTAAGGAGGACCGGGGTACATGGACTGAAAGTTACTGAGCATTCTTTGGTCATATAGGATGACTTACAAAGCTGCTACCAGTCAAAGTCCTTTCATGCTCGCGTTTGGAGCAGAATCTGTTGTCCCAACAGAGATAGGTGAAGAAACCTTGAGGATTAAATACTTCGACAAAGAAAGAAACAATGAATGCCTATCTCTTAATATGGAGCTCATTGATGAAGTAAGAGATCAAGTTCTGAAAATTCTTATCAAACAAAAGCTACGCGTAGCACGACACTATAACGCTCGTGTCAAAGGAAAGACATTTTGGATTGGCGATCTTGTCTTAAGAAAGGCCATTTTCACTCCAGAGATCGTTTGCCAAGGGAAGCTTGCCCCAAAATGGGAGGGTACATATCAAGTCATCGATGTACTAGGACCAGCTACTTACAAATTGGAGACCATGCAAGGAGAAGAGCTAGTTCATCCCTGGAATGCTGAACATCTAATCAAGTATTATCAGTAAGATAGAGCAAAGTTTCTATTTCCTTCTACTATACACTTGAATAAATAGTCCGCCTTTGGTCCAAATAGACTTTTTTGACAATATTAATGATGTATTTTCAATTTATCATTTTTACAGATCTTCGCGAGCTCTTCGGTTATACGGCCGGGAGTTTAAACTCTCGTGGACTGATGAAGCTTAATGACGAAGACGACCTTATTAACCTTCACGAGATTGTCGGTTATACGGTCGGGAGTTTAAACTCCCGTAGACTGATGAAGCTTAACGACGAAGTGAATTCTAGTGATCTTCGTGAGATCATCGGTTATACAGTCGGGAGTTTAAACTCTCGTGGACCGACGAAGCTTTACGACGAAGTGAATTCTAGCGATCTTTGCGAGATCATCGGTTATACGGTCAGGAGTTTAAACTCTCGCAGACCGACGAAGCTTAACGACAAATACGACCTTATCAACCTTTGCCAGATCGTCAGTTATATGTTCGGAAGTTTAAACTCTCGCGGATCGACGAAGCTTAACGACGAAGTGAATTCTAGCTATCATCGCAAGATCGTTGGTTATACGGTCGGTAGTTTGAACTCTCATGGACCAACGAAGCTTAACGACGAAGACGACCATATCAACCTTCGCGAGCTCTTCGGTTATACGGTCGGGAGTTTAAACTCTCGCAGACCTACGAAGCTTAACGACAAAGTGAATTCTAGCGATCTTTGTGAGATCATCGGTTATACGGTCATGAGTTTAAACTCTCGCAGATCGACGAAGCTTAACGACGAAGACGACCTTATCAACCTTTGCGAGATCGTCGGTTATACGGTTGGGAGTTTAAAGTCTCGCAGACTGACGAAGCTTAATGATGCAGTGAATTCTAGCGATCTTTGCGAGATCGTTGGTTATATGGTCGGGAGTTTAAACTCTCGTGGACCAATGAAGCTTAACGACAAAGATGACCTTATCAAACTTCGCGAGCTCTTCGGTTATACGGTCGGGAGTTTGGACTCTCGCAGACCGAAGAAGCTCAACGAAGAAGTGAATTCTAGCGATCTTCGCGAGATCGTCGGTTATACGGTCGGGAGTTTACACTCTTACGGACCAACGAAGCTTAACGACGACTATGAACTTATCAACCTTCGTGAGATCGTCGGTTATACGGTCTGGAGTTTAAACTATCGCGGACCGATGAAGCTTAACGACGAAGTGAATTCTAGCAATCTTTGCGAGATCGTCGATTATACGGTCGGAAGTTTAAACTCTCGCAGACCGACAAAGCTTAACGACGAAGACAACCTTATCAACCTTCGCTAGCTCTTCGGTTATACGGTCGGGAGTTTAAACTCTCGTGGACAGATGAAGCTTAACGACGAAGTGAATTCTAGCGATCTTCACGAGATCGTCGGTTATACGTTCGGGAGTTTAAACTCTTGCGGACCAACGAAGCTTAGCAACGAAGTGAATTCTAGCTATCTTTGTGAGATCGTCGGTTATACGGTCGGGAGTTTAAACTCTTGCGGACCGACGAAGCTTAGCGACGAAGTGAATTCTAGCTATCTTTTCGAGATCGTCGGTTATACGGTCGGGAGTTTAAACTTTCACAGACCGACGAAGCTTAACGACAAAGTGAATTCTAGCAATCTTCGTAAGATCGTCGGTTATACGGTTGGAAGTTTAAGCTCTTGCAGACCGATGAAGCTTAATGACGAAGTGAATTCTAGCAATCTTCACGAGATCATTGCTTTTACGGTCGGGAGTTTAAACTCTCGCGGACCGATGATGCTTAATGGCAAAGAGCACTCCAGCGATCTTCTCAACCTTTGATATAAAAAAGATTGTTCGAATCTAACCACATTATAGGAAGGATTTCGCAAGACGGAAAGATGTTGGATACAAAAGTAAGTAATGAACACCAAACGAGATTTTCATTCACCAAAACGAAATACAGACATATGACAAAATGATGTCAACTCATCATTACATCGACCTTCGATCTTGTGCTTCTTAAAAATAAGGTCCTTCAGAATAAGGGGCATCTCCTATACCATTGTCTTCTCCATTTTTCGACGAAGAATCATCTTCGTCGCTAAAGGCCATAGATAGCTTTGAGAAGTCAATCTCAACATTCAGATAAACTCTCTCAATCTCTCGGTGAAATTTGTTGAAGCTGTTCTTAAGAGAGTCTGTCATAATTGGAACGAGCTCCTTCTCCTGATAATCGATCACGGCAGCTTTTTTATCTCATTAAGGTCGATTTTTTCCAGATCTTCTATCTGAACCTGAAGCTTGGCGGCCCTCTTGTCAGAAATCTCCCTCTCCTTAGCCTTTTCCTTTGCATCTTCTTCGGCTAGAATGCGAGCTTTGTTAAGCTCGTCCAAACTTTTCTTCAAAGTCTCTACTTGGCCACATAAGTTAGCGACTTTGAGCTGCTCTTATTTCAATTTTTCCGCAGCCTCCTTTTTGACTACATCAGACTCCTTGATTGTCTTCGTGAGCCTTATCTCAGCATTGTTCATGAATGCCACGTGTCGATGTAGAGAACTTAACACCGAAGATAGCTGTATAAAAAAAGAAGATGCTTAAGGAAAAAATATTTTTTACAACATATGGTACAAGAATGGAAGTAAACCTGTTGGGTGTAACAGACAGCAGTAGCCGAAAGTCCCTCCAGATCTACTCCCTTCAAAGATTCCTTGTCCCTAGGAAGGACTGAATTTTTCGCCAAACAAGCACATATTCCACTGTCTTCAAAAGCAGATTCCTCCACACCAACGTGAAAGGTCTGCTTCAAAGGTTTCTCCTTCGGTATATTGACAAGATCGGTTCTTTTCAATCTGAACCTCGCCATGGCTTGATCGCAGCTCGAATGAACTAACCTAGTTGGCCCCTAGAAGGCATACATCACCATGGCCATTTATCAGAAGTTCCAGGCGAACTCAAAGGTCGTAATTCGATCGTCGAAGAAATTGGATATGATGAACCCGTGGGACGAGCTTCTAAACTTAAAGGATGATTTTTTGAACTGAAATAGGGAATATTACCACTGATTTCGACAGAGACTCAAGATCGGGTTGTTCGAGGAGCACAACCACATCGGGGGACGAAGTCACAACAATTTCTTTTTGAACCGAGCACGAACCTCGGCCTTGCCATTTTTGATTTTCTTTTTCTTCTTCTTCTCAGCCAACTCTGATGATGGTTTAGATCGTTTCTTTGAAACTTCAACAGATGCACTTGGGATTTCTCGGTTGAGAGGCTGTACAGTAAACTCTTTCTGTAGTTGCTTCTTTCCCTTCTTCAAAATTTCTTTCATGCTATAACTCATCGTCGCTCTCCCACTAACCACGCCTGCAAAACAACAAAAGATTAGGGTGAGCAAATGATTGATAATTTATACAAATGGTGATTTAACTTCAGGCCAAACATGGCTTTCGATCAGTTCGGTAGATGTCAACCCCCTAAACGATCTTTCCGAACTTGGAATTTCAAGGAGCCGATCTGCTATCTTTTTCTCTGATTCTTCTAGGGCAATATCCTTTAAAGCTAAGTGATTAACCTCGCCCCATTGAGTTTTGAAGAACGGTGCCTCGGGCATCAAAATGAAGACATAGTCCACCTTTCAGTTGGGAATTTTGTTCGGCAAGCCCAGAATGAGCGCTCTCCTTTTTCGTGTAGAAATATAGAGATGGGAGGAGCAGAACTTCAATTGAAAGAAATATTGGAAGAGCGAAAGGCTTGGTGCTATACTGTTAGCCGAACAAAGTATGATAAAGCTAATGATTACACTAACTGAGTTCGGGCTAAGTCGATGTAGCGGAACATTAAGGAAACAGAGAACGGTAACAAAAAATGGGTGTAGAGGAAAGCGAAATCCTACACCAAAAGTCTTGGTGTATACTCTAACCTTGTTCTCCTTGTGAGAACAGATCCTATCATTATGGGTAGGCATAACTCCATCGAGAGGGCAAATGAACTGAGAACGAATGAAAGGAATCACACTAGTCCGAGCTATAGAAATAGTTTTTGTGATCTCTGACGGGATAATTGATGATCCTCCTACAATACATTCACTATTTGTAGCAGAAGTTAATATCGTGGTTTCTTGAACTACAACATATTCTACTCCTAAACCAATATCCTCTATAATCCTATTGGTTTCAGAATCAGTTGAAGAAGAAGAATCCATGTTTTATGGAATGATAGAGTACCTGGAACTGTAAGCTGATCGGAGAAGATGTCTGGAGAAGCAGAGAATCGCCGGGGAAAAGAGAGAATCGTCGAAGAAGGAAGGAGTCACCAGAAAAACATGAGACATGAATCAATGCGAAAGCAAGTGAATTCTTCTTTGAAAGCATGTCTTGTATTTATAAGATGATCGGAACAATCTCAGGCGTTCATCCGGGTTTGGTGTCAAGATCTTTGTTTTCCTCGGTTTTCAAAACCGACTGATGTGATTTTTTGACAGGAATACTTAATTACGACTTCTCGATTATCCGTGCCCAGCCAATGATGATGCAACACGTCATTTGACGTAGAACCATCGTTTACTAAGCTCGCAGTCGAATGACGGGTGCAATTGTTACGACCAACATATAGATCGTTTGCAACCTATGCAACTAATAAGGGTGATCTGTATTCCTTCGTCAACGGTTACGAGTCAACTTCTAAACAAGATTGGGTCTTCAGACATTCAGATCTTCGTCAGTTCGGATGTCCGTCAGATCGGCAACACCAGACGTAAGGCCTACACTTCGACAAGCTATGAAAGTTGCCGTTACCTTATTTAATGAGCGTAACTCTTGGGATTCTCAAGTAATCAATGACAAAACCGTTATGACGTTTGGAATGCGCGACTCTCTAGATGCCAAAGTAAAGGAAGCATCTAATAACATCATTTACTGGTGGCCATTAATGATTCTTGACGTTAATGAATGTTACGTACAAACTCTTGATATTCTACATTAAGACGACAGTTCAAAAGACAAAGAGTCGTCATCAAGCATCCAATTCCTATAAAAGGAAGGGTCCTTCCACAGCAGACGGGTTCAGATAACAATTCCATAGAAAGAGGTCATGTATCTTTATATACTTGAATTCTCTCCAATTAAAATTATTGTTCGGCATAAATAGTTCAGACTCATTAAGTTCGTTCATAAATATCTGAACTTTCTTCGACATCAACACTAACTTGAGCGTCGGAGGGGGTTCGGGTCGAACCCAAGCCCGACCCATTTTTGGCAGGTTCCTTGCCTTGCGGATAGTTCGATAGTTCGTGGATCTTCTCAACCGTCGACCTATCAACTCCTCAACAACATCAATGATCAAACAGTGTAACCTTGTTTTCATATATTACAATTCTATTGTTCGGTGGATTTTCCCATCAACAGTCCCCAACCCATGTCTACGTTAACTATCACATCTTTGGATATCCATAGCACTTGCATCTATATTACTGCAAAGTTAACGGAATTTTTTTAATAATTTCTTAATTTCTTTATGAGACGAGAATGAACCCAATCGAATGGGAGGGATGTGCTTATTGTAGGTCTAAACTAAGCAAGCAGGCTTTTGGCCTGTGTCGAAGACCAAATCGGGCCATAAAGCGAGCTCAGGCCCAGGCCCATCGTGCCGAGGCCATTTTTCCCCTTTCTTGATTTAAAAAATCTTTTATTTCCTTTTGTTATGAGCGGGCTTTTATAGGCCCAATAATGTATTGGGTATCTATAACGGCCACTTCTGGTCGTACGTATGCATATTTGGTTTTATTGTTGGTTTTCCGTGGCTCAGACGCGCGACCGAACTCCGTATTCACGATCCTCTCCGAGGCCCGAACACTCCGGTACCTTTGTTGTGATTTTTAGATGTCGAGGGACCAACCTACAACAAAATCCCATTAATTTATTAATTTGAATTTTTAATGTTTAAACAATCTTAAAAACAATCTGTGCGTTTTCGGTTTCTTGTTAAACAAAGCTTTTATAAATATTATTATGACTAAAATATTATAAGCTTATAACTGTTATGAATAGGCCCATGAGGCCCATTGGGTATCCAAGCCCACTATTGAAAGCTATATATATGAGGGTAGGGGGCTCTTCCCCTCTACACCGATTTCCCTAATATTTCCCTTCATAACACGTTATCAGCACGATCACGCTCGTTGGAGGAGACGGCGGCTCGCGGGGAAGGAGATCCATCAATCGCTCAGATTCAAGAAGATCGTAATCTTCTCAACGGGGAGCGAAAAGGGCATCCTTCACCAACCGTCGCCTAGATTCCTCGTCGAATCTAGAGGTAAAAATCAAAACTTTTTAGATCTAACTTGCTTTTCTCATTAGATCTGCATGTTTTAGAATCAAAAAGTTTATAAACACGGTAAAATTCAATTTTTTATTAGATCTGCATGCCTAAAAACAATAAAAATCTGGTTTTAGCGATCTAAATAGTTGAAAAATCCGTTTTACCCCCTCGCCTTTGATCCAAAAATCCGCACGCCCGTAGGGCGGAACGGCGGCGCGTCTCTAGCGCCGCCGGCGGAAATCGCACGCCGCGGCCTGAAGCCGCGGCCAGCAACCACGGCCTGATGCCGCGGCCCCTGGCCGCGGCCAGTTGCCGCGGCCTGCAGGCCGCGTCCAACTGCCGCGGCCTGACGCCGCGGCTCTGTGCCGCGGCCTCAGGCCGCGGCCAGTAGTCGCGGCCCGCTGCTGCGGCGGCCGCGGCCCGCAGCCGCGGCCCGTCGCCGCCACGGCGGCCGCGTCCTACGCGGCCAGCCGTAGCGGCGACACGCCGCGGGCCCCCCTAGGGTTTCCTGAAACCCTAACCCTAACGGGCCATTTTTTCGGGGGAGGCCCAATATTAACCCCAATGGGTTGTTTTCATGGCCTAAAAGGCCAGAAAATTAGCCCATTCACATAAATTATTTTTCTTTTATTTATTTTTTGGCCCTAAAAAGCCCACAATAATTAAAAGAAATTTTTAAAGGGTTTCTATAGCGGCAAAATAAAACATTAAAATATGGATCAAAAGGTAAAAGTTTTTCAAAAAAAGAAAGTTTTTTTTGCACGCCGCACACAAATTTAAATTATTTTAAATGCCTGTGTTTTGATTATCTGCGTGGTTGTATGTCTCGAATATATTATCTGCGTGGATGTGCAATATTAGGCTATGTTTTTAGGGATCAGCCAGGTTTCCGACACCGTTTTAAATTCCTGTAATTTTTCTTTTTTTTGAGAGAAATTTTGTATGTGAGGATGAAAATGTAAAAAGAAGACCGAAGGACACCAAAAAGAAGCTGAAGGCGTTCGCACAATGGAGATAGGGGCTCCTCTCTGAAGTTCCCGAGTTGTACTTTATTTTTCATGCATTTATTTTTGATGTAACTTCGGACTGTACTTCTTTTTATTTTCCGGTGTCGGCTGGCTGATCCCCATAGTCCTAAGTCATTTTTCTGTTTCATTGCTTATGCATTAACTGCGTGGTTGTTAATTAGCTTAAATACCATGTTTAATGTCACAATGAAACTACTTGACAGCATGCGTGAATGTTAATCTTTATTAATTAATTATTCACATTATCTGAAAAAAAGCATGTATGTTAAAATCACATTAATTAAATTCATGCTATGAAAATGTTTACATTACATGCGTGGATGTCTATCTTACTCAGTTTTAATGATACATGCTGTCTTTTCTTTACATTGCTAGATCATTAAATGGCCAGACTCGCAAATGTCGACTTTTCGGTCCTGAAGGCCGATGGGTCAAACTACCTGAGTTGGCAGTTGGACTTGAAGTTCCATCTGCGCTCTCATGGTTTCAGTCTCACACAGACTGAAAAGGCAACAACAAGTACTGCCCCAGCAAACAAGGAGGCTTCAGTGGAAGCACCTCATACAGAGGAAGTTTCCGATATATTAAAGGCGAAAGCCATTATATATATCAGAAAACACTTAGACTCGACCTTAAAGGACGAGTACCTCACTGTATAGGACCCTTACGAGCTGTGGGATGCACTCGAGGAGAGGTACAGACATCAGAGGGATGTCATACTCCCCCGTGCACAGTACGAGTGGACTCACCTCCACATACATGATTTCAAATCCGTAGCGGAGTACAACTCAGCTCTCTTCCGCATCACCTCACGCCTGAAGTTGTGTGGTGAACCAGTGACAGAGAAGATGTTGTTGGAAAAGACGTTCACGTCTTTCCATGAAAAGGACATGATCCTTATGCAACAATATAGAGAGAGGAAGTTCACAAAGTACTCTGACATGCTTTCATGCCTGCTTATGGCTGAACAGAACAGAGACCTGTTGGTTGCCACCCACAACCTGTGCCCCCTGGCTCCGCTCCATTGCCACCTCCTGCAGAGGCTCACATCCAGTCTTCCCAGAAGAAGAAGACGGACAAAAAGGTAAAATTCCAGAAATGGAAAGAACAGAAGCAGCGGAAGAAGGCCACTCCCCCAGCTCCTCCTCAGAACCAGAAGTTCGTGGACAAGAAGCAGAAGAGGATTCCCAACAAAGGTGGCACTCCCAAGAAAGATTGGGAGGACAAGTGCTCTAAATGCGGGATGACGGGCCACTGGTCCAGAATCTGCCGCACAGCAAAACACCTCCAGGACCTCTACCAGGCAAGCCTCAAGCCTCGAGCTGAGACAAACCTGATTGAGAGCGCAACGTTGGCAGAGACCTCATGGACTCCTGAAGACTTCATGTGAGATGACACACTCTAGATCTGGACCATTTCTATGCACTAGCAATGCATCTTCTATTTATGCATTGTATCTAGTTTATTTCCCTGTCAAACAATATTTTGAGCATTTATTTTATGAAAGTGGATCTTTTCTCTTCATTTATTGCTTGAATGTCTTTCCCCCTTTTTTAGATATGGAACTTATCTGCCTAGTGGACAGTGCATCGACGCACTCGATCCTTCAAAACATAGACTACTTCACGAGCATAAGTAGCTATTCTGGCCCACTGAGAACAATCTCAGGACCAGCAAACATAATCGAAGTATCAGGGGAAGCAATTATATTGCTCACCGGCAACACACAAATAACACTTAAGAATGCGTTATACTCCCCTAAATCCATCCGAAACCTCCTAAGCTTTAAAGACATCCGTTTAAACGGATATCACTTAGAGACGGTCGAGGAAGATAAAAGGGAATACTTGCTTGTAACGTCTCTTACAAATGGTTCAAAAACCATTGTGGAACGTTTCAAGGGACTCCGCTCGGGACTCTACCAAACAAATATACAAACTCCAGAAACATCCATGGTGGAGCACCTGCAGTGCCCCCAAACACCAGAATTCCAACTCTGGCATAGTCGACTGGGACACCCTGGTTCTGTTATGATGTACCGCATCATAAAGAACTCCAGGGGCATAGACCTGAAGAACCTGAAGATTCTTCAAAAAGGCAAATTCCCATGTCCACCCGGTTACAAGGGTAAACTGATCACAAGACCCTCTCCACTGAAAGTGGACGTGGAGTCCCCCAGTTTTCTGGAAAGAATCCACGGAGACATTTGTGGGCCGATTCACCCATCAAGTGGTCCGTTCAGGTACTTTATGGTCCTGATAGACGCATCTACTAAGTGGTCACATGTGTGCCTACTGTCCACCCATAACCTAGCACTATCTAAGCTTTTAGCTCAGATAATCAAGTTACGGGCCCACTTCCCCGACCACCAGATAAAGAAACTTCGTCTGGACAATGCGGGGGAGTTTACGTCACAAGTCTTTCTAGACTATTGCCAAGCTCAGGGAATTGAAGTCGAACATCCTGTAGCACATGTTCACACCCAAAATGGGTTAGCAGAATCTCTAATTAAGAGACTGCAATGGATCGCTCGTCCATTATTACTTCAATCCCAGATGCCAGTGAATGCGTGGGGTCATGCAATTTTGCATGCTGCATCTTTAATAAAATTAAGACCTTCTGGAGGTCAGTCATCTTCTCCAATGCAACTAGCACTTGGAGCCCCACCAATTGTCTCCCATTTGAGAATATTTGGTTGTGCAGAATACGTCCCTATAGCACCACCACAAAGGACAAAGATGGGTCCACAACGTCGCCTAGGCATTTATGTTGGGTTTGACACCCCCTCCATAATTAGATTCCCAGAACCCCTTACGGGAGACGTCTTTAAGGCACGTCTAGAAGACTGTGAATTCGATGAAACATCGTTTCCAAGACTAGGCTCCCAGACAAAGAAGCCCGAAGCTTCAGAAAGTATCACTTGGGATACAATGACCTTATGTCACTTTGATCCGCCAACAAGCCAGTGTGAGGAGGAGGTCCTGAAGATTCTCCACATCCAAAACACTGTCCATCTCTTGCCGGACAAATTTACTGACAACCAGAAGATTGTCAAATCACACGTCCCTGCTGCTAACACTCCAGCTAGGATTGACATACCGCAAAATGGATGCAATCCGCCTGCAGCAGAAATGGTTGGACCTCTCAAAAAGAGAGGACGACCATCGGGATCCAAGGACCAAGTCCCTCGAAAGAGTAGGACCCTTAGCAATGGTAAACAAATACCACCACAGGATGCTAATATAAGCCCTGCTACCCCCATCTCTCCCAAACTCTCATGAAGAGGAAAAACCGGGAGAAAATGAAATATCGATACACTATGTACGAACTGGGGAGTATTGGGACAGAAAAAGCACAACCATAGATGACACATTTGCGTGTAATATTGCCATCAACGTCGCGTACTACGACGATGATATTGAACCACGCTCTCTGACAGAATGTCAAAGCAGAGATGATTGGCCAAAGTGGAAAGCGGCAATAGGAGTGGAGTTGGATTCACTCACCAAACGCAAGGTCTTCGGACCCATAGTCCAGACACCAAAAGGTGTAAAACCTGTGGGTTATAAATGGGTATTTGTTAGAAAACGAAATGAAAAGAATGAGATCGTTCGCTATAAAGCAAGGCTTGTAGCGCAGGGTTTTACCCAACGTCCTGGGGTGGATTTTGAAGCCACATACTCCCCGGTCATGGACGCGATCACCTTCCGTTTCCTCATTGGCTTAACAACCCAAGAGGGTTTAGATATGCAACTCATGGACGTGGTTACTGCATACCTATATGGCAACCTAGACCGAGACATCTATATGAGATTGCCTGACGGTTATTCTTTGCCTGCAGCACTAAAAGAGAGAGAACGTGACATCTACTCAGTGAAACTGCAAAGATCATTATATGGTCTAAAACAATCTGGAAGGATGTGGTATAACAGACTGAGCGATTTCCTTGCAAAACAAGGATTTACAAACGACCCAGTCTGTCCTTGCATCTTTATAAGAGCAAAGGCAACAGGATTTGTAATTATAGCCGTCTACGTAGATGACTTAAACCTCATCGGATCTCCTGAAGAGATTGCAAAGATTTCTAGAAGCCTGACAAAAACCTTCGAGATGAAAGACATCGGAAAGTCAAAATTCTGTTTAGGTCTTCAGATAGAGCATCTTAAAGATGGGATCCTGTTACACCAGTCAACTTACACATCGAACTTATTGAAAAAGTTTCAGATGGATAAGTGCCACCCCCTCAGCACTCCGATGGTCGTCAGATCATTGGATGTACACAAAGACCCCTTCCGGCCGCTGGAAGAGGGGGAGGAAGTACTAGGCCCCGAAGTGCCTTATTTAAGTGCTATCAATGCACTCCTTTACCTGGCTAACTGCACTCGCCCTGACATAGCATTTGCAGTAAACTTACTAGCCAGATATAGTGCTGCACCTACACAGCGGCACTGGGCCGGAGTTAAGCATCTTCTACGCTACCTCCAAGGGTCCATATACTTAGGTCTATTCTACAGGAAAGGGGCATCAACCGGTCTAGTTGGTTATGCTGATGCAGGTTACAGGTCCGATCCTCATACAGAGAAGTCTCAGACCGGATACATGTTCACATATGGCGGCACTGCCATATCCTGGAGATCTGTGAAGCAGACCATGACGACCGTCTCATCCACTCACTCAGAGCTCCTAGCGATCTTCGAAGCAAGCAAGGAATGTTTCTGGCTACGCTCGGTGATCCAGCACATCCTCACCTCCACCGGCCTGATGACCGGCGTCCTTGCACCTACTACACTCCATGAAGACAATGCAGCATGTATAGCCCAGATACAGGACGGCTACATCAAAGGTGACAAGACGAAGCATATCTCCCCCAAGTTCTTCTGGACGCACGACCTTCAGAAGCAAAAGCAGATTGAGGTACAGAAGATCCAATCATGTAATAACTTGGCAGATTTGCTTACCAAATCCCCGCATACTAGTATCTTTGAGAAACTTGTATATGGGATTGGGATGAGGAGAGTGAGTAAATGTAAACTGGGTCAGGATGAGAGAACTATGAACTCATAGATACATAGGAGACTGATGTATAGATTCATAGGAAATCTGCAAGCCTGAAGCTTGGTCAGATGAGGGGGAGTCAACTGCAGAGTTGTACTCTTTTCCCTTGGCTACAGGTTTTTTCCCACTGGGTTTTCCGTAGTCAAGGTTTTGACGAGGCAACCTCGTTGACTCTGGATCCTGAAGTATCCACCCCTAGACACATCCTCAAAACAGGGAAAGTTATAGATTAACTGTTCTTTATTTAACAAGGCAGTTATCCTAACTCGGATCCTGAAGAATCCACCTCTTATTCAATGTTGGTTGGATAAGGGGAAGTGTTATGAATAGGCCCATGAGGCCCACTGGGTATCCAAGCCCACTATTGAAAGCTATATATATGAGGGTAGGGGGCTCTTCCCCTCTACACCGATTTCCCTAATATTTCCCTTGATAACAATAACCAAGTTATCCTATATCCTAATCTAATATCTAGGATTATCTAATTCTGTAAGTTTGAGAAATTAAATTCAAATATATTTAAATCTAAAATCCTATAGAAATCCTAACTAAACTCCCCACAAAACGCAACACTTTACCCAACAGACCCCCACGTTGCCTACTCTCCCCTCCCTCTCCCACATGATAACCCATCACCCTGTTATTTTTCTTTATATAACAACCCTAAAAGCAACCATAGGCTAACATATAGCAACTGCACCTCTGTCCTTTATAAAAAATTATAAACCCTAGGCCTTTATTTCTCTCCCTACTCTCAAGTAGCTGCCGCCCCTGCCATTTCTCTTCTCCACGCAACGACGGTCGACCCTACCCTGTCCTCACGGAGCCACATCCCTCAACGTATGAGTCTCCGACCACCCTACGGCCATCACAACCCCGCGCACGTCCCTCTCTTCCACCTGCAGTCGACGCGCGCTCCACGGCCAACACACCAGGTCGTGCCCTAGCCAACCTCCAGCCATCCTCCACCCGGACCACGCACAAGCCTCGACGCCTAGCTCCGCCTCGTACCGCGCCTCCGTCGTTCGTATCTCTACTCCACTCTTCGGTGCCACCGCCTACATTTTCCCTCGCCGCTGCAACCTCCGTTCGAAGCCGCCACCTGCAAGTCGCATGGGAAAAACAAATAGGGAAGCACGAACTTAAATAGGTAGGTTGCCTTCAGTGCAATTGGAGAATTAAAAATAGTATTGGTTATATATATTAAACTGGAAATCTATGCCTAGTACCTCATGTACATTTATAAAACAAACAGTGAGCCTGTGAGATTGTTACATGTTAGCTTTTAAATTTGACGAGGACTATCTGCACCTCAAAATTGAGGTGCAGGTGATGATTGAACCCATAAATAGAAAAAATATATATTATACTTTGTACTTTTATAACCTTTCTCTAACATATTTTACTATTATTAGAAACCTATCCTTAACTGCACCTCAGTTTTGAGGTGCAGATAGTCCCCATCTTAAATTTGAACTGTATAGGGTTGCAGCCGTACCGTACATAAGAAAACTCTTAGAGCTTTTGAGTTGAATGCAACTGATAAGTCTGCACATGAACAGTGCCGTATGCTAGTGTGAACAGTACCCTACGAGCATATATATTTGTTAACCCTATAGGTTAATGAGATGTCAGTTGGGTATATGAAGTGCATACAGTAATTTATTATTTACTGTTAGTTGCTCCTCTTCAGGAGTTACTGATGAATGATATTTTATATGAGTAGTACCCTACCTTCATTAATGAAACATATATGATAACAGCCAGTAATAATTTCTAACCTTAGTTGCTATAATAATGTTGTTATATGGTGTTAATATCAGTAAGTTGTTTTCTTATAACATGAGTTGGTACCTCAGTACACATATTCAGTAGCATATGTACATGTTAGGACGAATTAATTGGTTGGTGGCATTAGTAGCGATTGTAAATAGGGGGCTGAAATCATAATATTAGTCATGTTAATAGTATAAGTTAGCAGCAAGTAAAGTTTTGTCATATAATGTTAGTATATATATTATAACATAGTGTTAGTTAATAGATTAACATGTCCTAAACTCCACCCTAGGATAGAGGATCTAATATAAAAAAAGAACTATTATTTAATTTTGTTGAAACGAACCTAATTCGGATATGTGTTTAATCAAAACAGAGAACCAGTCGTTCCATAGCGTAACGCTCGTCAAGACGAACCCACGACAACCGATATCACCGGAACCAGGCAAGTGATACTTGCCAGTAAATGTTTTAGGCCACGTTTTTAGGCCAATTTGTTTGTTAGTGTAAAAGAGACTAGACAGTGAAATGATAGCTGCCTAGACGCCCTTTCGATCTAGTTTGACAACGAAACTAGATCCGACACTCTACTTGATCTAGTTTGACAACGAAGCTAGATCCGACACCTTTACTTGCTTTCATTCTTGCTGCCATGTCAGGTTTAATTTTCAATTAACGGTATCTACTTTAACTGTTCATCCCATGTCATGTCATGCATCATGTTTCTTCGTGATTGAGTAGCACACGCTACAAATGTTATTACTATTGAGGCTAGGCACCTGCTTTTGCGGGCACAACCCTATGCTATATTGAAAAACACTTCCTGGCTCGTGATCCAGAATCGAGCACAATGTTGTTGGGAAACCAACGCTTGAGACACGTGGAGGGGTAGGGTTAAGCGACCACTCAGCATAGAAGTGTGCCCGTACAGCCACTTCAGCTGTAACACACAAACTCTATGCACAATGTGAAATGATAATGTTCTTAAATCGTGAAATATTGTTTTCTTAGTTCTGCTACGACGTGCATGCATGTCATCAAGTCACTTTAAATCGTTACAATCTTTAATGTCATGTCATGTCATATTGTTTAGAACTGCTAGACGTTTTTCTATATCCTTGCACAAAAGTTCTCCGCTTTCTTTTGGGAGACTTTTGCTGACATGTGCCCTTTTCTCTTTGGGTGTCACATGTCAGGTTTTGAGACAGAGCAGGTAGCAGAGGACGAGCAGTTCATTGACGCTGAGTTTGAGGTCCCTCCAGAGGTTGAGTTCGAGGACACTGGTGACCAGTCCTAGGCTCACTTGGAGTCCCTTTTAGTAGTAGTTGTTTTTCAGTAGTTACTAATTAGGTTTCGGTGTGTAGCACCCATCTTTTTGTTTTGTTGGCCATGCTTTAGGCCTTTGTTCAGACTCGTACTTTTTGGTGACTTTCTGTGATGTTGAGAAAAATTGTTGGATGTTCTTTTTATCTGCTTCATTAATATTATTGTTATTGTTTCGTCGCAATGCAAAGGACCTGCTTCTATTTGAAATTTTTACAGACACTTATCAGACTGCAGCGTCACAGCTCCACGTTTGAGCGGACCTACTCACGTCTCGCCTTCCATATTAGGGAAGCGGGGCGTGACAGATTTTGTTAGTGGCCCATGCAGGTCCACTTTGCATCCGAAAAATATCGGAACAACAATAACAATAAACAACATCCAATTAATTATTCCTAAAATTCAAGTCATGACTAAGTCTAATCTAAACTTTTCCTTGTTTTAGATGGCCGGTAGACGCATTACTCGAGGAGCTGGTAATGGACCTGGAGCTGTTGGTAGAACAGGACGTGTTGCGGATGCTGATAGAGAACCCACCACGGCTGAGATGATGAGGATGATGCATCAGATGATGCAGGTTCAGCAAGGGATGCTACAGAATGCCCCTCGCTTCGAGCACGGAGCGAAGCAGTTTCAGGAGCTGGGCCCGACATATTTCAATGGGACGGTAGGACCATTAGCTGCGGACGAGTGGATGAAGAATACAGAGGACAGTCTGCTACTCTCGAAGGTTAACCTGGCGGGATGGGTTGACTTGGTGAAGAAGCAACTGAAGGATAATGCTCGTAGCTGGTGGGAGTTTGAGGAGAAGATGCTGGTGAGGCCTATCCCCTGGGCCACTTTCAATGCGAGATTTGATGAGGAGTATTTTCCTCGTGCTGCGAGAAGGGAGCTGATGCAGCAATTTATCAATCTGAAGCAAGGGAATCTGTCGGTGGATCAGTACCACCAAGAATTCATAAGACTGAGTCGCTTTGCGCCGAAGATGGTGGAGACCGCTGAAGGTCGAGCTCAGAGATTCTTGCAGGGTTTATCTTTGGAGCTGCAGAGTCTGATGTCCTCTTCGGACTTGGATTCTTACCAGAAGTTGTTGGTAGCTGCCAAGAGACAGGAGCTAATTGCCAATCAGAAGATAGGGCAGTATTCAGGAGCTGGGAAGAGACCTATGGAGTAGGCTAAAGCTGTGGTTAGGACTGGGATGAAGCCTAATCAGTCCATGCAGTTCAATAGGCCAGGTGGGCCTATTCAGAAAATGTGCTATTTTTGTTGCAAGGTTGGTCATGTGAAGGAGCAGTCTAGGAGGTTCTTGGGCCTGTGCTTGATTTGTGGCGACACTACGCATTCAGTGAAGGCTTATCGGCATGCAAATCAACTGCGAAAGGCACCAGATGGAGTTCAGTAGTAGAGAGATCCGGTAGCTGCTGGACGTGGAGTGCCTCTCATTCCCTAGAAGCAGGCTGTTCAGCAGGCAGTTCAGCCGAGGAGGCAAGCTTTCATGATGATCGCAGTAGAGGCGGATGATGAGGATGGAGTTATTGCAGGTAATCCTCAGACTAGTTTTTACTTTTCTCTAGTTGATATTGCATATTAGATTAGACCTTGATTGCTAGAATAGGCTTTGATTGTTAGTTTGTTTGTTAGGAGTTATCCTTGTTTGTGCTTTTCCCGCTCGAGTTCTTTTTGACTCCGGAGCATCCATGTATATCTTATCTCGGAGATTCGTGGACAAGCATTCTCTGACGACGTCCCCTCTTTCCAAGAGTTGGGATATCACTACAGGAAATGGTGTGATCTCAGTGTCCATTGGTTATCAATCTTGTCCTTTGGTAGTCTGTGGACTTGAGCTCTACGTCGACTTTATCGTCCACGACATTACCAACTATGATGCAATTCTTGGGATGGATTGGCTTAGTTGTTTCTTTGCTACGATCGACTGTCGCCGGAAGAAGGTGGTGTTCAGATTCCTGGTTATCCGACTTTCGAGTTCAGTAGCGGGAGCAGTTCGCTTGGGCCTGTCATATTTTGGGCTAAGCCAGTGGTGAAGCTTGTAGTGATGCAGATGGAGGTGACTAGACCAGCTGTCGTGAGAGATTTCGATGATGTCTTCCCGGAGGAGATTTCAGGACTGCCACCCGATCGAGCTCTTGAGTTTTTGATTGACCTTATTCTGGGAGCGCAGCCTATATCGAAAGCACCATATCGTATGGCTCCGACAGAGTTGGAGGAGTTACGTAAACAGTTGGATGAGCTTCTGCAGAAAGGTTACATCAATCCGAGTGTGTCTCTGTGGGGAGCACCCATTCTATTGGTGAAGAAGAAGGATGGTTTGCGTCGGATGTGCGTGGACTACAGAGGGTTGAATACTGTCACCATCAAGAGCAAGTATCCATTACCGTGGATCGATGACATTTTTGATCAGCTTGGAGGATCGAGGGTATTCTCCAAATTGGATCTCAGGAGCGGATATCACCAGTTGAGGGCGAAGAAGGATGATGTGCAGAAGACAGCGTTCCGAACGAAGTATGGACATTACGAGTTCGTGGTTATGCCTTTCGGTGTGACCAACGCACCCACGGTTTTCATGAACATGATGAATCTGATATTTTATGACTTCTTAGATAAGTTTGTCGTTATCTTTAATAACGACATCTTGATCTACTCGAAGTGGAGGAGGAGCACACTGAGCACTTGAGGACTGTTCTGGAAATTTTGAGGAAGCATCGCTTGTATGCAAAGTATTCCAAGTGTGAGTTCTGCCTAGATAGAGTTGCCTTTCTGGGGCATGTGGTGTCAGGAGATAGTATAGCTGTGGACCCGGAGAAGATCATGGCTATCAGAGAGTGGCCGATTCCACAGTTAGCATCTGAGATCAGGAGTTTTCTTGGACTAGCAGGATATTATCGGCGCTTCATTAAGGACTTCTCCCGTATTGCTGAGCCGATGACCAGACTGACGAGGAAGGATATACCATTCGTTTGGTCCGATGCTTGTGAGGAGGCCTTTTCTATTCTGAAGGAGAGGTTGACGACTGCACCTGTTCTAGTTGTGCCTGATCGGAGTGGAGGATTTAAGATCTTTTGCGATGCTTCTGGCAAGGGTCTCAGTTGTGCTTTACATCAGCATGGGTATGTGGTCGCGTATGCTTCTCGGCAGCTTAAGGCTCATGAGAAGAATTACCCGACGCACGATTTGGAGATGGCTGCAGTCGTATTTGCGCTCAAGATTTGGAGGCATTTCTTACTGAGTGAGAAGGTGAAGATCTTCACTGACCATAAAAGCTTGAAATATATTTTTACGCAGAAGGAGCTCAACATACGACATCGTCGATGGTTGGAGCTCATGGCAGATTATGAGATCGACTTGCAGTACCATCCTGCAAGGTGAAGGTGGTTCCGGATGCGCTGAGCAGACTACCATTGGTGATGATGTTAAATTCGCAGTGGAGGTTACAGCAGGATTTTTGCGAGTCTGGCATTGAGATTGTACTTCCTAGAGAGGCTTCGTCGTTGATGTGTATGCAGATACAGTCGACGATCGTGGATCGGATCAAGGCAGGTCAGGCCGAAGATCCGAAGCTAAAGAGGATCCGTGAGCAGGTAGAAGCCAGACTGCTGACTGACTTTCGGATTCATGAGGATGGCTCACTGAGGTGTGGAGCCAGAGTTTGTGTGCCAGCTGGAGATATCAGAGAGGAGTTACTTGTTGAGTCACATAGCTCACCGTATTCTGTACATCCTGAAGGCACCAAGATGTACAAGGACCTTCGCCTAAACTATTAGTGGCATGGCATGAAGCGGAGTGTGGCACAGAGCATTGCCAAGTGTTTGTGTGACGACTGGTTTTCATGTATGGATTTTATTATAAGTATTTATATATTTGGTTGCTTTCCCTTGTTGTGATTTCCATTTCCGTCTCCGTAGTTTTCATTTTCGTTCGTTTCGTCGTGATTCTCTAGATTCTTCCGTCGGTCGGCGTGTTTGAAGTAAGTCATTCGTGACGGACTTCATAACGTCGATATCTTAGAGTTAGAACGAGCCTAGGAGACTTAGGAAACCATCCCGGAGCTCCGCGCTCCATTTCGGAACTTTTGGTGCTCATTAGCCGGTGTAAGAAGGGGCACCGACCGACTAGATGACGATCCAGTCGGTCGGAAAACCTTCTTGAACCGACTAGTGGGCTTTGTAAAATGTTCAGGAGTTACTGTTTGTCGTTAGTCGGTCTAAGAACGTTGGTTGACCGACTAGGTTGCAAACTAGTCGGTCGGCAATGCTTCTTTAACCGACTAACTCATTAACTATTTTTGGTATCAGTTACTGTTCCTTCTTAGTCGGTCTAAGTTCATCTTTCGACCGACTAGTTGTTAAACTAGTCGGTTAAGTTTTGTACTCAGACCGACTAATTCTTAGTTCTTCTGTACAGTCTAGTTACTGTTTACTCTTAGTCGGTCCAAGAACGTTCATCGACCGACTAGATGTCAAACTAGTCGGTCAGTAGTTTTTCTTTGACCGACTAACTCTTAGTTCAGGTTTTCGACTGGAGCTACTGTTTACACTTAGTCGGTCTGCGTTGGTCAACCGACCGACTAGTTCCCAAACTAGTCGGTCAGTGGTTGTTCTTTGACTGACTAAACAGTACAGGAAACCCTAGTTTTGCCCTAGCCGCCACCAAACTCTATAAATACCCCTCCAAACGTTTTCTTCTCCTCCCTCATGACCTAAAACCCTAATTTCTCCCCCATTGAGCCCCCATCTTCCTCAAACCATTAATCCTTCATCCCAAGCTCATCCTCCATCATCCAAACCCTCCCTTGTCACAACCCACCTTCCATCTTCCCCAAACCTTCATCAAACCCCCAAAAATCCACATCAAAACCCATTTCTCCAGATTTCTCCCTCATTTCCAGATCTGAGCCGGATCGTTCTTCCGTTGCCGTGGTTGCTCGGCATCGTTCCTCCGCCTCTTCACGGTAATACTCGATTCCTTTAGTTTTAGCATAACCCACATTGACATTTGTGAAACCCTAATAAAATGGATTATTAGAATGTTAGGATCCTAATAAGAAATCGATTTAGAATCATTGTGCTAATAATTGTTTTGCTATAACAGTGATCCATCCGTAGTTTAGCTTGTGACGATCTTCATTGCTCGTCGACCCCGGTATCAGGCAAGTGAAACTTGCATCTCTTGATTTGGGCCATGTCTTAGGCCATTTCCCTTGCTTTAGCGTAAAAGAGACTAGACGGTGAAAGGATAGCCGTCTAGACGCCTTTGACCTAGCTTGACAACGAAGCTTGGTCCGTCACCTTCATCATGCTTGTATGTCACGTTTAAATTCAATTAACGGTACGCAAATATCTGTTCATGGCATTGCATGTTGATTATTCATCGTGATTGCGTAGCACACGCTACAATACTTATATTCCTGGCTTGTGTTCCAGAAGCGAGCTCAGTTAGTTGGAAACCCCAACGCTCGACACATATGGGTGGGGTAAGAGATATGCGGCCACCTGAGCCCCGAGTTGGCCTGATCCGCCACTCCGGCCAGCAGGCGAAATCTCTAGTGCACAAGTGATTAATAGTGATAAGAGATAAGCGGCCTGAGCCACGAGCTGGCCAGCAGGTGGACTCTCTATGCACTAAGTGATAAACAGTGATAAGTGATAAGTGGTTAGTGAATTGGTAGCCTTCGCTACATCGTGCGTGCTTGTCTCTCTTTTAAACTGCTGCATCAAACTAAACTGTCATATCATTGCTAATATTATAAGTGCTAGGTTGTTAGTTACTTTCAGTTTCCTTGCCCAAGTCTTTTAGACTTGCTGACATGTGCCCCTTTTCTCTTTTGGGTGACACATGTTAGACCCCGAGCCAGAGTTACTTGCTGAGGGTGAGGTGTTTGCGGACGCCGAGCTTGCGCCCGTGTTGGACGAGGACTTCGTAGACACTGAAGATCAGTCTTAGTGTCTACGTCTAGCTTTTGTTAGATTGCTTAGGTTGTCGGTGCGTGGCACCTAGTTTGATACTCTGTTATGTTTGGGTTTTGTTTGGCCTTGTTCTGGGCCTTTAGACTTTTCTTTTAGCCTGGTGGCTTTTTCTGTGATGTTGAATATTTTGTGGACAAACTGTGGGATTGGTATTTCATATCCGTCTCATCTTATTATTATTATTGTTGTTGTTTCGTTTGCAATTACAGGGACCTGCTTATACTAAATTTACGCTTATCAGGCGTGCAGCTTCACAGCTCCACGCTTGAGCGGACCTTCTCACGTCTCGCCTCCATTTTAGGGAAGCGGGGCGTGACAGGTTTTAGTGGTGGCCCATGCAGGTCCTTTCTGTAACTGCAATTATCGGGATAACGATAATAATATAAGATTGTCCAACAAGTAAATCCGACATCCGAGCCCTAAGCTATGAGTCTAATTGTTTCGTTTTCTGTGTCATTAGATGGCAGGAAGGCGAATCACCCGTGGTGGTGGTAGTGGTGCGCCCCCTCATGACGAGGAGTCTGAGCGGGAGCCCACTAACGGAGAGATGATGCGGATGATGATGCAGATGATGCAAGTTCAGCAGGGTGTGCTTCTGCAGGTACAGAATGATCCGGTGGCTCGAGTTGCTCGGGCGGTGGAAGCCCCTCGCCCTGAGCCTGGAGCGAAGCAGTTCAGAGAGCTGGGTCCTGCATATTTTGATGGAACCGAAGGTCCACTAGCTGTTGATGAATGGATGAGGAATATCGAGGACAATCTGAAGATGTCCAAGGTCAACGAAGTTAGTTGGGTTGACTTGGCGAAGCGCCAGCTAAGGGATAACGCCAGAAATTGGTGGGATGCTGAAGAGAAGATGTTGGAGGAGCCGATCGTCTGGGCTACCTTCAAGGCCAGATTTGATGGTGAGTTCTTCCCAAAAGCTGCCATGGAAGAGATGCTGCAGCGTTTTATCGATCTGAAGCAAGGAAGCTCGTCGGTGGACCGGTATCACCAAGATTTCATGAGGCTGAGTCGGTTTGCACCAAAGATGGTGCAGGACGCTGAGGAGAGAGCTCAGAGGTTCCTGCAGGGACTTGCTTCGGAGCTCCAGAGTTTTGTGACCTCTTCTGACCGGGAATCTTATCAGAAGGTTCTAGTAGCAGCCAAGAGGCAGGAGCTGCTCGTGAACCAGAGGAGGGGGTCTATTGTTGGTGCTGGGAAGAGGCCTGTGGAACAGGCGAGAGCTGTGGTTAGGCCTGGATTCAGGCCGAACCAGCCTGTTCAGTTTAAGAGGCAAGAAGGGCCTGTTCAGAAGACTTGCCATTTCTGTGGCAAGGAGGGCCATATCAAGGAATCGTGTAGGAGGTTCTTGGGGCAATGTGTTGCATGTGGAGATCCCGCCCATGCTCTTAAGGAGTGCCCGAGGTTGAAGCAGCCTTGGAGGGCACCTATTGCTGCCCCGCCGTTGCAGCAGAGAGCCCCGGTGCCCGCTGGTGGTGGGGTACCCCTTGTTCCACAAGGGCATGCCTTTCGACAGGCTGTTCTGCCAAGGAGGCAGGCATTTCTGATGACCGAGGAGGAGATTTTGGCCATGGATGAGGTCATTGCAGGTAACTTTCAATCTAGTTGTTCCTTTTTAATTAGTTGATTGTTAAATTATGTTGGTTGATTGTGTATGAATGTTGCTAGAGTAAGATTGGATTGATTAGACTGTTTGTTAGGTGTGGTTTTGGTTTGCACATTCCCTGCCCGAGTCCTCTTTGACTCAGGTGCGTCGATGTGCATTTTGGCCCGGAGCTTCGTGGAGAAGCATTCCTTGTCGACGTCCCCTCTCCCAAAGAGTTGGAACATCGTTACAGGGAACGGTGTGGTCTCGGTGCATCGTGGGTGCAATTCTTGCCCGTTGGTGGTTTGTGGACGTGAGCTTTGTGCTGATTTCATTGTCCACGACATCATCAACTACGATGCGGTCCTTGGGATGGATTGGCTTGCGAGCTTCTATGCTACGATTGACTGTCGAAGGAAGAGGGTGGTGTTCGAGATTCCCGGACATCCAGTATTTGAGTTCAGCCGTGGTAGCAGTTCGCTTGGTCCTGTCAGATTTCGGGCCAGACCGGTGGAGATTGTGGCTATGCAGATGGAGTTGGAGAGGCCAGCTGTGGTGCGAGATTTTGATGACGTCTTCCCCGAGGAGATGTCTGGATTGCCACCTGATCGAGCTTTGGAGTTTTCTATTGATCTTATTCCAGGTGCGCAGCCGATTTCGAAGGCACCATATCGTATGGCGCCAGCAGAGTTGGAGGAATTGCGTAGGCAGTTGGATGAGCTTATGCAGAAGGGTTACATTAATCCCAGCGTGTCTCCGTGGGGAGCACCGGTGCTGCTGGTGAAGAAGAAGGATGGTTCGCGTCGCATGTGCGTGGACTATCGGGAGCTGAATGCGGTGACCATTAAGAATAAATACCCGTTGCCTCGCATCGATGATATTTTTGATCAGCTTGGAGGGTCGAGGGTGTTTTCTAAGTTGGATTTGAGGAGTGGTTATCATCAGTTGAAGGTGAAGAAGGAGGATGTTCCGAAGACAGCTTTCAGAACGAAGTATGGACACTATGAGTTCGTGGTTATGCCTTTCGGTGTAACTAACGCACCTGCAGTTTTCATGAATTTGATGAATCTGATTTTCTATGACTTTCTGGATAAGTTTGTCGTTATCTTTATTGACGACATTCTGATCTATTCGAAGTCGGAGGAAGAGCATGCCTCGCACTTGAGGACGGTGTTGGAGATTTTGAGGAAGCATCGGTTGTATGCCAAGTTTTCGAAGTGCGAGTTCTGGTTGGACAGTGTTGCTTTTCTCGGGCATGTGGTGACTGGTGATGGTATTTCAGTGGATCCCGAGAAGATCAGGGCCATCAGAGAGTGGCCTGTTCCGTCGTCGGCCTCTGAGATTCGGAGTTTCCTTGGTTTGGCGGGATATTATCGGCGTTTCATTAAGGACTTTTCCCGTATTGCGGAGCCGATGACCAGGTTGACGCGGAAGGATGTTGCTTTTGTTTGGTCGGGTGATTGTGAGGATGCCTTTGGTGTTCTGAGAGAGCGTTTGACGTCCGCCCCTGTTCTTGCTGTGCCCGATCGCAGTGGAGGATTCGAGATCTTCTGCGATGCTTCTGTCAAGGGTCTCGGTTGTGTTTTGCATCAGCATGGACATGTGGTGGCTTATGCGTCGCGTCAGCTCAAGGTTCATGAGAAGAATTACCCGACGCATGATTTGGAGTTGGCTGCCGTTGTGTTTGCTCTTAAGATTTGGAGGCACTTCTTGCTGAGTGAGAAAGTGAAAATCTTCACCGATCACAAAAGTTTGAAGTATATTTTTACCCAGAAGGAGCTCAACATGCGACAGCGTCGATGGTTGGAGCTTATGGCAGATTACGAGATTGATTTGCAGTACCACCCTGGCAAGGTGAATGTGGTGCCAGATGCTTTGAGTAGGCTTCCCGCGGTGATGGTTTTGACTCCGCAGTGGAGATTGCAGCAGGATTTTTGCGGGTTTGATGTAGAGATTGTTCTTCCCGGGGAGGCTTCTTCGTTGATGTACATGCAGGTGCAGTCAACGATTTTGGATCGGATTAAGGCGAGTCAGGCCGGAGATCCGAAATTGGTAAGGATTCGAGGGCAGGTTGAAGCTGGTCTGCGGACTGACTTTTTGGTTCATGATGATGGCTCGCTGAGGTTTGGAGCCAGGTTGTGTGTGCCAGCTGGGGATATCAGAGAGGAGTTGATGGTGGAGGCACACAGTTCGCCGTATTCCGTGCATCCTGGTGGGACCAAGATGTACCAGGATCTTCGTCTGAACTTTTGGTGGCATGGCATGAAGAGGAGTGTGGCTCGGAGTGTAGCCAAGTGTTTGGTTTGCCAGCAAGTGAAGGTGGAGCATCAACGTACGGCCGGGTTGCTACAACCGCTTCCGATTCCGGAGTGGAAATGGCAACACATCACTATGGATTTCGTGACTGGACTACCTCAGAGTCCGAAGCAGAATGACGCGATTTGGGTGATCGTAGACCGATTGACCAAGTCTGCACATTTTATTCCATTCCGAGTAGGACAGTCCACTGAGGCACTAGCAAGGAGATACATGGAGGTAATTTCCTTACTCTCCGTTTCTATTTCCTTCTTCTAGTTTAGATTGTGATGTAACATGAATCGTGCAGGAGGTCGTGCGACTTCATGGAGTCCCCGTGAGTATCGTGTCGGACAGGGACACGAGGTTCACATCTCAGTTCTGGCAGAGTTTGCAGAAGAGTTTGGGTACGCGACTGAGTTTCAGCACGGCGTACCATCCACAGACGGATGGCCAGTCCGAGAGGACAATTCAGATTTTGGAAGACATGCTGAGAGCGTGCATGTTGGATTTCAAGGGTTCGTGGGAGGACCATCTACACTTGGTGGAGTTCTCTTACAACAACAGCTACCAGGCGTCTATTGGCATGGCGCCTTTCGCCGCTTTGTATGGGAGAAAATGTCGATCGCCATTGAGTTGGGATGACGTTGGCGATCGGGAGCTGTTGGGGCCTGAGATGATTGTGGAGGCTGTGGAGGTCGTCAGGAACATTCGGGAGAGGCTGAGGATTGCTCAGGACCGTTTTAAGCATTGGGCGGATGCGAAACGTCGTCTTTTGGAGTTTCAGCCGGGCGATCATGTGTTTCTGAGGATTTCCCCGAATCGTGGAGTGATTCGTTTTGGGAAGCGAGGGAAGTTGAGCCCGCGATACATTGGACCGTTTGATGTTCTGGAGAAGGTTGGCGAGGTAGCTTACCGTTTAGCCTTGCCGCCATCTTTGGAAGGAGTCCATGATGTTTTCCATGTGTCGCAGCTTCGTCGATACATCAGCGATCCGTCTCATGCCGTAGATTTCTCGGAGATCGCCGTTCACCCAGATTTGACGTATGACCAGCATCCAGTGCAGATTCTGGACAGAGCGTCAGAAGTCACTTCGGAACAAGGTCGTCGATCTTGTTAGAGTGATGTGGCGGCACGGTTCACCGGGAGAGTCTACTTGGGAGAGAGAAGATGAGATGCGAGAGCGCTACCCACTTTTGTTCCCGGACACGTGAGTGTTGGGAATTCCGAGGACGGAATTTTTCTTAAGTTGGGGAGGATGTAACGACTGGTTTTTCATGTATGGATTTTATTATAAATATTTATATATTTGGTTGCTTTCCCTTGTTGTGATTTCCATTTCCGTCTCCGTAGTTTTCATTTTCGTTCGTTTCGTCGTGATTCTCTAGATTCTTCCGTCGGTCGGCGTGTTTGAAGTAAGTCATTCGTGACGGACTTCATAACGTCGATATCTTAGAGTTAGAACGAGCCTAGGAGACTTAGGAAACCATCTCCGGAGCTCCGCGCTCCATTTCGGAACTTTTGGTGCTCATTAGCCGGTGTAAGAAGGGGCACCGACCGACTAGATGACGATCCAGTCGGTCGGAAAACCTTCTTGAACCGACTAGTGGGCTTTGTAAAATGTTCAGGAGTTACTGTTTGTCGTTAGTCGGTCTAAGAACGTTGGTTGACCGACTAGGTTGCAAACTAGTCGGTCGGCAATGCTTCTTTAACCGACTAACTCATTAACTATTTTTGGTATCAGTTACTGTTCCTTCTTAGTCGGTCTAAGTTCATCTTTCGACCGACTAGTTGTTAAACTAGTCGGTTAAGTTTTGTACTCAGACCGACTAATTCTTAGTTCTTCTGTACAGTCTAGTTACTGTTTACTCTTAGTCGGTCCAAGAACGTTCATCGACCGACTAGATGTCAAACTAGTCGGTCAGTAGTTGTTCTTTGACCGACTAACTCTTAGTTCAGGTTTTCGACTGGAGCTACTGTTTACACTTAGTCGGTCTGCGTTGGTCAACCGACCGACTAGTTCCCAAACTAGTCGGTCAGTGGTTGTTCTTTGACCGACTAAACAGTACAGGAAACCCTAGTTTTGCCCTAGCCGCCACCAAACTCTATAAATACCCCTCCAAACGTTTTCTTCTCCTCCCTCATGACCTAAAACCCTAATTTCTCCCCCATTGAGCCCCCATCTTCCTCAAACCATTAATCCTTCATCCCAAGCTCATCCTCCATCATCCAAACCCTCCCTTGTCACACCCACCTTCCATCTTCCCCAAACCTTCATCAAACCCCCAAAAATCCACATCAAAACCCATTTCTCCAGATTTCTCCCTCATTTCCAGATCTGAGCCGGATCGTTCTTCCGTTGCCGTGGTTGCTCGGCATCGTTCCTCCGCCTCTTCACGGTAATACTCGATTCCTTTAGTTTTAGCATAACCCACATTGACATTTGTGAAACCCTAATAAAATGGATTATTAGAATGTTAGGATCCTAATAAGAAATCGATTTAGAATCATTGTGCTAATAATTGTTTTGCTATAACAGTGATCCATCCGTAGTTTAGCTTGTGACGATCTTCATTGCTCGTCGACCCCGGTATCAGGCAAGTGAAACTTGCATCTCTTGATTTGGGCCATGTCTTAGGCCATTTCCCTTGCTTTAGCGTAAAAGAGACTAGACGGTGAAAGGATAGCCGTCTAGACGCCTTTGACCTAGCTTGACAACGAAGCTTGGTCCGTCACCTTCATCATGCTTGTATGTCACGTTTAAATTCAATTAACGGTACGCAAATATCTGTTCATGGCATTGCATGTTGATTATTCATCGTGATTGCGTAGCACACGCTACAATACTTATATTCCTGGCTCGTGTTCCAGAAGCGAGCTCAGTTAGTTGGAAACCCCAACGCTCGACACATATGGGTGGGGTAAGAGATATGCGGCCACCTGAGCCCCGAGTTGGCCTGATCCGCCACTCCGGCCAGCAGGCGAAATCTCTAGTGCACAAGTGATTAATAGTGATAAGAGATAAGCGGCCTGAGCCACGAGCTGGCCAGCAGGTGGACTCTCTATGCACTAAGTGATAAACAGTGATAAGTGATAAGTGGTTAGTGAATTGGTAGCCTTCGCTACATCGTGCGTGCTTGTCTCTCTTTTAAACTGCTGCATCAAACTAAACTGTCATATCATTGCTAATATTATAAGTGCTAGGTTGTTAGTTACTTTCAGTTTCCTTGCCCAAGTCTTTTAGACTTGCTGACATGTGCCCCTTTTCTCTTTTGGGTGACACATGTTAGACCCCGAGCCAGAGTTACTTGCTGAGGGTGAGGTGTTTGCGGACGCCGAGCTTGCGCCCGTGTTGGACGAGGACTTCGTAGACACTGAAGATCAGTCTTAGTGTCTACGTCTAGCTTTTGTTAGATTGCTTAGGTTGTCGGTGCGTGGCACCTAGTTTGATACTCTGTTATGTTTGGGTTTTGTTTGGCCTTGTTCTGGGCCTTTAGACTTTTCTTTTAGCCTGGTGGCTTTTTCTGTGATGTTGAATATTTTGTGGACAAACTGTGGGATTGGTATTTCATATCCGTCTCATCTTATTATTATTATTGTTGTTGTTTCGTTTGCAATTACAGGGACCTGCTTATACTAAATTTACGCTTATCAGGCGTGCAGCTTCACAGCTTCACGCTTGAGCGGACCTTCTCACGTCTCGCCTCCATTTTAGGGAAGCGGGGCGTGACAGTTTGGTCTGTCAGCAAGTTAAGACGGAGCATCAGCGTACGGCAGGGTTGCTACAACCGCTTCCGATTCCGGAGTGGAAGTGGCAACACATCACTATGGAATTTGACACTGGACTACCTCGGAGTCCGAAGCAGAATGACACGATTTGGGTGATCGTGGATCGATTGACCAAATATGTGCACTTTATTCCATTCCGAGTAGGACAGTCCACTGAGACGCTAGCGAGGAGATATATGGAGGTAAATTCTTTTACTCTCCGTTTTTATTTCTTTTCTCTAGTTTAGATAGTGATGTTACGTGAATCGTATAGGAGATCGTGCGACTTCACGGAGTCCCCGTGAGTATCGTGTCGGACAGAGACATGAGATTCACATCTCAGTTTTGGCAGATTCTGCAGAAGAGTTTGGGTACGAGTCTAAGTTTCAGTACCGTGTACCACCCACAGACGGATGGCCAATCAGAGAGAACGATTCAGATTTTAGAGGACATGCTGAGGGCGTGCATGTTAGACTTCAAGGGATCTTGGGAGAATCATCTTCATCATGTGGAGTTTGCCTACAATAACAGCTACCAGGTGAGTATTGGCATGTCGCCATTCGCCGTGCTGTATGGGAAGAAATGTCGATCGCCACTGAGCTGGGATGACATTGGCGACATGGAGCTGTTAGGCCCAGAGATGATCGTGGAAGCAGTGGATGTTGTGAGGAACATCAGGGAGAAGCTGAGGATCGTGCAGGACCATTTCAAGCATTGGGCAGATGCTAAACGGCGACCAATAGAGTTTCAGTCTGGAGACCACGTCTTTCTTAAGATCTCTCTGAATCGGGGAGTTATTCGATTTGGAAAGAGAAGCAAGCTGAGTCCAAGGTACATTGGGCCTTTTGACGTCCTGGAGAGAGTTGGAGTTGTGGCGTACCGTCTGGCGTTGCCGCCATCACTGGAAGGAGTTTACGACGTGTTTCACGTATCTTAGTTACGTCGATATGTCAGTGATCTGTCTCATGCTGTAGATTTCTCGGAGATCACGGTTCATCCGGAACTGACTTATGATCAACAGCCAGTTGAGAGTCTGGACCGACGACAGAAGCAGCTGAGGAACAAGACCGTCGACTTGGTTAGAGTGCAGTGGCGTCATGGTTCCCCTGGGGAGTCCACCTGGGAGCGCGAGGATGATATGAGAGAGCACTTCCCGTATTTATTTCTGGAGCCATAGTTGATGTAGATTCCGAGGGCGGAATCTTTTCTTAAGGTGGGTAGGATGTAATGGCCACTTCCGGTCATACGTATTTTGTGCGTATGCTGTTTCGTACGAGTATTTTCGTATTTGGTTTTATTTTTGTTGTTCCGTGGCTCAGACGCACGACCGAACTCCGTATTCACGATCCTCTCCGAGGCGCGAACGCTCCGGTACCTTCGTTGTGATTTTTAGATGTCGAGGGACCAACCTACAACAAAATCCCATTAATTTATTAATTTGAATTTTTAATGTTTAAACAATCTTAAAAACAATCTGTGCGTTTTCGGTTTCTTGTTAAACAAAACTTTTATAAATATTATTATAACTAAAATATTATAAGCTTATAACCATTAGTTATCCTATATCCTAATCTAATATCTAGGATTATCTAATTCTGTAAGTTTGAGAAATTAAATTCAAATATTTTTAAATCTAAAATCCTATAGAAATCCTAACTAAACTCCCCACAAAACGCAACCCCTTTACCCAACAGACCCCCACGTTGCCTACTCTCCCCTCCCTCTGCCTCGCACTGCGCCTCTACCGTTCGTAGCCCTACTCCACTCTTCGGTGCCACCGCCTACATTTTCCCTCGCCGCTGCAACCTCCGTTCGAAGCCGCCACCTGCAAGTCGCAAGGGAAAAACAAATAGGGAAGCACGAACTTAAATAGGTAAGTTGCCTTCAGTGCAATTGGAGAATTAAAAATAGTATTGGTTATATATATATTAAACTGGAAATCTGTGCCTAGTATCTCATGTAAATTTATAAAATAAACAGTGAGCCTGTGAGATTGTTACATGTTTGCTTTTAAATTTGAACTGTATAGGGTTGCAGCCGTACCGTACATATGAAAACTCTTAGAGCTTTTGAGTTGAATGAAACTGATAAGTCTGCACATGAACAGTGCCGTATGCTAGTGTGAACAGTACCCTACGAGCATATATATTTGTTAAACCTATATGTTAATGAGATGTCAGTTGGGTATATGAAGTGCATACAGTAATTTATTATTTACTGTTAGTTGCTCCTCTTCAGGAGTGAGAACGGTAACTCTTACTTATGAATGATATTTTATATGAGCAGTACCCTTCCTTCATTAATGAAACATATATGATAACAGCCAGTAATAATTTCTAACCTTAGTTGCTATAATAATGTAGTTATATGGTGTTAATTGTTAATATCAGTAAGTTGTTTTCTTATAACATGAGTTGGTACCTCAGTACACATATTCAGTAGCATATGTACATGTTAGGACGAATTAATTGGTTGGTGGCATTAGTAGCAATTGTAAACAGGGGGCTAAAATCATAATATTAGTCATGTTAATAGTATGAGTTAGTAGCAAGTAAAATTGTCATATAATGTTAGTATATATACTATAACATAGTGTTAGTTAATAGATTACATTTATAACATGTTCTAAACTCCACCCTAGGATAGAGGATCTAATATTAAAAAAATAACCATTATTTAATTTTGTTGAAACGAACCAAATTCGGATATGTGTTTAATCAAAACAGAGAACCAGTCATTCCATAGCATAACGCTCGTCAAGACGAACCCACGACAACCGATATCACTGGAATCAGGCAAGTGATACTTGCCAGTAAATGTTTTAGGCCACGTTTTTAGGCCAATTTGTTTGTTAGTGTAAAAGAGACTAGACAATGAAATGATAGCTGCCTAGACGCCCTTTCGATCTAGTTTGACAACGAAACTAGATCTGACACTCTACTTGATTTAGCTTGACAACGAAGCTAGATCCAACACCTTTACTTGCTTTAATTCTTGCTGCCATGTCAGGTTTAATTTTCAATTAACGGTACGTACTTTAACTGTTCATCCCATGTCATGTCATGCATCATGTTTCTTCGTGATTGAGTAGCACACGCTACAAATGTTATTACTATTGAGGCTAGGCACCTGCTTTTGCGGGCACAACCCTATGCTATATTGAAAAACACTTCCTGACCCGTGATCCAGAAGCGAGCACAATGTTGTTGGGAAACCAATGCTCGAGACACGTGGATGGGTAGGGTTAAGCGACCACTCAGCATAGAAGTGTGCCCGTACAGCCACTTCAGCTGTAAGGCACAAACTCTGTGCACAATGTGAAATGACAATGTTCTTAAATCATGAAATATTGTTTTCTTAGTTCTGCTACGACGTGCATGCATGTCATCAAGTCACTTTAAATTGTTACAATCTTTAATGTCATGTCATGTCATATTGTTTAGAACTGCTAGACGTTTTTCTATATCCTTGCACAAAAGTTCTCCGTTTTCTTTTGGGAGACTTTTGCTGACATGTGCCCTTTTCTCTTTGGGTGTCACATGTCAGGTTTTGAGACAGAGCAGGTAGCAGAGGACGAGCAGTTCATTGACGCTGAGTTTGAGGTCCATCCAAAGGTTGAGTTCGAGGACACTGGTGACCAGTCCTAGGCTCACTTGGAGTCCCTTTTAGTAGTAGTTGTTTTTCCGTAGTTACTAATTAGGTTTCGATGTGTAGAACCCATCTCTTTGTTTTGTTGGCCATGCTTTAGGCCTTTGTTCAGACTCGTACTTTTTGGTGACTTTCTGTGATGTTGAGAAAAATTGTTGGATGTTCTTTTTATCTGCTTCATTAATATTATTGTTATTGTTTCGTCGCAATGCAAAGGACCTGCTTCTATTTGAAATTTTTACAGACACTTATCAGACTGTAGCTTCACAGCTCCACGTTTGAGCGGAACTCCTCATGTCTCGCCTTCCATATTAGGGAAGCGGGGCGTGACAGATTTTGTTAGTGGCCCATGCAGGTCAACTTTGTATCCGAAAAATATCAGAACAACAATAATGATAAACAACATCCAATTAATTATTCCTAAAATTCAAGTCATGACTAAGTCTAATCTAAACTTTTCCTTGTTTTAGATGGCCGGTAGACGCATTACTCGAGGAGCTGGTAATGGACCTGGAGCTGTTGGTAGAACAGGACGTGTTGTGGATGCTGATAGAGAACCCACCATGGCTGAGATGATGAGGATGATGCATCAGATGATGCAGGTTCAGCAAGGGATGCTACAGAATGCCCCTCGCTTCGAGCACGGAGCGAAGCAGTTTCAGGAGCTGGGCCCGACATATTTCAATGGGACGGAAGGACCATTAGCTGCGGACGAGTGGATGACGAATACAGAGGACAGTCTGCTACTCTCGAAGGTTAACCAGGCGGGATGGGTTGACTTGGTGAAGAAGCAACTGAAGGATAATGCTCGTAGCTGGTGGGAGTCTGAGGAGAAGATGCTGGTGAGGCCTATCCCCTGGGCCACTTTCAATGCGAGATTTGATGAGGAGTATTTTCTGTTGGATCTGGATCCTAGCCTAGAGGGGGGGGGGTGAATAGGCTAATAAAAAATTCTCGTGCAACTCACGAGAAATCACACGCAGTTATAGCACAACCAGAGTAACTAAAAAGCAGACACAGATTACACAGTAGATTTACCCTGGTTCGGTCGTCCCAACGACCTACTCCAGCCTCCAAAGCAAATACTAGATTGAATAGTGCAATAGGTACAAAGTCACAAGTTAGAGCACGCTCAGAGCACCCTCTACGTCTCTACACTCGCCAGACTCTCAGTACCCCACACACAGTGTTTCCTCTCACTATCAATCCTAGCAAAGCTTTCTACCAGCTAGTCCCAAACTAGCTGGGTCCCACTTGTCTAGTCCCAACTAGACAAGTCCCAAAATAGTCCACAAAAACAGGTAAAAGTTTCCCCACAGAGAACGTTACACTAAGACACAAATAAAAGAGTTTAAGAGTTTAGGACTGCTCAGTTTGTGTCCGTGTAGGCGTCTCTGTCAATCAGCACGTCGTCAGCTCCAATCTGACACAAACGGTGTCTCAATCTGACTCCTGGATGTCAAGTTATGCACTGGTCTGTGCACAAAGCAATTTCAGTTCAATCCTCAATAATTCTTCAGTCTGTGCGCTCAGCAACTCCTTAATGAATTAGCCGTCGGTGCACTCAGCAATCCAATTCAATCCCAGTTAATATTCGGTCGGTTCGCACAGCAATCTCAATTAAAATTCCACGCCACGTCAGTGCTCAATTATCACGCCCGCTTCAATTTCTCATGCGTCAAACAATCTCAGCCGCTCGTTCGTTACAATCTCACGGCTATTGTTCTCCCACGTCAGCACGATCTGCGTTCGTCGTCTCTTCGTAATTGTTAGGGTATGCAGCGGCGATGGCAACGTCTCCCCTCTGACATCCAATTTCTTCGAGCAGCGGCGGTCTCCTACTTCAGCAGCGCTAGGGCTTCGTCACGATGATGGCGGAATAAGGCTTCGACGTCGGCGGGCTTCGTGCAGCGACAATGGAGAACGGCGGCGGCGAACTCTTCGTGTGGCGAGAACTTCGACAGCGGGGGGGTGTTCAGCAGCGGCACGGTGATCGGGTGAGAGACGTCGATCTCTCTTCTCCCCAACGTGGGCTTCGACGTTCGGCGGCGGCTCAGGCGATCAGCTCCCCTCGGCAGCGGTGTCCGTCAACGAAAGCAGCGGCAGCCACGGCGATTTCTTCTTCTTCTTCGCTGCAACATCTTTGTGCTCGACGGTGAAGGCTTCTTTGAGTTGCAGCGATAGTATAGCGATGGCGAGGAGATAGCGACAGCGATGAGGATGGCGCGGGGGCTCGTCTGCGCTTCTCCTACTCCGATGAGGCGTCGACTTCACGGCAAAGTTTCTTGGCAATGGCGGCGACTTCTTCGACTGGCAATGGCAACGGCGGCTTCTTTGGTGATGATGCTGATGGTCCGTTGGAGATGATGGCAAGATGATGGTCTCGATGGCCGCTTGTCTCGATGGCGTGGGGTTTGAGGGAGTTTGTTTTTATTTTTGTTGGCGTTTGACGAGAGCGGCACGTTCGTGAATTCTTGGCCTTTGGGGATGAAGGCTAGCAAGATGTATAATGAGAATAAAAACGTTGGCCTATTGATGATGGCTTGGAGAATAGGTATTTGCTTGGAAAGATGATGATAGCCGTAAAAATGTTGTAGCCCCCCTATTCTCTCAATTTTTGTATAGCAGTTTTGTTTTGATTGCCGCACACCCCTCTTCAAAAATATTGTATAGCCGTGCTTTTTAATTAGCCTAGGTACGTGACCTTATATAGGGATATAGAAAGGGTAGCCTAGGGTTTTGGAGAGAGTCCCTAAGAGATAGGAATTTGGTTAGAAAAGAGTTTGGCTAGGATGAGGACACAACCAACTAGAAATTTGAAATTGGCTAGGGATAAGTTTGGGATTGAATTGGTGTTTGATTGGGAGATGGGTAGCACCAAATCTACCTAATTGATTTGATCAAATATCAAGGAGATTTATATCATATAGCAATACTAATGGGATTTGGAAGAATCAAATATTTGTAAATCTTACTAAAAGATTTGATCAAGTCCATCTCATCCCCATCTCTTCCCATATTGGACCAAGTCCAAATTTTGCTCTTCATTGACCAAGTCAAACTTCTTTGTGCACACACGCTCCATCTCTCCCAATGTGCTATACGAATAGCAATTCCGCCAAATATCGAGAATATATTGTTGCCAAGCCTGAAACATACTGAGCACACATATTAGATATACCGACATGTTTGTCATCATCAAACCAAGATCCTAGATTGTTGCTTCCAACAATCTCCCCCTTTTGGTGATGACAAACCCACAAAAGATTTGATCAATAGAAATGAATGTGTGAAGTGTGTTGAAAGGGTGTAATGCAATATGAATCATGAGATGAATGTTCAAGCACTACAACATGGCATGCACAAACTAATAACAAATACAATAGCATGCTCCCCCTTTCCTCAAGCTCCCCCTTCAACAAATAATATCAACATCAAAGCTCAAAGCACATCAAAGCTCAAAGCTAAGCTCAAAGCACATCAAAGCTCAAAGCTATCAAAATCTTTTCTTTCTCCCCCTTTGTAATCACCAAAAGTGGTTTAATGAAGTCACAAAAATATCTCATGCAAAAATAAATCATTATTAGATGTGGTGTGCAATTTGCATGAGTATTCCAAATAATAGACAAGTCAAGTTCATAGGATTTCATACCAAGACTTTTCCACCTTTGTGTAAGTGAAATAATATAGACAATAAAGTGCAAGAGGAGATTCAATATCAGAAAATCAACCAAAACAATCCACATTTTCCATTTTTCATGAATATTAATAGGATTGACTTTTCCCACCTCATCAAAGATGAGTTCAAGTTACCGAACCCCGAAACATAGCCTAAAAGGACTTTTAAATGTGGGGTGGCATTGCTTGACGAGTTATATACACCAACGCTAATGATTACCCATGTAGCACAAGTTGGATACTCGTGGGTTGTGTTTTAGCCATGAAGTGTATCCATTTTTCATACGGAGCAAATATCGTTTTTTTTTCAATTCTTTTGTGCTCAATTTTAATTCATGGCTAAACACATCATATCCCTTAGAAATTTCAGAAATTAATCATTCCTACATTCACTTTCCATTATTCTTCAAAAGAATATCCAAAAGCACTAAAAAGTCAAATATCGTGAAAGTGTAAATGTAGGTGTAGAAGTCAAGTTTGAAACTTATGAGACATGTCATGGCTACTAAAAAGAATAACATCATGTTCATGTAGCTACAACAATAATGAATTGACTTCTACAAGGGATAGAATTGATCATTCATACAATATCACTCAAGAGATTCAAAAGAGGATTCAATAAGCACACAATTTTTTTTTGATTTTTGATTTTTTTTCAGAGATAAAAACATTAAAAATCATCCATGCAAGCACACAAACCAAAATAAATCAAGCACACAAAAAAAATCTATGAAGGTATGCAATGAAATGCAAAGAGGGATAGAAAATTATACCTTCTCGTCGCTTTTTAACGAAGGAGCTAAAAGAATGAAACATTGAGTTTATTGCTCCTCGCCAAAACTCCATCACACCTACATGAAAGGTATTAAGTGTGACCTTGGAATCCAACAAGGTCCACTAGTGTTAGCCAATATTGTTTTAGGAACCCACACTTGTTTAAACTTGATTTTAGTGTTCCTAAATTTACAATAGTATGAAGTATGGCCTACACTATCACAAGTAAAGCACTTTGCATATAAGTTCTTCGCAATAGACGGTGCATTGTGGAATTTCTTGAATTTTTGCTTTTCAAAGTTTTCAGACCAAAACCAAGTCCTCTTCTATTATTGCCATATAATTGATTCTCTAAAATAGTGTCCAACGATTGTTTTCCCGTAGAGAATTTCTTAACGGCCAATTCAAGATTAGAGACTTTGGGTTTCAACAATTTATTTTCTTCCACAAGCAATGTGCATTTACTAATAAAAGCTCTCTTGTTTTCCTCTTCCTTCTTTTCAAATTCAATCATTTTTCTTATAAGATCATTATTCAACATGCAGAATTTATCATTAAGCTCTCTAATCACATAGTCTTTTTCAGTTTCGAGCTTAATCAAATCAAGTTTAAGCATGCTAATATTATTCATCAAGGAAGGGCAAGAGAGACAAGGTGCTTCATCATTAAAACTGGATTTTTCCTTTTTCAAAATATCAATAGTAGAGTCACGAGCAACAATTTCAATTTTCAGATTTTCAATCTCTTTAGACATATCATATTCAAATTGTTGCATTTCAAAGTTCTCATTTTGATAATCATCTATTGTGGATTCAAGCTCTACTATTTTATCTTGCATTTCTTTACAAAGAGTAAGGAGTTCAGTTTTACTACCAGAAATTACCTCATCGTGTATTCCCATCAATGCCATGCATGAATGGGCTTCGTGCTCCTCCTCCTCGCTCTCAGCTTCGCTATCCATGTCCCAAGTAAGCACCTTGGATTTTCCCTTTTCTTTAGCTACCTGAGCTGTCTCATGTGGGCAATCCCTCATTCGATGTCCTCTTTTCTTGCATTTAAAACAAGTCATTCTATTAGTAGTATTCTGATCATAATTTTGCTTAGAAGACTGAAAAAAGTTAGAGCGATTAAACCTGGGTGCCATTTCTGCTCTTCCTTGCTTGGTCTGGACAAACTTTCTGAAATTTCTGACCATTCGCGCTATGTCATCATCTTCATCTTCACTTTCGTCAGCTTTCAGAGCAAGTGGCTTGGTAGCTTTCTCTTTTTCCTCAGGTTTCTCCCTTTCATCAATATTTTGCAATTCAAGCTCGTGGGACATTAAATTACCTATTAAGTCCTCCACCCTCATTTGTGACAAATCTTTCGCTTCTTGGATGGCAGTGACTTTAGGCCTGAAAGAGCTTGGCAGAGCTCTTAATATCTTCCTCACCTGCTCAAGGCTAGAATATGGCTTACCGAGCGAACTAGACTTGTAGACAATGTTGGTGAACCTCGCAAACATTTATGATATCGTCTCTGATGGTAGCATGCGAAATCCCTCGTATTCCGTGCTCAGAAGTGCAAGTCTAGACTCCTTCACCTGTGACGTTCCCTCATGCGTCACCTCCAAAGTATGCCATATTTCCTGCGCAGTTAGACAGTGTGAGATACGATTGAATTCAGATTTATCTAATGCACAAATAAGAGCAGTCATAGCTTTAGCATTTAAAGAATAAAGCTTCCAATCATTATCAACCCACTTATCATCAGGTTTAGGCATCTCAGTATTTTCAATTTTGATAACAGGTGATTTATATCCTTTCTCAACGATTTGCCAAGCTTTATAATCAATAGAAATAAGATAGATTTTCATACGATTTTTCCAGTAAGCATAATCTCCTCCATTAAATCTAGGTGGTCGGGAAATAGACTGACCCTCAGCAAAAGCACTATCAATGTGGTCCATGGTCAAACTAGGCTAGATCTACTAAACTGGCTCTGATACCACTTGTTGGATCTGGATCCTAGCCTAGAGGGGGGGGGGGAGGGGGGTGAATAGGCTAATAAAAAATTCTCGTGCAACTCACGAGAAATCACACGCAGTTATAGCACAACCAGAGTAACTAAAAAGCAGACACAGAGTACACAACAGATTTACCCTGGTTCGGTCGTCCCAACGACCTACTCCAGCCCCCAAAGCAAATACTAGATTGAATAGTGCAATAGGTACAAAGTCACAAGTTAGAGCACGCTCAGAGCACCCTCTACGTCTCTACACTCGCCAGACTCTCAGTACCCCACACACAGTGTTTCCTCTCACTATCAATCCTAGCAAAGCTTTCTACCAGCTAGTCCCAAACTAGCTGGGTCCCACTTGTCTAGTCCCAACTAGACAAGTCCCAAAATAGTCCACAAAAACAGGTAAAAGTTTCCCCACAGAGAACGTTGCACTAAGACACAAATAAAAGAGTTTAAGAGTTTAGGAATGCTCAGTTTGTGTCCGTGTAGGCGTCTCTGTCAATCAGCACGTCGTCAGCTCCAATTTGACGCAAACGGTGTCTCAATCTGACTCCTGGATGTCAAGTTATGCACTGGTCTGTGCACAAAGAATTTCAGTTCAATCCTCAATAATTCTTCAGTCTGTGCGCTCAGCAACTCCTTAATGAATTAGCCGTCGGTGCACTCAGCAATCCAATTCAATCCCAGTTAATATTCGGTCGGTTCGCACAGCAATCTCAATTAAAATTCCATGCCACGTCAGCGCTCAATTATCACGCCCGCTTCGATTTCTCATGCGTCAAACAATCTCAGCCGCTCGTTCGTTACAATCTCACGGCTATTGTTCTCCCACGTCAGCACGATCTGCGTTCGTCGTCTCTTCGTAATTGTTAGGGTATGCAGCGGCGATGGCAACGTCTCCCCTCCGACATCCAACTTCTTCGAGCAGTGGCGGTCTCCTACTTCAGCAGCGCTAGGGCTTCGTCACGATGATGGCGGAATAAGGCTTCGACGTCGGCGGGCTTCGTGCAGCGACAATGGAGAACGGCGTCGGCGAACTCTTCGTGTGGCGAGAACTTCGACAGCGGGGGGTGTTCAGCAGCGGCACGGTGATCGGGTGAGAGACGGCGATCTCTCTTCTCCCCAACGTGGGCTTCGACGTTCGGCGGCAGCTCAGGCGATCAGCTCCCCTCGGCAGCAGTGTCCGTCAACGAAAGCAGCGGCAGCCACGGCGATTTCTTCTTCTTCTTCACTGCAACGTCTTCGTGCTCGACGGTGAAGGCTTCTTTGAGTTGCATCGATAGTATAGCAATGGCGAGGAGATAGCGACAACGATGATGATGGCGCGGGGGCTCGTCTGCGCTTCTCCTACTCCGATGAGGTGTCGACTTCACGGCAAAGTTTCTTGGCGATGGCGGCGGCTTCTTCGACTCCTCCTTCGACTGACAATGGCAATGGCGGCTTCTTTGGTGATGATGTTGACGGTCCGTTGGAGATGATGGCAAGATGATGGTCTCGATGGCCGCTTGTTTCGATGGCGTGGGGTTTGAGGGAGTTTGTTTTTATTTTTGTTGGCATTTGACGAGAGCGGCACGTTCGTGAATTCTTGGCCTTTGGGGATGAAGGCTAGCAAGATGTATAATGAGAATAAAAACGTTGGCCTATTGATGATGGCTTGGAGAATAGGTATTTGCTTGGAAAGATGATGATAGCCGTTAAAATGTTGTAGCCCCCCTATTCTCTCAATTTTTGTATAGCAGTTTTGTTTTGATTGCCGCACACCCCTCTTCAAAAATATTGTATAGCCGTGCTTTTTAATTAGCCTAGGTACGTGACCTTATATAGGGATATAGAAAGGGTAGCCTAGGGTTTTGGAGAGAGTCCCTAAGAGATAGGAATTTGGTTAGAAAAGAGTTTGGCTAGGATGATGACACAACCAACTAGAAATTTGAAATTGGCTAGGGATAAGTTTGGGATTGAATTGGTGTTTGATTGGGAGATGGGTAGCACCAAATCTACCTAATTGATTTGATCAAATATTAAGGAGATTTATATCATATAGCAATACTAATGGGATTTGGAAGAATCAAATATTTGTAAATCTTACTAAAAGATTTGATCAAGTCCATCTCATCCCCATCTCTTCCCATATTGGACCAAGTCCAAATTTTGCTCTTCATTGACCAAGTCAAACTTCTTTGTGCACACACGCTCCATCTCTCCCAATATGCTATACGAATAGCAATTCCGCCAAATATCGAGAATATATTGTTGCCAAGCCTGAAACATACTGAGCACACATATTAGATATACCGACACGTTTGTCATCATCAAACCAAGATCCTAGATCGTTGCTTCCAACATTTTCCTCGTGCTGCGAGAAGGGAGCTGATGCAGCAATTTATCAATCTGAAGCAAGGGAATCAGTCGGTGGATCAGTACCACCAAGAATTCATAAGACTGAGTCACTTTGCGCCGAAGATGGTGGAGACCCCTGAAGGTCGAGCTCAGAGATTCTTGCAGGGTTTATCTTTGGAGCTGCAGTGTCTGATGTCCTCTTCGGACTTGGATTCTTACCAGAAGTTGTTGGTAGCTGCCAAGAGACATGAGCTAATTGCCAATCAGAAGAGAGGGCAGTATTCAGGAGCTGGGAAGAGACATATGGAGTAGGCTAAAGCTGTGGTTAGGACTGGGATGAAGCCTAATCAGTCCATGTAGTTCAATAGGCCAGGTGGGCCTATTCAGAAAATGTGCTATTTTTGTTGCATGGTTGGTCATGTGAAGGAGCAGTCTAGCAGGTTCTTGGGCCCATGCTTGATTTGTGGCGATGCTACACATTCATTGAAGGCTTATCGGCATGCAAATCAACTGCGAAAGGCACCAGATGGAGTTCAGTAGTAGAGAGCTCTGGTAGCTGCTGGACGTGGAGCGCCTCTCATTCCCTAGAAGCAGGCTGTTCAGCAGGCTGTTCAGCCGAGGAGGCAAGCTTTCACGGTGACCGCAGTTGAGGCGGAGGCTGAGGATGGAGTTATTACAGGTAATCCTCAGACTAGTTTTTACTTTTCTCTAGTTGATATTGCATATTAGATTAGACCTTGATTGTTAGAATAGGCTTTGATTGTTAGTTTGTTTGTTAGGAGTTATCCTTGTTTGTGCTTTTCCCGCTCGAGTTCTTTTTGACTCCGGAGCATCCATGTATATCTTATCTCGGAGATTCGTGGACAAGCATTCTCTGACGACGTCCCCTCTTTCCAAGAGTTGGGATATCACTACAGGAAATGGTGTGATCTCGGTGTCCATTGGTTGTCAATCTTGTCCTTTGGTAGTCTGTGGACTTGAGCTCTACGCCGACTTTATCGTCCACGACATTACCAACTATGATGCAATTCTTGGGATGGATTGGCTTAGTTGTTTCTTTGCTACGATCGACTGTCGTCGGAAGAAGGTGGTGTTCAGATTCCTGGTTATCCGACTTTCGAGTTCAGTAGCGGGAGCAGTTCGCTTGGGCCTGTCATATTTTAGGCTAAGCCAGTGGTGGAGCTTGTAGTGATGCAGATGGAGGTGACTAGACCAGCTGTCGTGAGAGATTTCGATGATGTCTTCCCGGAGGAGATTTCAGGACTGCCACCCGATCGAGCTCTTGAGTTTTCGATTACCCTTATTCTGGGAGCGCAGCCTATATCGAAAGCACCATATCGTATGGCTCCGACAGAGTTGGAGGAGTTACGTAAACAGTTGGATGAGCTTCTGCAGAAGGGTTACATCAATCCGAGTGTGTCTCTGTGGGGAGCACCCGTTCTATTGGTGAAGAAGAAGGATGGTTTGCGTCGGATGTGCGTGGACTACAGAGGGTTGAATGCTGTCACCATCAAGAGCAAGTATCCATTGCCACGGATCGACGACATTTTTGATCAGCTTGGAGGATCGAGGGTATTCTCCAAATTGGATCTCAGGAGCGGATATCACCAGTTGAGGGCGAAGAAGGATGATGTGCAGAAGACAGCGTTCCGAACGAAGTATGGACATTACGAGTTCGTGGTTATGCCTTTCGGTGTGACCAACGCACCCACGGTTTTCATGAACATGATGAATCTGATATTTTACGACTTCTTAGATAAGTTTGTCTTTATATTTATTGACGACATCTTGATCTACTCGAAGTGGATGAGGAGCACACTGAGCACTTGAGGACTGTTCTGGAAATTTTGAGGAAGCATCGCTTGTATGCAAAGTATTCCAAGTGCGAGTTCTGCCTGGATAGAGTTGCCTTTCTGGGGCATGTGGTGTCAGGAGATGGTATAGCCGTGGACCCGGAGAAGATCATGGCTATCAGAGAGTGGCCGATTCCGCAGCTAGCATCTGAGATCAGGAGTTTTCTTGGACTAGCAGGATATTATCGGCGCTTCATTAAGGACTTCTCCCGTATTGCTGAGCCGATGACCAGACTGACGAGGAAGGATATACCTTTCGTTTGGTCCGATGCTTGTGAGGAGGCCTTTTCTATTCTGAAGGAGAGGTTGACGACTGCACCTGTTCTAGCTGTGCCTGATCGGAGTGGAGGATTTGAGATCTTTTGCGATGCTTCTGGCAAGGGTCTCGGTTGTGTTTTACATCAGCATGGGTATGTGGTCGCGTATGCTTCTCGGCAGCTTAAGGCTCATGAGAAGAATTACCCAACGCACGATTTGGAGTTGGCTGCAGTCGTATTTGCGATCAAGATTTGGAGGCATTTCTTGCTGAGTGAGAAGGTGAAGATCTTCACCGACCACAAAAGCTTGAAATATATTTTTACGCAGAAGGAGCTCAACATGCGACAGCGTCGATGGTTGGAGCTCATGGCAGATTATGAGATCGACTTGCAGTACCATCCTGCAAGGTGAAGGTGGTTCCGGATGCGCTGAGCAGACTACCAGCGGTGATGATGTTAAATGCGCAGTGGAGGTTGCAGTAGGATTTTTGCGAGTCTGGCATTGAGATTGTACTTCCTAGAGAGGCTTCGTCGTTGATGTGTATGCAGATACAGTCGACGATCGTGGATCGGATCAAGACAGGTCAGGCCGAAGATCCGAAGCTAAAGAGGATCCGTGAGCAGGTAGAAGCCAGACTGCTGACTGACTTTCGGATTCATGAGGATGGCTCGCTGAGGTGTGGAGCCATAGTTTGTGTGCCAGCTGGAGATATCAGAGAGGAGCTACTTGTTGAGTCACATAGCTCACCGTATTCTGTACATCCTGGAGGCACCAAGATGTACAAGGACCTTCGCCTAAACTATTGGTGGCATGGCATGAAGCGGAGTGTGGCACGGGGCATTGCCAAGTGTTTGGTCTGTCAGCAAGTTAAGACGGAGCATCAGCGTACGTCAGGGTTGCTACAACCGATTCCGATTCCGGAGTGGAAGTGGCAACACATCACTATGGATTTTGTGACTGGACTACCTTGGAGTCCGAAGCAGAATGACGCGATTTGTGTGATCGTGGATCGATTGACCAAATCTGTGCACTTTATTCCCTTTCGAGTAGGACAGTCCACTGAGACGCTAGCGAGGAGATATATGGAGGCAAATTCTTTTACTCTCCGTTTTTATTTCTTTTCTCTAGTTTAGATAGTGATGTAACGTGAATCGTATAGGAGATCGTGCGACTTCACGGAGTCCCCGTGAGTATCGTGTCGGACAGAGACATGAGATTCACATCTCAGTTTTGGCAGAGTCTGCAGAAGAGTTTGGGTACGAGTCTAAGTTTCAGTACTGTGTACCACCCGCAGAGGGATGGACAATCAGAGAGAACGATTCAGATTTTAGAGGACATGCTGAGGGCGTGCATGTTAGACTTCAAGGGATCTTGGGAGAATCATCTTCATCATGTGGAGTTTGCCTACAATAACAGCTACCAGGTGAGTATTGGCATGTCACCATTCGCCGCGATATATGGGAAGAAATGTCGATCGCCACTGAGCTGGGATGACATTGGCGACATGGAGCTGTTAGGCCCAGAGATGATCGTGGAAGCAGTGGACGTTGTGAGGAACATCAGGGAGAAGCTGAGGATCGTGCAGGACCATTTCAAGTATTGGGCAGATGCTAAACGGCGACCAATAGAGTTTCAGTCTGGAGACCACGTCTTTCTTAAGATCTCTCTGAATCGGGGAGTTATTCGATTTGGAAAGAGAAGCAAGCTGAGTCCAAGGTACATTGGGCCTTTTGACGTCCTGGAGAGAGTTGGAGTTGTGGCGTACCGTCTGGCGTTGTCGCCATCACAGGAAGGAGTTTACGACGTGTTTCACGTATCTTAGTTACGTCGATATGTCAGTGATCCATCTCATGCTGTAGATTTCTCGGAGATCACGGTTCATCCGAAACTGACTTATGATCAACAGCCAGTTGAGAGTCTGGACCGACGACAGAAGCAGCTGAGGAACAAGACCGTCGACTTGGTTAGAGTGCAGTGGCGTCATGGTTCCCCTGGGGAGTCCACCTGGGAGCGCGAGGATGATATGAGAGAGCACTTCCTGTATTTATTTCTGGAGCCATAGTTGATGTAGATTCCGAGGGCGGAATCTTTTCTTAAGGTGGGTAGGATGTAACAGCCACTTCCGGTCGTACGTATTTTGTGCGTATGCTGTTTCGTACGAGTATTTTCGTATTTGGTTTTATTTTTGTTGTTCCGTGGCTCAGACGCGCGACCGAACTCCGTATTCACGATCCTCTCCGAGTCGCGAACGCTCCGGTACCTTCGTTGTGATTTTTAGATGTCGAGGGACCAACCTACAACAAAATCCTATTAATTTATTAATTTGAATTTTTAATGTTTAAACAATCTTAAAAACAATCTGTGTGTTTTCGGTTTCTTGTTAAACAAAACTTTTATAAATATTATTATAACTAAAATATTATAAGCTTATAACCATTAGTTATCCTATATCCTAATCTAATATCTAGGATTATCTAATTCTGTAAGTTTGAGAAATTAAATTCAAATATATTTAAATCTAAAATCCTATAGAAATCCTAACTAAACTCCCCACAAAACGCAACCCCTTTACCCAACAGACCCCCACGTTGCCCACTCTCCCCTCCCTCTCCCACATGATAACCCATCACCCTGTTATTTTTCTTTATATAACAACCCTAAAAGCAACCATAGGCTAACATATAACAACTGCACCTCTGTCCTTTATAAAAACTTATAAACCCTGGGCCTTTATTTCTCTCCATACTCTCAAGCAGCTGCCGCCCCTGCCATTTCTCTTCTCCACGCAACGACGGTCGACCCTACCCTGTCCTCGCGGAGCCACATCCCTCAACGTCCGACCACCCTACGGCCATCACAAGCCCACGCACGTCCCTCTCTTCCACCTGCAGTCGACGCGCGCTCCACGGACAGCGCACCAAGCCACGCCCTAGCCAACCTCCAGCCATCCTCCACCCGGACCATGCACAAGCCCCGACGCCCAGCTCTGCCTCGCACCGTGCCTCCGCCGTTCGTAGCCCTACTCCACTCTTCGGTGCCACCGCCTACATTTTTCCTCGCCGCTGCAACCTCCGTTCGAAGCCGCCACCTGCAAGTCGCAAGGGAAAAACAAATAGGGAAGCACGAACTTAAATAGGTAAGTTGCCTTCAGTGCAATTGGAGAATTAAAAATAGTATTGGTAATATATATATTAAACTTGTTATGAATCAACTACTGGGGGAGGAACCCCCAGCCCTTTATTTATAGGCATGGTAGGAGAGTAGATACATCGAATACATAGATATGGGCGTATCTCTAAGATACCCGCAATCCTAACCGACTCTGGTTATTTCCATTCACAACACTCCCCCTTATCCAGCCATAGGTGTGGACTCTGCTCAAGAGTACTTCGGGATTCTGAGCGTAATAAGAGTCTCACATGGGGTGGATACTTCAGGATCCTGAGTTGGTGAGGTTTGCCTCGTTAAAACCTTTAGCTATGGAAAACCCAGTGGGAGAAACCATAGTTAAGGGAAAAGAGTACAAACGCTCTTTAACTCCTCCTGATTTGTACAAGTGACACTGCTCATGAATACTTCTGGATTCTGAGCGTCACAGAGGGGTGGATACTTCAGGATCCAGAGTTGATGTGATTTGCCTCGTTAAAACCTTTGGCTATGGAAAACCCAGTGGGAAAAACCATAGCTAAGGGAAAAGAGTACAAATTCCCTCAACTCCCCCTGATCTGTAAAAGCTCTTAGGCTTTCAGATCTCTGAGGCTTATCTCATCACTCCTATTTACAACATTCCGAAAATATACACAGATTACAAAGTTATTGCAATTAAGTAGCTACTGAATCCAGAAACTCTGGAGAGGTGTGTTAAGTATCGTCACCTCTGATGATGTCTTCAGACTATGTGGTTAGCTCCACAATACCAGCTTCTATCCCAATCGTCATTGGGATGTGATGTACCAACATGCGCCCTCAAGTACACCATTGGTGTGGTGAGGATTTCGGAATGATAGGAAGATGTCGCCTTCATAAATTGCTTTGCAGGTCTGCAGGGGATGGCCATCCCACTGTGTGTACCCGTTCTGTGATTTCTCAGCATAGGGACTGGACCTGAAACCTGCATTTGCATGAACATTGGAGGATGATACTTCATTTTGTAAGCCCAAATATTTTGACCCTTGGAGGAAGCGCAGAAGGCTTAACTCCGGTCTAATGTCCCTTTTTAGGTGCCAACTATCTCTGGCTAATGAGTTTACTGCAATTGCTGTATTGGAACGCATGCAGTTAGCCAGGAGTGCCTGATTGCACTTAGGTAAGGGACTTTGGGACCAGTTATATCCTCCCCCTCTTCCAGCGATCGGAAGGAATCTTTTTGTACATCCATTGAGTATACCACCGTAGGTGTACTTTGGATGACAATGGTCCTTTTAATTTCTCCAACGCACTTCTGGGCGTTTATAACAGGATTCTATGAGCCATGACTTTATATTTGCCTAGGTCTTTTTATTTCATGTTTAAAAGTCAGGCTTGTACATTTATTTCGGTTTTCTCTTCAGGAGATCCGATGAGATGTTAGTTGTCTACAACTAAGATCTCTAATCCTGTTCTTTGCACAGATGCAAAGACAACCTTCAGTAGGAATCATTGACTTGTCAAGTGATTCTCTTGGTTGTACATTTATTTATTATACTTATTGTTTTTCTTGAATAGACGTCCCGAAGTCTATTCAGGCATTTTAAGGAAATGTGGAAATTATCTTTACAAGATATCCACGAAGGTATGCCGTCACAACATCCAATAACATCATATCCAAAATTTTCCTTCGCCAAATCGTAAGGTATTCGCTTTTGATAACTTAGGGAGACTGATGCATCATTTATGAGACATGCTCATTTGAATTTGTTCGATCCTAGTTTCAGCGAAATTTTCCTTGGGCTATAGGTTGTACCGTATAGCATACGATTTTGAATTTATTTTTCTTATGTTTGCAATACTTTGTTTTATCCACAGGTTTGACACTTTTTGGTGTCTGGACTTTAGGTCCGAACATTTCACGTTTCATAAGTGAGTCCAGCTCATCTTTTATTGCCACATTCCACGTTTGGCAAACCTCTACGTTTTCCTTCTAGCAACGGAGTGTGGAACGATAATTTATAAACATCATCGCCATTGCGATGTATATGGCAATATGATACGTGAATACATTGTCGACAATTTATGTTCTATCTGTCCAACACCTCCCCAGTACGTACAACATTTACTTAATTTCACTTTTTCCCGGCAATTCCTCTGCAGTGGATTCCGGGAAGGGTGATGGTGTGGACAGGAGCTCATTGTCCTGTGGTAGTATTGTCTTAGGGTCTCCAGGAGTTTCTTGTCCTAGGAGCCTGGTGGTCTGCCTCTTTTCTGTTGAGGATCAGCCACTTCTGCTGCTGGTGGATTGCATCCATTCTCGGGGATGTCAATCCTAGCTGGAGTTTTTGCAGCAGGGATGTGTGATCTGACAATCTTCTGGTTGTCAATAAATGATTCCGGTAATTGGTAAACAGTGTTCTGTATGTGGAGGATCTTCGGGATCTCATATACACATTGTATTGTTACCGGATCATAGTGAGTCAAACTTTTTGTATCCCACGTTATAATTTTCTTCGCGCCAGATTTTCTAGTATCTGGGCCTATTTTTGGGAAACTCGTCTCATCGAAATCACAGTCTTCAAGATGTGCCTTAAATGCGTCCCCCGTTTGGGGTTCTAGGTATCTTATAAGTGAGGGTGAGTCAAACCCTGCATGGATACCTAGGCGACGTTGAGTACCGTTTTGGTCCTCTTTGGTGGTGCAATGGGGATTTAAGACTGCGCGACCGAAGATTCTCAGATGAGAAATGTTCGGTGGCATTCCATATGCAAGTTGCATTGGAGACTCTGACCTCCAGATGGTCTTATTTTCATTTACGATGCAGCATGCAGAGTTTGCATGTCCCCATGCATCCATAGGCAATCGGGATTTAATGGACGTTCAGTCCATTGGAGTCTACTTTTCAGTGACTCTGCCGACCCATTTTGGGTATGAACATGCGGTACTTGTATGTTCATTTTCAATTCCCGTTGATTGGCAGTACTCTTGAAAAGACTGGGAGGTATATTTCCCAACATTAACCAGACTTATTTACAACATTTTATTGTCTGGGAAATGTGCCCGCAACATTTTTATTTTTGTGCCAATAGCTTTGGAAAAGCTAAGTTGTGGGTCTGTAGTAGACACACGTACGAATATTCTGAGGATGCATTTATCAGTACAGTGAAGTACTGAAATAGCCCACTATGGGTGGTGGATTTTATCCACATCTATCTCCTTGTATTCTTTTTGAGGAAGCGTGGAGATTATTTTTCAACTTATCGTGGAGATGGCCTTGCAATTAGTTTTCCCTTATAGTAAGGGATGCGAGGGATTTTTTCCCTTCTGAAGAATCTCCTGGTTCTTCAAGTCATACCCATAGGATAAGATGCGATGCATCATCACAAATCCAGGGTGGCCAAGTCCATCATGCCGGAGTAAAAACTCGGCTGATGTCGGGCACTTCAGGTGCTCCGTTTAATTCTGCTTCCTTTCTCCGAATCTTCGTATGGTGGAGGCCTATAAGGCTCTCAAAACGTTCAAGTGTGGATTTTACTCCTTTTTCTTGAGACGTTGCATACGGTAATAATTTTTTTTTTCATTTACATTTGCTGTTTCCAAGTGGAATCCGTTGAAACGGATGTCCTTGAAACTTAGAAAGTTTCTTTTGGAATTCGGAGGGATTAGTGCATCCTTTATTTTTGTGTCGTTTGGGGGCAACAGTGTTGCATTCCCTGGATCTTCAATATAGCCCTGATATTGGGCTTTGTATTGAAAGAGATCGTACGTGTTTATTGTCTACTAATTATTTATGAGAGCAGTTTCATCTATTAAAAGATGAATCGTTAGGCACATGCATATTCAGATAAACATTTTCATTTATTGTCTACTAAACATTTTCATTCAGGACAAATTTCATAATTAAAATGCTCTCATAAATTATTCTCAAAACAAATTGCTAAGATAAAAATAAAGGCTAATCAGGCAAGTCATCATTTTCGAAGTTGTCAGCTGAAAACTTGACTGGAGCATCAGAGGTCATCAGGTTTGTTTCAGCTTTATTTTTCTTGTTCTCTTTATACAAATCCTGGAGATGCTGCAGAGTTCGGCACACTCTGGACCAGTGGCCGTTCATGCCACAATTTTGGCACTGGTCTTCCCATTTCCTCTTATGTGGGGGTGCATCATCTCTATTTTTTTTGCTATTTCTGTGCCACGTGAACTTCTGCTTCTTTTCATTGCTTCGTTGCTGGACTTGGCCCCTAGCTTTTTTTTGTTCTGTCCCCCTTTCTGTGGTCTTTCTTTTCTTTTGTTGTCTCTCTTCTTTCGAGAAGAAGAGGCATTATGAGCTTCTGGGATGGGGGCAGTGCTAGATGGGCGCATATTGTGAGTGGCGAGGGGAAGCTCTCTGTTTTATTCAGCCATGAGTAAACATGACAGCAGCTCAGAATACTTGGTGAACTTGCGTTCACGGTATTGCTGCATGAGTATCGCATCTTTTTCATGGAAAGACGTATACGTCTTTTCCAGCATGCGATCTTCTGAGACTTTCTCACCACACAGCTTCAGGTGTGAGGTGATGCTAAAAAGAGCTGAGTTGTACTCAGCAATGGACTTAAAGTCCTGCAGTCTCAGGTTCTCCAACTCATATCGTGCCCTTGGGAGTATAACATCTATCTGATGTTTATACATGTCCTCAAGGGTAGTTCATAGTTCAAGTGGATCTTTGACCGTAAGGTATTCAGCCTTTAAGGTCTTGTCCACATGGAGGCGAATATAGATGATGGCTTGCGCCTTCTCTATATCGCTAACATTTTCTTTTTCAGCTATAGCAGCAATGAGGGACTTTGCCTGCAGGTGAAACTTTACATCTAGCTGCCAGCTTAGATAGTTTCTACCTGATGCTTCCAGTACTTCGAAATTAACGCTTGTAATTTTAGCCATTTATCTAGCAGAGCACAAACATGCATGAATTAATAATTAGTCAGAGAAAACATTTTCATGCGGAGGCAATATTTAACGAAAAGCTAAACGTGTGGATCGGCCAGTCCCACAAGAAAGAGTCCAAAAGTCCACAGTCCAATTTATACAAATTTGCAGCTTTAAAAATGAAAATACAACTTTGGAAACCCCGTGGGTCCCATATGATATCTCCATCTTCAAGCGTGGCCTCCGTCTTCATGGAAGTTGGTCTTCTTTCTTTGACATTTACATAAATTCCTCACTACAATTTCTCTCAAAAATAAAAGAAAAGTGCGGGAAATAAACCGTGGGACTAAACGGCTGATCCAAAAACCACATTTAGCAATTCATGCAGAAATATTGTGCTCATCAACATTTTCATCAGACATTTTCATCACAGACATCACAGGCAGGTTATTCGTATGAGGATAAAACAATATTTAATCACTTAATAATTATTGGACCACTGGGCAACGTCATACACCATTAGTGTTAGGTAACTAATGGCAGAGCGGTCGCAGGATCTTCCTAATTATTAAGTTTTAAATAAAAATGCACAACCACGCATATAATATCCACATAATTTTGCCAGAGATGAAAAGCATGTAAAAGTAATTACGATGCATAGGTTGTAAAGTAAATGGGTATAATCAATTAAATTGATTAAGCGCTCAAATAAACATTTTCTTTGTTTGAGGAAAAGAGGTTCCCTCATCATCCCAAAAAACCCCCAAGAATCCCCAAAAAGTCCTCGCCTGCCCGATATTTGTCCCGTAATTTACCGTGATTTTTCACGAATGTTTTGCCCTCAAAACCCCTTTTTGAATTAATTTTTAGGCTAACAAGTTGCCTTTTGAGGCGAGTTTATAGCCCTTTGCCTCCCCCAATTTTTTTTCCCAGATAAACCAGCATGCGGGCCTGAAGCCCGCAGTCGACCTATGGGCTTCAGGCCCATAGGCTTTTCTTTTCTTTTTTTTGAAATCTGTGGGCCTGAAGCCCACAATAGGTCTGTGGGCTTCAGGCCCACAGACTCTGTTTTTTTTGAATTCTGTGGGCCTGAAGCCCACAGATCTGCTGTGGGCTTCGGGCCCACAGATCTGGTTTTTTTGTCTTAGGGTTTTGCAGGGGGGAGGGCGCCGCCGCCGCCCCCCCTGAAGGGGGATCGGCGGCGGGGGCCGCCGCCCCACCTGCAGGGGGGGCGCGGCGGTGATCCCGCCGCCCCCTTGTAGTGGGGCGCGGCGGGGTCGCCGTCCACCCTACAGGGGGAAGCGGCGGCAGGGGGGGCTGCGGGGCCGCCGCCCCCTCCTGCAGGGGGGCGCGACGGCAGGGGCCGTCGCCCCCTGCAGGGGGTGCGGCGGGGGCCGCCCCCCCTGCAGGGGGGGCGGCCGGCGGCGGGCCGCCGCCCCCCCCCGGCGGGGGGGAGCGGCCGGGGGGTTCTGTCGAGGTTGGGGGGGTTTTCCGGTGACGGCTAGCCGCCGGAGGGTTCAAAAATTAGGGTTTTGACCCTAAAAATTGGGTTTTTGGGATGAACGGTCCGTCGTTTTCAAGGCGACAAGTAATCCCCATATCGATCTTGCGAGATCTAGGGGAGGGGTAATCATACGTATGATTAAAAATATCGTTTTTAGTATTTTTACCTCTATATCCGTCCTCCAGATATAGCGACGGTTGCTCGAAGCCCTACGCGGATGACGACCCTCGATGGAGGAAGCCTTGCACCGCGCTCGTGGATCTCCCGTCTCGCCTTCGCCTTCGCCTTCGCAATGAACAGAAAAAAAATTTGTGGAAAAATTTTTTTAGAGTCGTGCTGATAACGTGTTATGAATCAACTACTGGGGGAGGAACCCCCAACCCTTTATTTGTAGGCATGGTAGGAGAGTAGATACATCGAATACATAGATATGGGCATATCTCTAAGATACCCGCAATCCTAACCGACTCTGGTTATTTTCATTCACAACAAAACTGGAAATCTGTGCCTAGTACCTCATGTACATTTATAAAACAAACAGTGAGGCTGTGAGATTGTTACATGTTAGCTTTTAAATTTGAACTGTATAGGGTTGCAGCCGTAACGTACATATGAAAACTCTTAGAGCTTTTGAGTTGAATGAAACTGATAAGTCTGCACATGAACAGTGCCGTATGCTAGTGTGAACAGTACCCTACGAGCATATATATTTGTTAAACCTATAGGTTAATGAGATGTCAGTTGGGTATATGAAGTGCATACATTAATTTATTATTTACTGTTAGTTGCTCCTCTTCAGGAGTGAGAATGGTAACTCTTACTTATGAATGATATTTTACATGAGCAGTACCCTACCTTCATTAATGAAACATATATGATAACAGCCAGTAATAATTTCTAACCTTAGTTGCTATAATAATGTAGTTATATGGTGTTAATTGTTAATATCAGTAAGTTGTTTTCTTATAACATGAGTTGGTACCTCAGTACACATATTCAGTAGCATATGAACATGTTAGGACGAATTAATTGGTTGGTGGCATTAGTAGCAATTGTAAATAGTGGGCTGAAATCATAATATTAATCATGTTAATAGTATGAGTTAGCAGCAAGTAAAGTGTTGTCATATAATGTTAGTATATATATTATAACATAGTGTTAGTTAATAGATTACATTTATAACATGTCCTAAACTCCACCCTAGGATAGAGGATCTAATTTTTTTAAAAAAGAACTATTATTTAATCTTGTTGAAACGAACCTAATTCGGATATGTGTTTAATCAAAACAGAGAACCAGTCATTCCATAGCGTAACGCTCGTCAAGACGAACCCACGACAACCGATATCACCGGAATCAGGCAAGTGATACTTGCCAGTAAATGTTTTAGGCCACGTTTTTAGGCCAATTTGTTTGTTAGTGTAAAAGAGACTAGACAGTGAAATGATAGCTGCCTAGAAGCCCTTTCTATCTAGTTTGACAACGAAACTAGATCCGACACTCTACTTGATCTAGTTTGACAACGAAGCTAGATCCGACACCTTTACTTGCTTTCATTCTTGCTGCCATATCAGGTTTAATTTTCAATTAACGGTACGCACTTTAACTGTTCATCCCATGTCATGTCATGCATCATGTTTCTTCGTGATTGAGTAGCACACGCTACAAATGTTATTACTATTGAGGCTAGGCACCTGCTTTTACGGGCACAACCCTATGCCATATTGAAAAACACTTCCTGGCTCGTGATCCAGAAGCGAGCACAATGTTGTTGGGTAACCAACGCTCGATACACGTGGAGGGGTAGGGTTAAGCGACCACTCAGCGTAGAAGTGTGCCCGTACAGCCATTCAGCTGTAAGGCGTAAACTCTGTGCACAATGTGAAATGATAATGTTCTTAAATCGTGAAATATTGTTTTCTTAGTTCTTCTACGATGTGCATGCAAGTCATCAAGTCACTTTAAATTGTTACAATCTTTAATGTCATGTCATTTCATATTGTTTAGAACTGCTAGACATTTTTCTATATCCTTCCACAAAAGTTCTCCGCTTTCTTTTGGGAGACTTTTGCTGACATGTGCCCTTTTCTCTTTGGGTGTCACATGTTAGGTTTTGAGACAGAGCAGGTAGCAGAGGATGAGCAGTTCGTTGACGCTGAGTTTGAGGTCCCTCCAGAGGTTGAGTTCGAGGACACTGGTGACCAGTCCTAGGCTCACTTGGAGTCCCTTTTAGTAGTAGTTGTTTTTCCGTAGTTACTAATTAGGTTTCGGTGCGTAGCACCCATCTCTTTGTTTTGTTGGCCATGCTTTAGGCCTTTGTTCAGACTCGTACTTTTTGGTGACTTTCTGTGATGTTGAGAAAAATTGTTGGATGTTTTTGATGGTCGATGTTCTTTTTATCTGCTTCATTAATATTATTGTTGTTATTTCATCGCAATGCAAATGACCTGGTTCTATTTAAAATTTTTACAGACGCTTATCAGACTGCAGCTTCATAGCTCCACGTTTGAGCGAACCTCCTCACGTCCCACCTTCCATATTAGGGAAGGCGGGGCGTGACAGTATCCACCCATTATGTAACCCTACTTCTATAAATACAAGGCTACGGGGTTTCGTAGCCGCCATGCTTACAACACGTTATCAGCACGCTCAAAGCTGAGCCGAACCTCTGCCGACAGACGAATCGCGACGCGAAAGGGCTTCATTCACCGAAAGTCGCTAGATCCGGAGGGTAGGATCTAGAGGTAATCTTTTTCCCTAGATCTATACTTTTATGTGCATACGATTAGATTCATGTTAGTTTAATCAGATTTAGATTTTTATCTTAAGATCTATATGATTGGATCAATGTTTGGTTAACATAGATCGAATTTTATCTCTGATCTACATGCTAAATCAACCTTTGAATGATAACTAGACGTTTTTATCACTAAAAATCAAAATTTTAGGATTAAAAACGCTGATTTGAAGACTAAAAATAGTATTTTAAATTATTCCTGTTTTTATGATCTTCTTCCCTAAATCTTAAAACCCTAGAGGGGATTTTTTGTCGGCATACGGCCGAAAGACACGAACGCACAAAACCCCCTATCGTGATCTACCCGTCGCCAGAAGTAGCGGTGTGTCGCTGTCGCTCCAGTGGCAGCCAACGCTACAGCCAGGAGGGGCAACAGGCGCTGTCGCTCCCTACGGCAGACACCGATGTCGCCTGGAGCGACAACCGGTGCTGCCGCTTTAGCAACAGACATCGCTGCCACCTGGAGTGGCAGTCGGTGCTGTCGCCAGAAGCGGAGGCTGCCACCGCCTAACCGCCAGAAGCGGCGGTGGCGGCGTTACCCCCCGCGTGCGTGCGACCAAACCCTAGCCGCCAGAAGCAGCAACCCACGTGACGCAAACCCTAGCAGGTTGCACGGGATCGCACGGCAGATCGCCTCCAAAAACCCTAACTAGGGGTTTTCTACAAAAATTTTGTTTTTACAAATTCTTTTTCAGATTTAATTACGATTTTTCTTCCTTAAATCCTGATTAATTACATGCTTTATAAATCATTGCATCTTTGGATTATTTGATTATTATACGTTTAATAATTGGGAAGATCCTGCGACCGCTCTGCTGTTAGTTAACTAACCTAACGGTGTATGACGTTGCCCAGTGGTCCAAAAATTATTAAACGAAAAATTCTCATTTCCATTATAAAACTGCATGTGATGATTAAATGCATGTGATGATTAATTTCCTACGATGAAATAAATGCATGATGCATTTTTCTACGACGTATGTTTATATTTGTTGTGGTTTTGGATCAGCTAGCTATCACCATTATTTCCCTTGTATTTTTTCATTTTGAGAGAAATTGTAGTGATGATAAAATTGTATAAACTCCAAGACTGGCGCATGTCTCATGAAGATGAAGATCTATTTCCAGAAGAATAGGGGCCCCACGAGGGTTACAGAGTTGTATTTTCTATTTTATGGGACTGTATGGACTTTATTTCTTTTAAAATGGTGACTAGCCGATCCACACAACAAATATCTGTGTCTGAAATGCATAATTACTTCTTTTATTTTAAAATATCTAATTATTGCTCATTTTAACATGCTTAGATAATGGCAAAAATCACGAGCGTCGACTTTGACGTATTGGATGCTACATGCAAAAATTATCGGAGCTGACAGTTGGATATCAAATTCCACCTGCGCTCACAGGGACTGAGTTATGCCATTCTGTAGGCGATACGGTTTCTGACATAGATAAAGCAAAAGCAATTATCTATATCAGACGCCATATCGATCGGACCCTGAAGGCCGATTACCTCACTTTGGAAGACTCTTACGAGTTATGGACCGCTCTCGAGGATAGATACAAACATCAAAAAGATGTTATCCTTCCTCGAGCGTGATATGAATGGGAGAAAATCCATCTTCAGGACTTTAAGTCCATCGCCGAGTACAACTCGGCACTTTTCAGTATCACCTCACGCTTGAAGTTGTGTGGTGAGAAAGTGACGGAGGAGCGCATGTTAGAGAAGACGTATACTGGTCGCGCCCCGGCGTACACGTCCCGAGGCGACGGTTGTAGTTTTACCGCAAGCGCACGGTATAGCGGCGAGCGGGTATCGAACACAGGGAGGACGAATGACCGTGCTTGCTCCTAATCAACCTGGCTATTTAGAGGGATAATTGCCTTGGGCGATCCTGTCACAATCGTCAGACAAAAGTGCGAAATATCAAATCAAATAGAGAACGCCTAGGGAATGGGGAATCCCCACTACTCACCGTATTTCACAAATGTGGTTCGCCGGTATCGAAATCGCTAGGATGAGAATTTGGATGAACTAGTTGCAACTAAATGTGGAACCAAGCTCACGCTCTCGCGCTGTTGCCGGTCTATAGCTATCCTAGGTTTGGGTCCAATCTCTTGCAAACCCTAGCCTAGGGAAGCTAGCATTAGGATCAACATCATCGTCCAATTGCGCACCGAGCCCAATCTCTTGCAAACTCGGTCCACAATCTAGATTAGGATAGTTCCTACCCGTCCAATCTCTTGCAAACGGGTATCGGCACGGAATTGCAACCGGAGATCCTAGCATCGGTCCAATCTCTTGCAAACCGATACTTCGAAAATCCGACTCCAACCCAATTCGGATTTCTAGGGCTTCCTATCGAATTGGGATCCAATCTCTTGCAAATCCCAATTGATGTGAATACCTAGCTATCCGTAGTAATTCGATCCCAATCTAATCCCTAATGACAATCCTAGCTCAATTTCTACCAATTCAACACAAATACGAAATTGGGCTTGTAGGGTTCATCCCCACGCCCCAAGACGTGGAGACTACTCACTAATCATAGCAATAGCACAATAATTTGCAATGAAATAGACAATGGAATTCATCACAACAATGATATAAACAATAAAAATAGAGTTTTTGGGGAAGAGAAGTGCAAACCAATGTAGATCTTCAATCAACCCCACAAAAATCCAAGTTTTTCTCTTCTCCAATCACAATTAATAAAGCTAAAAAGTAGACTCAAAAAGCTGCAAAAAATCTGAGAGGTGGCTCCCAAAACTAGGGTAAAAACAGAGCTTAAATAGCCCCAAAAATCGTCTAAAAATCCTGACCAAAATGCCCCTGCACAGCCTGTTTTCCGCAAATTTCGCTACAGGCTGCGCATCGCACTCGGCCGAGTGACAAAAGTCGCTCGGCCGAGTGAAAACCCTGTCAATTTTCCAGTAAGTCGGGGGCTTCAGGGGTCTTCAGTTCGGGGGCGGCTCGGCCGAGTGAGTTGTCGTCACTCGGCCGATGGCTTCACTTCACTCGGGCGGACGGGATTTGCCACTCGGCCGAGTGGGTCTTCTGAAGCTCAGATGGCCGAAAAACAGTAACTTCGATCTTTTTGAGGGCCTTCGTCTGGGCGCCACTCGGGCGGACGTGGTATCGTCACTCGGCCGATGTGGTCTCCGTCGCTCGGCCGAGTACACATGGAAATCGTGTCTGAACGGGTCGGCCGAGCAGTGTCTCGCTGGTCGGCCGAGTGGCTCCTCCACTCGGCCGAGTGGGACACAAAAAATGCCCAAACTGGTCGTTTTGGCCTCCTCGTCGCTCCGGCGACGTCCATTCTTCTTCCGCTCCTCTCCAACAGCAAAATACCCCTCGGGGAGGTCGTCGGTGGCCGTCTATCGTGAGCGCATCTCATGATCACTCCAAATCGCGCCAAATCACCTGAAATGCGACAAAAACAACAAAGCGTGAAAAGCATCGCAATATCGTCGATATATCGTGAAAAACATGATTTGGGCGATCTAAATGGCATGCAAACATGCGGAAAAAGGTGTAAAATAAGGAGTGATCAAAATCCCCCAAGCTTGCCTCTTACTCGTCCTCGAGGAAGATAAGTAAAAGGCGAACCCGGTGGATTCGGAATACGAAAACGACAAAAAAAACGAAAAAAAATGAAAAACGAAGAAGAATGAAAACCAAACGAAAATAAAGAAAGAAAGAAAGAAAGATAGGATGCTAGATCATTTTCTCAGGACGTGGGTTTCACCTACTCTTATAGCATGCACCGAGTGAGAAATACATGTCAAAGAATCTCATTTTGATATCATAGTAGAATGGTGCAAGTAGAAAATAGAAAACCCACGAACAACGGTATAATCATGAAAAACGGAATGATTTTAAAATTAACATCGCCTGAATCATCTAAAGCGGTATACAAATCTCAGATCACACACTTTTCAATTGAACGCTTTCTATCTGGAGTATAAGAGTATCACATCATAGAATAGAGAGAATAGAAAAGTATGGATTTCATGAAATGAATGCTAGGCTTAGATTTCTGGATTTCGTAAAGCTAGAAACAATCTCACCGAGTATAGAATATTACTTAGCCTAGGTTGTCGTGCAATGTCAAGTAGTCGCTCTCTCACACATCAATGGATCTCCTCCCCCAAGCTTATCTATAAGCGTGGTGGCACAAAAATATTTACATCCCCATTTTTATATAGCTCCAAAGGCAAAGAAGGGAAAGAAGAAAGAAAGTAAGCGAGATGGGATCTTTTATTGAGGATTTTTCCTCTTTTCTTTTTTTTTTCTTTTTTTTTCTTTTTTTTTCTCTTTTTTTTTCTCTTTTTTTTCTTTTTTTTTCTTTTCTTTTGCAATAAGCAACATATATACAATGATCCCAACTCAGAGAGAGGTAATGATATACAAGAATGTTTTTCTCTCTTTTATTCTTCTCTTCTCTCTTTTTTTTTATTTTTGAAATAAGAGATTTGGAGCTAGGAATTAATAGCGGGGGAAATGCCATAAAATAGAATCACTAAGGGGAGATTCACCAATGATTTTAAAAGTAGAGAAGTGATGTTCAAGATTTGTGGAGAAAGAAATAAATATAACTCTCGGCTCACTCTATAAGACATGCACGACAACTTCAGCAGGGTAATCTAATCTACTCAGTTTTGATCACAAAAAAGCTAACTAATCCAGATATATCTTAGCTAATCATCATTCAATCATCCGGAAGTGAAGTGTACAATTCATGCATATAGAAGTGATAAAGGAAAAGAAGTCAGTACTCCAGATATAGGCATTCAATGCGTGAATCTTGGTGTGTTTTCTGTGATAGCATACATATGAATATTCAGGCTCAGCTAATAATAAAATTTCATCCATTTTCATGAGGAAAAAGTGTGGGTTACTATTTCTAAATGTAAAGCAAGTCATAGCATATGATATCAGAAATGAAATCTAAGACACGACAAATATAGCATGCATATAGAATAAGCTAACTCCACGTAGACATCATCACAGAAAATTCATCTCTAGCATGAGTTGAAAAAGAAATAAAGATAAAGTAAAATAGAACTATGCAATGCGGCACACAGGAAAATAAGAAGAACATGATGCATGGCAAGATAAATGAAAAATAATGAAAAATAAGTGCAAAAGTGAAAAACGGTGTGAAAAACTGAAAATAAAGGTGGCTAAACGAAAAAAGAAAGTGAGGACTCACTCCCCCAAGCTAAACGGCACAGTGTCCTCAATGTGCAAGGTGTGGCACACCGAGAGACAAGAAGTGTGAGGGGCAAGTGAGGATGCATGCATGGAAAAATGAAAATAAAAAGAATGACAAAAAAGAAATGAAAATATGATGCGGAAATGATGCATGCACAAACAGGAGTGATATGAAAATAAATACGGCACCAAAAAAAAACGCTCCCTCTCTCCCAATAAAAAAAATATATAGATGTGATCAAAATGAGAATCCCAAGTAGATATGATGAGGTATGCACAAAAAGATATGATCAAAAATATAATCCCAAAATAAGTGAGAGGAGGGGGGGTGGACAAAAGCGCAACAGGACCCAGCAGAGACGGGCAGCACAACGGCAGGAATGGATAAAGGCATCAAGAGTGCCTAAGAAGGCGGTGCCGCGCCGTCTCCGTCCTGAGGCGGAGGTGGTGGTGGTGGTGGTGTGGGCTGCTGAGCTGTGGTGGAAGCGGAAGCAGGTCTAGTGTGTGTGGAAGTGTGTGTGGGAACCTGCTGGGTGGGCTGGGGTACGCGAGGGAGACGCTCCAGCACCTGTGTAAGGCAGTAGTGGATCTGGGGTATCAGGTCGAAGCGTCCAGCCATCGCAGAGACGGTGGAGGACAGGGTCCTAAGGTCTCCTCTAAGACCACTCACCGCCAACTCAAGAGCACGTATGCTCTGCAGTGTAGTGTCGGGCGGGGGTGGTGCAGAGGGACGCACCGGTCTAGGCTGCGCAGGGCGAGGCTGGCGTACGCGTGTGGAGTATGTAACGGGCTCAGCAGGGAATGGGACAAAAGGTGCCGCGCCTGGAAAAGTGGGCCTGGCCTCGGTGTGAGGCCGGGACACCGGCTGGCGAGAAGTGGAGGCAGCGGCAGCAAAGGAGGCGTGCAAAAGAGGCAACGAGGTGGCCAAAGAGGTCTGTGGCACAGAAGTGTGGACAGACGCCATGACACTCTCGGAGAAGACGGCGGCAGTGGAGACAGAGGAATCTCCCGCTGGGGTAGAAGTGTGTGGTCCAAAAGGTGTAACCCCAGCGGAGATTATGCTAACCATGGTCTCCACGACCGCGGCGAACGAGGGCTCTCCACTCTCAACAAAGGTCTGCGGGCGCTGGGGGAGAGCGGAGCAAAGAGGCTCCACGGACAGAGGGCCGGAGGTGGCAGCGGGAGTGGTGGGGACAGCCTCGGAAGTGGTGACAGTGGTGGAAGTGGGCTCAGCAAAAGTACTCTCGACACAGGCAGAGGTGGGGACAGAAGGGTCTGCGGGAGCAGCCTGGGCAGCGTGGGCATCGTGGGCCTGCTCGGCCTCCTCGGCCTCGAGCACGTAGGCGGCGGGGATGAGGACATCCATCGCCGGAATCCAGTCAACGTGGGCTGGTGCAATCAGAGTCCGAGCAGGGCTCGGGAGAATCATGTAATCGGCCCCATAGGGGCCGTGCAACCAGACCCAGTGACGCTCACCATGCGGACGCAGCATCTTCATCCGGGACATAACGTCTATCGACAAGGAAGTGGGGCCCGGAACGCGTCGCAGGTTGTCGGGTAGGTCCTCGCCGGTCATCATGGTAAGCAAGGTGATCAGACCGCCGCAGCATATCGGTGAGCGAGCGCCCACCGACACAATGATACGGTCTAGAAACCAAGTCGCAATGTCGATCACGACGGCGGGGACAAGCTCGAGTCCATCCCTAGACAGAGCTCTGGGACGTGTCATCGCGTAGAGCATGTAAAGCTCTGGCGTAGACATCGTGCCCGGCTCATATCTGGCCAAAAAGGTAGTCGCCATGAGGCGCTGGGCAATGCGTAGGCAGGGGTGGACTATGGCCGAGGCCTTGGCCCTACTAGGGTCAAAGGCAGCGTGGTGGCCTGTGATCCGGGCCCAGAAGGCGCCGGCGTCGAAAGAAGGTGGGGGGATGTGGGTAGGGCCGTAACCGCGATCGGCTCCGGGGACGGCGGGCCATGAGAAAAATGCTCTCATCATATCGAGAGTGACCTGGCACTCTCGATCTATGAACCGGAATGAGCATCCCTCATCGGTCCGGGCGATCGAACTCAAAACCTCAAGTGTCGGGCGGGTAAAAGTATCCGCCGACACTTGAAGGAAGTCGCGCCAACCCACGTTGTCGTACAACGTGAGTATCCCCTCAAGTACCCCCAGGCGTCCTAGGTCAGCGAGGTGTGCGAACCTGGAGGGTACGATCGAGCGCTGAGAGATACGCTCGAAGACGGTGCGGTGTGCGTCGTCTCGGAACGTAATCCCGAGCGGCCCGACCAGTGGGGCCGGTGGTGGTGGCTGTGGATCGGCAGGGAGAGGCTGTGCGGGCTGTGGGTGCGCTGCAGGCTGTGCGGGGTGTGCGGGGCCTGCAGGCTGTGCGGGGTGTACGGGGGAAGGAGGAGGAGACTCTTCCGCCTCGTGGGCGGGGCCGGCGTCATCCGACCTCTTCCGCTTAGCGGAAGGTCTCCTCGTCCGAGGCCGTGTCCGGGGCGGCATATCGGCCCCGAGCGCGCCGAAAAGTGAAAAAGTGCAGCGTGTGCAAAAAGAGTGGAAAGAGTGTACCAAGACACGCCGCGAGTGCTAAGCGGTGGAAGCGTGCGAAGTCTGCGCCTCCACGAAATCCAAAACAGCACGTAGAAGCTCCCCTGAGCTCCCCTAAGCTCCAAAAAGCAACCTGCGCATGGAAAAGCGATATCAGCGAGTAATAATCAAAATGTATGGAGCAATAGGGGTATAACAGATAGATATGGGAATTGATTCGGGTTAGGGGTTCGATTGATACACGGATCCTCGAAAACTACGCAAAAAGAGAAGAAAATGGGCAAATCGAGCTATACCGGAGGCGATCGGAGACGAGGTCGCCGACGGCGACTCGGGCGGGGCGCGGCGTCGGTCGGCCAGCGGTGGCTGGCCGAGCGGCGGCGCGCGCGGGCGTGGTCGGGCGAGTGAGGGTTGGGCGAAGGGGAAAGAAATTTTCTCCCCGATATCGCTTCGGCCGAGTGGCTTTGCCAGCCTCGGCCGAGTGATATAAGTCCATTCGGCCGAGTGACTCAAGCTACTCGGCAAGACTCGCCCTAGGAGGGTATCCGTTTTACTCGGCCGAGTGAATATATGTACTCGGCCGAGTAGCAGTTATATCGAAATCGAGAAAATAAACAGAGAGTTGGGTACAGCAGACTTCCCTCGTTCGTGAGCGGCTCGGCCGGACGAACTTCTGGACTCGGCCGAGTGACTAGTATACTCGGCCGAGTGAGCCTTGTATTCTGCTGTTTGTCTTCGTTTGGGCTCTAAACTCCGTCTTTCCCTCTCCAGTCGATTTCATGCTCCTCCTAAGCGTCGAACGCCTTCTTGGGGCGCTCCTCATCGTCTCGTTCATCCTCCTCATGATGATCTACCTATCTTCTCTCCTGTCAAGAAAAATAGGACCCGTTATCACAAAATTTTTGGTCGGGTGACTCGAAATACTAAAAATTTCTAAACGAAAATAAAGAAAAAGAGATAAAAAAAATAAAGCAAAAACCGTCGGGTTGCCTCCCGACAAGCGCTCGTTTTAGGTCGTGAGCTCGACCCCCTATAGTTTTCAATCAATGCGGGATGTTTGGTGCATATGAGATGCACCCGTCAAACTTCCCGGGGAGCGCGCTTGGATTTGGACGTGGCGGCGTGGCGGTCTCCCTCGGAGGTCTCTTGTCCCGAATGGTGTTGGGGGGAGGCTCCCCCAAGCTAGCATTTGCCCCGGTCAACGGCTTAACCGGCGATGCCGATTTCCGTGCCGGCGGAGCTTTCTTTGGGGACTTTAATTTCGAGAGCTTGCAGAGCTCTCGAATCCTCGCGACATCAGCGTCGCCTTCATCTTCATCAGCGGAGAAGTCGGGGGAATCGTCTTCAATCTTTTCATCTCGGCCTAAATCCGGGCCTTCATCAAATTCTTCATCAAAAAGGGCACCAATTGAGTGAGGAATCGCCTCCTCTATCACCTCATCGAGGAGGTCCATGTAATCGAGTTCCTCGTGATAAGGCATATGCTTCATAGCCTTAGGAATGTGGAGCTCCACCTCAATGTTTCCGACGTTTAAGGTTAAGGTACCTTCGCGCACGTCGACAATGACTCCGGCGGTGGCGAGGAATGGGCGCCCAAGTATCAATGAGGTGTCTCCCTCCTCCTTAATGTCCATGATGACGAAGTCACATGGCAAGCATATTCCACCCGGGACTTGAAGTGGGATGTCTTCGGCAATCCCCACCGGCCTTGTTATCCGTCCATCGGCTAATTGAATGCGCATGTCGGTGGGTTTCAACTTTGTCCCGGTGTTAAGCTTTAAGAACATGGAGAGGGGCATGAGACTCACACTAGCCCCAAGATCGACCAACGCCTTTTGAAGAGGCACGCCGCCCAAAGTGCAAGGAATCCGAAAACTCCCCGGATCTTTAAATTTTGCCGGCTCCTTTTTTCTCTTGGTGAACCAAGAGCCCTCCTCGGCTAGCATTATCTTCTCCTTCCTCTTTCTCCCCGAAATCAAGTCCTTCAAGAATTTGGCATATGTGGGGATCTCGATGATGGCGTCAAGGAAGGGAATATTTAGGCTAACTCCTCTTAGATACTCGAGGAATTTCGCTAGCCTTTTCTCCATTTTCGCTTTCGCTAGTCTTTGGGGGAATGGGACCGGTGGCATGAAGCGCCTCTCCTCAATTAATAGCTCCGCCCTAGATTTCTCCTTGTCTTGTGGCTCCTTCTCCTTTTCAATCTCGACTAACGGCTCAACCGGCTCCAAACTTTCCTCCACAGCCTCCTCAATAGGAATCATGGCGGGGGTGGTGTCCTTCCCGCCTCTAGTAGTGACGGCAACTACGGCGTTGATGTGGCCCGTGTTGCCCCGTGGGTTTTGCTCCGGTTGCGACGGCAATCTTTGAGTGTTCCGGTTGAGCAACACTAATTGCTCCGATATTTGAGCCACTACGGTATTGAGAGATTCTTGCCCCGCCTTCAAAGTAGCATTCACCTTATTTTGCTCGACCATGAACGCCTCCACTCTAGTTTCGAAATCGGATCGTTGTGGAGCTTGTGGAGGGTTTTGGTTTTGATTCCTCCACCCTTGATTGTATCCGGGAGGCCTATAAGGTGGGACTTGTTGCTTTGGTTGGAAGTTTTGTTGTGTAGGTCCCCTCGGCGGATAGTATTGTTGTTGGGGTGGTGGTGGTCGAGCTTGATTAGGCGGTTGTTGTGGCGGGTTCAAAGCTCCTTCATTGTTGGCGTAGGAGAATCCCGGGTGATTTCTTGCGGCCGGATTGGACCAATAACCTTGGTTCCCCGCAACATATTGCACTTGTTCCAAGGATCCTTCTCCTTGCTCTCCTCCCGAATACATGGCTTGAGATTGGTCTTGCCAATCACTCATTTGGCTTGCCGGCGCGGAGGTGGAAGGGCTTCCTTGGGGCTCCGTGATGAATTTCTCCAATCTCTCCACCACCTTGTGGAGAGAATCAAATTTGCTCGTAAGCTCCGCTACGGCCTTTGCCTCGTAGATGCTAGTCGGCTTTAAGGAGGACGTAGAGTGTCCTCGCTCATCGCCCCATTGTTGGTTATTAGAGGCCATCTCCTCAATTAGGGCCGTAGCTTCCTCGGGAGTCTTTGACAAGATTGCACCATTCGCCGCGGCATCAATAATTTGTTTGGTCCCCGGTTGGAGACCGTTGTAGAAGCTATGCACTAACTCCCAATCTTCTATACTGTGGTGCGGGCACTGGTGCTGCAAATCCTTAAATCGCTCCCAAGCTTCATAGAGCGTCTCATGTGGTCCTTGCTTGAAGGACATGAGAGCGCTCCGGATCTTCACCGTCTTGGATGGTGGATAGAATTTATCAATGAATGCATCTGTCAACCCGTCCCAAGAGGTGAAAACTCCGTCAGCTTGCGTCCTCAGCCAATAGAGTGCTTTGTCCTTTAGCGTGAAGGGGAAGAGGCGCAGTCTGATGGCATCGATCGGGACCCCCGACATTTGGAAAGTGGCGCACTTCGACAAGAATGATTGGATGTGGTAGTGGGGGTTCTCGTGAGCGTTCCCATGAAATGGGTCTTGTTGCATCAAAACCACCAATCCCGTCTTTAGCTCGAAGTTCTTGTCGGCCGCCAACTCCGGCACGGCGATGGATGACGTAGTAGAAGAGGTTTTAGGCCGAAGCCTATCGCGAATAGAAATTATTCTCGCCATTCTCTCCGCCAATTCTTCGGGAGTTTCCCGGTTGGTCATAAACCGCCCTTCCGGATATTGTCTCCTTTCCGCTCTGATTCTCCGCGCGGTACGTTCGATCTCGGGATCGAATAATAAGGCTTCGGGGTCAGCCGTAGATCTCGTGTACATGCACAGGGAAAACAGAGTTTCAAAGAGATGATTAGTACCGTGGAAGGGTTAGGTAAGAATAGCAAAGGAAATAATAATGGTAAAAGAAATAAAATAAAAAGAAAATAAAAGAAAGAAATAGCTAAGGTGAAAAAGAATCAAACGCAATCGCCTCCCCGGCAACGGCGCCAAAAACTTGGTCGCGCCCCGGCGTACACGTCCCGAGGCGACGGTTGTAGTTTTACCGCAAGCGCACGGTATAGCGGCGAGCGGGTATCGAACACAGGGAGGACGAATGACCGTGCTTGCTCCTAATCAACCTGGCTATTTAGAGGGATAATTGCCTTGGGCGATCCTGTCACAATCGTCAGACAAAAGTGCGAAATATCAAATCAAATAGAGAACGCCTAGGGAATGGGGAATCCCCACTACTCACCGTATTTCACAAATGTGGTTCGCCGGTATCGAAATCGCTAGGATGAGAATTTGGATGAACTAGTTGCAACTAAATGTGGAACCAAGCTCACGCTCTCGCGCTGTTGCCGGTCTATAGCTATCCTAGGTTTGGGTCCAATCTCTTGCAAACCCTAGCCTAGGGAAGCTAGCATTAGGATCAACATCATCGTCCAATTGCGCACCGAGCCCAATCTCTTGCAAACTCGGTCCACAATCTAGATTAGGATAGTTCCTACCCGTCCAATCTCTTGCAAACGGGTATCGGCACGGAATTGCAACCGGAGATCCTAGCATCGGTCCAATCTCTTGCAAACCGATACTTCGAAAATCCGACTCCAACCTAATTCGGATTTCTAGGGCTTCCTATCGAATTGGGATCCAATCTCTTGCAAATCCCAATTGATGTGAATACCTAGCTATCCGTAGTAATTCGATCCCAATCTAATCCCTAATGACAATCCTAGCTCAATTTCTACCAATTCAACACAAATACGAAATTGGGCTTGTAGGGTTCATCCCCACGCCCCAAGACGTGGAGACTACTCACTAATCATAGCAATAGCACAATAATTTGCAATGAAATAGACAATGGAATTCATCACAACAATGATATAAACAATAAAAATAGAGTTTTTGGGGAAGAGAAGTGCAAACCAATGTAGATCTTCAATCAACCCCACAAAAATCCAAGTTTTTCTCTTCTCCAATCACAATTAATAAAGCTAAAAAGTAGACTCAAAAGCTGCAAAAAATCTGAGAGGTGGCTCCCAAAACTAGGGTAAAAACAGAGCTTAAATAGCCCCAAAAATCGTCTAAAAATCCTGACCAAAATGCCCCTGCACAGCCTGTTTTCCGCAAATTTCGCTACAGGCTGCGCATCGCACTCGGCCGAGTGACAAAAGTCGCTCGGCCGAGTGAAAACCCTGTCAATTTTCCAGTAAGTCGGGGGCTTCAGGGGTCTTCAGTTCGGGGGCGGCTCGGCCGAGTGAGTTGTCGTCACTCGGCCGATGGCTTCACTTCACTCGGGCGGACGGGATTTGCCACTCGGCCGAGTGGGTCTTCTGAAGCTCAGATGGCCGAAAAACAGTAACTTCGATCTTTTTGAGGGCCTTCGTCTGGGCGCCACTCGGGCGGACGTGGTATCGTCACTCGGCCGATGTGGTCTCCGTCGCTCGGCCGAGTACACATGGAAATCGTGTCTGAACGGGTCGGCCGAGCAGTGTCTCGCTGGTCGGCCGAGTGGCTCCTCCACTCGGCCGAGTGGGACACAAAAAATGCCCAAACTGGTCGTTTTGGCCTCCTCGTCGCTCCGGCGACGTCCATTCTTCTTCCGCTCCTCTCCAACAGCAAAATACCCCTCGGGGAGGTCGTCGGTGGCCGTCTATCGTGAGCGCATCTCATGATCACTCCAAATCGCGCCAAATCACCTGAAATGCGACAAAAACAACAAAGCGTGAAAAGCATCGCAATATCGTCGATATATCGTGAAAAACATGATTTGGGCGATCTAAATGGCATGCAAACATGCGGAAAAAGGTGTAAAATAAGGAGTGATCATATACATCCTTCCACGAGAAGGATGTCTTACTCATGCAACAGTATCGTGAACGAAAGTTTATGAAATACTCGGAGCTTTTCTCATGCCTTCTGATGGCAGAACAGAATAGAGACCTCCTACTGACCACTCATAACTTGCGCCCTGCTGGTACTGCACATGTGCCTGAAGCGCACCACATCTCCTCCCAGAAGAAGATGACCAACTTCAGAGGCAAACCCAAAAGGGAAAGACAATGAAGAAGCAGGCTAGAGGACCCCCTCCAAAGTCCAACAATGAGGGAAAGAGAAAAAATGTGTGAAAGAGGAAAGACAACGGCCAGACATTTGCCCCCAGAAAAGACTGGGAAGACAAATGCAATAGGTGTGGCATGACTGGTCACTGGTCCAGAAATTGTCGGACTTCATGCCACCTCCAGGACTTGTACAAAGCTAGCCAGAAGCCAGCCGAAGAAACTTGGTGGAACATGAAGAACTGGCACCAATCAGGTTCATCACTGAGGACTTCTCAAACGATGACTTGCTCGGCTAAAGCATTATCTATTTTTCTGCACTGCATAATAGTTGAAACAATTTACTCTCCAGTTATTTGTGTTTCAGCATGTTGGTTAATTTTCAGACGTTGAATGAAATTTAGTTATCTTTGTGCCTTATACTGCTATGCTTTTCTCTCTTACTTTAGATGGATTATAAATGCCTAGTAGACAGTGCTTCTACGCACACGATCCTCTAAGATATTTGCTTTTTTCAAAGCATACACAAATATGATGGAACCGCGAATACCATTTTCGGTCCGTCAGGAATAATAGAAGGATCAGGGGAAGCACATTTTCTGCTCCCCAATAAAATACAACTATTAATAAAAGATGCTCTTTTCTCTCCAAGCTCACATAGAAACTTGTTAAATTTCAAAGATATTCGTCTAAACAGATACCACCTAGAAACGGTAAACAAAAAAACAAAGAATTTTTGTATGTATCAACTCTTTAAAACGGTTCTAAAGCCATCTTTAGCGTTTCGAGGGACTCCCGTCGGGTGTCTACCATACAAATATACGAGCAATGGAAGCTAACATAATTGAGCACCAGAAGTGCAAGAATCAACCAGAATTCCAACTCTGGCATAATAGACTCGGACATCCTGGATCGACAATGATGCACCGCATCATATCCCAATTCCGTGGAATTAACTCGAAAAGCCTGAAGCTACTTCGAAAGGGTGCATTTCCTTGTCCCCATTGTCACAAAGGAAAATTGATTACAAGACCATCTCCACTTAAGGTGGACTCAGAGTCCCCCAGCTTCCAACAGAGAATACATGGAGACATTTGTAGGCCTATTCACCCTACAAGTGGTCCATTTTGGTACTATATGGTACTGATAGACGCATCTTCCAAATGCATGTATGTGTGCCTCTTGTCTACCTGCAACGCAGCCTTTAAAGCTACTGGCACATCATTAAGTTGCGGGCACATTTTTCAGACAACCAAATCAAGAAACTGCATCTGGATAACGTTGGTGAATTCACATCACAAATCTTCCTAGACTACTACCAAGCAACTGGCATTGAAGTTGAACATCATGTAGCTCATGTTCATACCCAGAACGGGTTAGTCGAATCTCTTATAAAGAGACTACAATGGATTGCTCGTCCATTGTTGATGCAATTCCAGTTGCCTGTGACTACATGGGGACATGCCATATTGCATGCTGCATCGCTAATAAGATTACGACTGTCAGGTAGTCAATCTTATTCTCCGATTCAACTCGCATATGGAACTCCACTGGATATCTCTCACATGAGGACATTCAGATGCGCTGTCTATGTCCCCATAGCACCACCGCAGAGGAACAAGATGGGTTCTCAACGTCGCCTGGGTATCTACATAGGATTCGACTCACCATCGATCATTAGATACCTGGAACCCCTAACGGGACACGCTTTTAAGGAACGTCTAGCAGACTGTTAGTTTGACGAAAGTACTTTTCCTAAACTAGGCATAAACACAGAGAAGCCGGAAGCTTCAAAGACCATTTCATGGGATACCAAAACTTTATCATACTTTGATCCACGTATAAACCAATGTGAAGATGAGATCCTGAAGATCCTCCAAATACAGAATACAGCTCACATTTTACCGGACAAATTTACCGACAACCAGAAGATTATCATATCACACGTTCCTACTGCAAACACGCCAGCTAGGATTGACATACCCAAAGATAGATGCAATCCACCTGCAGCAGAAGCAGACATACCTCAACAAAAGAGAGGACGAGCCCCAGGTTCCAAGGAAAAATTCCCTCGAAAGAGGAAAACTCCTGGAGAAATGATAACAATACCACCACAGTATGCTGAGCTCAGTCCAGATACCTCTCTCCTCCTAAAAACTCCCGAAGAGGAAAATATAGGAGAAATATCATTAAACTATGCACGTACTGGATTCCACGCACAATCATCAATGATAACTTCGTGTTTATTATTGCTAATCACGTCACTGAATTTGATGATGGGATCGTTCCATGCTCTCTAGCAGAATGTAAACGCAGAAAGAATTGGCCAAAGTGGAACGAGGCAATAGGAGTAGAGTTGGACTCACTCTCGAAACGTAAATTTTTTGGACATGTAGTCCTAACACCGAAGGGTGTTAAACCTATGGGATATAAACGGGTATTCGTAAGAAAAAGAAACGAAAATAATGAGATCGTATGCTACAAAGCATGCCTTATTGCACAAGGCTTTTCCCAACGACCAGGAATAGACTATGATGATACATATCCTCTGGTCATGGATGCCATCACTTTTTGTTTCATTATTAGCCTAACTACTACAGAAGGCTTGGATATGTAGCTCATGGACGTTGTGACTGCATACCTATATGGCAATATAGATAAGGATATCTATATGAGACTTCCGGATAGCTATACACTACCGACGAAAATAACAGAAAGACCTCGAAACGTCTACCCTGTCAAACTCCAATGTATGGTCTAAAACAGTCGGGGAGAATGTGGTATAACAGACTCAGTGAATTCCTAGTGCATCAAGGATTCACAACTAATGATGTCTGCCCTTGAATCTTTATAAGAGCAAAGGGAATAGGATTCGTAATTATTGCCGTCTACGTATACGACTTAAACCTCATCGGATCTCTTGAAGGGATAGCTGAGATATCCAAGAGACTCACACAGACTTTTGAGATGAAAGACCTTGGCAAAACAAAGTTCTGCCTAGGCTTACAAATCGAACACCTAAGCGGAGGAATCCTGTTACATCAATCCACCTACACAAGGAAGTTGCTGAAAAACTTCCTTATGGACAAATGCCATCCGCTTAGTACACCAATGGTCGTCAGATCATTGGATGTAAATACGGACCCCTTCTGGCCGCTGGAAGAGGGGAAGGAAGCACTGGGTACCGAAGTACCCTACCTGAGTGAAATTGGAGCACTCCTCTATCTGGCAAACTGCACACATCCTGATATAGCGTTCGCAGTTAACCTACTAGCCAGATACATTTCAGCACCCTCAAAGAACCACTGAAATGGAGTGAAGTACCTTCTGCGCTACCTCCAAGGGTCAGTTGACCTGGGACTATACTTCAAGAAAGGCGTATCCTCCAACTTAGTTGGTTATGCAGATGTAGGATACAATTCTAACCCTCACAACGCAAAGTCCCAGACCAGCTTCGTATTCACCTACGGTGGAACAGCCATCTCATGGAGATCTGTGAAGCAGACTTCAACAACAACCTCATCCAACCACTTCGAATTCATTGCGATCCACAAAGCTAGCAGAGAATGATTCTGGCTTCGTTCAGTCATCCACCACATCCTTGTGACAACCGGCCTGAAGACGGGAGATCTTGAACCAACCACCATGTACGAAGACAATGCTGCCTGTATAACTCAACTACGAGGTGGCTACATCAAAGGTGACATGACGAAGCACATTTCCCCCAAACTTTTCTGGATGTATGAATAACAAGTAGACAACCAGATCGACATCCAGCAGATCCAGTCTTAACTTAGGAGGTAATAACTGGGTTTTCCATGACAAAGGTTTTAACGAGGCAATAACTCTTAACTTAGGATCCGGAAGTATCCATACCCCCATGGTCAGATAAGCTCTATGAACCCTGAAGCGATCCAGAAGTATGCATACTCCTATGGTCAGATAAGCTCTATGAACCCTGAAGCGCTCATATGCCTAGTTTACAACAATAAATGGATAAGGGGAAGTGTTATGAGCGGGCTTTTGTAGGCCTATTAATGTATTGTGTATCCACCCATTATGTAACCCTAATTCTATAAATACAAGACTACGCGGTTCCGTAGCCGCCAAGCTTACAACACCTTTTTATTAAAAGCTACTTTCATAAAATGAATATTTTAAATAATGAGAAGTGCAACTCACTTACACAAAGTATACGCTGTTTATATACGTTATGCATAGATATACAGACGAGCCTAATGCTTGGAACCCTGCTTGGAAACATTAAACGATGTTCTTGCCTACTTGAATGGGTAACAGTACAAGGCAGAAAAGTTTGAACAGATATAGAGGGCCGCGTCAAATGTAGGACTTATAGAGGGGAAAGATGCACACGTCAGGAAGCTGCGACCTTGTTTAGGGCGAAGCAGGCCACAACCCATCACGGATGGTACCGACCTAAAACAAATGGATTTTATGCTGAATAAGATAAGAAAAGATGGATATGGTTGTGATTTATATTGACAAGAGTGCCCTTAGGTTTTCCTTATATAGACCCCCGTATTTATAAGACACATGATATTGTGTTTATGTTATGCAATTCAATACGCTTAGTCTATTTGATGGACGAATCTGACTTAAGCATATGATGGTTTAGAACGGAAGCCATCTTGCCCTCCTATAGTCGATTCTTGGTTGTGGTGTCTCAATCTGAGGAGAAGCACAGTCTCAGTAGCCATCATCACAAAAGAATCAATCTCATCAATATAAAGATAACCACAGGGCACATCCTCATAAATTTAATATTTGTGAGAAATCAATTGTTGAGTATTGGATACCCCAATACATGTTTTAATGATGTACAAAAATCGTTTAGTGGTCTAATAAATTTCATTAAGTATGACAGGTTTAATTAGACCAAGTATTTTTGCTCAAGATTGCCCAATTATAAGATAATGATATCTATTGAGTCATCGGGCTGGCACTCGAGATGACTCGTCCGACGAGTGACTAAGGCCCAAAGAGCCCATGAGAGAAGCCTGATACCGACTCAGTCAAGGCCCACCTACCAGTCGCCTGTTGCACTCCCACCAATTGAACGTGGGATTGAAGGCGTACTCATCATGGCACCATAATTGGTGACCATTATCCTCCCAGTGTCACTGAAAGGACCCGGGAGGTCTATAAATACAAGAGGTTCCATCTCCCAAGGTACGAGATCTAATACTCGGACTTTACATACTCAAACTTATATTTCTTCTACAAAAGAGCTTGCGACATCAGATCTAAGACGAGCCTCTGTAGGTCGATCTCAGCTGCTCCACGCTCTCACCTCTCATAAGTTCCATTCTAACTTAAGAATCGGAGGGGATTTGGGTCGGAACCCAGATCTGACCCCCCTGACGCTTCCTTGTGGTGCAGATCATCGAGTCTCGATCCTATGTGAGGGTCGCTGCTGAGCTTCTCAACCTCGATCGATCGACATATGAACCACTCGAGGGTCGATTGAGGATCGCAAGTCAACTACCATCCATCAACGACCCTGGTTCTTCCAACCTAGGGTCCCACTCATCTGGCTAACGAGGCTCCGACTCAGCAGGAAAGGATCCATGTCAGCATCTCAACTGTTTTGGTCATTTTGGCCTTAATAGTTTGACGCCATCTGTGTGAAAATTTAATAGCTCGACATCCCAAAGCAGTTAATAAGCTATGTCGGCTGGACCCAGCAACATCGGACCGAACCAAGGTCCGAGCGAGAAACAAAAAGCAAACATCGTCTGGGTGGAGGATGCCTCAGATTCTACATCCTCATCAAAACAACCCAGTAGGGGCACCAAAGTACCTAAGGTGTCCCAGGAGAAATTCGACCAATTTGCAGAGCGGGTCGACAAGAGTCTCAGTGTATTGGCGACTTTGATGCGTCAAAGCATGGGAGATCCACCACTCACGAATGAGCAACTACTGCCTCTAAATCCAACTCTGACATCGACGAGAGGCACGACCATGCTTAGAGATCCAAGAGATCCGAGAGTGGATCAACAAGAGATAGCCCCAAACAATACAACTCCCACATCTCACCAATATGGCGAAGGGGGGAATGACAATCGTACCTTCGGTTTCCAGGGAGGACCTAGTCCCTCCAACTATAAGGAAGAAACTCACAACATCCTGGATCAGTTAATATATGGGTCTCCCCAGGTAATAACCCTCTCAATTTTGCAGGTAGATATGGGAGGAGAGAGGAAATCCCAAACCGATCCTCAGGAGCTACATACGTGCAAGGCGGGGATGGTCGATTCCAGCTTATCCATTCCGCACTTCGGTAGACCCTATTAAAGGAGAACATCACGTCTGCTCCTTTTCTTCCAAAGTTCAAGCTCCTCACCTTGCCAGCATATAATCTCTGCAATTACTTAAATGTGATGCTGCTTCATGGAGCCGAAGAGGCATACCTCTGTCGGGTTTTCCACACTACCATAGTCAAGACGGAAGAGGGCTGGTACGACGGATTACCCGACAGCTGTATCGGGTCATTCAACGAATTGGAAGATTTGTTTTACAGTCAATTTGTCGCAGGTCGGCGTCCCAAGAGAAAGTCCTCACACCTCTTTACATTCAAAAAGAAGGATAAGGAACCAATCTGAGCCTTCGTCCAACGATTCGACAACGAAAGGCTCGAAGTAGAGGACACACCGGATGTGACTGTCATCGTGGCTTTCACTCAAGAGGTGCTGGACAAATACTTGCAGAGGGCACTCCACCAGTTCCCACCTAATAGCCTCATGGATTTGTTCAATATAACATATCGGTTCACCATCTCTGAAGAAGCAGAAGAACCAACTAAATCTACTGGAAAAGGCACCCCTACCCACTGTAGAGACACCAGGCGGAAAAAGCCAACCCAGGGAACCCCTCGCCAGGAATCTTGAGACAAGAGACCGAGAGAGAGGAGCCTTTGGAACAAGGAGAGTCCAATATATGTAAGACCAAACACGCCCAAGGCAGAGGTCCTAGCTTATGCCCAACGAGAGGAACTGGTCCAGGAATCCGCCAAGAATGGAAAATATGAGAAAAGAGATGACCTCAAGTTATGCAAATACCACAATGCCTAAGGGCATGATACCAACGACTGCTGGATGCTCAAGAAGGAGATCGACACACTGGTCAAGCACGGGCACCCCAAGAACTCGGTCAGCGATCAACCAAGCAATGATGGGCCCTCGAAGCACAAGGGCAAGATGACAGGGTCGCCTGTCACTAAATTGGTCGACTAGCGAGCTTCTAAGCTCAAGGTCAAATAAAAAGCGTGGGACAAAAGCAACACCCGAAGAGATTTGAAAATGCTTGTACGCTTTTTTCTTTCTTCAATCAAATATGTTTTTCATCAAATACAAATTCTACTTTCTTTTCGAAACCACTTTCTTCGATAAAGAATTTATGAATTTTACGAGAATTACCCCATCAAACTCCTCACTAACAGGATCCCATCCTTAGGAAAATCTAGAGGGGCCGAATTCATATTGATGAAACTCATCTACACCATACCATATCGTCAGCCGTAAGTCGAAGGGGACACCCCTTCACAACTGAATAACCCTCTTGTGTCGTCAGCCGTAGGTTGAAGGGGACACCCCTTCGCCACGGAATGACCCTCTTGTGTCGTCAGCCATAAGTCAAAGGGACCACCCCTTCTCCACTGAACGACCCTATCGCGTCGTCAGCCGTAAGTCAAAGGGGCTACCCTTTCGCCATTGAACGAACCTATCACGTCGTCAACCATAAGTCGAAGGGGCCACCCCTTCTCCACTGAATGACCATCTTGCATCACCAGCCGTAAGTCGAAGGATCCACCCCTTTGCCACTGAACGACCCTATCACGTCGTCTGTTGTAAGTCGAATGGGCCATCCCTTCGCCACTAAACGACCATATCGCGTCGTTAGCCGTAAGTCAAAGGGGACACCCCTTCGCCACGTCGAAGTGGCCACCCCTTCACCACTGAACAACCCTATTATGTCTCTAGCCGTAAGTCGAAGGGGCCATCCCTTCACCACTAAACGACCCTCTTACGTCGGCAGCCGTAAGTCAAAGGGGCCACCCATTTGCCACTGAATGGCCCTCTTCCATCTTCAGGCATAAGTCGAAGGGGCCACCCCTTTGCCACTAAACGACCCTATTGTGTCGCCAACCATAATTCGAAGGGGCCACCCCTTTGCCACTTAACGACCCTATCTCGTCGTCAGCCATATGTCAAAGGGGCAATCTCTTCGCCACTGAATGACCTTCTTGCGTTGTCAGCTGTAAGTCGAAGGGGCAATTCCTTCGCCACTGAACGACCCTATCGCATCGTCAGCCATAAGTCGAAGGGGCAGTTAGTCGAAGGAGACACCCCTTCGCCACTGAACAACCATATCGCGTCGTCAGCTGTAAATCGAAGGGGCCAGCCCTTCGCCACTGAACGACCCTATGACGGCATCAGTCGTAAGTTAAAGGGGCCACCCCTTCGCCATTGAACGACCATATCGTGTCATCAGCCATAAGTCGAAGGTATCCCCTTTTACAACTGAACGACCCTCTCGCACCGTCAGACATAAGTCGAGGGAACCACTCCCTTGCTACTAAACGAAGTGGTCTATTTTTGACATGGTTCAATCGCTTAACCGTGACCATCTTGAGTAAGGGTCTAACCCGTCGAAAGGGGCCATCAGGCATTACGACCACACGGTATGAGCGACAACAAATAAATAGATACATGCCAATTTTTCTAGCGCTTATATTACAAAATTGTCCTCATTTATATCTCAATTACCCCTATACATTTGAAAATTATGGCAGGGTGAGAAGAGTGTCAAGATTTTGTAACGAGTCACTAGGCCCTTGGTCTCCCTCAAACGCAGCCACATGCTCTTGACCTCCCGAAGCACCAGCACCTGCATCGTCACCTGTCGTAATGATGACTTCGCCGGTAGGAGCAGCCCCTCGTGCCTAGCTTAGATCGTCGTCATCAATATCTGTGAACAGCACATGGATCCGATCGATCTCAGTGGTGATGCCAGGAAATCGGTCCTTCACTTTCGATCGACGTCGTTCATAGCCTTGCTTGTACAGCTTGTCGAAATCGGGCAATGAATCTTTAAATTCCTGGACTGCCCTCTCTACTATGGCCTCTGTGCCAACTACCCAAAAGCTGTCGGTTAGTCGGGCGAGGAGCTCAATCTCTCGGGTGTCCCACTTGGCTTTCTCCTTCAGCAGAACTTTCTCCATTGCTCTCTCGAGGCGGCTTGATCAGCTTCCCTCTTATGAGACTCACATAACTCATGCTCGAGCTGATGAATGTGGTTTAGTCTCAATTTGCACAGAAGCCCCACTCTATCCAGCTCAGCCTGAGACTTCTCTACGGCCATATTAATGACCCCCCAAGGTGACTTCATGATTTGCCACCATCGATGCGTAATGACGCAGTGCTGATGTGGCCACGAGTGCTTACATACAAGGCATGATGGTCAACATCCACGCATGCATCATCAATGAAAACTAGCACAATAATTACCTGGACGTTCTCGTGGATAGCTATCTAAGCAAGCCTCTCATAGTCGACCCTATCCAGAATGGCCCTATCCCACAGAAGGGTCGCGTTTTCGGTAATTCGAGAGGTGGTCCCGCACTCCAAAAGAACATGATCGTCTATCTTCAGTGGAAATTCCATTTGAACTAGCACCTCCACATGACAATCAAATGGAGCCTTAGGCGATCGACTCTCCAGCAAAATTGTTCTGAATTCATCAGGAATGTCCTCAGACAGAGACACTGGAGGGAACATGCCTTCCCAAGGCCAGGAGTCCTCATGCAGAAAAGGGTTCGGAGGGGGCCGAGTTTCCCTCGAGTCTCCATATAGGAGAGCTTCCCGTCCCTACTCATGAGTGCATTCTCGCCATGTGATGTGTCCATATTTTCCATCATTTTCATATCATTATCTCATCGCATTGCATATCATTTTCGCATCCAAATCCCACTTTTTACTACGATTCCGCATTTCTGACGATATTCCGGAGTTTCATAGTGTTTCGTGAATTTTCAGGGATTCTGGAGCGATTTGGACCCCTATCCAGTATGGACACATCCGACATGATCATGAGCTCATTGGTGGGGCTCTGGAGGAGTTTACCGCGTTACCGAAGCCATTGGAGGGGGGAGAGAGAGAGAGAGAGAGAGAGAGAGAGAGAGAGAGAGAGAGAGAGAGAGAGAAGCCCAGGAGTTTGCTGCAGCATTTCCCAGAAAATGCTCGGTCCGAGCAGCTCATGTCAATTACAGCAGCGACAGATACGGGGAGACTCGGACCGAGCAGCTCATCTGCTCGGTCGAGCCACCTCAAATTTCACAGCCCGAGCAGCACCCGAGTAGAACCCGAGTATCAGACCGAGCTGAGCTTACTCGGACCGAGCAGAGTCCTACTTGGTCCGGGTAGGACGATTTCAAATTCTCCAAGCAGCCTAGCAGCTCACTTACACGGGCCGAGTCACTGACCGAGCAGAGGATGCTCGGACCGAGTAGCCTACTCGGTCGGCTATCCTAGGGGCATTTCTGGAAAGATTTGAACGAGCACGATGCGCACGATTTAGGCAGTGACTGAAGCTCGCGATTGGGGGACACGACGCAAGGGACTTAGATTAGCTTTTGTTAGGGATTTTTCAAGCTAAGCAAAGAGCGATTTTTGTGCGGATTTTTGGAGTTATTTTTGTAGACAATTTTTGGATTAAACAGTGGAGATTATTGCTCTTGTTCTTGTCTACGTTTGCTATTGAGATTTGGATTTTTCTCTGGATCTGTCGTTCATCTATTCTCGATGTAAGTTTATTTTAGCCCTAATCTCTCAATTGCTAAGATGTTTTCTTCTGTGAAATTGATGTTTTTGTGCGTTTCTATTGCGATGTTTGAGTAGATCAATTCTAGGGTTGATGGGTTAGCCCTAGGATTCTAGGGGGAAAATGTAGATCTGGATCCCTACGTTGAATTGGGGATCTAGGTTTGTATTTCGGTAGATCCTACCGAATCCGTAGATAACCCGTACTGAGATCATGCCCACGGTCTGTGGAATTGATGTGCTTAAGGGGTATCTAGGGATTCAAATAGGGAAATCGATGGATCCAATCAAGGCATGTGACCATGCTCGGCTTGCACCTTGAGGGGATCCATCGATGAACTATACCGCTACGTTGACGGCTACCGCCATTGCACCAATGAGAGCCATCGAAATACCCCGTAATTCTAACCCACGAGAGTGGTACAAATTGGGAGATTAATTCCTAACCCTAATGAAATGTAAGGATCCTATCCAACATCAACCCCCGGCGATCCTAGTGGAGATCCCTAAAGCCCTAGTCTCTTTTTATTGATATTACAACAACCAACAACCAACCCAATTCTGTTCCCCTGACAGCTATCTAACTTCCACGTTTAGAAATAGACTGAGAATCTACTTACACTATCACCATCCCTGTGGGATTCGACAATCTTTTATATTATAACTCGACACAGTCCGCTTGCGGATTGAGCCCAAAATCGTAGCCTAGGGGCCATATTACGCCTGGCGATTGTGACACCGCCAAGTGGAACCTAGGTGTAGGTTACGGGTGCGTCAAGTTTTTGGCGTCGCTGCCGGGGACGGCAATAGTGTTTTTATCTCAGTTTGTTTTTATTCCGTGAAGTTTGCTAGCATTCCGATCATCCACCCCTCCATTATTTTTTATTCTTTTTATTTATTCGGTGCTACAGACGGCGTTCTTCTGAGTTTTGTTGGTGCATGAACACATGCCACAAGGGGACTACTAGAGAGTTATTGTTTGATCCTGAGATCAAAAAGACAGCCAAGGCTTTAAGAGCCTCTAGCAGAAGTTCATCTCCATTTACTCAGATGGGAGAAAATCCTCCTCCTCCTCCTCCTCGCACTGGGTCCATCAGGGATCATATGAAACCGATGTTTGGAAACAACTCCTCGATCCTTAGACCGCAGCTGGCGGCAGTGAGCTCGAGCTCAAGACGGGGTTAATAAATCTGATACAGCAGGATCCCTTCCATGGGCATCCTCACGAGAATCCCAACCATCATATTGACTCCTTCTTGGCAAAATGTGATACATTCAAGGCGAAGGACATCAGTGATGATGCGGTGAAGCTGCAGCTCTTCCCTTTCACCTTGAGGGACAAAGCCTCATATTGGCTCCGGGCCCATCCTCCCAACCACTTCACCACCTGGGAGAAGCTCGCGTTTGCTTTTGTGGATAAATTCTATCCACCTTCAAAGACGGTCCGGACCCGTGTGGCCATTTCAAATTTCAAGCAGCTCCCACAGGAGTCACTTTACGAGGCTTGGGAGAGGTTCAAGGACCTCCAACACCAGTGTCCTCACCATGGGATCCAGTTTTGGGACTTGGTGCAGAGCTTCTACAACAGACTCCAACCTAGCACCAAGATGATTATTGATGCTGCGGCGCAAGGCGTCCTACTGGATAAGTCTCTCGAGGAAGCCATAGATCTGTTAGAGCACATGGCGGCCAACACCCAGCAGTGGAGCGATGAGAAGACCGTTGTGACCCGGACTCCCGAGGTCAAGGTCGCCACTCACTTGGATTCTCACATTGAGACCTTGTGCAAGCAAGTGGCCCGAATTGAGCAGCGCCTGGACTCTATCCCAGCGGCACCCATCACTTCCTATCATCCCGGGGAGGAGTATGTAGATCGGGGATATATTCCTATTAAGGGTCACTATGAGGGTACTGAGACATCCAAGACTGTTCAGTACGTCCAAGGAGAAGGACAGAACCAGTGGCAACATCCGGCCGCCATGAATCACCCGGGGTTCTCATATGGAAACCCAAGCGGAGGGCTGCAACCTCCACAATTTCAGAGACCACCACCTCCTCCTCAGCAGCAGTAGAGCTAGCAGCCGGGCGGCTTTAGGCCCGCTGGGCCCTATAGGCCGTCGGGATATCAGTTCAACCGGCCACCTCAGCAGAATTTTGCATCGGCTTCTCCAAATTCTAATCTTGAATCTACACTGGAGACCTTCATGAGCGGCCACATTCGCTTCAATCAGGATACGTCGAACCAATTTAAGAACATCAATTCTTCGCTCGATAAACTGAGGGGACAGATGTCGCAGTTGCTGAAGAATCATGGGAGATTACCCTCCCAGCCGAAGACCAACCCTAGAGCTTAAGCCAACGCTGTGGTTTCAGTGACCACACGAGGTGGACGGGTGACTGACCCCGTTATAGTTTCGGTGCTGAACAAAGAAAAGGTCGCCAGCGAAGAAGCTATTGGTGACAGCGATGGAGTTGAGGCCACTGAAAGGCCTGTCGCTATTGAGGAGAGAGCGGATACACCTCCCGTCTTACCTACCATGATGACGCCACCTGTAGATGCATCTAAGGGCAAAACCTCCAGACCCCCTCCTCCATACCCTCAGAGGCTAGCCCTAGCCAAATTGGAGAAGAAGTACTCCAAGTTTATGGAGTTACTGAAGGGGATTCAGCTGAATATCCCGTTTATTGATGCCATCACCGAGATCCCAACATACACAAAATTTCTGAAGGATCTTATTACGGGAAAGAGGAAGCTGGAAGAGATCAAGCTGTTGGAGGATTCTACCTCTATTATCAAAAATCACCTCCCCCGGAAGCTACCGGATCCGGGGAGCTTCACCGTGCCATGTTCCATCAGCGGCACGCTAATCAGCATAGTGTTAATTGACTTAGGGACCAGCATCAATTTGATGCCCCTCTCCATCTTCAAAAGACTCCAAACGGGAAGCGAGCTGAAGCCTACGAGCATGTCCATCCAGCTCACCAATCATTCTATCACTTACCCGGTCAGAATAGCGAGAGACGTCATCCTCCAGATACCTCCATGGCTATGCGTCCCAGTCGATTTTATCATCATGGACATGCCGGAAGGAGGAAGCTCTCAACTCATACTCAGTCGCCCCTTCATGGCGACGGCTGGAGTTCTGATAGACGTCCGAGAAGGGACCCTTTCCTTAATGTGGGGAATATTAAAGCTGAGTTCCAGCTACAAAGGCCGATGAAGGAGCGAGCCTATGAATAAGGAGAAAATTACTTGGAGCTTCTTGAGGAAGAAGCAATTGAAGAGTTCACTACTGAAGGGGTCATGAAGGACCCGATAATGGCGAGCATCGACGACGACGGCGACCCAACCTACAACAAAGCGATCGCCGCGTACGTCTAAGTCTTGGATGAGGAGTCTCTATGCCAATCATCATATCGTCAATCGCATGAGACTATATCTTATGTGGAGGAGAATATTGAAGCGAGCGGAAATCAAAATGCCGCTGGTTTGCACCATCCCGGAGGTGGACACGCAACCACCACATGCACCAAATGAGCATTGATATATTTGAGGGAGTCGAGCTCATGACTGAAAACGAGCGCTTATTGGGAGGCAATCCAATTCCTTAGATTTTGGACTTTCTTCCTTAGTTTTCTTATTTTTATTTTTATTTCGTGATTTTAGGTAAAATTATAAAACTCGTAAATTGACGAGTTTGTGTCTGTGTAGGACGGACAATTGGGGGTATGCATATGGACATTATAAACAGAAGGAAGCCAGAGGAAAGAAACGGAATCGAAGATTTGAGAAGAAAACCAAGGGAAAAGAAGAGGAAAAAGATGCACAGGAAGCTCAGACCGAGCAGCCCATTTGCTCGATTGAGCAGCACAGATACGGAGAAACCCAGCCATTTCGCTCAGCCTGAGCAGCTAGCTGCTCGGTCCGAGTTGAAATAGGCTCGGACCAAGTAGACGGCTGCTCGATCGAGTACTACAGGAGATTAAAGTTATGGAGAAAATGTCACTCTATCGACTCGGAAAGCGTATTATTGGCTCAGCCCGAGCAGGATGCAACTCGGCCCGAGCATCCTACTGCTCGATCGAGTCGTTCAGGCTTGAAATTTGGGGAGAAAACGTCACTCTGTCGACCCGGACAGAATATTATTGGCTCGGCCCGAGCAAGATACGACTCGGAGGGAGTATTTCAATCAAAATTTTTACGTTGACCGGGTCGAGCAGCCTAGCTGCTCGTACCGAGTCGAGTCGATATTTCGTTTAAATTCTTTTACATTGACCTGGTCGAGCAGCTTAGCTGCTCGGACCGAGTTGGGTCGGGTTTTTAACCTGCAGCTCGCTTCGCTTTTAATCCCACCGTAAAATTATTTTTTTACCCTACAACAATTTGCCCTTTACTTTTTCCCCCCGAGCTCCCCTAATAACCCTACTCGTTCACACCCACCCTCACCGTCTTCCGCCTCCCGTACCACCGCCGGCGCCGCCTTGCTCCGGTAAGCCCCGGCCCTCTCTCCCCCCTCCTCTCCCTCTCTTCGCCTCCACACCCCTACCCTTCCCTTTCTCCCCCAACGCCTTTCGCCCTACACATCAGCCGTCGCCGTCGACGGTGCCACCGTTGCCCTCACACACCCCCTCTCACTGATTTCCCCTTCCTCTCTCCCTCTCCCTTCACCTCCCGCTCCCCGTTCCCCCTCTCTTCCCCCAATTCGACGACGACGACGTCGCCGACGCCCCCAACGCCGTCGCCACCTCCAAACGTCACCCCCAAAACCACCACCACTCACAACCCCCCCACCCGCTCTCCTAAAAAACCCCGCCTCCGTCTGAAACCCCACCCACCCCCCGAGTCGTGCCCTAGGGCACTGCTCGTTCAGCTGCCCCCCCAACAAACGACTCGTTCACACGACTCGCACCGAGTCATCCCCACTACCTCAGTTGCACAACTCGGACAGAGTAGCTCTCTGCTCGGTCCGAGCCCCATTATATCTGCTTTCCACACATTTTTGATTGATTATTTGACGTTTTGCCCATTTCAAATTGCAGGTACTCTCCTCCTACGTCAGCAGTAGCAGCGTGGACTAGCTTGGGGGACCATTTGCGCTTTCGCATCTTTCGTACTTGCGGTACACTTGTTCCCCTCTTTATTTTCATACTGCACTTCATATACCACATACACCATGGTTCGCATACGCGGATCGACGACACCGCCCGCTCGCGGGAAGAGGTCGTCTTATGGCGCCTTCTCTTCCCGTCCACAGCGTCGCGCATGCCTCACTATCACGTCCTCCACTACCACCACCACGCCATCCACCACAGCTCAGGCTATCACTACCACCATTCCCACCACCACCACACCTGTCACCACAACACCATCTACTGTCTCCACCTCTTCACCCCCACATCCCGCACCCTCTACTGATGACCCCACTGCACAGATCCCTACACATGGCATTACTTTCCGAGATAGCGCACATAGAGCGCGATACTCTAGGATCCATCAGCGTCGTCTAGTGCCTACAGTTTTCATTGATGTGCCAGCACTCCAGTCCCTGGGCATCCTCCAGGGAGTGCACCGCCTGTACCGAACGATCGGTTTCGATCGATTCCTCGGTGTCCATTGCCCCACTTAAACACGCCTAGCCCTAGAGGGTCTTAGCTCCCATGCCTTCACCGCAGCAGGTGACGGCATCACCTTTCGCATCCTGGATCACGACTACACTGTCACTTTTGCTATGATCCGGGATTATTTTCACTTCCCCGCCGTCCCAGATCCTAGGGTAGCTTTTTTCGTAAGCTTTGACCTTGATGATTTCGATGCATGCACCTTTTGGGAGCGTATTTCTGGACTACCTGAGTATTGCCCTAGCCGGGCGAAGGCATCGTGCATAGTGCACCCGTGCCTTTGCTACACTCAGAGACACCTAGCATGCACACTCTTCTGCAGACCGGAGGTCGGGACTATGTCCCTACCTGAGCTTACCCATCTTTTGGGTATGACCCGACCTCTTAAATTCCACCTGGATTGCTCTTTGAGACCATTGATGCTCTCTAACACAGCCCACTGGCTGTGTCAGCGCCTCTACCAGACAGCCACCACATTCCATTCCACGGACATCTGTTGCAGTGGTTTCTTTTTTATCTTTACTAGGAAGGTAGGTATCCCCATCCCAGCTGACCTGCACCGCCCACCTGGCCTGACACGCTTGACCATTGGCGTGCTCGAGCACATTCATATCCTCCGTCCTTATGGTGCTCGTCACTGGCGTTACCTAGTAGGTACCGGCCACGATCCCCACATGGTACTCCCTACCCCTCACCTCACACATATCCCAGTAGTTCAGCTTGACTGGATGCTTCCTAGGGTAGAGCCGCTCCCCACCGTTCACGTACTCGAGCCTCCTGAAGCACCAGTCGAGGCTGCTGCCGATGACCCGGGCCCACGCTCCTCGAAGTTCGAGCTTCTTGAATTAGTAGCTCTCGTTGCCGGTCTCCCTATTCCTCCAGCTCACCTATCTTTAAGAGCCTCCCCTTCCACTGCTGTATCATCTGTTTCTACCGTCGTCGAGTCTTCGGGGGCCGTCCTCACTTCTTGCTCGGAGACTCATATCTCTTCTACCACTGTTTCGGTGCCAGAGGGCACCGATTTACCTTTCTCTGACAACGTCATAGATCTAGATTCTCCCTCTCTCGACCCTGTCCCCACCCTCCCCACTCTTTTGGATCTTATAGCTTCAGTTCCACTTACTTTATAGACCTCCTCCACTTCAGCTGCCATTTACACCGAGAGCGTGTCGATGACTGTCCACACTTCTGTGTCAACTACAGCTCTCCCTTCTGCCATCTCTGAGTTACTCTCGAGCTCACCCTTACCCACGTTCCATGCCCGGCACGATGCCTCAGTTGCACCGGACCATTTCACGCAAGTAGTGACTCACCAACATTTGCCCCTTGCCCCCACCCGACCCTCGTTCTTCTGACTCTCGATTGACCGCTCTTGCGTAGTTGACTTACCGCTTGCAACGGGATTTCGATGCCTTTCTAATTGAGACTAGGACACACAGATCGAGGGTCGAGTCGGATCTTTTATCTTTCATTGACCTTCTTCGTCAGCGTGGCCCACATACTGTCATACTTGCACACGCTCCTCCTCCTAGACCGGACACTGTGACCCACACAACACCACTCAGTGCTTCATTCCACAGGCTTCTGTAGAGCCTATTTCTGCTACTCCTGAGTCGTCATTCACAGTTGATCCCCTCTTTGCCATGGTCTTATATACTGCTGCTCCTTCCACTCCCACGATCGATCTCACCACTAGCCCTCCCCATGACTCACAGCCAGACCTGTCACCCACTCCCCCGGGTCCACAGCAGAGGGGCCCATCACCACCCCCAGAGGGTGTTGCCTTTGCTTGATGTAATCTGTACCATCTTTTGCCTCCCCCATTTATTTTGTGCACATCTATCTTTTCGGGGCCCTACTTTTATACAGCTTGGGGGAGGCACCACCCATGCATCATTTAGTATATTGCATTGCATCATATCATATTTTTCATTTATTTCATAGTTTTTATTTTATTTCCCCACCCACACCACCCCTTTAGCATCATCTCCCACTCACGAGCATTTTCTTAGCAGTGAGGACACTCCTAGGTTTAGCTTGGGGGATGAGCGCTCCCGCTTTATTTTTGTTTTTATTTTTATTTTTTCATTTTACTCCCCTATTTTCAGTTTTTATTTTACTTTTTCACCACTTTTCCGCCTCGTTTTATTTTTTCTCATTCTGCATCATATTTTATGTTTTTCTCCATGCATGCATCTCTTTTTATCTCTTTTCCTTTTTTCTCTGCTTCTTTTTATTTTTTCTAAGGATGGTCCACATGATGATATCTCTCTAGGCTTTATTAGTTTTTGTGATGCTCATCTCTTTGGCATGCTATCAGGGTTAATTTCAGTTTTATTATTTATATGCATACTTTTCTATTGATGATCTATCTGATGTAATACCTAAAATGAATTGGAAATCAAATGCATGAATTAGTATCTAGTATGATTTATGTTGGGAAACGTACCCAGGTTTACGCATTACTAGAACACTTGGAGCACCTGCTTTCTTATCTTATTCACTTCTGTTTGCATGCCTGCTGATATTGTGATTATTACCGCATGTCATTTTCAGTATTCATTTAGAGAAGTGAAAATATTCATGCTTTATATGAGTTTAGTTAGGGTTTTATTTTATCAAACTGATATGCACCCTCTTATGAGTGAACCGAGAGTCCCATTATTTTCCTTCTCCACATATCTATTTTATATCTCTACATATCAGTTGGTTGCACCCCATAACTATCTTTACGGCATCTCACTTCCCAAACCCCAAAAAGAAAAGTATAGCTTCTATTGAAAAAAAATTGTGTATATATTCGTATCTAAAAAAGAAAGAAAATGAATAAATACGGTCCTATATCATTTCATTAGAAGCTATCATTTATTCTGGGAAGAAAAAAATAAAATTTCCATATCATTTTCTTTGACGCGACGCCTCAAGCTAAGCTTGGGGGGGTAAACCAACTGATTACATGAGTGAGTGTGACATTAGAGTGGAGACGGTGCACACCGGAAAGATTTTATAAAACCCAAACTTTACGAATTACTTTAGTTTTGGAGATTTTTCATGTATCGAATTGAATATCTGAATGGCATGATTTTTCCTATTCTTTATCGCATGTTGTGTGAATCTTTTGTGCTCCTTGTGTATCTGTGATTGAAAAGGGCGTTGCCAACTCCTTTATACTAGACTCTAGGGATTGCATGAGATTGATATGATTTGACGGTGTTATTTCAGTAGATCCCTTTTCTTTGCCTGCACTGCATGTCATATGATTCATAAAACTAGAAATTGCCAATAGCATGTATGTTTAGCACTCGGAGCATTGTAATTCACTATTTGGGCCTGAGATCTGACCGATCATCCTTAGCACTTTCCTCCTACTTCTCTCTTTTCGTTTTAAATTATTTTCTATTTTCATTTTCTTATTTTCATTTTGTTTTACTCCCGGCGTACCGATTATTCATCTTCCTCGAGGACGAGTAAGAGGTAAGCTTGGGGGATTTTGATGTGTCCATATTTTCCATCATTTTCATATCATTATCTCATCGCATTGCATATCATTTTCGCATCCAAATCCCACTTTTTACTACGATTCTGCATTTCTGATGATATTCCCGAGTTTCGTAGTGTTTCGTGAATTTTCAGGGATTCTGGAGCGATTTGGACCCCTATCCGGGTATGGACACATCCGACGTGCTCATGAGCTCATTGGCGGGGCTCTGGAGGAGTTTGCCGCATTCCTGGAGCCATTGAAGGAGAGAAAAGAGAGAGAGAGAGAGAGAGAGAGAGAGAGAGAGAGAGAGAGAGAGAGAGAGAGAGAGAGAGAGAGAGAGAGAGAGAGAGAGAGAGAGAGAGCAGAGAGAAGCCCAGGAGCTTGCTGCAGCATTTCCCAGAAAATGCTCGGTCCGAGCAGCTCAGTTGTCAGACCGAGCCATGTCAATTACAGCAGCGATGAATACGGGGAGACTCGGATCAAGCAGCTCATCTGCTCGGTCGAACCACCTCAAATTTCACAGCCCGAGCAGCGCCCGAGTAGAGCCTGAGTATCAGACCGAGCCGAGCTTACTCAGACCGAGCAGAGTCCTACTCGGTCCAGGTAGGACGATTTCAAAATCTCCAAACAGCCGAGCAGCTCACTTACATGGGCCGAGCCACTAACCTAGCAGAGGATGCTCGGACCGAGTAGCCTACTCGGTCGGCTATCCTAGGGGCATTTCTGGAAAGATTTGAACGAGCGCGATGCACGCGATTTAGGCAGCGACTGAAGCTCGCGATTGCGGGACACGACGCAAGGGACTTAGATTAGCTTTTGTTAGGGATTTTTCGAGCTGAGCTGAGAGCGATTTTTGTATGGATTTTTGGAGTTATTTTTGTAGCAATTTTTGGGTTAAACAGTTGAGATTATTGCTCTTGTTCTTGTCTACGTTTGCTATTGAGATTTGGATTTTTCTCTGGATTTGTCGTTCATCTATTCTCGCTGTAAGTTTATTTTAGCCCTAATCTCTCAATTGCTAAGATGTTTTCTTCTGTGAAATTGATGTTTTTGTGCATTTCTATTGCGATGTCTGAGTAGATCTATTCTAGGGTTGATGGGTTAGCCCTAGGATTCTAGGGGGAAAATGTAGATCTGGATCCTTACGTTGAATTGGAGATCTAGGGTTGTATTTCGATAGATCCTACCGAATCCGTAGATAACCCGTACTAAGATCATGCCAACGGTCTGTGGAATTGATGTGCTTAAGGGGTATCTAGGGATTCGAATAGGGAAATCGATGGATCCAATCAAGGCACGTGACCATGCCCGGCTCGCGCCTTGAGAGGATCCATCGACGAACTATACCGCTATGTTGACGGCTACCGCCATAGCGCCAACGAGAGCCACCGAAATACCCCGCAATTCTAACCCACGAGAGTGATACGAATTAGGGGATTAATTCTCTAACCCTAATGAAATGTAAGGATCCTATCCAACATCAACCCCCGACGATCCTAGTGGCAATCCTAAAGCCCTAGTCTCTTTTTATTAATATTACAACAAACAACAACCAACCCAATTCTGTTCCCCGACAACTATCTTACTTCCACGTTTAGAAATAGACTGAGAATCTACTTACACTATCACCGTCCATGTGGAATTTAACAATCTTTTATACTATAACTCGATACCGTCCGCTTGCGGATTGAGCCTTAAATCGTAGCCTAGGGGCCATATTACGCCTGGCGATTGTGACACCGCCAGGTGGAACCTAGGTGTAGGTTACGGGTGCATCACCATGCAGTTGGCTCACATCCGAAGGCCCACACCGCTCCATGGCTTCAGTCGACCCAGATGGCTTTGAGTCGCTAAGACTAAGTTACCGCCTTTTCTTAGTCCCTTCGACCATAACTACCTCAAATTTGGTGGGTGTGCTTCTTCATTTTCTCCTGCTGGAGACGAGTCAGCAGAGTAGCCCCATAAGCTACAATGGGCAATTCCTCTGATGATCGAGCCATTCCTTCTACCGTAGAAGGCACTCGAGGAGATAACATGCTCTCCACGGCTTCTCTGATAGAAGCCTCGACCCCTTCCATCAACGCAGGGTCCATCTGGTACTCCAGACCGACCATGTTTGCAGAAGAAAAACATGTTAAGGCAGAGAACGAAGATCGAACAGTTGATGGACACGATTGAATCAACCTTTTTTCCATACGGTTCGGTGCAGCACCAAGTCAGACCACAACCACTTTGTCTTGCTTACATTCTCGGCAGGCTCAATAATGCATCGGTGGCTTCTTCTCCACTCCAGACAAAGGCTTGTCCTTGGCAAGACCTAAGTCAGGGACACCCCATCCAGTGAAAAAGCTCGCCTCGCCTTGAAAAACTACAAACACGGACTCCTCTTTCCTGTTGGAATTCGAGGAGGGGAGATCATCAAATAGATTCTTGCCTCGATGAGCCGTAACCATGTACCAGCCCGAATTCTTGAGAGGAGGAATCAAGAAGAAGTAATTGAACAATCCCAGCGATGGTTCAACTCTCTTCATCACGCACAGAGCGATGAAGCCAACCAATGCATAGATGGCATTTGGCATTAGCTGGCAACGAGAAAGGTTCAAGGTGCTCAAAAAGTAGTGCTTAAAAGAATGTATGGGGAATCGAAGCACTCTTTGGAAATCTTTGACATAAACCCCAACTTTCCTGTCGCCGAAACGATGAACCCTTTCATCCCTCCCTGGAAACTGAATCTGATAGTCAACCCGGGCATATTTTCTCTGAAGTTTGGGGATCTGATCGACTCCAACCTTGGATCTCTGATCAGCGATCAGACCAAGCTACATGGCTCTTTCTCTTGGTTCTTATACATGACAGAAACCAAACCCCTTCCAGAAGCATGGAAGGATGATGAAGCCATTTTTCAAAAGGAGAAAATCTAAATCAATAAGAATGAGGATGATAGCTTCAAATTTCCAATCCGTAACAGTCTTATATCGACTAGACGATCGCGACATAATGGGACACGTTCAAAGATCCGGGGTTCTTAACATCTTGGATTTCGAACCGGTGATTCGTCCAAATCAGCAAAGCGGGTGCTTAGGTGCCTAAAACATGAGTGTTAATTCCTCGACTGTCGTGCACCATTAATACGATGTAACGTCGCTTGACCCCAACAGGCGACTCTCTAAGGTCGTGCGACGGGGGCCATTGTTGAGGCATCGGGCCGGCACTCGAGATGACTCGTCCAACGAGTGACTAAGGCCCATAGAGCCCACGAGAGAAGCCTGATACCGACTCGGTCAAGGCCCACCTACCAGTCGCCCGTTACACTCCCACCAATTGAACGTGGAATTAAAGGCATGCTCATAAATAGCGAAAACGTGGGCTACGGTTACTCCTATTAAAGAGGGAGATCATGTCACCATAATTGGAGACCATTATCCTCCCAAGGTCACTGAAAGGACTCGGGAGGTCTATAAATATAGGAGGTTCCAACTCCCAAGGTACAAGATCTAATACTCGGACTTTACATACTCCAACTTATATTTCTTCTACAAAAGAGCTTGTGACATCAGATCTAAGACGAGCCTCCGTGGGTCAATCTCAGCTGCTCCACACTCTCACCCTCTCTTAAGTTCCATTCTAACTTAAGCATAGGAGGGGATTTGGGTCGGGGCCTAGATCCGACCCCCTGATGCTTCCTTGTGGTGCAGATCATCGAGTCTCGATTCTACGTGAGGGTTGCTACTGAGCTTCTCAACCTCGATCGATCAACATACGAACCGCAGGAGGGTCGATCGAGAATCGCAAGTCAACTACCATCCATCAACAACCCTGGTTCTTCCAGCCTAGGGTCCCACTCATCCAGCTAACGAGGCTTCGAATTAGCATGAAAGGATCCACGTCAGCATCTCAACTGTTTTGGTCATTTTTGGCCTTAACAATATCATAGCAAACTTGGCAAATGGTGTGTAACTCTATGGAAAAGACTTGAAGATGATGAATTCAATAACAAGAGGAAGATGAATCAAGTCTACAACAATTCAAGAGCTTGAAGACATATGCATATTTTTGTATCTTTTCATTCTTGCATTAGGATTCTTGTAATGCCTTGAAGATGTCATACACACACTAGAAACCATATGTTATTATTTAGAATTGATTAATGATAAAAAACGAGGCCAAACCCCAAGTATCCGAAAGCTAGTCGACTTCTCATTGAACTAGACACCACTTCAGCTCTCAGGTTTTTAGTACCCTACATGGAGTCAACTACTGTAGTCCAAGGAGTCGACTACTAAACCTACTGGCAACCTACAACAATCAAATTTCTGCCCTTTTTTAATCATTGGGAATGGCTTTTGGGGTTTATCTTGAGTAGTTATCATCCCTTATATAAGTGAATGATCTTAGATCATTAGACAAGAATTCTAGATGAAAAAGTAAAGGAAAAAAGAAGAAGAAAAATCCCAAAACCATCCATAGCTCTTGATTTCATTTTCCATTCATTTTTAGCTATCTTATACCCTTCTAAAGATCACATTCTATAGAGTAGAAATCTTAAACCCTAGCCACACATCAAACACATTATGTTTCTGTTGGATATTGAGTTGCCAAGTAGATTTAATGGTGTACAAATAATTATTGTTTGCTAATCAAATTTGTGAGTGTAGGTAATCAAACATCATATTCAAGTAGATCAATGAGTTCAAAGATATGCTCAAAGACTCATGAAGCGAAAATGTTGAAGAAAGCAAATGAAAATATCATTCCTGACACATTGAGTCAATGAAGAGCAATTATGGAGCTCAATCAACGCACCAAGCTTAAAGTCATCAAGAATCAGGGAAAAGACCATGGAATTCAAGAATATGCATCAAAGAGCTTCATAATGAAGAATCTATGTATTTAGATGTAGTGTTAGTCTTGTCTTAGATTTTGTACAAGGCCTTGTATTGAAGCTTTGGTCGCATCGGGATGTACTCCCAAAACAATGTAGTTTTACCGCAAGTGCACGGTTAAGTGGTGAGCGGGTATCGAATCACGGGGAGGAACTATTGGTATCTATATAGATTACTAGGCAGAGGTGAAATAATAGTCAAGAAATGTCGGTGTCACAATCGTGTAAAGTGTTATTTGTAAATTCAATTAATAAGAATGTCTACGGCTTGGGAATCCCCACTATTGATCTCAAGCATCAATGTGAAACATGAATCTCCATATTACTACTCTTGGTTTAGGGTGAACTTGTCGTAACCATTTATGAACCAACGCATGCTCTCGCACTACGAAGTCTATAGTAATCTAAACTAGAGCCTCACTCTCTCACAAGCCTAGTTCAAACTACTAGCATTAAGATCGACTATATTATCAAATTCTAATTCAAGCTTGCTCTCACGCAACTTAAATTCGAATCTAGTTCATGATAGTTCGTATCTGTTTTATCGTCGTACAAACGAATATAATTATAGAAATATAATAAAGATGCTAGCTTTTGGTCGCTCTCATGCACCAATTCTAGGGAATCTCAATTATAGATCTAAATCGAATATCTAGGGCTTCCCGTAGATCAAGATCCTCTCTCGAGCTCTCAAGATCCAATAGAAATCCCTAGCTATCTATAGTAAATCAATCACAACCTAACACTTAACAAGTTTAGCAACATGGCAAATCAATAGATCTCACATATCATACTTTAAATCTATAGGGTTCATCCCTTTGCCCTAAAGCAAAAAGACTACTCATAATTCATCATAGAAAAAGCAATAGGATTAATATGTGCAAAAGAATTCATAAAACTCAGATCTAAGTAGAAATATATCATAAAAATATGAACTTGCAAAAGTTTAGAAAAACCAATTGAGTTCAAGCTCCAAAGAATAAGAAAATTAAGATCTTGCTCTCCAATCCTTTCGCCAAAAGAAAACTAAACTAAAATTGTTCCTAATAAAATTAATCAAAAATGTATCTCCTTGGGCTACCCACAAAACTGGGTATTTATAGCATCCAAAAGTCCAAAAAATCCTCACAGATTTGCCTGTGTATCGCTATAAACCCCTAGTTCCAAAACTAGGCCGACGATGCACTCGGCCGAGTGAACTTCTCACTCGGTCGAGTGACAACTCTGCCGAAAAACTGAGATTTTTGGCATTCTGAAAGGTTCAGACCACTCGGTCGAGTGGTCTGCTCACTCGGTTGAGGGTGCTTCTCACTCGGTCGAGTGGGACTGACCGTAGATTCTCCAAAAATACAGAGATCTGTCTATGAATTTCTTTGAATTTCCTATCTCCACTCGGTCGAGTAGGATTCTCACTCGGTCGAGTGGAAATTCCACTCGACCGAGTACATTGATACTCTTCTTTAGGCTGGAATTGGACGTGTCAACTTCACTCGGTCGAGTGAGCTGCTTCACTCGGTCGAGTGAGCTGCTTCACTCGGTCGAGTGAGCTGCGTCACTTGGCCGAGTAGCCTGTTTCTCTTCACAAAACTCCGTCTTCTTGCTTCCTTCTCAATTCTCTCGCCTTTCTTCCTCTTCTCCTCATCATCCAACACCATTAGCTCTCCAATATCATCGTGATCGCTGCTTCAGCATGCGTGTATGCATTCATAGCTCCAAATTGCTCCCGATTGCTCCATATTTCCTGAAATCGGACGAAACAAAGAAACAATGAAATATATCGTAAAATCGTCATTTAAACGTTAAAATCACGATATGAGCAATCGTTATGGCATGTAAAAATGCAGAAATAAAGTGTAAAATATGAGCATATCAAGTTTGCACACACTTAGGAAAATGATTTTAATAGCTTTAAATTGTTTTTAAACACCTTCAAAACTCATTTTCCAAAGTTATAGATCAAACCCATGTTGTATCATATCATAGTTTAGGCATGGTGTTTTGACTAACCATGACTAGTCGGCTAGTGCTTAACTACTAGTCAACTAGTGGCTAGAGTAGTTGACTAGTCAATGACTAATAGTTGACTACCTACTGCCAGATAGCCTACAATGGTCAGATTTCTAGCCGATTTTTCTATTCGTTGTGAGGGCTTTTGGTCAATCTGTTTAAGCAAATTGGGGGCTTACATATAAGGGGTTGATCTGAGATTTAAGGTCTTAAGAGTTATTTTTCAAGAGAAAACAATATTTCAAATCTCTCTTTTGCTTCAATGTTTAAGGCCAAAAACATCTCTTTGGCCAAAAAATTTCCTAAGTTGTTCTAAAAGCTTTTAAGAAATTTCTTGGCCATTTAGTTTTGACCTTCTAGAGGTCTAATCCTCTATTTTATCAAGATCAAAACTAACTCTCTCTTTATCTCCTAAAACATCATCTTTATCAAAGAGATTAGCATTAGCCTCACAATACACTTTGAGCTTCAAATTGCAAGGTTATATGCAAGGTTGTAAAAACTTCTTCTTCATCAAGAGAAAGGTTTATAAAATACACACAAGTGTGTGGTGGTAAGATTTCTTGGTTGTAATTGTTGGTTGTGGAAAAGCCTCAAGTGTTGAGGTCCTCTTTTTGAAGAGGTTGGGTTGTATTGGAAGACCATTTATTAGAGAAGTGGCATTGGACATTCCTAGTTAGTGAAACTATGAGGTTATAGAAACCCTCAAGTTGGGAAATCTGGCTCTCTAATTTGAGAGTTGGTTAGTGGATTGAAGCCCAATGAGGTTGGAGACTGGACGTAGTCCACTGGAGGCTGAACCAGAATAAATTGATCTTGTAAGTGATTGTGGTCTATTGTCTCTTTCCAGCATTCTCTATTACTTTCTTGTGTTTTTTATTCCGTTGTGCATCATTACTTTGATAGCTAGTATTAGATATTGTTGATTAAAAATCCAATGGAGTAACTTTCTTAAGAGCCTTAACATATCTAGAAGGATAATTTTTATTGAGTGTAATTATTTTTTTAATGACATATTCAACCACTCCTTCTAGTGTGTTAGCTATCTACAGAATCCCAACAGTTTCATCTCAAAGGCTTAAGGAGTTATAAAATTTGAGCTTCATTGTAAACCCCATTGAGGAGATAATGCTCTAATTAAGAGGTGGTCTCGTTAGAGACATGTTGTCTCGGTGCATGTAATACCCTGTTTCCATATGTACTGGTATTTTTACATATTCTTGACCGTATTTGTATGAGTATAATCTTTGTGTATTTCTAAGAATTTTTCCCTATTTTTTATAATGACAAAATTATCTTTAGATAATTTAGAACACTAATTGAATTATAATAGGAAAAGTATTTGGATGATATACATGTATTTGGGGTAGTATGTGGTATTAATTTAGTATTCCTAATTTCCTAAAAAAACTAAATCTTTGAAATATTGCCATGAAGGCACATTACCACTAATGTGTCATTTTCCCCTTAACCCCACTTAACCCCTAACATATGTCAACACGAGAGAGGGGGGATGATGATGAGGATTAGAAGGAGGTTTAAAGATGGAAAATTAGAGGAAAAAGAAAGGAAAAAGAAGAAAAATGGAAAGAAAAATGGAAAACAAACTCCCCTCTCCCTTTCCACTGCTCACGCAAGAACCCCTAACCCTTGCAACTTCATTTCTCCCCCACACCAAACACCACAACCCCACTTTGAACCCATTGCTATTGAAGAAGGAAGCTTTCATATGGGCATTAAGGAGAAGAAGGGCAAAAGTACCCTTGATGGACTAGCAGAGATATGATTCCTAACTAGATTAGCTAGGGGTTAGTTCCAAAATCATGTAGGAATTAGTTTAAATCTTCGTAGAAATCAACAGCGATATGAAACGACACGGTCGTTTCACGGTCGTTTCACCAACACGGTTGTGTCTCGATCGTGTTGCTAGCTGCATTACTCTTGGTCCCACACAGCCGTATCGACATAGACACGGTCGTGTTGTAACAGTGTAGTTCTTTGATTTTTACTGGTCGTGTCGACTTAGACACGATCGAGTCACAATTGAATGTTAGAAATTTTCCACCGATCGACAAGGTCGTGTCGATCGTGGGACACGGTCGTGTGATCGACCCAGAGCTTCCGTCTTAGTCGTGTGTTATTTTAAAACGACCGAGTCGATTGCTGCTTATGTTGATATATGTTCCATCCATATGGTCGTGTGGATAATATCAAACAACCGTGTGTTTGAATATCTTGCTAAACCTTTTTACCTCTGGTGTTTCACATGGTCGTGTGGGAAGGCCAAACGGCCATGTGGTCCATTTTTCAGCTTTGTTGACAGTTAGTTAGCTCGTTTGTAATGATATGCTTCATATGACCAGGTTATGCAAATTACATGCTAATGATGTGCTTCATGTGGTAATTATATTTCAGTTTCATATGCTAAGAATTCATGTTTAAGGTTTATGAAAGGGAACACCATGATGTCGTTAACAATGTCACTTATGTTTCATGTTCAAGAAAGAAGAACTTCATGTTATTTTTGAAATTGTCTCATATGTGGAAATTTGGCCATGAAAGAAATATGAAATTGAAATGGATAAATAGAAATAACAAAATGTTCATATGATGGTGATTGGAAATGTGCATGCGGTAAATAAGACTGTCGAAATGAAACACCAAATGAAATAATATGATAACTGTAAGTGAGATGATCAGAGTTAATAAATTGTCTGGAATTTTTGGTCCTTCAAAATGGGTGAGATTCCAGATATGGGTTTGGGGGAAGCACGTGTAAATTATAGTTGTTAAGGAGTGGACATGGATAGTAGTCTCACTTGCACTACCGACAATCAGCACGGGGAGTGGGCAAGGTTAGAGATGCCCATGGGTGTACTCGTGATGCACCATGAGGTAGAGTAGTAACACCATCTTACTCCTGAAACGGTGGAGTTACGAGAGGCCCCTATAGTTCTCGTGTCACTGATAGGGGTAACAATGTGTTCACCCACCCTAGGTGAAGTCCAGCTCCTTAGCGTCCTACAGTTTATACAGGCTCCCAAATATTAATTAAAGGCAAACCTTTAAATTAGCGCCATTAATCTATGAATGATGTTTTTCTGTCTTTGTTTCTCAGCTTTACTTTCAATACATGCATGACATGACATGTTTTATTTATGCATTAAACCTATGGACACGTGTACTCTCATAGACAGACCTTTTAGTTAGGTAGACCAGTTCTGAAGCAGGATCCTACCTAGTGTAGTTAGGTTTTTCTACTAGGTCATGCGTTGACGTGCCCCATTTACTTTTTCCAGGGCTAGGTGCAGGACAGTTAGAGTACGACCCGTCTCAACAGATCATTCCACTTTCCGGGGTACAGATGGAGCCTACTGTGTAAGGACCATCTACCTTGTAATACTAACAACAAATACTCTAAGGGGGTGAATAGAGTAATGGTAATAAATTGTGCAATTAAAATTTAACTTACAAATTCAGAATAATAAATGCAAGAGGAATTAATCAACACAATCAATCCAAATGCAAACACAAGATTTTACCTTGGTTCTCTAAACTTGGGTACGTCCAGCCATACCAAATATTCACTATAATCTTACAGAAGGTATGGAATACATTCTCATACAAAGATACCTCACACAGAGGATTTTGGCCTACACAAGAACCCAACCAACCCTACACAATGGTTAAATTTCCACACAGAGAATTATTAACTCCCATATAGAGAATTAGGATTAGTCCTACATTAGGACACCAAACTCCCACAAAGAGACTAACTCCCATAAAGAGAGTAACCAACTCCCACAAAGAGAGTATCTAATTCCCAAAAAGAGAATTATGGTTTCAAGAAAACAAATGAAACAAAAAACTCTTAACTATGCCTTGAGATGAACTTACTCATATGAAGATGAAGGCATGGAAGATGATGACCAAGTGCTTGAGATTTTCTTGAGCACTTGGATGATTTTCCTTGAGCTTGACTTCAATGCATGAAGAGGAATATGAGCTATCAGAGAGGAATGAGAGATTTTGAGAGTGGCTTAATCAATTTATAAAGATTTGCAATAGTTCCAAGAAGTTCTAATGAACTCAGCCCTCTCCTACATATAGGAAGCCAAAAGAAACCCTCAAACCCAAGCAAAAGCCAAAATGAATAAATCTACAACGACTAGATTTTGAAATTTTACGGCACAAATAGTCAACTGGTTAACAGCTATAAAAAATCCATACGGTAATAATCTGAGCCAGGACATGCGACTGTTGAAGACAACACAATCGCATGTACAAGGTGCAGGTGCCTGAATATCCTTCAGCAGTCGACTGTCACTTGGGATGGAAACGGAGCAAAGAAAATGCAACTTTTGCACTTGCACCGTCAGATGATAGATGACCATTTCACATGCGCTTGTAATTTGACAGGCTACTGAAATCTTGTTATCAGTCAACTGACTTGTAAAGTGGGATTAAACCCAAAAAATGCAAGTTATGCACTTTGGCACACAAACGACTGTAGAACAATTTCCAGGTGCCTGATAGACGACATGCACATGTAAAATAAACGTTAGTCGTTTGTCTCCAATAGCTCAAGATAGAGTCCATAAAAGTTTACTTGAGCTAGTGCATAACAGCCAACTGTAAAAGGCTGGCCAGGCGCCTGGAATCACCCAGTCACATGTCCTTCCTTTATCAGTCGCATGTTGGAGAGCAAGAGATTCCAATTGAGTTATCTGGCATGATGAACCTATTGGGTTGGATTCTATGATAATCCTAAGGCTCTCTAAGATGGCTATATGCATGAGTATGTATGAATTAGACCATCTATCAAGACATTACATTAAACATAGACTCAAAAAGAGAAAAACAATAAATAAAATTATACATGGATTACATTGCTTTCCTTAGAGTCTATGACTTCAACCTTGATGCTCCTCATCATCTCCATGCATTGGCACCCCTTGAGTCCAAGCTTTGGTATTGCTCCCCTTGATGTCCATCCTTGCACCAAGCTATTTGTCTCCAAATCATGTTATTCTTCATTTGTTAAACATGAGACTAAAACATGAGAGATATTACAACAACATAATGTTGTGATCATCATCAAAACAATATTGGTATGAAACCCCAATACCTAACAAATCTCCCCCTTTTTGATGATGACACACATTATGTAAACATAAAGAAAATAAAGCACAATGCTAATGTACTCCTCCTACTTCTATGCACCAATTGAAAACTGAAATAATCAATTGAAATAATAAGAACAAAGGTAACATATAATAGGCATGGATTACATAAACCATCTCTCATATGTATATCTCTCTCCCATAAAAGATATGATTTACATAATCATATCTCTCTCCATATATGCATATGTATGATATACATGTTTTACATAATGCATATTTCTCTCCCCTTGTCATTGTCAAAAGGTGGACAACAAGCATATCCACCTTGTCATTCTAATAAAAGATGTGACAATAAGCAAGAGAAAAAATGATGTATGATACCAAATTGTAAAATTTTAGTGGGTATCAATCAATATCCCATGCTTTCTCAAGATCATAGAAAAAGTCCAATTGTTAACTTCTAGGATCTAATACTAATTGTAAAGAAAAATATACAAAAACTTTAACAATTGAGATAATACCAATTGTAAGATAATCCTCTTTTCCAATTGTAATACATAATTGGAGCCATGTGCCCAAAGTATATCAAAACATGGATATGGAAAAATCAAACACATTGATACACATGATATTGCCAAAAGAAACTTTATCATGAAACAAGTTGGCAATATCAATAGGTTAAGATCAAGACCATAATAACAAATTGTAAATAATAATCTCAAGCATAACCTAAAATGATGGTTAAAATATGTTTTAAAATATTTTTAAACATATATAGTATATTAACTCCCCCGTTGTCATACACATGATTTAATAAGTGCATGCATGACAATGTATTCCTCAAGGTCCCTATTTTCATTAAAAATAAATTTGAAAACATTTTCGAAATCATGAAATATCACACAAACAATGGGTATGCTAAAAATAAACATTAAGCATAATACCCATGCAATATGCATATGTGTGTGACCTAAATATTAGGGAACCAAACCCAAGAGGAGTTTGATTTCCTGATATAATCACATAATTAAGGTGATCACATTCCTAACTAGAGAGTTGATGCCTCTCTTACATACTACAACTAGTGGGAATCCATAAACTCAAGGAGTTCCTAGACAAGGGTTTTGCCTTGCAAGAGGGGTGGATGTGACATGCATAGGTGTAGAAATAACTTTCTTGGCATGCATAAAGTAAGGATTTTGCTTCTTAGCAAAAAATGAAAATTTTTCATTTTTCCTCATCACCTTGTGATGTACATGCTTCTTGTTGATGTTATTGTTATACAAGAAAGAATGGTGACTCTTCTTAAATGCTTTAGCAATATTTCTTGTATTTGCACCATTGGAAGAATTAGAGGTGGTGTTCGGTACCACATTTCGAATATATCCCAAACCTCCTCTATGATTTGCTGGATGTTGTTTTTCCAACAATTCATGGAGTGAATCCCTAGAATGAACAAAGCTTATAATCTTTTGGGATTTCTCTTTGCACTTCAATGTATGTTGTTGAATGCGAGATTCTAAGCTAAGTTTTTAAGCTACTAATTTTTCATTAGAAATGCTCAAATCCTTAACCTGAGAGAGACGTGTCTCTCTCTCTCACTAGTGTCACACAAATGCAAAGCATCATTAATATTTACACTAGTAGATTCTAAAGCATGCACATTACTCATAGCATTCTTAAATTTTTCTTTCAACTTAGCATATGAGTCGATGCACTTTCTTGTCGTGTTGGAGGCCACATTGTAACGATACTCAAGTTCCTCATAGGGTAGCTTTCGCTCATCCTCTTCTTCACCATCACTTTCCCCCTCGCTAGAGCTTGACGACGACTCTTTCCCTTTTGGCATGAAGCACACTTATTCATTAGACTTGAGCCAACCCTCCACTTCTTCATTGCTAGATCTTGAAGAAAGATCTTCCAATGCCGTGAAGCACATGTGGGCTTGCTCCTTGTCATCATCTTCTTCGTCACTTGATGAGTCCTCATCCGAGTCATCGAATGTGCCGACAAGTCCCTTCTTTTGGTTCTTGAATTTAGACTTGCATTTACAATGTTTCTTCCATATTCCTTTGTAATAATCTTTGGAGGGTTTGGAAGGGCATTTGGTAGAGCGATGACCTCTACCACTGCAAGTGTAACAAGTAGGAATCTTGTTAGAATTAGAGGTAAATTTTGATAAAGATTTACCTTATTTTCTCTTGAGGAATGCCTTAAATTTCTTGGCAAGCTCGATGAAATCATCATCGCTACCATCACCTTCTCCATCATATTCACTAGAAGCTTCTTGATAGAATTTCTTTCTCCACTCGATTGGCTCCTTCTCGGTATGGAATGCAACCCCCTTTTGCTTCTCCAGCTTCTCGGGTTTGGCTGGATGAATCTCCTTCTTGTGTTGAAGCTTGACTTCATAGGCCATGAGATTCCCAATGCACTCCTCAAATGTGTATTTGGACATGTCATTAGACTCCAAAATACCGTTGGCCTTTAACTCGCATTGAGATATAAGCAAGTCAAGGATCTTCTCCACTCGATCCAATTGGGAAATCACCTTCCCAAGTCCTTCCAAAGCATTCACGATTTCTGTGAACATCTCCAAGATGTCTTCACCGTCTTGCATCTTAATCAACTCATATTTAGATCTAAATACACATTGTTTAGATTTCTTTACCTTCGAAGTCCCTTCAGGAGAAATCTCCAATGTATGCCAAATTTTGTTGGCGGTTTTGCACATGGAGATGCGATTGAACTCATTTTAAGTGAGGGCGCAATGAAATGCATTCATAGCCCTTGCATTGAATTTGATTGAGTCCTTCTCCACTTTTGTCCTTGAAGCCGCGGGTGTAGTGGGCTTTTCAAATGGCGACTCCGTGATGTCACATAGGTCTTGATCCTCCAAGTAGTTAGTTCCGTTGAAGAGCGGAGGCCGTATGGTTGATAGACCTTCTTCAAGAGACAAGGATAAAACATTAAATGCCATCGTTGTTGAATACTATAACCTCTCTTTGATACCAATTGTAAATACTAACAACAAATACTCTAGAGGTGGATAAATAGAGTAATGGCAATAAATTATGCAATTAAAATTTAACTTGCAAATGCGGAATAATAAATGCAAGAGGAATTAATCAACACAATCAATCCAAACGCAAACACAAGATTTTACCCTGGTTTTCCAAACTTGGGTTCGTCCAGCCACACCAAATATTCACTATAATCCTATACAAGGTAGTGAATACAATCTCATACAGAGATAGCTCACATAGAGGATTTTGGCCTACACAAGAACCCAACCAACCCTACACAAGGGTCAAATTCCCACACAGAGAATTACTAACTCCCACACAGAGAATTAGGGTTAGTCCTACACTAAGACACCAAACTCCCACAAAGAAAGTAACTCCCACAAAGAGAGTAAGCAACTCCCACAAAGAGAGTATCTAATTCCCACAAAGAGAATTAGGGTTTCAAGAAAACAAATGAAACAAAAGCCTCTTACCTATGCCTTAAGATGAACTTACTTATATGAAGATGAAGGCATGGAAGAGGATGGCCAAGTGCTTGAGATTTACTTGAATGCACTTGGATGATTTCTCTTGAGCTTAACTTCAATGCATGAAGAGGAATATGAGCTCTAAGAGTGAAATGAGAGAGTTTGAGAGTGGCTTAATCAATCTCTAAAGATTTACAATAGTTCCAAGAAGTTCTAATGAACTCAGCCCTCTCCTATATATAGGAAGCCAAAAGAAACCCTCAAACCCAAGCAAAAAGCCAAAATGAATAAATCTGCAACGGTTAGATTTTGGCAGTTTACAGCACAGACAATCGACTGATGAACAACTGATAGTTGACTAGTCAAAAGCTATAAAAATTCATAATGGCTATACTCTAAACCAGGACAGACGACTGTCGAAGACAACACATGCGCCCGTACAAGGTACATGTGCCTCAATAACCTTCAGCAGGCGACTATCACTTGGGATGGAAATGAAGCAAAGAAAATGCAATTTTTGCACTAGTGCCTTCAGACGACAGATGACCATTTTACAGGTGCTTGTAATTTGACAAGCGACTGAAATCTTGTCATCATTCGACTGACTTGCAAAGTGGGATGAAACCCAAAAAATGCAAGTTATGCACTTTGGCACACAGACGACTGTAGAACAATTCCCACGCGCCTAATGGACGACAGGCGCCTATTAAATGAACGTCAACCATCTGTCTCCAATAGCTCAAGATAGAGTCAATAAAAGTTGACTTGAGCTAGTACATAACAGCCGATTGTAGAAGGCTGGCTAGGCGTCTGGAATCACCCAGTCGCCTGTCCTTCCTTCATCAGTCGCTTGTTGGAGAGCCAGAGACTCCAATTGAGTCATTTGGCATGATGAACCTATTGAGTTGGATTCTATGATAATCCTAAGGCTCACTTAGATGGTTATATGCATGAGCATATATGAGTTAGACCATCTATCAAGGCATTACATTAAACCTAGACTCAAAAAGAGAAAACCAATAAATGAAACAATACATAGATTACATTGCTTCCTTTAGAGTCTATGGCTTCAACCTTGATGCTCCACATCATCTCCAAGCTTTGGTACCCCTTGAGTCCAAGCTTTGGTATTGCTCCCCTTGATTTCCATCCTTGCACCAAGCTATTAGTCTCCAAATCATAATATTCTTCATTTGATAAACATGAGAGACATTAGCAACAATATAATGTTGTGATCATCATCAAAACAATATTGGTATGAAACACCAATACCTAACATACTGTGGGAGACCTTGTATAGTTGGACTGTCCAGGGGTAGACTAGGGAGTGTGTTGTATTGTGTGTGGACACCTTTCTATTTTCTTTTGAGTTGGGAGTTCCCTTTTGCTATTTCTTACTTTTGTACTCGTTATAGATATGATGTATGTAAAATATGTACTTTTGTATTAATATTATAAAATGTTGGACTTGTACATTATTGTCTTCTGTTCTATGTGTTGTTCAGTGTTGGATCATACATGTATTTCCCAGCACGTACGCAGTGGCCTGCTGGTATTTGTTGTGCTTCTTTTCTCTCTTGCTTCTCCTACTTTTTCTCCATCCTCTCCTCTTCGAGAATACATGGGATGGATTCGTACTTCTCGTGTATCATGTGGAGTAGGGTGTGATAGTGCCGATGCATTGGTCTCATTGGAGACGTGTTGGTCCATTCACCGGCTTGTGATGAAGTGGACGTGTTGTAATTACTCGAGGAATAGAAGATTTGTTCCGGGGTGGATGTTTGGTTGGATGTAGGTCATGGGATGCCTAAACTAGCATAAATATGTGTGTTTGTGATTGTCTTGTCGGGTTTGCACTCTCTATCTCTTTGCCTTATTATCTTGCATATTTGTATTTGTATTCTGATGTCCTTTATTGTATTATTACAAGATATTGTTAATTAAGTTTTAATTAGGTAAATCTATTTAATAAGTTTGGTAGAATTTTTTAGTGTGGGTTTTATTATTTGAAGAGCACTATTTCCACCTCTAATGTTCTATTTACCACCCTTAGGATCCCAACACGTGGTATCAGAACTTGATGTTTGGATGGTATGAACAAACGACATGCCTTATGAAGTAGATCCATCGAGACCTCTAATGTTGATAACATTCCCTATGGTCAATGAAAGTACCAAATGAGGATCTACATCAAATTTATTGATTGTGATATGTGGAGTCTCATGGAGAAACCTTATTGCAAACCCATAAAACACACTTCTAAATTGTCAAACAAATAGATAAGAATGGGCACACTTCATAATGAGGTAATGAAAATTTTGATTTTCTCTTTATCTGACAAAGTTTTAATTTATGTGTCAAGAGATCCTAGTGCAAATCAAATGTGGCACATGCTTGATAGTTTTGAGGAATCCAACATTGACTTAACCTCAAAAGATGAAGAAGATGAACAACAAAAGGAACGGTCTTCTATGTGTCATATAGCACAAGTAGATAGTAATAAGGTAAACCCTATCTTAGAAGATGATTTACTCAAAGATTATGAATTATTGTAAAATAAATATAAATCTTTGGAGCATGATTATTCTAGGTTAAAGAATAAGCATAGTCCTTTATTATTTGATCGTGAGTACTTGAAAGTTAAATATGTTACTTTGATGCATGATCAAGATATTTTAAGTAGTGAATTTCTATTGCTAAATTAAACGATGAAAATTTATTGATTGAAAAATGAAGAGTTAATAATATGTTGCTTATAAATGATTTTAATGCTCGTATTGATGTGCTTATGAATGATGTATCTTTTAGTAAGTTGAAACATATGGAATTTGTGTTTAAGTTTGATAACTTTAAAAGCAATGCTTGTTTAAGCACAACTCGTTTATGTATGCATGATTCTATTTCTAGGAATGTTGTTAATAATAAATAGAATCATGTTAGTTTGCATGCTTAATGTACTAAAAAAGAATTATGCTTTCAGGTATAGATCATTTGAATGCAATAGAAATGTGAAATCTGAAGCTTCTATTAGTGATCATCATAAATTGAATTTCAATAATCAAGTGTTTATGAATCCTTATATTAATAAGAATTACATGTCTATGTATTGATTACATGATAATATAAAATCTGGATGATATTGGTAGACATGCTTAAATAGACAATTTTGTAAATGATGTGCATAAATCATATTTGTATGTATATGCTAGGAAAACAAATCCAAAGCAGATATGGGTTCCTATAGGATAATTATCTTTTAACCTATATTTTTATGGTATCCATGCTTTTAATGCTTATCTTATTGATACCTATGTTTAAACCCCATTGACTAACCCCAATGTTCCTAAATTAAAGGGATATCAAGCTTTTGATTTCTTATTTTTAGGTGCCCTATGTTTTAGGGGGAGCATACATGTTATGATGTAACTCTCAAGCTTGAAAGGGGAAGTTATGCCAATATCACTTGGTCTCCTAGATTTTTGTGATGACAAAAAAGGAGAATGAAATTCAAGGGACATCATCACAATCAATGGTGCATCAATTTAGGGGAAGTATGAACATAGGCAGGGGGAATAAGTTTTAAATTTGTTAAAATTACTAATATGTTTTGATTTTGAATGATATGGTTGTCGTCATCAAAAAGGAAAAGAATGTTGAGTATTGATACACCAATACATATTTTGATGATATACAAACATAGTTTAGTGGTCTAATGAATTTCATTAAGTATGATAGGTTTAATTAGACTAAGTGATTTTACTCAAGATTGCTCATGCATAGAAGATAATGATATCATAGAAAACTTGGAAAATGGTGGTGTGACTCCAATGCAAAGACTTGAAGATGATGGATTCAATGATAAGAGGACAAGGAATCAAGTCTACAACAATTTAAGAGCTTGAAGACATAATATGTATATTGTTGTATATTTTCATTCTTGTCATTAGAACTCTTGTAATGCCTTGAAGATGTTACCCACACACACACACACACACACACACACACACACACACACAAGAAACCATAATTTATCATTTAGAATTGATTAATGATCAAGGTTTCATAGGCCAAAAACCAATTATCTGAAAACTAGTCGACTTTCCATTGAATTAGAGTGAACTTCTGCTCTTAGGTTTTTTAGCAGCATATATGGAGTCGACTATTGTAGTCCTAAGAGTCGAATAGTGAGTTGACTACTGAGTATACATGTAATGCCCCTACGTGGGATATACTAGGACGTTTGTATTATATGTATTGGATTATACATGTTTGAATACTTGAATACTTGAATACTTGAGTGAATACAGAGATGAATAGTCGCATTTGTGGATTGGAATATATGGATGAATATGTGAAGTATGAATGGAGATGTAAGTATTTGGATGCATGCAGTGTGTGTGTGTGTGTGTGTGTGTGTGTGTGTGTGTGTGTGTGTGTGTGTGTTTGTTTGTTTGTTAGTTTGTTAGTTTGTTTGAAAGTGTGACCTATGGCTAGTGGTTGCATGTAGTAGTGTATGTAGTATGGTACGTATGGACTATTGGGTATATGTTTGTGTAATGGTATATGCTTGTATATTGAGATGAATATGAGTGTGAGTGTGTGTATGTGTGTATTGTATGTATGCATGTAGGAAGGGTCTCTTAGAAAAGTTTAGCATATTAAGGGGTTTTGTAGAATTTGCGCAAGAGTGTAGAAATAATTACTTCACATGAGAGGGGATCTTCATAAATTTTCCATTTCTAAGGAATTTTCTATGACATATCCTATTCTTAAGAGAAAAGAAAAAGAAAAAGAAAATAGAAGAAAAGAGGGGGGAGTTAGAGAGAAATCTAGAGACCCTTCTTGTTATCACTTCTTTCTTCTTACCTCTTTTTCTTCTTATTTTAATTTTTATTTCCTCTCCTTTCTCTCCATTGACTGAAATTCATCTATTTAAAAATAAAAAATAAAAAAACAAAAAAAGAGAAGAAAGGAAAAGGAAGAAGAAGAAAGAGGAGGAAGAAAAGAGAAGAAGAGGATTTCCTAGCTTGAGGAGCTGGAGTCTTTTGGGGGGACGATGCTTGAGGAAGAAGAAAGAGGAGGAGGAAAAGAGAAGAAGAGGATTTCCTAGCTTGAGGAGTTGGAGTCTATTGGGGGGATGATGCTTGAGGATGGAATTTCATGGCCAAGGAGGGATCTTGGGTGGTTTTATGGAGGCAAGATACTAGCTTTGAGGTAGGGAACCTAATCTATATGGCATGTTATCCAACTTTTGATTTACTTATGAATCTCCTATTGTTATTGATGTCCCTGCTCTGTGCTATATTTGTGATACGCATAACCATCTCTGTAGTTATCCAAAAATTACAAATTAATATAATCTGGAAAGCTTATCAAGTTAGCTAAAACTTTCATATAGAGACTGACCTTAAATTCTGGCTGCAACTAGGCTTAAATTGCTACTATGATCGTAGTATCAGATTCTAACAGAATCTTCACACTATCACCAAAAATGGTAGAACTCCCATTGTAGTAATCTAAACATGATGATTTTGGTCAATTTGGAAAGCTAATTTCAATATCTACAACTTTATGTTTTGTTGTCACTGAGATTCTGACTGTAAGTTAATATAAACAACAGATCTTTAGAGCTCAACAATTCTGTTTAAAAATAGATTTTGTACACTGTGGGGTTTAGTACATATTAATTAGCTTACTTACTCTAAATCTATGATATTTGATATCTGAGTAGAGAACTTCAATATATACAATTTTCATTTAAGAAGTTTTAGCAAATTCATAAAGGAAAAGGATGATATCTGTAATTGTTCATGAATGTTTACATTTTCCTTGCAAGCTGAAATGAAAACGTGATGTTCTAAACTATGTATTGTTGTTAAATTGTGTTGGTGGAGGGTGCATGTTTGGCATGGTATGAAATGATGATGTTGTGATGGAATTTGTGTTGGGCGTGGCACTTAAGTGCATGACCCTTTGTTGTTAATGAAAGGCATGGTGGAAGGAAAAGAATATGAAATGAGTGTCCATGCCTCACATGCCCCTACTAAGATATGCATGTGTGAATGTTCTAAACTTCTTTATATTGTTGTCTTACAACTTTTCATACATAGTCACTCTTATGCACACTTGCTCTTGATGCTTATTTACCTTTATGTCATACTTGTAGAATTACATAAACAATAATTGTTGTACAAATAATCTCTTGGGATGTCTCATTTCTTTCTAAGGAGGGTGACCACCCAAGATGGGATTTTGCGAGAATAAGACAAAGTATTTTTCATGCATCAAACTTGTGTCGATGGGTGGTGTATGTGGGAATTAGATGCCAAATGAGTGTTGTGTAGGTTATTTTCTTATTGTTTAGGCAAAATCAATGTGCATAAGTGAAATTAGTATTCTTTTGTTCTAAAATAGCTCCCTTTCCTGGAGGGGTTGATGCAATGTAAAACAAATTGTAAGTATAATAATTTGGAATTGGTACCAAATTCTACAATTTCTAAGTGCTTCATCCTTTATAGATTGGGTAAGATGGTGATTCGCCCCTTTTTGATATCATGAATGGACTTTAACACTTATGGGATGCTTACCTTCAGAGCAATGTTTTGATAATATACCAGTGATGGGTGAACCTTGCCTTAAAGCCTTGGGTTTCTTGATCTCCCAAAAGGCTAAAATGTCAAAAAAAACATCCCCAATGAGTGAAACCAATAAAACATGAAAATGTTTCTTTATGGAGCAAGCTAAAAATGAGCATTTTATAGCGAAAAATCATCAAAAATTAGCAAGACTCATATATGCAAAATCACATAAAATCTAGCATATGACTGTAAAATTTAAAAATGAAGCTTTGACAATGCATCTTTTAAATCAGCAAGCACTTACAAGCAAAAAAGCAAATACTGACATATAAGGGCCAAGTTTTTAAAAAGCTGACCCATGAGCAAAAGTAAGAATGAAAGTTAAGATGTAAAATTCAAAAAATACATAAATTTCACAATTAAGTTTAAGCAATATCAAGCCTTTGTGTGTGAAGGCTAAATCGACATTAGAAATAATTATATATAATAAAAATGCAATGTTTATGAATGTACTTATATGTCCCTGATAGTCACATGTATGCAAAATGATGATGTGGGAGCATAATGGCTTTGAGTTCAGCTAAAGTATAATGGGTGATGAACTCATTATATTTGAACGGTTGAGAATAATAAACTTTCTAGTAATGGTGCTTATCAACCAGCTACTTTGAATTGTTAGCGTTGAAGAAAAAATGCATGTGTATGTGTACATTTTTTTAAAGAATAATAATACTTCATTAGCACAGAAATATGGTATAAATTACACCTCATGTGTTCTATAATGATTTGACTTATTCTTGGCCTTAGAGGGGAGAGAGGACACAAGCGGCGTCATCCCCAACTAGCCAATCCTAGGCCATATCATCTATAGACCTTGAGTTCAGGCTATTATCACAATACAGGCTAAGACCAGTTCCCTAATGCTATACGAAAATTCTGCCTCCCTTCCTTCCATCTGATAGAAGCACTGAGAACGTGGATGTCTTCGTAGATATCTCGAAAGATGAGAACTTAGTGTTTATAAATGTTATTAAACACCAGTCGATTCCTTTCATGCCAAGAATGCCAAATCATAGAACATAAAGCTAGGCAAGCTATACCAGCAATCTTAACCTTCTTCTTGAAGTGATTTCGAATTAATAGTGCTTCCTCTATAAGCGTACCAATAGGTCCAAGGGGAGGCCAAGCTTTAGGTGACATAACTCACATAAGTAAGCAATGAAAGGACACTCAAAAAAATGGTTCATGGACTCCAAAGGATGCTGGCAGGACATATGCGCTATTGGAAACTTGAATATTTTGCTTCAGCAAGTTCTCATACGTTAGCAGCTTAACATTTAGTTCCCTTAGAAAATAAACAGATATTTTAGGGCAACAATGAGGAAACCAGACCACGTCATAATACTGAATAACTATAGACGAGGCTCGAACAACACTCCATGCTGAGCTGAGCAAAAAGACTAGAGATGGTTTCCACCGATGGGATATAACTGTAGGGTCACTACTCACCTCATAGAAAGAGCTTGCCAAGTTCTTGGAAGATAAGATAAATTTCCAATTGCTTGAGTGTATTGGAGATTGAGGGAGATCAACTCCACCTTTGGTGTAAATGCGTCGCATAAAAGTAGCTCAAAGAGAATCAGAGTGCATTAATCTCCAAAAAAGATGTATCCCTACAACTTTGTTGATGTCTACTAGTTTACGAAGTCCAAGTTCGTCCTCCTTTTTAGGTATGTAGCTTTGGTCCCAGTGCCATATATGAAGCTTGTTATTCCAAAGGAAAGATGCACATAGCTGCTCAATGGTCCGAATAACAGAAGAAGGCGGCTTCAAAGAGACACTCCAATAGGAAATCAGATTATATATAATTGATCGAATTAACTCCACCATGCCTGCCATTGATAAGTGATGAGATGTCCATCCCTCTAATACTTCCTGCACTTATCAATACGTGGATAGAAGTGCCTCACCTTTGGATATGAAATAGATAGAAGAAGACCCAGCTAGCAGATAGGAAGAGAACCAATCGACACACCAATAATAGCTGCAATCTCGTGAGAAATATGGGATCCCTTACTGCAAAAAGCTTAGTTTTGTCTTTATTAATATGTAATCCCACTATATAGAACATTAAGTCAAGAAGGCTATTCAAATTTTTTGCAGACTTCAAATCACCATGACAAAAAATGAGCATGTCATTAGTAGACAAAAAATGAGCATGTCATTAGCAAAAAAACGCTGTGATAGAGTCAGAATAGGATACCTCTTTATAGGTTTAACCAAACCATCAAACGCAGCCAAGTCCATCGTAATGGAGAAATATTCCATAACCAATACAAACAATAAGGGGAGAGTGGATCACCTTGCCTTATGCCTCTATTGCTAGAGAAGAATCAGATGGCGAATCATTAATAAGAACAGAAAAGGTAGGACTGGATATGCATTCTCTAATCCAATTTATTCATAGAGCAGGGAAACCCATGCAATGCATCATTAAATAGATAAATTCTCTGTTGACAGAATCAAAGGCTTTTCGTAGGTCTACCTTGAGGCATATACGTCTTCCAAACGATTTATTAAAATCTCGGACGAGTTCATGGGCCAATAAAGAACAATCACTGATGAGGCGACCCTTTAGAACTGCAGATTGATGAGGCGATATAAGCTCACATATAACCTTTTGGAGCATGTTGCAACAAACTTTAGAAATAATCGTATAATGCAAGAAATAGGCCTATAGTCATTCAAAGAATAGGCTAAATCTGTTTTTGGCACTAGGCAAAGGAAGGTATGATTAATTTCCTTTAACAATCTTCCAGAGATTAAGAAGGATTTCACAGCTTTTATCACATCACAGCCCACAATATCCCAGTTAGATTGAAAGAAGAATGCATTGTAGCCATCCGGTCTTGTTGCTTTATTAGCTCCCAATTGAAAAACCCATGTCCTAATTTCGTCAGAAGAAACTGGTTGAATAAGCCAAGCAACAGCAGCCTAAGTTAATTACTTCTTAACTGGGAAGTATGGGAAAATATTCCAATATTCTGTCTGATTGAAAAGATTTCTATAATGGGAAGGAGCTATAGAACGAATATTTGTACGGCAATCTATAGTGATGCCGTCAGAATTAAATTAATGAGACAAGGAATTTTTCGAATACATGGCTTTGGTAGCTGAGAAGAAGAAAGATGTGTTCTTATCCCCCTCAGTTAGCCAAGAAATTTTGCTCTTTTGTCTCCATTTAGATTCCTCCATCTTCAGCCATTGATCCAATTCAACACTTAACTGGCTTAAATGGTTATTGCTAGTCAATTGCGGGTTCCACATCTTTTTGTAGCATCTCAGTTTGCTTCCTTCTTAGCTCTTTAATATGCAAGGCATGGTCATCCAGATATCCACGTACCTAAGTTTAGAGATGAGATTTTAGCATCTTAAGTTTGGAGACTACCTGAAATTATGGGACACCATACGGACTAGCACTCCATGCGGTAAGCAAAATATTGTGAAATTCAGGAGTGCGAGTATAATAATTAAAGAATCTGAAAGGTTTTGGGCCTGATACAAGTCTTTCTCCCAAATGTAAGAGCATAGGCAAGTGGTCACTAATAGAGGGAGCCATATAGCGGTAATGTGAAGAGGACAACAAATTGATCTAAGGGGTGTTGCAAAGAATTCTGTCTAGCCTCACAGAGATATGTCGCGTTTCCCCAGAATGATTATTCCATCTCCATATGCTACCAATACTCCACAAGCCTCGTTGCAAGAAATAAATGGATCCAAGATGGCTTGAGAACGAGTACAACCTCCTAACTTTTCATCAGCAAATCTAACAGTGTTAAAATCACCCATAACAACCCACAACAGTTGATCAGTACAGGAATGAATGTGTAATAAATCAGACCATATCACCAAGCGAGTAGTCAACTGGTTTGCACCATAAACAAAAGAAAAAGCACATTGTAGCTTATTGGTGGTAGATATAGTGATAACCTGTGCAGAGGAGTAAAGGGGTGTGCAAGTCCAGATTCTGATTTCACACAGAACCCAAATTCTACCCCCCCCCCCCCAGAGTTAGTGCAATTATTAATACAAGGCCAGTCTCTTGGAAAGCATGGTAAGACACTCTGGGAACTAGAATCCATAATCTTAGTTTCCAAAAGGCCAACCAGAGAGGGCGAGTAAAATCTGAGAAACCCTCGAAGTGTCCTTTGTTGGGAATCGATGATATCAAATTGAGATTCTTGCGGAAATAGCCAATCCTACAAGCAGATCAGGAATCTAGGACTAGGAAAATTGAACCTCAAATGGCCCAACAAAATCCTTACGACCTTGCAAATAGAAGCAGCAAACGAATAATAGCAACAAAATCAAATCGCAGACACATGAGAGTGTTACCCTGGTTCGGTTGCGCATAACTTACGTCCAACAATTCCGAGATGATTCCACTATCAGATAGATCCACAATATGGTTAAAATCTATCTTCCAATCACGTACGTAATAACTTGGCTAAATACACAAGCCCTCATAATCTCACTTAAGGAAGAAGAAATCAAAAGGAGAAATGAAGAGAATCACTCAACTTCACAAACAATCTCCTAACCCTCATCTCTCGACAACGATCTCTAATGGTGGCGGCTACACCTCTCCAAAAGCTCTGGATATCAAAAACGGCATTAACCTAATCTAATGAGGCATTAGGATTAAATAGAACCCCCAAAACAAGCCTGAAATCACTCCAGGTCGTCGGCTGAAAAAATGTTGGCCCCACGCCGCTTGGTCGAGCAGGCTCATCGCTCGACCGAGCGGTCTGCTAGCTGCTATTGCTACTGAGTGGATGAGGAGTGCGCTCGCTCGAGAGGCATATCAGCTTGATCGAGCTGACGTTCCTTGCAAAGCTTTCAAACAAGCTAACTTACTGTTAATCTGAACACACTGTAGCTCGACCGAGTAGCACGTCACTCGACCAAGCAGCTGGTAGTTCGGTCGAGCGGTAGAGTACTCGAGCGAGTATGATACCAACGCTGCTAGGCTGTTTGCTCTGTGTATCTAGCTCAGTCGAGCGACTGGGACAGCTCGACCGAGTGTCCTGGGAATGTGATGTTGGAGACTTGAATCACCAAAATTTAACACTCTATCTTGATTCAAATCTCTTCACACATGCTCCTGCACATACATGATGCTCGTCATAACCCTCTCTCTGGGTATCATCATCATCTCGGAATTCGCGCCCTCTGGCCCCACCTAAGCCAACAAAGAAATCAACTCCAGGCACACCTACAGCTTGACCGTGGAAACTGGCTAGGTAAACATGTCTACGGAGTTCTTCTCAGTCGGGACTTTCTAAAGCTCCACTTCCTTCTTCTCCAGCTCTAGGAAGGAATCTCGCTCCTCTATATGCTTTGTCCTCGAACTGTATACCTGGTGCTTTGCCAGATGAATGGCACTCTGGCTATCACAATGCACTTGTGAAGAACTCTGCGGCACCCCCAAATCTCTAAGCAGACTCCTCAAATACTTTTCCTCCTTTACAGCTTCCATCGTTGCAATCAACTCGGCCTCTGTGGTCGATAGCATAACCATACACTGTAAGACTAACCTCCACGATACCGCGGCAGTGCTCAAAGTGAACACATACCCCGTGGTAGATCACAATTTGTCTCTATCTCCTGCATAGTCGTTGTCGCAGTATCCAGTTAGCACCTTCCTGTCTCCTCTTCTGTAGAGAATCCCAACACTAGTTGTGCCTCGCAGATACATCAAAATCCACTTGACGGCCTGCCAATGCTCCTTGCCTGGATTGGCCATATACCTGCTAACCACTCCCACGGCCTGTGCAATATCTAGACGCATGCAAACCATCGCGTACATCAAGCTCCCTACTACACTTGCATATGGCACCTGAGACATGTACTTCTTCTCATCCTCAGTGCTAGGTGACTGTGTAACCGACAGTTGAAAGTGAGCTCCTAGAGGTGTTGTCACGGGCTTCGCACTTTCCATCCTAAACCGGATTAGCACCTTCTGAATGTACCCATGCTGTGACAATCTGAGCTCATGCTTCTTTCTATCTCGAAAAATCTCCATTCCGAGAATTTTCTTTGCGGGCCCTAAGTCATTCATGTCAACTCTCGCCCCAGCTTCGCCTTCAGCTTCTTTATCTTAGATATTCTATTGAAAGCGATAAGCATTTCGTCTACGTAGAGTAACAAATAGACCTTCAAGCCATTCTCTAGTGTGCGCACATACACACATTGATCCTTGATGCTCCTCTCAGAGCCTACTCTCATCATGAAGCTGTCAAATCGCTTGTACCACTGCCTGGGTGACTGCTTCAACTTGTACAACGATTTCTTCAATCTGCATACCAGATTTTCTTTCCCCTCAACTCTAACCCCCTCAGGCGTTGCATGTAAATTTCTTCATCAAGATCTCCATGCAGAAAAGCAGTCTTGACACCGAGTTGCTCTAACTCCATGTCCATGCTATCAACTAGTGCCAACAACACCCGAATGGATATGTGTCGCACAACCGGTGAGAATATCTCGTTGTAGTCCTCTCCTTTCTGTTGTGCAAATCCCTTGGCCACCAGTCTTGCCTTGTACATGACATCATTGCCATCTAGGGTTGAGCTTTCTTTTACCTTGTAAATCCAACGACATCCAACGCATGTTTCTCACTGGGTAACGGCACCAACTCCCAAGTGTCATTGCAGTGAAGGGACTCCATCACCTCCTCCATAGCTCCGTGCCACTTAGTGGCATCACCTGAGTCTATGGCTCCACAATATGTCACTGGCTTCTCATGCTCCAGATTGAGTGCATATGATGCCATGTCATCACAAGAATATCCTGCATAGTCACATGCTCCAAATCTCTCCGGCGCTGTCTTCACCCTCTTAGATCTCTGTGTTCCTTCATCACCTTCATAAGTGTCAACGCGTACCTGAGATGAACCAGGTGTCTACTCGTGGTCCTGAACATGGACCTCATCACATCCTTCGCCTGGGACGTCGACCATCAACTCCTTGCCTGGTCGCTGAGTGGGCTGGACTGGAAGGTTGACAATGTATGTCAATGTCTTCTCTGCTGACGTGTCCTCTTTTGAATGAGAATGCTTCGCCCTGAGCATTGCATCCTCATCAAAAGTGACATGTCAGCTCACAATCACTTTCTGGCCCTCTGGATCCCATAAGAGATATCCCTTGACGCTGTGGCCATATCCAAGAATGATACACTTCTTTGCTCTTGGATCCAACTTGTTGCCCCTCTTGTGCACATACGCCGGGCAACCCACAATGCGCTAGTAAGAATAGTCTCCAGCTTCACCACTCCACATCTCTTCAGGAATCTTGTAACCAATAGCCACTGATGGAACTCTGTTCACGATGTGCACAGCAATGGTGAGAATCTCTCCCCAAAATTCCTTTGCCAAACTGGCTGAGTGCCTCAAACATCACACTCGCTCTAACAATGTATGATTCATCCACTCCACCACACCATTCGACTGCGAATCTCCAGGTATGCTAAAATGACGGCGGATTCCATGGAGCTTGCAGAAATTCCTAAACTCCCTTGAGCTATACTCACCTCCATTATCGGATCTCAGCACCTTCACATGCCTTCCGGTTTGCTTCTCTACCATGGTCTTCCACTCTCTAAACATCTTAAATGTCTGGTCCTTCGACTTCATCAAGTACATCCAGACTTTACAAGAGTAGTCATCTATGAACAAGACAAAGTATCTAGCTCCTCCTCTTGACGGCTCCAAACACGGTCCCCACACATCTGTGTGTACATAGTCAAGTGGTCCCCTGCTAGTGTGCTTTCCCATGTTGAATTGCACCTTTGTCTTCTTTTCGTACACACATGATTCACAGAATTCTATGTTCTCATTCGTATTATCAATCAACTTTCTCCTTCGAAGTACATCGTGGGTCTTGTCACATGGATGACCCAAGCGATAATGCCACAACTTGGCTGAATGTTCGAAACTTGAGCTAGTAACACCAACATCTGCATCTCCTTTCACTGCGGTACCTTGAAGAGCATATAAGTTTTCCACTTTCATTCCCTTCATGACAACCATAGCACCTTTGGAAACTCTCAATTGGTCTTTCTCAAAGACCGACTTGCACACGGCATTGTCCAAAACACCTATGAAGATTAGGCCTTCCGCAGATCTGGAACATGCCTCACATCAGTAAGTGTACGCACTATGCCATCATGCATTTTGATCTGGACGGTTCCAATATCCGCAGTCTTGCACATTGCATTGTTCCCCATGAGAATTGAGCCTCCATCTTTCTTGGGACGGTATGTAGCGAACCAACTTCTATGAGGAGCCATATGGTATGAGTAACCACTATCCATAAGCCCAGCAATGTTTGCTTCTCATGCAATCCATGTTGCAAACATTTTCGAATCTCTACCTTCATCATGGATATGCATACCATCAATCCCCAATAATGTTGAACCAGACTCTTTATCGGCCTCCTTCCCTTTCTTCCTATTCTTGTTAGGGCACCGGTTCGCAAAATGACCCTTCTGCTGGCAATTGTAACATGTGATCTTCGTATATCTATCCTGCTGATGTCTCGACTTGGTGCAATCATTGTGCTTCTTGTGACCTCCTCTCCTTTCCTGTCGACCTCTCACACGTAGGGCCTCCTCGCGGTTACTCACATGATCTCTACCCTGAACTTTGCCACATAGCTGCTCGGTGTGAAGCGCTGCCTTCACCTCCTCCATGGTGAGAGTCGTTCAGTTATAAATCTCGATCGAACAAATTGATTGAATTCATCAGGCAATGAACATAACAAGATAACAGCTAGTTGTTTATCCTCGATCTTCACATCCATACACCGCAACTCCAGTACTATCCGGTTCAATTCATCCATGTGATCCTTCACCGTTGATCCGGACTTCATCTTTAGAGTATAAAGCTGCTTAAGCAAATAGAGACGACTCGTGAACGACTTCTTCATGTACAGTCCCTCAAGCTTCTTCCAGATGTCAGACGTCGTTGTTGTAGGGGTTTTGGCGGACCCTCAGAGCTCGGGTCTGTGTCCGTCCTAAGTCGGACAGACCACATGGGCTTAAAACGCAGCGAAAAATCAAAAACAAAACTTTTTAAGCTAGCTAAACAATTTAGCTAGGCTCTGAGGGAGCCAGAACCTAGCCTGATCTATGCCAACTTGGGGTGGATCTGACCACCCCAAGAGGGATCTATTCTACAACGACAAATTAAATCTACACTAAAAACTGCTTAACCACCTACCCGGAATCTTGGCCCTGGAGCAGGCAAGATGTACCGCATCGTCTTCAGATGCTCCCCGTAGCTGAGCCGCCTTGAACAGATCCGCCTGAGCCGCCTCGCACCCTCGAACAGATCCGCCCGAGCTGACTTTCGCCTCCAAGCCGATCACACGCGGTAGAAATTTTCACTTGAGTAGAACCCACGTCTTAGACGTCTAGATCCGGATCCAAACCCCCTTTGTAGTCTTGCTAGGACTACTCCGGAGAATGGGAAGAGAGAGAGAGAGAGAGAGAGAGAGAGAGAGAGAGAGAGAGAGAATAGTTTAGTCGCCGAACGAGCTTGCTTTATAAGTCTGGAGCTACTCGATCGAGGACTTGGTGCATCTTTCAACGAAGGGAGTGCACCCCTATTTATATAGGGAGTCGGCACTCCTTCTTTCGTTGCGAGCAATGTGGGACAATAGTCAAATTGAAGAGAATTCAATTAAGCTAATTTAGCTTAATTTGAAGTTAGAGAGCTTTTCATAAAAGAAACTTCAACTAATTAATTCTCTTCGCTCATTAAACTTTAAACACCAAACACGCTATCAATCCGAAGGGCTTCGAATGGTGAACACGTAGGAACCAACGTCGACAAATTTCGACTTCGTTTGACCCCTCAAACAATTGCTCAAAGTTGGGCAAAAAATCAATCTTCGTAGCCGTGATTTGGGGTTTCAAAAAACCCTAGAATAACTTCAGTTGCGGGCGGGCCCGCCCAAGGCATGGGAGGCGGGCCGCCCGCCCGCTGGGCAGTGGGCGTGCGCCTACGGCTGCAGCGGGCAGCGCCCGCTGCGAGCAGCTGGCGCTGCCTGCTGTGCAGTGGGCCGCGCCCGCTGCAGATAGCGGGCAAAGCCTGCTGCTGTAGCAGGTGTGAGCCCACTGCGGCCAGCGGGCCGTGCCCATTTTGCCTCTGCGGATGGGCTTGTTAGCCCAATGGGTCTAACACACTTTGCCTTGAACTGTTTTCACGTTTCAGGGCTCGTTTGAGCTCCGATTTGGACGTGGTTTGAACCTGTGTTTAGATCGGGACGATCCCGTCATCCAGGTAACCCTTTCCAATATATTTGTTCCTACTAAATTTGTCGTAACCAATTTACGACATGTTTAATCTTTGTTTGCATCAAATGCAACATTTGTCCCTATTGCTATAACGACTAATTTTCACAACAAGCTTTATGAATATTAACTATTCAATATCATCAAATGAATCTCTCTCAATTAATATTCCTATTACTAAGATATGAACGCTACTCGGTGTGAGAGGCTACAGCCTGACCTTACTACAGGTTGGGCCTCGGAACCCCTAGACGACGGTCACCACGAGCAGTACCTGTCGTCCCTGTTTCAGAATCATCATAACGTGATCGAACCTTTGACTAAAGCATCATTGGGTTTACATTGGCTGTGTCAGTGATGAACTCTGTTAGCTATAGTCCCTTCGTCAAGACTGTGTTCCTGTTGGCCTAGGGTATGGTTTACTGTCAACCCTATTAGACAACATTGGTCAGTATACGACGGTCTTTGTTGTATTCACGTTGTACTTCTTACAACGTACCCCGGCCGAGGATTGACACAAAGATCGTAATGAGCCTGTAACACTAACTTTCTTTTAACGGAAGTGATGAATCCCATCTTAGTCATCTACTCGTCTCGAGAGCTTCGGGTGCAACCCAACCTAAGATCTTTCAGCAGGGCTAACCACGAAGGTAGATCATAGGTCTAAGCTACACAGTTCACTCACAGGTTTGTACAAATGACTTCAGGTCATAAGGACCAGCTTACCTATCATCACCCTAGAGTTATTAAAGACAGTTTAGTTAAAGTTAACCATTTAATAACTCTAATTTGGTCATTCAGTGAACTCATTCTCCAATGAGCACCTGTGTCTCGTCTTCGACTTCATCAATTCGAATGACTATGAGATCATCATTACCCTAAGGTAAGACTAAGACACAGTGGTCTATCCGATGTGTTGATATCCAGTTCTCGACACATCTATGACCACGAACCGTTTAAGACTTACGTTTCTATTCGGTCGCTTACTTACTCATAATCGAGATCTTATCTAGATACGTAAGGACCTAACTATAAGTCCATGGATATTATCTAAGTATATATTAATACGAATGATTTTATACTTGGGATAATATGTATCATATACAGTATGAACAAGACGTATTCTTAGGATAAATTGCCTTATGGGCATATATCCTCCTACATCTCCCACTTGCACTTAGGCTATTTATCTCGGTATCTCATACCGCTATAGCATATCAGTCACTTTGACATTTATATGACAAACCTAAGAGTGGTTTTACTAACAAGTATCTACAGCGAATTTTTAATGGATTAATTAATACATCTCTTGATCACACAGGGTTGATCCTTTGGAAAAATGATCTGGATCAATTTTTCCTATATTTGTATAGCTAACAATTAGCTTATACAATCTAGATGTAGGGTCTAACATTTCTATAAGTCAGTCTCTGCTCATTCCACTTTTCTTGTGTCAATATGTCGAGTACATACATGCCACCCTAAGTCTCTATATATACGATTAAATCAAAATGATTTTGATTCAATGTTTTATATAGATGATGCATTTAAGGTGGAAATCCTTTTTACTTAGTCGGAAAGACCGGAACTAAGTATACGAGCTGGCTCCCACTGACTTTAAGAATTACCTGGTTAAGTACTTCATTATCATATCTAAATCATATTTAGATTTATATAAAGACATAACCTATTGGTAAGTGCTCTAGATGGAATGTACTAGTGTCAGGTTCGGTTTGACGAATGAGTCAAGTCAAGATCGGTTTAAGGAATCTTGGCATTTGACTCACTCAATCAAACGTCCTACACTGTACTTTTCCCTTAACCACATTTAATATTAACTCTTTAATAACTAAATGCAGTTTATTAAGAATTAATCTTAATATGCGTATTATTGTGATCTCATACAATTAATACGCTCCTGGAACCTATACTTAACTACCAATTGACTATAACATTAAGTCAGCTCCAAAACATAATTTCCTGAAGCTTCGCATCATAATTCGAGAATTTTGCAACCAACTCAGAAAGCCACAATCACAGAAAATTTAAGCCAATCTTAATCAAATTTCAATTTCAACAGAAATCGCAATTTTCGAGACATTCATTAAAACAACGGATTCATAAAGATGAACCAAAATATGTTTATCAAATAAACTTTGAGTGTTGAACACTCAATCATTGTTTTCACTTGGAGGAATGATACATTTTATTCAACTAAAATTGAGTATCAGCTCCATCTTGATCATGTCTCTCGAAGTCTTTGAACGGCCCCAGCAACAACGATTGCTCAGATTGCTGACCGTCCTCCGCACTTCTCCCAATCTTCGCTTTATATCAGCCACCTGTATACATTACATAGATGTCTCAGTATCTCATACTTATGTGATTGGAAATAATTACGCTTTATTGAATTTAATTTGTTGTACCCGAGGTAGACGCATCAGTATGCCCCTTCTTCTTCTCTGCAAGATAGATCTTACAGTTCCTCTTCCAGTGGCCAATCTTATGGCAATGGAAGCACTCAGATTTTGACGGAGCCCCTTTGGTCTTTTTCTTCCATTTCTTCACCTTTGCAGGTTGCGGGACCTGCCTCTTCTTACCCTTGCCTTTCGGCTGGTCGGAAGAAGCAGAGCCATCAACCAATGCAGTCGGCTTCTTCTCAATCTCCTCAAACTGCCTAAGCATATTGAGGAGACCAGGAAGATCCATTTCAAGACTGTTCATTATGAAACCATTGATGAAAGGCTTAAATTCAGGAGTTAAAGAATTAAGGATAATGTCCACAGACATCAGGACAAATCCTAACTGGGTGGCGTCCTCTACGTACCCGATCATCTTGATAACATGATCTTGTACGGGCCATGCCTCCATCTTTGTGCCCCAGAGATTGCTAGTGGCTTCGAACTTGGCAGCTCTAGACCGCTTGCCGTATAACTCTTGTGCATTCAGAAGCATACTTTGAACATCCATATGTTCATGCTTCCTCTGCAGTTCGTTACTCATCGAAGCCAAAGTAAGGCACCTGGCCTTCTCTGCATCCCTCTGGTATAGTTTATAGGCTTCCTTTTCCTGGAAGGTCGAATCGTCATCGGGCTTCTCCGGAGCGTCCTCGAACAGTACGTATCCAATCCCGGCTAGGAAAAGGACCAACTTAATGTTCCTAAGCCAGTCTTTGTAGTCGTTCCATCGAGCACGTTCTTCTCTACCATATATCTAAGACCCGAATCCATTCTGCATTTTTATAAATACTTTAGTCAGTATATGTTCGTAGTATAGTTTTAATGGTTTTTAATAAAACTATATTCTCCCACTAAATTTATTAAAGCCATAATAATGAACAATTTATTATAAAATAACATTTGTGAGAGAGGGATCCGACTACCCTGAGTCTGACAACCTTGAGTGTGTCTCAACAAGTTGTCCGACTCTGCAGTCGATAGACGAACTCGCCGCCAATCATATTAAATATGATTCCCTATCGATTTTACCCCTAGTCATTTGTGATCATGAGTGTGCTCATCCGGATCACATTGGCTAGCCTAGTCGGACCCTTGTTTTCGTGTCTAGCCTGACTTGCCCCACCGCTCGGTGTACGCACGACACGTCGGTTTGGGTCAGGACTTAGACTACATTCTTGGTTAGACGTACGCCGATGCTCGGAGGATGAGACAACGGTTTCAGTCAGGTCAAAATGTTTATCAAAAAATCGGTTTCTATAAGATTGACATGTCACGGCTTGAGTGTAGCTCAACAACCGTAACACGTTTCTTACAGTTGCCAACTCCTAAAACTAGGAGGGCTACGATTTATCTTGAACAAGATTATTATCGTATTTGACATAGGTATAGTCGATGAACTTACACAGTCATGAATCGACTCCTTGCAGTCCAGCGGACGCGGTCAGGGAATTGACTAAGCCAGGACCACTCGATACCTAGACTAGCTAGGTTGGTCCAGCAAACTTAGACAAGCACATTGACCGACATCATGATCCATTGAAGGAGTTTTCATCAATTCTATGTTCGTCCAAACAACTAAATGGCTTTTAATTAAGAAAACTAGTTAATCCTTATCAACTAGTGGATCCTAAAATTTGAAATTTTATGGATTGTTTGAACAATTTTTATTAAGTCCTTATCAACTATAAGGTTCATTAATTCAACGTGCTACCCCAATCTAATTAGGATTTTAATAAAACATTTACAACATATTTCAAAAATAGTATTTTATGAAAATCATCAATTAAACGATTTATTGAAATGATTGCCAATCAAAGGGACTACCCTAATCTGGTATTAGGTTTTGATGTTGTTTTGTTTATCAAACATAGCATGTCACTAGTTTATTTAAAATTTCATCTTATAAAATTTTAATCATTTAATGGCTAACCTAAAAGGGTTCATGAATACATTATTCAACATGTCCATTAAAAGAAAATGAAACAACTAATTTATCCGCATAAATAAAAGTTTCATTTAGTGACATATAATGAGAATTTGCAAGTTAAAATTATCTACATAATAAATAACACGCAAATCTAAAATTTAACAATTAAATTTAAAGATCAAAAATTTAAAGCTTAAAACATTTTTATCACATAAAACTAGGTTTCATAAAATTATCAAATAATTTTAAAACCTAGGCTTCAAAATTTTAATTAAACATTTCTAAGATTAAAATATCGCATAAAAATCTTGAAACATATATGTAATTTAAAAGAAAATAATTTATCATTTCATCTTATGAAAATAAAATATTTCTATAATTTACATATCCATTAAAGCAATTTTAAAACACTTTTAAAATCATTAGAAATTGTTTTAAAAGCTTTCAAATAAATTTTTAAAATTTCTAACCTTTATGTAACTTAAGAAAATTAAATTTCCAAAATAAAATGTATCCTTAAAGTTACATAAACTTTAAAACTATTAAATGCTCGGAAAAATTATTATATCTCATAAAAAATTTTAGAAAGCATTTAAACATTAGAGAAACATTTAAAATTATCGCATAAAAATTAATCATCCCAAAAAAATTTCCGTATTGTAAAAACAATTTTTTAAAACACAAAACAATTTTTAAACTAATTTTAACATAAAGCTAAAATAGTTCGTATGTTAAAATTAAGCAATTTAAAGATTTAAAAAACGTCACTAAAATAGATCTATAGCATAACCGTGGCTCTGATACCACTGTAGGGGTTTTGGCGGACCCTCAGAGCTCGGGTCTGTGTCCGTCCTAAGTCGGACGGACCACATGGGCTTAAAACGCAGCGGAAAATCAAAAACAAAATTTTTTAAGCTAGCTAAACAATTTAGCTAGGCTCTGAGGGAGCCAGAACCTAGCCCGATCTATGCCAACTTGGGGTGGATCTGACCACCTCAAGAGGGATCTATTCTACAGCGACAAATTAAATCTACACTAAAACTGCTTAACCACATACCCGGAATCTTGGCCTTGGAGCAGGCAAGATGTACCGCACCGTCTTCAGATGCTCCCCGTAGCCGAGCCGCCTTGACTCGATCCGCCTGAGCCGCCTCGCACCCTCGAACCGATCCGCTCGAGCCGAATTTCGCCTCCAAGCTGATCACACGCGGTAGAAAGTTTCACTTGAGTAGAACCCACGTCATAGACGTCTGGATCCGAATCCAAACCCCCTTCTTAGTCTTGCTAGGACTACTCCGAAGAATAGGAAGAGAGAGAGAGAGAGAATAGTTTAGTTGCCGATCGAGCTTGCTCTAAAAGTTTGGAGCTACTCGATCGAGGACTTGGTGCATCTTTCAACGAAGGGAGTGCACCCCTATTTAAATAGGGAGTCGGCACTCCTACTTTCGTTGCGAGCAATGTGGGACAATAGTCAAATCGAAGAGAATTCAATTAAGCTAATTTAGCTTAATTTGAAGTTAGAGAGATTTTCATAAAAGCAAACTTAAACTAATTAATTCTCTTCGCTCATTAAACGTTAGACACCAAACAATCTATCAATCAAAAGGGCTTCGAATGGTGAACGCGTAGGAACTAACGGCGACGAATTTCGACTTCGTTTGACCTCTCAAACAATTTCCCAAAGTTGGGCAAAAAATCAATCTTCGTAGCTGTCATTTGGGGTTTCAAAAAAACCCTAGAATAACTTAAGTTGCGGGCGCGCCCGCTAAGCTTTGTGGGCGTGCCCGCTAAGCTTAGCTGGCACGCCTACCCAAGGCATGGGAGGCGGGCTGCCTGCCCGCTGGGCAACGGGCGCTGGCCGGCTGCAGACAGCAGGCTGCGCCAGCTGCAGACAGCGAGCCAAGCCTGCTGCTGCAGTGGGCTGTACCCGCTGCTGCAGCGGGCCATGCCTGTTTTACCTCTACGGATGGGCTTGTTAGCCCAGTGGGTCTAACCCACTTTGCCTTGAACTGTTTTCGCGTTTCTGGGCTCGTTTGAGCTCCGATTTGGACGTGGTTTGAACTGTGTTTAGACCGGAACGATCCCGTCATCCAGATAACCCTTTCCAATATCTGTGTTCCTACTAAATTTGTCGTAACCAATTTACGACACGTTTAATCTTTGTTTGCATCAAATGCAACATTTGTCCCTATTGCTATAACGACTAATTTTCACAACAAGCTTTATGAATATTAACTATTCAATATCATCAAATGAATCTCTCTCAATTAATATTCCTATTACTAAGATATGAACGCTACTCGGTGTGAGAGGCTACAGCCTGACCTTACTACAGGTTGGGCCTCGGAACCCCTAGACGACGGTCACCACGAGCAGTACCTGTCGTCCCTGTTTCAGAATCATCATAACGTGATCGAACCTTTGACTAAAGCATCATTGGGTTTACATTGGCTGTGTCAGTGATGAACTCCGTTAGCTATAGTACTTTCGTCAAGACTGTGTTCCTGTTGGCCTAGGGTATGGTTTAATGTCAACCCTATTAGACAACATTGGTCAGTATATGACGGTCTTTGTTGTATTCACGTTGTACTTCTTACAACGTACCCCGGCCGAGGATTAACACAGAGATCGTAATGAGCCTGTAACACTAACTTTCCTTTAACAGAAGTGACGAATCCCATATTAGTCATCTACTCGCCTCGAGAGCTTCGGGTGCAACCCAACCTAAGATATTTCAGCAGGGCTAGCCTCGAAGTTAGATCATAGGTCTAAGCTACATGGTTCACTCACAGGTTCGTACAAACGACTTCAGGTCATAAGGACCAGCTTACCTATAATCACCCTAGAGTTATTAAAGACATTTTAGTTAAAGTTAACCATTTAATAACTCTAATTTGGTCGTTCAGTGAACTCATTCTCCAATGAGCACCTCTGTCCCGTCTCCGACTTCACCAAGTCGAATGACTATGAGATCATCATTGCCCTAAGGTAAGACTAAGACACAGTGGTCTATCCGATGTGTCGATATCCAGTTCTCAACACATCTATGACCACGAACCGTTTAAGACTTACGTTTCTATTCGGTCGCTTACTTACTCATAATCGAGATCTTATCTAGATACGTAAGGACCTAACTATAAGTCTATGGATATTATCTAAGTATATATTAATACGAACGATTTTATACTTAGGATAATAGGTACCATATACAGTATGAACAAGACGTATTCTTAGGATAAATTGACTTATGGGCATATATCCTCCTACAGTTGCTTCATCCAAAACTTCTCTGAGAACATTATCTGCCAACAACAACTGAATTGCACTGTATGCCTTCCTCTCCATTCCGCCCTAGCGAATTCTTTCACCTTCTTATTGATATTTGCCTCATTGAATACGATTTGGTAACACCTTGTCTGTATCAGAACATTCTTCACCTTTGTTTGCCAGATTCGAAAGTCATTCCAGCCAGTGACCTTCTCAATGTTCAATGTTGCTAATGAAACCATCTTCGCCACCAACTTCCTTCACAAAAGAACCAAGCTCTGATACCACTTGTTGGGAATCGATGATACCAAATAGAGATTCTCGTAAAAATAGCCAATCCTACAAGTTGATCAGGAATCTAGGACTAGCAAAATTGAACCTCAAATAATCCAACAAAATCCCTACGACGTTGCAAATAGAAGCAGTAAATGAATAATAGCAACAAAATCAAATCGCAGACACACGAGAGTTTTACCCTGGTTCGGTTGCGCATAACCTACGTCCAGCAATTCTGAGATGATTCCACTATCAGATAGATCCATAATAGGGTTACAATCTATCTTTCGCTCACGTGAGTAATAACTTGGCTAAATGCACAAGTCCTCACAATCTCACTCAAGGAAGAAGAAATCAAAAGGAGAAATGAAGAGAATCACTCAACTTCACAAACAATCTCCTAACCCTAATCTCTCAACAACGATCTCCAATGGCGGCGGCTACACCTCTCCAAAAGCTCTGGATATCAAAAACAGCATTAACCTAATCTAATGAAGCATTATAATTAAATAGAACCCCAAAACAAGCCTAAAATCAATCCAGGCCGTCGACTGAAAAACTGTCAGCCCCGCGCCGCTCGGTGAGGGACTGTAACGACCCTCTCTCGAGGGCCCATTACTGTTTGGAACATGCACAAGTCCTGCTAGGCACCAATGAAATCAATACAGGCTCTGTTGCAGAAATACGCCAAAATACGCATACATGAAAGTGGTATAAACCTTATTACAAACCAGCAGCATCCAGGAAAGGAAATGCAACTCGAAATACAAATACACACCAAGCAAGCCACTCTGATACATTAAAATATAAAGCACTCTCACACTCACACTTAGAAACCAGCGTCCTCCTGGTCAAACTCTACATCAAACTCAGCATCTGCAGTCCCTGGTGCAACTTCTTCAACATGTGCTGTATCTGGTGAGACCACCATAAAAAGAAGGGTCGCCAGGATCAGGCGTAACTCAAAGTATCTCTAGCATGATATCTAAAACAATAAACAAGCATGGCAAACTAAAGAGGCAAGAAGTAAAGTGAGTACAATATAGCAGAAAAGTAACATAACAGATTTACAACTTTACAATTCTATCAGCAATAAACAATATTAAAATGACCAGTTATGAGGTTTTTAGTTGTGCCTGATCCTAGTTCATGACTTATAAAGGAAAGTACAATATGCAACCAAGAGTCCACCTGATATCCCGGGTTACAACAAAACGATACAGTTCAAAAAAACGATACGATTCAACGAAACGATACTATTCAACAAAACGATATTGTGTAGCAGATCGGACTGGTTGCTCCCGCACTTCCACTATTATAAGTTACCCCAAAACCTAGTGTGTGTGTGTAGGTTACCGTACTTGCAGTTTACGAGTTATTTACTATTCTCACATTTCCAGATACAACTTTCGGTTAAGCATGTCACGGAGTCCAATTCCATTTAATTTACGATACGGTGCAACTTACGATACTATGCAATTTATCAAGCTTAACTAACTGTTCATGTGAATCACTTTGCTAATGAAAAGAAACTAATTTAGCTTGCATCAATATTGTTTTTAAACCCTATAGCTAGGGTACGATGAGTTACCGATTCGCCTTGTCGTGAAAGGCGCAGTTTGATCAGCGGTAGCGTTACCTGGTTTCAAAAGCTAGTTAGCAACACAAACTAATAATAAGAACTTTATAGAAAAAACTTATAACTAAGTTAATGATTTAACTTATATAAATTAAATAAATCATAACTTAAAATAAAACTTGACTAACTTGTAAAATAACCTAATGTAATAACTTATATTAAAAAACATACTAAGATAACTTAAATTAAAAGCTTAAACTTAAATAATAAATTAAAATCTTACTAATATAACTTATATAATAAACTTACTAATATAACTTATCCTTACCCCCCCCTCTCGTGTTGTCTTCTTTTCTTTCTCTCTTTTTTCTTTGTTGCAGATGAAGCAAAGGGGGCAGCATAGGCACAGGGGGCAACAGCCAAGTGATGTGAGCAGCGACCGACGACTTGCGGGCTCCAGGCGTCAGATCGACGGCCTGTCAGGGTAGCAAGGAAGGGGGGCGGTGGGATCCGGTAGGGGCGACGGCTGGCAGCGGCTGCGCGCGACTCAGGCGACGGGGCAGCAGCCGGGCGAGGTGGTTGCACGCAGGGATGGTGCGGCAGCGGCGGCCTGGTGGGGCGGTGCACGGGGAGGGGGAAGAACGTGAGAGAAAGGTTTTTGATGTTGTAATTGGGGCAAATTTAGGAGATGTAGATCTGAATTTGAGGAGTTCGGATCTGATTTTCGTTTCTCTACCCCTCAATTTCTGATTTCTGGTTTTGATTTGGTCATTTGATTTTGGCAGTGAGGAAGGAAGAAGGGAAGGGGATTTGGTCGTGTTTTGATTGTGGGATGAAAGAGTCTGTATGAAGATGACGACGACGTTGTGTTGGTGATGGGTTGTGATGCCGAAGTAAAGGAGAATTCTATGTAAGGGGTGAAGATGATGAAGCTATGGAATGGGGAATGGAGATGTAGGAAACTGATATACGGGGTGATCCTTGAAGTAGGAAGAGGCATGGACAGGGTTCATTAATGGGGGAAGATTAGTCAAGGATTAGGTTGATGGATAAGTTCATTTAGTCAAAAGGATTAGCTTTTCATTAATGATGGGAAGATGAACTTAGCCCTAGATAATTTAAACGTGGAAGAGGTGTTGTAGGGTAAGGGTAATTAGGTGAGCAAATAATTAAGAAGTAATTATTTAGCGAACGTAATTGGTAATGGTAATTAGTAAAACAAATTACCTAAAGTAATTATTTAAGCTATGGTAAAAATTTCTTAAAATAATGACGTGCTCGCGTCAACGCGTAGAAAAGAAAATGCTCGGATACCATTACTCGATCAACTGTAGTAAATACGTGCAATCAAAGACGCCTAAAATTACAGGTCGTTACATCCTACCTCGGAATTCTCAACAGGGCTGGGAAAAGGTAGGGGTAACGTTCTCGCATCTCGTCCTCTCGCTCCCAGGTGGATTCACCAGGTGAGTCACGACGCCACATCACCCTGACCAGATCAATAGTCCTGCTCCTGAAGACTTTCTGGCGTCGATCTAGGATCTCCACTGGTTGCTGCTTGTATGTCAAGTCCGGACGGACCGCGATCTCCGAGTAGTCCACGACATGATTAGGGTCATTTACATAGCGAAGCAACTGCGAGATATGGAACACATTGTGTACTCCCTCCAAGACATGGGCAGTGCAAGCTTGTAGGCGACTTCTCATACTCGCTCCAGAATATCGAAAGGTCCAATAAATCGAGGACTAAGCTTTCCTCTCTGACTAAAGCGAATCAATCCTCGGTTGGACGAGATCTTCAGAAAAACATGATCGCCAGGCTGAAACTCCAGATGTCGACGTTTTGCATCTGCCCAATGCTTGTACCTGTCCTGGGCCAGTTGTATCTTCTCTCTGATGGTCCGAACCACATCCACGGCTTCTGTGATTAGCTCAGGACCAACCAACTCTCGATCTCCTACATCATCCCAGCTCAAGGGGGATCGGCACTTCCTCTCATATAGTGTCGCAAAAGGTGCCTTACCGATGCTAGACTGGTAATTGTTGTTGTATGCAAACTTCACCAAATGGAGATGGTCTTCCTATGATCCTTTGAAGTCCAGTAACATGTCTGCAACATGTCTTCAAGTACCTGAATAGTACGCTTTGACTAGACATCTGTCTGAGGATGGTAAACCGTACTAAAACTCAAGTGAGTTCCCAAGCTCTCCTGAAGGCTCTTCCAGAAACGAGATGTGAACCTGGTGTCTCTGTCTGAGACAATGCTGAGAGGTACTCCATGTAGCTTCACAATCTCATCCATGTACTTCTTGGCCAACACTTCTGTAGACTGGCCTACTCTGAAAGGAATGAAGTGCGATGTCTTGGTCAATCGATCTTCAATCACCCAGACAGCGTCATTCTGCTTCGTGCTCTTGGGTAGCCCAGTCACGAAGTCCATCGTGATGTGCTGCCACTTCTACTCCAGAATGGGCAATGGCTATAATAATCCGGCAGTCCTCTGATGTTCAGCCTTCACCTATTGGGACATGATACACTTTGCTACGCTCTGTGCGATGCTTCTCTTCATGCCATGCTACCAGTAATGCTTTCGCAGATCCTAGTACATCTTGGTACCTCCAGGATGTATGGAGTATGGAGAACTATGAGCTTCCTCCAATATCTCATCTCTAATGGCACCGGATAGTACACGGATCATGTCCTCAAACCTCAAGGATCCATCTGCATGAATCTTAAACTCGGGTCTATGGCCTGCTATCACCAGGTCTTTAATCTTTCGCACTTCTTATCATCCATCTGAGCATTCTTGATCATCTCTACCAATGTCGATTGGATATGCATGCCCATCAAAGATGCAGCCATCCCTGGTAGAATCACTTCTATACTTATGTCCCGGATATCTTGCTGCAAACTCCACTGAGTCGTAAGGATCATCACCACTGGTAGATGACTCAATGCATCAGGTACGACATTGACTTTTCCAGGATGGTACTGAAGGTCAATGTCATAATCTGCCATGAGCTCTATCCATCGTCTCTGCCGTATGTTGAGCTCCTTCTGAGTGAAGAGATACTTCAGACTCTTATGATCCGAGAACACCTTCACGTCCTCCCCCAGTAGAAAATGCCTCCAATTCATCAATGCAAAAATCGCTACTGCCAACTCAAGATCAAGAGTGGGGTAGTTCTTCTCATGGATTTTCAACTACCTGGATGCATATGCTATGACTCGACTGTGCTGATGTAGCAAACATCCAAGTTGTTTGCCAGATGCATCACAGAAGACTTCGAATTCTCTTGATCGGTCTGGAATGATCAAAATAGGAGCAGTCCTCAACCTCTTCTTCAGCTCCTGGAAGGCATCCTCACATGCTTTCGACCAAACAAACACCACATCCTTTCTTGTTAATCACGTTATGGCTCCTGGATCTTCGAGAAATCTTTGATGAACCTCCGGTAGTAGCCAGCGAGTCCCAAGAAACTTCGAATCTCAGTCACCGTTCAAGAGACTGGCCAGTTTTGAACAACGGCTACTTTTTCAGGATCAACATTAATCCCTTCTCCTGACACCACGTGGCCTAGGAATGTCACCTTGTTCAGCCAGAACTCACACTTACTAAGTTTGGCATAAAGCTGGTGTCTTCTCAGGGTCTCGAGAACCTTCCTGGGATGCTCTGTATGCTCTACTGCATTTTTCGAGTAGATGAGAATGTCGTCGATGTAGACTACTACGAACCTGTCCAAGTATTCATGCAATACTTGGTTCATGAGACTCATAAATACCACGGATGCATTGATTACACCAAACGACATTACTAAGTACTCATAATGTCTGTATCTGGTTCTGAATGCAGTCTTGGGAACATCTTCATACTTCACCTCCACTTGATGGTACCATGTCCTCAGATCCAGCTTCGAATGGACGCTTGACCCCCCGAGTTGATCGAAAAGATGGTCGATGCATGGCAGAGGGTACTTGTTCTTCACGGTGACTTTGTTCAGCTCGAGGTAGTCGACGCGCATACGTAGGGATCCGTCTTTCTTCTTCACCGGTAATATAGGAGATCCCTATGGGGATACCCTGGGTCGTATCCATCCATTCTTCAGAAGCTCATCCAGTTGGACCCGCAATTCTTCTAGCTCAGATGGTGCTAATCGATACGGTCCCTTAGACATTGGTTGAGCTCCTGGAATTAGTTCGATAGCAAATTTAAGGGTGCGATCCGGAGGCAAACCTGTAAGGTCGTCTGGAAACACATCCAAGAACTCTCGATCCACTTCTGGTATATCGACTCAGCTTCCATTGCGGCTGCTACTGCTTCGACCGATCTGGCTCTGTACTCCACTGGGCCTACCAATCTGCTTCTGCTAATGAACACGAACTTTGGATGATTAGGAATCTCGAAGACTACCCTCCTTCGACTACAGTCGATGGTGGCATGGAAAGTCTCCAACCAATCCATCCCGAATACAGCATCAAAGTTCAGAATATTTATCATCATGAAGTCAGCAAATAACGCTAGCCCACAAATAACCATTGGTCATTGAGGATACCCACGGGTCGACTTTATCACTCCGTCGCCCGTGTTGACGTTCCAACCAGATGCTAAAGGTTTGACAGGAACAGTGTGGGTGTGAACGAATCGACTCGCCAGAAAGCAGTGTGATGCTCCCGAGTCGAACAAGGAGAAGGCAGTTTCCTAGCTACTAGTATGACACCTAAGTTACAAACACTAATCTAAGCAACCAATGCTAATAAAAGAAATGAATTACGAACTATGCAAAAAAAATATACCTGTGATTACTTCGCCGGTAGCCTCAGCCTCTTCGACAGTCATGGTGTAAGCATATCGTCTCGGTGGTGGCTGCTACCTTGCTTGCTGAAACTGCCTCTGTTGTGGAGATAGAGGTGGACGTTGTGAAGCGTTCCCAATTGGGACAGCACGAGGAGCTGGAGCTGGAGCTGTAGCACGTGGCTTAAAATGTAGACGATTCCTAGCCATGTGTCCTAACTCCCTGCAAACCAGACAAAGGCCTAAAAGAATTCGACACTCAGACTTGATGTATCCAGGCTTCCCATAAAAGTGGCAGACCAGGAGGGCCTGCTGCTGTTGTTCTGGCCTCTTAAACTGAAACTACAAAATAGGGCGGTGCATCTGTGGCCCTCTGCTTGGCCCAGCTTGGGTCGGTGGGGGCCTCGCAGATGCTGCCAGCCTTCACTATTCCTTTGCTTCCTCTTCGACCATCTCATGGTTACGAGCAATGGCCAGAACTTCAGTATGTATGGTCGGACTAGCACCGACCATCATCCTTCGAATCTCAATGTTGAGCCCCTACTGGAACAGTTGGGCTCGAGTCAATGCATTTGTAACCATCTCTGGAGCAAACCTGCTGAGCCTGGAGAACTCACCGTCATACTGATCCATGGTCATCGAACACTGCTTCAGGTTGATGAACTTCTTCCTTATCAGGATCATTGCCTATGGGGGAAAGTACTGAGCGTTGAATGCACTTGTAAATACATCCCACGAAATTGGCAATCCCAAGCGGTCTTCTATCGTCTACCACCAGTCTCGAGTACCATCAGTCAGTTGCCTCTTGGCTTTAGCTGCCCATGCTTCTTCTCGAATCTGAGATGCTCTCAGATCATCAGTAATGCTCCTGAGCCATTCTTATGCCGGAAGATAGTTCCCAGTTCCTACGAAGAGTTCCCAGTTCCTACGAAGGTCTTAGGGCTCATCCCTCAAAAGTGATAAGCACTCGAGTCGACTTTTTGCTCTCTGTGCAAAGCCTGCTCTAAAGCATGTCCAAGCTGCTGATGAAGGGCATGCATGCCCCTCATGCAATCTTCTGCAGACAATGGTGCGGTCGAAAATGCTGCCGCGTTCGGACCAGTGTTGGCTCTATTACCAGCATCATTCTGGTTGGGACCCCCATTCAGGTGGTTGATCCCAGATCCGAAAGCACTGTCCTCGCTTCATGAAGTGTTCTTTTCCATTACCTGTGTTTTATAAGGTTTGATCAGTTCCATTGAGTATTTTATACGGCCTGTACTATTCATATGGTATTTAGCACCGACCTGCATGGGCCACCAAACTTGTAACGACCCTCTCTCGGGGGCCTGTTACTGTTTGGAATATGCACAAGTCCTGCTAGGCACCAATGAAATCAATACATGCTCTGTTGCAGAAATACGCCAAAATACTCATACATGAAAGTGGTATAAACCTTATTACAAACCAGCGACGTACATGAAAGGAAATGCAACTCGAAATACAAATACACACCAAGCAAGCCACTCTGATACATTAAAATATAAATCACACTCACACTCACACTTAGAAACCAGCGTCCTCCTGGTCAAACTCTACAGCAAACTCAGCGTCTGCAGTCCTTGGTGCAACTTCTTCAACCTGTGCTGTATCTGGCGAGACCACCACAAAAAGAAGGGTCGCCAAGATCAGGCGTAACTCAAAGTATCTCTAGCATGATATTTAAAACTATAAACTAGCATGGCAAAACTAGCATGGCAAACTAAAGAGGCAAGAAGTAAAGTGCGTACAATATAGAAGAAAAGTAACATAACAGATTTACAACTGTTACAATTCTATCAGCAATAAACAATATTAAAATGACCAGTTACGAGGTTTTTAATTGTGCCTGAGCCTAGTTCGTGACTTATAAAGGTAAGTACAATATGCAACCAAGAGTTCACCTGATATCTCGGGTTACAACAAAATGATACAATTCAAAAAAACGATACGATTCAACGAAACGATATTGTTCAACAAAACGTTACTGTGCAGCAGATCGGACTGGTTGCTCCCGCACTTCCACTATTATAAGTTACCCCAAAACCCAGTGTGTGTGCAGGTTATCGTACTTGCAGTTTACGAGTTATTTACTATTCTCACATTTCCAGATACAACTTTCGGTTAAGTATGTCACGGAGTCCAATTCCATTTAATTTATGATACGGTGCAACTTACGATACTATATATGCAATTTATCAAGCTTAACTAACTGTTCATGTATATCACTTTGCTAATGAAAAGAAACTAATTTAGCATGCATCAATATTGTTTTTAAACCACATAGCTAGGATACGATGAGTTACCGATTTGTCTTGTCATGAAAGGCGCAGTTTAATCAACAGTAGCGTTACCTGGTTTCAAAAGCGAGTTAGCTACACAAACTAATAATAAGAACTTTATAGAAAAAACTTATAACTAAGTTAATGATTTAACTTATATAAATTAACTTGACTTAACCTTATTTAATAAATCATAACTTAAAATAAAACTTGACTAACTTGTAAAATAACCAAATATAATAAATTATATTTAAAAAACTTACTAAGATAACTTAAATTAAAAGCTTAAACTTAAATAATAAATTAACTTAAATAATATAATCTTACTAATATAACTTATATAATAAACTTACTAATATAACTTATCCTCCCCCCTCTTGTGTTGTCTTCTTTCCTTTCTCTTTTTTTCCTTTATTGCAGATGAAGCAAAGGGGGCAGCAGATGCACAGGGGGCGACGGCCAAGCGATGTGAGCGGCGACTGGCGACTGATGGGCTCCGGGCGTCGGATCGGCGGCCCGTCACGACAGCAAGGAAGGGGGCGGCAGGATCCGACGGCCGGTAGCATATGTGCGCGTCTCAGGCGACAGGGGCAGCGGCCGGGCGAGGTGGCTGCGCGCGGGGATGGTGCGGCAGCGGCGGTCTGGTGGGGCGGCGCACGGGGAGGGGGAAGAACGTGAGAGAAAGGTTTTTGATGTTGTAATTGGGGGCAAATTTAGGAGATATAGATCTGAATTTGAGGAGTTCGGATCTGATTTTCGTTTCTCTACCCCTCAATTTCTGATTTTTGGTTTTGATTTGGTTGTTTGATCTTGGCAGTGAGGAAGGAAGAAGGGAAGGGGATTTGGTCTTGTTTTGATTGTGGGATGAAAGAGTCTGTATGAAGATGATGATGATGATGTGTTGGTGATGTGTTGTTATGCCAAAGTAAAGGAGAATTCTGTGTAAGGGGTGAAGATGATGAAGCTATGGAATGGGGAATGGAGATGTAGGAAACTGATATACGGAGTGATCCATGAAGTAGGAAGAGGCAGGGGACATGGTTCATTAATGGGGGAAGATTAGTCAAGGATTAGGTTGATAGATAAGTTCATTTAGTCAAAAGGATTAGCTTTTCATTAATGATGGGAAGATGAACTTAGCCATGGATAATTTAAACGTGGAAGAGGTGTTGTAGGGTTAGGGTAATTAGGTGAGCAAATAATTAAGAAGTAATTATTTAGTGAGCGTAATTGGTAATGGTAATTAAAAACAAATTACCTAAAGTAATTATTTAACATATGGTAAAAATTTCTTAAAATAATGATGTGCTCACGTCAACGCGTAGAAAAGAAAACGCTCAGATACTATTACTCGAACAACTGTAGTATATACGCGCAATCAAAGACGCCTAAAATTACAGGTCGTTACAGCGACCGAGCAGTCTGCTAGCCGTTGTTGCCGCTGAGTGGATGAGGAGTGCGCTCGATCGAGCGGCATATCAGCTCGCCGAGCTGACGTTCCCTGCAGAGCTCTCAAACAAGCCAACTTACTGTTAATCTGAACACATTGTAACTCGATCGAGTAGCCCGTCACTCGACCGAGCAGCTGGCAGCTTGGTCGAGTGGTAGAGTACTCGAGCGAGTATGATACCGACGCTGCTAGGCTGTTTGCTCCGTGTCTCTAGCTCGGTCGAGCGACTGGGCCAGTTCGACCGAGTGACCTGGAAATGTGATGTTGGAGACTTGAATCACCAAAATTTAACATCCTTTCCTAAGGAAAAAGAGTGTGCTAATACGATTTCTTGTGTGGTGTGGCTTCCTTAAACATTTAAAGAATGGATAAGAAATAAAATAGGGGAGAACAACAAAAGCTTAAAGTTGAAGAAAAAGAAAGAGAAGAAAAATAAGGAAGCCCAGAGGACCATAAGAAAAGCTTGTGGCCTAAAAAAAGGTGCATGTGAAGTAATTAAGGAGTCAGGTAAAAAATAGGAAAAATAAACTTAATCATGGCTGAACCACACACGTTCACCTTAAAAACTAACACCACCCTTTTGACAATTCCATAGCCATCCACCATGCTAAAAGCGATGCGATACACCCAAAAAATATGACTATGAGAAGCCCAAGATTCCAGCCTATAAAGTTGCAAGAGTATTTCACAACTGATGTCCTTCCTGTATAGTTTTACCATCAGGGATACTCCCGATACTAGCTTGTTTATCAAGTTAGGATTACGTCAAAGGATGACCGAACTATCCCTCGTATCTCTTATACAATTCAGGACCTTTGTCCTATGTGGCGTTTTTGTCCTACGTGTCCCATCTTTGTCCTACGTGTCATGAATTTTATGACTAGGACAATTTTAAAAACCTGAGTTTTAAAAAAAACCGGTTCTAAATTCAAAGCCTACAATAGTTTTGAAAAAGAACGGATCTAAAAACTGCTTTCTTCCCGTTCACTCACATTTACACGTTCTCAATAATTCCCACTAAAAACCGGTTGTCTTCATCATTCCCTCGACTTCCCTCCTCTCCTCTCTCCTCTCTCTCTCTCTTTCTCTCTCTCTCTCTCTCAATTTCATTCATTAATTTCTGCTCCCTGCTGTTCCAGTGGAATCAACGTGATCTTCGAGTATTTGAAATCAATGTTTGGTATTTGTGTTTCTTAAAGGAACTGATCTTCGAGTAGTTTCCTAGTAGTTCCCCAGTTAATTTCATTCTTAAAGTAACTGAAATCAACGCATCCTCGGCATCCGCTCCTCTGCCTCGGCATCCTCAATGCCGGGGCTCCTCCCCAATGGGGTCAGCGGTGATTTTACCGTCTACTACGACTACGACTCAGGCTAAGCTCTTCCTCCATGCTACTGATTTGAGATCAGAGCGTCTCTCTACAAACTCTGCCGGAGTTACGGGTTGTCCTATGGAGTTTGCTAGCGATTTGAGATCAGAGCGCCTCTCTTCTTTTTGCGTAAATTTTATCTTTCTGGGTTGCTTTGAATCTTTTAGCATAACAGGGTACTCTGCATAATCACTGCTTTGTTCTTTTTCCTTATTTTTTATTTCTCAGTTAATTTAACTGTTGAAGTGTTTATGGGCATAATTACTTGGAGTTACGGGTTGTCCTAGAGAGAGACTTGCTTTTTGCCTTCCCGAATGGGAAAGCTTGCATATTTGACTTTTTTTTCTTTTTTTTGGCTGTTTGTAGAAAGTTTGTGATTTATTTTTTAAGGTGACTGAGTTTTGGGTGATTGGTTTCCCTTTTTGGGTTGCATCACTTTTTTAATTACAACACCCTTTTTGTTGAGACTTTGGGTTAAAGAATTTAGATTTTTTCCCCGTTTGAGCATTAATTTATGAGAAGAAAACACACCCTCAGAAAATAGCATTAATTATTATTTGAGAGATTTTGGAATGTAGAGCTCTTTTTTATAGCTATTTCTTTCTTCGTCATTGTTCATTACTAGGTTGCTGGTGATTGGTGATAGTTACTATGAAGAACAGATTGGAATTTCGACGTTTCTTTAACTCTTTCTAATTTTTACATGTACTCAAGTAGAGTTTGTTATACCGATGGAGACCTCTGCATGTCTTCTTCTCCATGACTGAATTTAACAACATTCTTTGTCCTCTGTCAACAATCTTTTTTCCATTATTTTTTTGTTGACACTCATCAGCGACCTCTTCCAAGCGAATGGTCACGGCTGGTATCAAACCTCACCATGAAGTCAGTTTAAAATACCCAAACTGTGTCTCAAAATAAATAAAAAAATTACGGGGACACGGTATCAAAGTTTGGCATGAGAGATAATCCCTAGCGTTTCGTTCGGTAATTTTTCTGATCCTCAGGTTGCTTTCTAAATCGACGTAATTTTTGAAACAATTTGTTAATTTTTGCTTTTCCATGTCATGTTCGCCATTCTAGGTTGCTTTCAGATTGCTTTCAGAAATCCACGTCAAGATCCACATGTTGCCATTCCAGATTGCTTTCAGGTTGTTAATTTTTGATATTCAAGATTGCTTTAAGTTTGTTAATTTTTGCTACTCCAGGTTGCCAAACAATGATTTTTGAACACATACTAATCATTGTTAATTTTTGCTATTCCAGGTTGCCAAACATTGATTATGAAAGTTTTCATAATTCTTATTTTTAAATCTCCTTCTGTATGGAAATATTACACTGCTGAATCAATTTGACAATTTTTATCAATTTGGGATGAGGTGGAAGATTTATTACACTGCCTTTGTGTGCCACCTGAACCACAACAAACCTCTATGAACCGTTGTATCATTTGCATGCTGTGAACTGTTGTCTTTGTTTGCACGCTGCGAACCCGAGTTGTTGCATGAGGATTTTGGATCCGTACATACTTAATTCAATAATCCCACGACTACCATGTCGTCATTTCCTCCGTTAACTGACTGTCCTACTCGGTTTTGCACCCGGGAAACGACCTTCGTCATGCCCTACGGGCACGGGTTATGACTAGTACTTATCTAATTCAAGCTGCTTTTTCACTCCGATCTTAAACCTGGAAAAATCATGCTTTTTTTGAAATAACTGTAGTTGTCTGGAATTATGTTAATTCTAAAAAATCAATTAAATATCAATTTTGTTTACATATGCTTATCTAGTTCGACCTGCATTTTCACTCGGATCTTAAAACTGGATAAATCATGATTTTTTTGTAATAACTGTAGCTGTCTGGAATTATGTTAATTCTAAAAATATCAATTAAATATCAATTCTGTTTACATATACTTATCTAGTTCCACCCGTGTTTTCACTCCGATCTTAAACCTAATTAAATCAGGCTTTTTTTTGAAATAACTGTAGATATCTGGAATTATGTTAATGCTAAAAAATCAATTAAATATCAATTTTGTTTACATATACTTATCTAGTTCCAACTGTGTTTTCACTCTGATCTTAAACCTGAATAAATCAGGCTTTTTTGTAATCACTGTAATTGTCTGTATTTATGTTAATTCTAATAATATCAATTAAATATCAATTTTTTTTTACATAAACTTATCTAGTTCCACATGTGTTTTCACTCTGATCTTAAACCTGAATAAATCAGGCTTTTTGTAATAACTGTAGCTGTCTGGAATTGTGTTAATTCTAAAAATATCATTTAAATATAATTTTTTTAACATAAACTTATCTAGTTCCACCTGTGTTTTCACTCCGATCTTAAACCTAGATAAATTAGGATTGTGTAATAGATTTGTGACAACCGTGACGATGACGATGAACATATCCTTAAAAGCCAAACAAACATGCATCCGCATCTTATCCAGAATGAGAAAAAATGATTTCCAAACATTGAATTCTATAATAATAATATCGTTTTCAAATAAGCAAACTATTCACAAGCTATTTGGATGCAATCGGCTCGATATTGGGCTTGATTTTGACTAGTCAAAATGGTAAACGAGCTAAACTCAAACTAGGCTGATTCGTTCAAGTTTGGTTTCAATAAAGTCGATACTTACATGCCCATATGTATAAGTACTAGAGTAACCCATGCATATAGTGCACGTTGACCCAAGAAAAAACCCGCACACAGGATGCAGTGCATGCGCAAAACCAACAAAAGAGCGAGAAGAGTGGGGGGGTGTGAATCATCGAGAGGAGGAGAGACTCACGTGCAGCCGAAAAAGAGAGATAAGTGTGGGGGTGTGTGGGTATTGTCGAGGTGTAAAAGGGGTTAAATTGAATAAAAACTTTGGGCTAGAAAAAACCCACACACAGGCGGCGGGAACCGCATACAACTGAAAAAAGCGAGAAGTGTGGTTGTGTGTGTCGGTATCTTCGAGGTGTAAAAGAGGTTAAATTGCAAAAAAAAATTGTGGGGGCAAAGTGCATAAATCCCACCACAAACCACATGGGGTAAAAGGTGAAATAGCAGGTGTTAAAGTGCAAAAACGCATGGAGTCAAAGTGAAAAAAGACCGATGGTAAACACGTAAATATGTGAAACATGGAGATGCATTTGAATTTTATGAAAAAGCAATGACAAGCTTGTAAATAATGTGAAGGAGTGGTCCTTCGTTTGGGTTCTCTACACCTATACCCCAAATTGCACCCACCCACTCACCCCCCATGCAGGGGGACGAGGTGGCACACTCTTTCACCCACCACATGGGACAAACCCTGCCAACTGGGTTTGTCCTAGTGAGCAAAAACCTCCTTATTTTTTTAATATATATATTAGTTTTACATATATAAATGAATAATGCGTATCATATGACATATGAAAGATTTTTCTCATTTACAATGATGTTGCACCATCTTTTCTTCATGAAAGAAAAGGTTACTTGAGCTATACTTTTGGCCTTTCGTGTATTTTAGTTGTAAAATATGTCACGTCGACGTATACGAGAAAACCCTTTCGTATGTTATGTAATGCTCATTATTCTCATTACATGTATATATGGTTCATATTGTAAGCAAAAGCTACATAGCTAAAATACCTACATTTTTAGAGAAATATGGATATGTGCTGTCAGCACAGGAATTTTATGTGCTGAAGCCACGTGTCACACAACGGTTGGGTAGGGATATTTGCAAAATAGCCCTGATCTTTTTGAATTTGCAAAACAAACCCCAATTTGCAAAATCTCCTCCCCCGATCTCCTCTCACGCGATGGCTACTGCTAATCCGCCTTCGCTCTTCCACTCGCCGTCTCCGCACTGAAGCCTCCTCCATATCAATCCTTCACCCCCCCTCGTGTACTCCCTCCCCACTGCAACCGCCTACCTTCCATCAACAAAACTACCAAATAAATAAAATCAAACACCCCCATCGCCTCCTCTCCCCATCGAAACCCTAATCCTTCCATCGACAACCACTGTAACATCACGTCCACCCTCAAAACCCCACCCACCCCCACCGTCAGCAACAACCAACACAACAGTCATCAACATTGCCATCCATCACCTAAACCTCTCCCCTCCACCTGCTCGTCATTGACGTCATCTACCATCCCCCACCATCATTAACATTATCCCTCACCTCCACAAGACCTCCTCCTCCTCTGGCAAAGCCTGAACGAGCGACGAAGCCCCGAAGAACAGAAACTGCAACCGTGGGAGAGAACAGAGGGGGGATGGGGTGATTTGTAATTTTTGGGGTTTTCAAAAAGATCATATGGTGTTTTGCAAAACAGCCACACACGCAACCCTTGTGTGGCACGTTGCTGTTAGCACAAAAAATTCCTGTGCTGATAGCACATATCTGTATTTCTCAAATTTATATATGTACTAGTCATAACCTACTAGTCATAACATGTGACCATATATCACAAGGTATTCAAAATATTCTCCCAAAAATTTCAATCAGTCAAAATTATTCCTCCAAAAAAATTGCAAACACATTCAACATATCCCCCAACCAAAATTTTAACTACATCAAAACCAAAATTTGGTTTCCCAAGAGAATTTAGTTCACCCTAAAAATTTTAGTTCCCCAGAGTTTAGTTCCCTAATCTTTGTTCTACTAAAATTTAATTATCTCCAGATTTAGTTTCTCCAAAATTAAAAAATTTTGGTTCCCAAAATTTAGTTTCATCCAGATTTAGCTTCATCTAAAATTGCAGGGGTTTTCTCAAAAAAGTTTCCCCAAAATTTCAAGGGTTTCCCCTCAAAAATTTCACACACGCTCATCATGATTCATATCCATAGATTTCTTAATATTCAATCCCAGCCATCTGTTTACACATCCTTTTGTCCTAGCAAGCAACCCAGTCAAAAACATCCCTCAATTGTATAATAGATAACAATTATAATATTTCATACAAAATAAAAGTCAATTAAACAATATGATGTCGTGTTATTTATCTTCATGTTTACGTTTTTATCAATACAATATAGCTGTGAAAAAAAACCTTTGATTTATATGTGCGTCTTACATTTTATGTAATCGATTAGAAACGAAATGACAACTTTAAAACACTAATTTTATTATACATTGAATAAATAGTTTTCAAACAGTTATTGATTGAAAATTTTGACCATACAACATGGGAAGAGAAAAATAAAAGAGGAATGTACAGAGGTTAGTTGTTCAAGGAAAAATTTTCCTCTTCGTTGCTCACACATCCAAAATACACACATGTTTTTTAACGATTGGTTCAGGTCATGTTAATTTCATATTTTAAAAACTCAAACCATCAATTCTCAAGTAAATCTCAAGAGTTTTTGTCGTTCATAGGCATTGCAAAAATTCAGTTACAGCAAAACCGTTAAATCTGCAGCGAATGGATGAATAAGCAAAACCACTTATATTCGTGTGAAAATTGAAAAGAATCATTCGTCCTAAAAATGGAAACTTGCTAATGTTGACACATTTACCCTCCCGATTAAATGTCTCTTTTTATGGCAAGAAAAAAGTCACACCCGACATCTGAATCTCCGCCGTTTGATCATCACTCCATCCATCCATCACCCACGATTTAATAAAACCAAACAAAAAACAAAAACAAAAATCCCAAAAATTCGAAAAAGAATCGCCCGCCTCAACAAAACGCAGATCCCCCAATCTCTCTCCCCCTCTCACACGACCCGTTCCCAAATCTCGCCCCCGTTTTCTATTTTCCGTTCTGATCCTCTCCTCCGTTCCGTTCACGCTTCCGATCCCCGCGCCGAATTTCAAGAAACATTCATCCGCCGCCGCCCCCTCCGGCTGCGGGCCCCGCTTTCAAGAAACCTTCAAGAAAGCATGATCCCATCGTCCACAAATTACAACACGACAAACTCCTACTCCACGTCGTCGTCATCCTCCTCCTCCGCATGCGCAGCCTGCAAGTACCAGCGCCGCCGGTGCGGCCGTGACTGCCCGCTGGCCCCCTACTTTCCGGCGGAGCAGCAGCAGCTGTTCCTCAACGCCCACCGCCTGTTCGGCGTCAGCAACATCCTCAAGACCCTCAGGACCATCCCGCCACACGACCGCCGTGCCCGCGACGACGCCATGGCCACCATCATCTTCCAATCCAACGCCCGCGCCGCCGACCCCGTCGGCGGATGCTACCGCATCATACTCGACCTCCAGAGTCAGATCGAACGCTTCTCCGCGGAGCTCGACCTCGTCATCCGCCAGCTCCACGCCTTTCAACTGCAGGCCCAGGCCGGAGGCACACCGCAGGCCATCGATAACAATAATGCGATTGTCCAAGATCAACGGCAGCAATATTTCGATTATTTTTATTACGAGAATGTGAGCGGCTCTAACGGGAATGGGTTTGGTGATGTCAGCAATAATGGATTGGAAATGGACATGTTGGGTTTGAATCAGAGAGCAGAGGAGGCGGTGGCGGTGGCGGTGGAGGAGGATGCGAGGCCATTGACGGTGGATATGCTCGTCCCGGCGGCGCCCGATGACGTGGATGAACTACATTGCAGGTTAGGGTTGCTATCTCTTTCCTTTCTCGGATTCTTAGTTTTCGAATTTGTTTTTCATAATTCAATTGATGATTATCAGAATTGGAAAGATGGATTTGTTTGAAATTTCCAAAATTATTTGAAAATGTTCTATACTGGGTCGGCTTTCTTTATGAATAGCTTACTTTCAATAGTGTTATACAAGAATGTTTCTCTTTCATCAAACCAAGATTGCAATGCCATATACTTATTTTCTACGTATTACAATCTAAATCTTTCTCTTTCATCAAACCAAGATTTTTCAATATATCTCTTCTTATCACTTCCATACTCGTCTTCTTCGATGTTTCTCTCTTTTTTCATTTCAACATTCACGTGTCCTATCTTTCTAACGGGCACATCAATGGATCTTTGATTTATATAATCAAGCCATATGAAGCGATGTTATCACGCTATCTTCACTTCAATATAATTGTTTCTTACGTTATCCTTTTTAGTGTTACCACACAACCATCGCAAATTTATATGTGAACTAGTAATTCATGTGTACTACTATCGCCTCTCTATGTCACCTCCACCAACACAATAAAGTAAATTCTCAAGTCATATATTCTTATGCACATTTATTAAACATTTATTAAAAATTTAGTAAATTTTTCCATACATTTATTAAACACAAAATCGTTCGCATATTAATGAAAATATGAACGAGAAACGGTACATCGTTAATTTGCAAAAAAACAAAAATTTTAAAATATAATCAATTGAACTAGCCAAGAATTAATTAATCTTTTAAATTTACGGGAATGTGAGAATCGTGTTTAGTAACTAATCATTTTAGGTAGATTAAGTTAACCATGACAATTTAAAAACATTAATTAGAATTTAGAAATCACAACGTTTCCTTGTGTGATCAAATAATTCGTTGTTTTACAATGACTTGTGCAAGAATTTAAGCTTAAAATAAGATGTATTTTTGTTTAGATGTTTTTCTTTTCTAAATTAAATGATGACTCTACTATGTTATAATTAAAAACATGAAAAAAAAGGCATAGCGTCAAACGAAAAAAAAGACATAGTGGCCAAATACACTTTAATCTTTTTCATTCTTTTTGAGCCAAAAAAAGAAGCCATGAATATCTACTCTCAAAGTTATAATTGGTTGAATAGAAATCTTTTCCTTGGCCTAGATTTAATCATTCAAACAAAAATATGAAAAAAAATTTGCACCACCAAGTTTCGAACTCGGGTCATTTGCCTGGGAAAGAAACACACAACCACTGGACCAAAGAAACTACACTACCTTTTGTGAAACAATAATTTACTTAAGCTTGCAATGCTGACATGCTGCCTTATATGTTTATACATGAAACTTTTGAAAAATGGGGGGGGGGGGGGGGGGTGGCGGGCCCCCCACCTCCAACATGGATCCACCCCTGGCGAACAAGCTCAGTAAAACCCATGGCTTTGGCCCAATAGCCTAGAGACCCCCGCGTAAGGCCAATCTTCTCTTTAGTTAAGGCGATAACCGAGCTGACTGTTGGCTCTCTCATCAATACCGACCGTTAAGCTCGTCATCAATGAAGGTATTCAATGACTGACCGTTTAGCTCATCATCGATGGCGACGGCTCGAACCAAAGGCAATAAGGCTTCATAAAGGCTCGGATGTTACCCTCTAACGTATGCTGCTTATAAGTAGTCTATCGAACAACGAGAGATGGGACGATTCCAGGGACATTCTCCCAGACATTCTCTGACAATCTGGTATTCTTACTTCGATATCTGCTCCACCTTACTCTGCATTTCTTCCATAGCTCGACGTGATAACTAGCGGTTGGTCTCCCAATAGATCGGCCATAGTTATCCCGAGCCCCATTGCGTAATTATCT